>CAMZMU010000038.1:0-651532 GCA_947311845.1 Poa pratensis
TTCCTAGCCATATAGGAGTACGGACACTCCTTACGTCATCTGACCCACGTGCACCCCTCGGAGCCATCTAGGAGTATCAGTAGCACTTTTAGGTCATCCTAACAGCACGTGCGACAATCCTAGCAATCTGGACGCCCGTGGACCCTTCCTGTCCATCTAGGAGTATACGGAACCTCCTTACGTCATCTGACCCACGTGCACCCCTCGGAGCCATCTAGGAGTATCAGTAGCACTTTTAGGTCATCCTAAAGCAACGCGCGACAATCTAGCTATCTGGACCCCGTGGACCCTTCCTAGCCATATAGGAGTATACGGACCCTCCTTACGTCATGTGACCACGTGCACCCCTGGAGCCATCTAGGAGTATCAGCAGCACTTTTAGGTCATCCTAAAGCACGTGCGACAATTCTAGCCATCTGGACCCCGTGGACCCTTCCTAGCCATATAGGAGTATACGGAACCTCCTTACGTCATGTGACCCACGTGCCCCACCCAGCCATCTAGGAGTATGAGTAGCGCTTTAAGGTCATCCTAAAGCACATACGGCAATCCTAGCAATCTAAACGCCCGTGGACCCTTCTAGCCATCTAGGAGTATACAGACCCTCCTTACGTCATGTGACACACGTGCACCCCACCCAGCCATCTGGGAGTATCAGTAGCACTTTTAGGTCTTCCTAAAGCGTGCGACAATCCTAGCAATCTGGACGCCCGTGGACACTTCTGTCCATCTAGGAGTATACGGAACCTCCTTACGTCATCTGACCCAACGTGCACCCCTCGGAGCCATCTAGGAGTATCAGTAGCACTTTTAGGTCATCCTAAAGCACGTGTGACAATCCTAGCCATCCGGACCCCGTGGACCCTTCCTAGCCATATAGGAGTATACGGACCCTCCTTACGTCATCTGACCCACGTGCACCACTCGGAGCCATCTAGTAGTATCAGTAGCACTTTTAGGTCATCCTAAAGCACGTGCGACAATCCTAGCAATCTGGACGCCCGTGGACCCTTCCTAGCCATCTAGGAGTATACAGAACCTCCTTACGTCATCTGACCCACGTGCCCCTCGGAGCCATCTAGGTGTATCAGTAGCACTTTTCGGTCATCTAAAGCACGCGCGACAATCCTAGCTATCTGGACCCCCGTGGACCCTTTAGCCATTAGGAGTATACGGACCCTCCTTACGTCATCTGACCCACGTGCACCCTCGGAGCCATCTAGGAGTATCAGTAGCACTTTTAGGTCATCCTAATGCACGTGCGGACAATCCTAGCAATCTGGACGCCCGTGGACCCTTCCTAGCCATCTAGGAGTATACGGAACCTCCTTACGTCATCTGACCCACGTGCACCCCTCGGAGCCATTAGGAGTATCAGTAGCACTTTTAGGTCATCCTAAAGCACGCGCGACAATCCTAGCTATCTGGACCCCCGTGGACCCTTCCTAGCAATATAGGAGTATACGGACCCTCCTTACGTCATCTGACCCACGTGCACCCTCGGAGCTATCTAGGAGTATCAGTAGCACTTTTAGGTCATCCTAAAGCACGTGCGACAATTCTAGCCATCTGGACCCCCGTGGACCCTTCCTAGCCATATAGGAGTATACGGACCCTCCTTACGTCATCTGACCCACGTGCACCCCTCGGAGCCATCTAGGAGTATCAGTAGCACTTTTAGGTCATCCTATAGCACGTGCGACAATCCTAGCCATATGGACCCCCGTGGACCGTTCCTAGCCATATAGGAGTATACGGACCCTCCTTACGCCATCTGACCACGTGCCCCTCGGAGCCACCTAGGAGTATCAGTAGCACTTTTAGGCCATCCTAAAGCACGTGCGACAATCCTAGCCATCTGGACCCCCGTGGACCCTTCCTAGCCATATAGGAGTATACGGACCCTCCTTACGTCATGTGACACACGTGCACCCCACCCAGCCATCTAGGAGTATCAGTAGCACTTTTAGGTCATCCTAAAGCACGTTCGACAATCCTAGCAATCTGGACGCCCGTGGACCCTTCCTGTCCATCTAGGAGTATACGGAACCTCCTTACGTCATCTGACCACGTGCACCCCTCGGAGCATCTAGGAGTATCAGTAGCACTTTAGGTCATCCTAAAGCACGCGCGACAATCCTAGCTATCTGGACCCCCGTGGACCCTTCCTAGCCATATAGGAGTATACGGACCCTCCTTACGTCATGTGACCCACGTGCACCCCTCGGAGCCATCTAGGAGTATCAGCAGCACTTTTAGGTCATCCTAAAGCACGTGCGACAATTCTAGCCATCTGGACCCCGTGGACCCTTCCTAGCCATATAGGAGTATACGGAACCTCCTTACGTCATGTGACCCACGTGCACCCACCCAGCCATCTAGGAGTATGAGTAGCGCTTTAAGGTCATCCTAAAGCACATACGGCAATCCTAGCAATCTAAACGCCCGTGGACCCTTCCTAGCCATCTAGGAGTATACAGACCCTCCTTACGTCATGTGACACGTGCACCCCACCCAGCCATCTGGGAGTATCAGTAGCACTTTTAGGTCTTCCTAAAGCACGTGCGACAATCCTAGCAATCTGGACGCCCGTGGACACTTCCTGTCCATCTAGGAGTATACGGAACCTCCTTACGTCATCTGACCCACGTGCACCCCTCGGAGCCATCTAGGAGTATCAGAAGCACTTTTAGGTCATCCTAAAGCACGTGTGACATCCTAGCCATCCGGACCCCCGTGGACCCTTCCAAGCCATATAGGAGTATACGGACCCTCCTTACGTCATCTGACCCACGTGCACCACTCGGAGCCATCTAGTAGTATCAGTAGCACTTTTAGGTCATCCTAAAGCACGTGCGACAATCCTAGCAATCTGGACGCCCGTGGACCCTTCCTAGCCATCTAGGAGTATACAGAACCTCCTTACGTCATCTGACCCACGTGCACCCCTCGGAGCCATCTAGGTGTATCAGTAGCACTTTTCGGTCATCCTAAAGCACGCGCGACAATCCTAGCTATCTGGACCCCCGTGGACCCTTCCTAGCCATATAGGAGTATACGGACCCTCCTTACGTCATCTGACCCACGTGCACCCTCGGAGCCATCTAGGAGTATCAGTAGCACTTTTAGGTCATCCTATAGCACGTGCGACAATCCTAGCCATATGGACCCCCGTGGACCGTTCCTAGCCATATAGGAGTATACGGACCCTCCTTACGTCATCTGACCACGTGCACCCCTCGGAGCCATCTAGGAGTATCAGTAGCACTTTTAGGTCATCCTATAGCACGTGCGACAATCCTAGCCATATGGACCCCCGTGGACCGTTCCTAGCCATCTAGGAGTATACGGACCCTCCTTATGTCATGTGACGCACGTGCACCCCACCTGCCATCTAGGAGTATCAGTAGCACTTTTAGGTCATCCTAAAGCACGTGCGACAATCCTAGCCATCTGGACCCCCGTGGACCCTTCCTAGCCATATAGGAGTATACGGACCCTCCTTACGTCATCTGACCCACGTGCACCCCTCGTAGCCACCTAGGAGTATCAGTAGCACTTTTTGGCCATCCTAAAGCACGTGCGACACTCCTAACAATCTGGACCCCCGTGGACCCATCCTAGCCATATAGGAGTATACGGACCCTCCTTACGTCATCTGACCCACGTGCACCCCTCGGAGCCACCTACGAGTATCAGTACCACTTTTAGGCCATCCTAAAACACGTGCGACAATCCTAGCCATCTGGACCCCCGTGGACCCTTCCTAGCCATCTAGGAGTATCAGTAGCACTTTTAGGTCATCCTAAAGCACGTGTGACAATCCTAGCCATCCGGACCCCCGTGGACCCTTCCTAGCCATATAGGAGTATACGGACCCTCCTTACGTCATCTGACCCACGTGCACCACTCGGAGCCATCTAGTAGTATCAGTAGCACTTTTAGGTCATCCTAAAGCACGTGCGACAATCCTAGCAATCTGGACGCCCGTGGACCCTTCCTAGCCATCTAGGAGTATACGGAACCTCCTTACGTCATCTGACCCACGTGCACCCCTCGGAGCCATCTAGGAGTATCAGTAGCACTTTTAGGTCATCCTAAATCACGCGCGACAATCCTAGCTATCTGGACCCCGTGGACCCTTCCTAGCAATATAGGAGTATACGGACCCACCTTACGTCATCTGACCACGTGCACCCCTCGGAGCTATCTAGGAGTATCAGTAGCACTTTTAGGTCATCCTAAAGCACGTGCGACAATTCTAGCCATCTGGACCCCGTGGACCCTTCCTAGCCATATAGGAGTATACGGACCCTCCTTACGTCATCTGACCCACGTGCACCCCTCGGAGCCATCTAGGAGTATCAGTAGCACTTTTAGGTCATCCTATAGCACGTGCGACAATCCTAGCCATATGGACCCCCGTGGACCGTTCCTAGCCATATAGGAGTATACGGACCCTCCTTACGCCATCTGACCCACGTGCACCCTCGGAGCCACCTAGGAGTATCAGTAGCACTTTTAGGCCATCCTAAAGCACGTGCGACAATCCTAGCCATCTGGACCCCGTGGACCCTTCCTAGCCATATAGGAGTATACGGACCCTCCTTACGTCATGTGACACACGTGCACCCCACCCAGCCATCTAGGAGTATCAGTAGCACTTTTAGGTCATCCTAAAGCACGTGCGACAATCCTAGCAATCTGGACGCCCGTGGACCCTTCCTGTCCATCTAGGAGTATACGGAACCTCCTTACATCATCTGACCCACGTGCACCCCTCGGAGCCATCTAGGAGTATCAGTAGCACTTTTAGGTCATCCTAAAGCACGTGTGACAATCCTAGCCATCCGGACCCCGTGGACCCTTCCTAGCCATATAGGAGTATACGGACCCTCCTTACGTCATCTGACCCACGTGCACCACTCGGAGCCATCTAGTAGTATCAGTAGCACTTTTAGGTCATCCTAAAGCACGTGCGACAATCCTAGCAATCTGGACGCCCGTGGACCCTTCCTAGCCATCTAGGAGTATACAGAACCTCCTTACGTCATCTGACCCACGTGCACCCCTCGGAGCCATCTAGGTGTATCAGTAGCACTTTTTGGTCATCCTAAAGCACGCGCGACAATCCTAGCTATCTGGACCCCCGTGGACCCTTCCCAGCCATATAGGAGTATACGGACCCTCCTTACGTCATCTGACCCACGTGCACCCCTCGGAGCCATCTAGGAGTATCAGTAGCACTTTTAGGTCATCCTAAAGCACATGCGACACTCCTAACCATCTGGACCCCCGTGGACCCTTCCTAGCCATATAGGAGTATACGGACCCTCCTTACGTCATCTGACCCACGTGCACCCCTCGGAGCCACCTAGGAGTATCAGTAGCACTTTTAGGCCATCCTAAAGCGCGTGCGACAATCCTAGCCATCTGGACCCCCGTGGACCCTTCCTAGCCATATAGGAGTATACGGACCCTCCTTACGTCATGTGACACACGTGCACCCCACCCAGCCATCTAGGAGTATGAGTAGCACTTTAAGGTCATCCTAAAGCACGTGCGACAATCCTAGCAATCTGGACGCCCGTGGACCCTTCCTGTCCATCTAGGAGTATACGGACCCTCCTTACGTCATCTGACTCACGTGCACCCCTCGGAGCCATCTAGGAGTATCAGTAGCACTTTTAGGTCATCCTAAAGCACGTGTGACAATCCTAGCCATCGGACCCCCGTGGACCCTTCCTAGCCATATAGGAGTATACGGACCCTCCTTACGTCATCTGACCCACGTGCACCCCTCGGAGCCATCTATCAGTAGCACTTTTAGGTCATCCTAAAGCACATGCGACGATCCTAGCAATCTAGACGCCCGTGGACCCTTCCTAGCCATCTAGGAGTATACGGACTCTCCTTACGTCATCTGACCCACGTGCACCCTCGGAGCCATCTAGTAGTATCAGTAGCACTTTTAGGTCATCCTAAAGCACGCGCGACAATCCTAGCCATCTGGACCCCCGTGGACCCTTCCTAGCCATATAGGAGTATACGGACCCTCCTTACGTCATCTGACCCACGTGCACCCCTCGGAGCCATCTAGGAGTATCAGTAGCACTTTTAGGTCATCCTATAGCACGTGCGACAATCCTAGCCATATGGACCCCCGTGGACCGTTCCTAGCCATATAGGAGTATACGGACCCTCCTTACGTCATGTGACGCACGTGCACCCCACCCAGCCATCTAGGAGTATCAGTAGCACTTTTAGGTCATCCTAAAGCACGTGCGACAATCCTAGCAATCTGGACGCCCGTGGACCCTTCTTGTCCATCTAGGAGTATACGGACCCTCCTTACGTCATCTGACCCACGTGCACCCTCGGAGCCTTCTAGGAGTATCAGTAGCACTTTTAGGTCATCCTAAAGCACGTGCGACACTCCTAACCATCTGGACCCCGTGGACCCTTCCTAGCCATATAGGAGTATACGGACCCTCCTTACGTCATCTGACCCACGTGCACCCCTCGGAGCCACCTAGGAGTATCAGTAGCACTTTTAGGCCATCCTAAAGCACGTGCGACAATCCTAGCCATCTGGACCCCCGTGGACCCTTCCTAGCCATATAGGAGTATACGGACTCTCCTTACGTCATGTGACCCACGTGCACCCCACCCAGCCATCTAGGAGTATCAGTAGCACTTTTAGGTCATCCTAAAGCACGTGCGACAATCCTAGCAATCTGGACGCCCGTGGACCCTTCCTGTCCATCTAGGAGTATACGGACCCTCCTTACGTCATCTGACCCACGTGCACCCCTCGGAACCATCTAGGAGTATCAGTAGCACTTTTAGGTCATCCTAAAGCACGTGCGACACTCCTAACCATCTGGACCCCCGTGGACCCTTCCTAGCCATATAGGAGTATACGGAACCTCCTTACGTCATCTGACCCACGTGCACCCCTCGGAGCAACCTAGGAGTATCAGTAGCACTTTTAGGCCATCCTAAAGCACGTGCGACAATCCTAGCAATCTGGACGCCCGTGGACCCTTCCTAACCATCTAGGAGTATACGGACCCTCCTTACGTCATGTGACCCACGTGCACCCCTCGGAGCCATCTAGGAGTATCAGCAGCACTTTTAGGTCATCCTAAAGCACGTGCGACAATCCTAGCAATCTGGACGCCCGTGGACCCTTCCTATCAATCAAGGAGTATACGGAACCTCCTTACGTCATCTGACCCACGTGCACCCCTCGGAGCCATCTAGGAGTATCAGGAGCACTTTTAGGTCATCCTAAAGCACGTGCGACAATCCTAGCAATCTGGACGCCCGTGGACCCTTCCTAGCCATCTAGGAGTATACGGACCCTCCTTACATCATGTGACCCACGTGCACCCCTCGGAGCCATCTAGGAGTATCAGCAGCACTTTTAGGTCATCCTAAAGCATGTGCGACAATCCTACCAATCTGGACGCCCGTGGACCCTTCCTAGCCATCTAGGAGTATACGGAACCTCCTTACGTCATGTGACCCACGTGCACCCCACCCAGCCATCTAGGAGTATCAGTAGCACTTTAAGGTCATCCTAAAGCACATGCGACAATCCTAGCAATCTAGACGCCCGTGGACCCTTCCTAGCCATCTAGGAGTATAATTATGCTCGGATTGGGAATAACACACGAATTGGTAGGGAATTTTTTTTGTGGAGATTTTCTGATAGGACTCGAATAGAAAACAGGACACAACTCGAAATAAAGATGAACTCGAAGAACCCTAAACCTAGATAGACGCAAGATACAAAAAGAAAACAGAAACACAAAATCAACAAGAAACAGCAACTAGAAGAAGCAATTCGGTGTTGATCTAGGGCTATGGCAAACTCAAATCTCACTATTTTTGTGGGGCTTTTTCTGGATAGGTGGAAAAACACTCGAATCTAAGGGAAGAAAAACAGCTCACCGAGGCAACCTGTAAATCTGATACCAAGATGATATGGGGTGGCCCGATCTTCTCGATGAACTCTCATGATAACTTGATAGATAACTAGTGCTTCACTGACAACTCTCCTGGATGAACCCTGATGCCAATGCAACAGCCCTCAATCCCTTTGGATATTCTCAACTACACACTCTTGCACACGCAATCAATGATCACGAGTGGTCCTGTATCCCCTTATTCCCAGTGGAACAGCAGATAACACGTATAATTTGCAAGCAGTAACAATCACCAAATTGGTGACGATAATTTCAGATGAACATTGTTCAAGTCTGGAAATCTAGGGTTTAATTTTAACGAAGTCTGATCTCATCTATGGCGGCTAGGCCTCTATAAATAGGTGGGGGGGGAACGTACTGTAGCGCGCACGTACTGTAGCTACAGTACCGACGTGGTGCAACCCTAACCTATTCCTACTCGGTTTGGTGCAACCATAATATTACAAACCGAACCCAACATGGGTTCAGCCCAATGGACTCGCAGGTCCCTCTCCTTAGGCGTGTACAGCTCCATCTTGGATGCGTCAACATTGTGTTGCGCCATCTCTATGTCTCTCTCCCTGTGCTCCTGCCTCCCTCTCCTCCCTCGAGCACTTGCAATGTATATTCTGAAGTTTATCATCCATGTATTCCCTCTTGGTTTCCAGCATGTCTTGAGATCTTCCTCCGTCCATGTTTGTGTTATCAATAACCCTGCTAATACATAATGCATAGGCTTAGGTAGTATAACATTCTCATAATCACAAACAGCACAATCTAATAAGAGTGAATTCACCTGCTGATTTAATAGTGGAGAATGTGTAGTAAAGCTAGGGATGTCCTCATCATACTCCCTTTCTTCAAGACAAGACGTCCTCGGCTTGTGGTAAGCTGAACGCGGAAGAAACAAAAAGAACAACGTGTATGCAGAATATATGTATCTATAATGGGGTGCATTAGCTTTGTGCACATGATAAAAATTCTCACATGACATGAAGCAACGAAATTTGCATGTATGTATCACATAATTGTCACATGAAAACAAATAGCATCTCATCAAATAGCAATCACAATTGCAGGTATAAGTGAAGCTCGTATAATCATAATCAAGATGATAAACAAC
Source organism: Poa pratensis (assembly GCA_947311845.1). Taxonomy (NCBI): domain Eukaryota; kingdom Viridiplantae; phylum Streptophyta; class Magnoliopsida; order Poales; family Poaceae; genus Poa; species Poa pratensis. The sequence continues at coordinate 9,097 of CAMZMU010000038.1, forward strand.
CACATATAAATTCTTATTGTTTAGTATCAAGCCAAGTGTTCTCACAGAAGATCTATAATCAAATTTCATGGTAGCAAGGTAAAACCAATCCAAACAATATAATTCAGTAGATATTGGATACCATGCTTGAAATGTGGTACTAAGATATTTAGAACAAAGTAATGACCAGAAAGTATTACACTCAAGGATACTATCATGTTCATTATTTCTATTATGTAAGATGCAACTCAATTTGCAAATATAAGTGAAGTCCAAATCAGTAGCATATGTATTCATCAAATTTTGTTGCAAATCAAACATATGTGTAAAATCATGTTCAGATTTAGCAAATTGTAAACAATCCAACCGAGGTAACACAATGTTCAATTCAGCAATGCTATCAGAAGTAATACATATGTGATCCACCATAAAAATTTCATTCATCTTATAGTCACCAACTAGATGAAAAGTGAAACCAGGAACATAGGTGCTAGAATTAACATATGAAATTTCAGAAATCCTATTCATAGCACATTGCATAGAAATTGGTTCATCTAACATGATAGAAGACACAACATTAACAGGTGGTATTTTAGCAAGCACTTCTTTATGTGTAATCATTACCACATGCTCAAAATTTGTAGTTGGTAAATCAGCACATGGTTCTTTAATATGTGTATCATGCAAATCTGAATTATCATGTATGAAAGTAGTAGGCTCACAAAATTTCGAATTTGCATGTTGCAGCTCCAAATCAGCACCAATATCAATGACATCCTCCTCAGAAGTAGTAGGTACTGATTCATCTATCTCAAGTGGTGATGCAGGTTGTACTAGTGAGGGCTCCCTTTCTTCAAGAGTAACCTGCATATCACAAGAAACAATAGTAGGCACAATAGTAGGCGCCTCCAATGCATGTGTTGGTGGTGGTGCAGGTTGTACTATAGGCTCCCTTTCTTCAAAATCGACCTGCACATTACAAGAAACAACACTAGGAGTAGACAGGATTACATTAGTAGAAAGAACCTCCTGAATGTTTTCAAGTGATGCATGGCTTCTTTTATGCCACTTATGATTCCAAAGAAATAGTATATCAGGATAATATCTCTCAAAATTGAACCGAAATTTTTTGGACAATGGTGCACTTAACAAAAGATGACAACATGTAAAAGCTTTGGGAATCACAGTACAGTGAATTTGCTCCGTATGACCATTAATGGTTAATGGAACAAGAGTACGTAGAGTAATTCTAATTTTATCATCATTAGTAAGTAACAAATATGGAGCTAATTGATATGTTTCCAATTGCAATTTCTCAACAACATCAAGACTAACAAAATTATACCGAGTACCCTTATCAAGAGTAATGACAGCAGGACAACTTTTGATGCCTGCGATGAAGTGGAACAAATCTGAGGCAGGTATCCCACTAGAATTCTCCTCCCAAAATGTATCACTGCAACAAGAAAAAGATGGTAATGACTTCTCCATGAAAGGATCAACCATTGTTAGTATATATAAATATATGGCAGTATGTATATGGTGTAACTCTCACAACTCACTCGAACCAGCAAAGAAAAGGTATCTCACCGTTCCAAAGTGAATAGGATGTACTTACCAACAAGGATCAATGAAAAGTGTACCAAGTGTGAGAAGAGAATAACCGGGATATCAAGTGTCACAAGACAAATAGGGTATTTGGTGGGGCTTGGTTGGGAATCCTAACAACACCAAAATAGCAACTCCTATTTACTGTCTAATGTGATAAAAATTTCACTAAGGAAACACACACACTCGTGGAGAAAAATGGGGCAATGCAACTATAGGAATGAGCAGAAAATTAAAGATGTATGTCCGGAGTATAGCTCGTGTTGCAATGCACTGGAAAGACACTAGCTATAGCTCTTAGAAACAGGCACAAGATTGCTCAAAGAAGTAGTGCAAACAACAATGTAAATCAGCTCCAACTTTCAGCAACTATCACCAATTTTTCAGGCCTCTTTTCCTCTCTATTTTTTTTCTCTTCTTTTGTATACTCTTGTATTTTTATACTTTCTCACGTACTGCTACAGTAACAGTAAAATTTTTCAGAAAACACAATGCCGTGCAAATAACCTATTGAGCAGCCTGTGAGCAATAAAAGAGCTAGTCTTATGGGTAGGCTCCTAAATATATATGTTGTAGATAGGCCGTGTCTAAATTTCTCAAAGATACGGATTGGAAACAGACAGACTACTAGGTGGACTCGGACTCGCGGCAGAAAAACGAGCAAAACCGTGCCGCGGTAGGGCAGCGACTAGGACTCCGAGTAGCACTAGGGGACGTGCGGCAGAGAAAAGGAAGGAATTGTGCCGCAGCAGCAAATCAACCTCAACTCGGAATTGGACTCCGATTTGGCCTAGCACACCATGGCCGGAAAATTTGGTAGCTTTGTGCAGCGATATAAAATAGAAACAGCTCTCGGATCCAACTAGGAGAACAACTCGGAATAAGTTATTTTTGGTATTTTCTGATTTATGGACTCGAAACAGAAGTAGAACAAGGACTCGAATACAACTAGAACAAGGACTCTACTCGGAAACAACCTAAACCCTAATCCTACCCGAACCAACCCAACTAGGGATTATGCTCGGATTGGGAATAACACACGAATTGGTAGGGAATTTTTTTTGTGGAGATTTTCTGATAGGACTCGAATAGAAAACAGGACACAACTCGAAATAAAGATGAACTCGAAGAACCCTAAACCTAGATAGACGCAAGATACAAAAAGAAAACAGAAACACAAAATCAACAAGAAACAGCAACTAGAAGAAGCAATTCGGTGTTGATCTAGGGCTATGGCAAACTAAAATCTCACTATTTTTGTGGGGCTTTTTCTGGATAGGTGGAAAAACACTCGAATCTAAGGGAAGAAAAACAGCTCACCGAGGCAACCTGTAAATCTGATACCAAGATGATATGGGGTGGCCCGATCTTCTCGATGAACTCTCATGATAACTTGATAGATAACTAGTGCTTCACTGACAACTCTCCTGGATGAACCCTGATGCCAATGCAACAGCCCTCAATCCCTTTGGATATTCTCAACTACACACTCTTGCACACGCAATCAATGATCACGAGTGGTCCTGTATCCCCTTATTCCCAGTGGAACAGCAGATAACACGTATAATTTGCAAGCAGTAACAATCACCAAATTGGTGACGATAATTTCAGATGAACATTGTTCAAGTCTGGAAATCTAGGGTTTAATTTTAACGAAGTCTGATCTCATCTATGGCGGCTAGGCCTCTATAAATAGGTGGGGGGGGGGGGAACGTACTGTAGCGCGCACGTACTGTAGCTACAGTACCGACGTGGTGCAACCCTAACCTATTCCTACTCGGTTTGGTGCAACCATAATATTACAAACCGAACCCAACATGGGTTCAGCCCAATGGACTCGCAGGTCCCTCTCCTTAGGCGTGTACAGCTCCATCTTGGATGCATCAACATTGTGTTGCGCCATCTCTATGTCTCTCTCCCTGTGCTCCTGCCTCCCTCTCCTCCCTCGAGCACCTGCAATGTATATTCTGAAGTTTATCATCCATGTATTCCCTCTTGGTTTCCAGCATGTCTTGAGATCTTCCTCCATCCATGTTTGTGTTATCAATAACCCTGCTAATACATAATGCATAGGCTTAGGTAGTATAACATTCTCATAATCACAAACAGCACAATCTAATCAGAGTGAATTCACCTGCTGATTTAATAGTGGAGAATGTGTAGTAAAGCTAGGGATGTCCTCATCATACTCCCTTTCTTCAAGACAAGACGTCCTCGGCTTGTGGTAAGCTGAACGTGGAAGAAACAAAAAGAACAACGTGTATGCAGAATATATGTATCTATAATGGGGTGCATTAGCTTTGTGGACATGATAAAAATTCTCACATGACATGAAGCAACGAAATTTGCATGTATGTATCACATAATTGTCACATGAAAACAAATAGCATCTCATCAAATAGCAATCACAATTGCAGGTATAAGTGAAGCTCATATAATCATAATCAAGATGATAAACAACCACATATAAATTCTTATTGTTTAGTATCAAGCCAAGTGTTCTCACAGAAGATCTATAATCAAATTTCATGGTAGCAAGGTAAAACCAATCCAAACAATATAATTCAGTAGATATTGGATACCATGCTTGAAATGTGGTACTAAGATATTTAGAACAAAGTAATGACCAGAAAGTATTACACTCAAGGATACTATCATGTTCATTATTTCTATTATGTAAGATGCAACTCAATTTGCAAATATAAGTGAAGTCCAAATCAGTAGCATATGTATTCATCAAATTTTGTTGCAAATCAAACATATGTGTAAAATCATGTTCAGATTTAGCAAATTGTAAACAATCCAACCGAGGTAACACAATGTTCAATTCAGCAATGCTATCACAAGTAATACATATGTGATCCACCATAAAAATTTCATTCATGTTATAGTCACCAACTAGATGAAAAGTGAAACCAGGAACATACGTGCTAGAATTAACATATGAAATTTCAGAAATCCTATTCATAGCACATTGCATAGAAATTGGTTCATCTAACATGATAGAAGACACAACATTAACAGGTGGTATTTTAGCAAGCACTTCTTTATGTGTAATCATTACCACATGCTCAAAATTTGTAGTTGGTAAATCAGCACATGGTTCTTTAATATGTGTATCATGCAAATCTGAATTATCATGTATGAAAGTAGTAGGCTCACAAAATTTCGAATTTGCATGTTGCAGCTCCAAATCAGCACCAATATCAATGACATCCTCCTCAGAAGTAGTAGGTACTGATTCATCTATCTCAAGTGGTGATGCAGGTTGTACTAGTGAGGGCTCCCTTTCTTCAAGAGTAACCTGCATATCACAAGAAACAATAGTAGGCACAATAGTAGGCGCCTCCAATGCATGTGTTGGTGGTGGTGCAGGTTGTACTATAGGCTCCCTTTCTTCAAAATCGACCTGCACATTACAAGAAACAACACTAGGAGTAGACATGATTACATTAGTAGAAAGAACCTCCTGAATGTTTTCAAGTGATGCATGGCTTCTTTTATGCCACTTATGATTCCAAAGAAATAGTATATCAGGATAATATCTCTCAAAATTGAACCGAAATTTTTTGGACAATGGTGCACTTAACAAAAGATGACAACATGTAAAAGCTTTGGGAATCACAGCACAGTGAATTTGCTCCGTATGACCATTAATGGTTAATGGAACAAGAGTACGTAGAGTAATTCTAATTTTATCATCATTAGTAAGTAACAAATATGGAGCTAATTGATATGTTTCCAATTGCAATTTCTCAACAACATCAAGACTAACAAAATTATACCGAGTACCCTTATCAAGAGTAATGACAGCAGGACAACTTTTGATGTCTGCGATGAAGTGGAACAAATCTAAGGCAGGTATCCCACTAGAATTCTCCTCCCAAAATGTATCACTGCAACAAGAAAAAGATGGTAATGGCTTCTCCATGAAAGGATCAACCATTGTTAGTATATATAAATATATGGCAGTATGTATATGGTGTAACTCTCACAACTCACTCGAACCAGCAAAGAAAAGGTATCTCATCGTTCCAAAGTGAATAGGATGTACTTACCAACAAGGATCAATGAAAAGTGTACCAAGTGTGAGAAGAGAATAACCGGGATATCAAGTGTCACAAGACAAATAGGGTATTTGGTGGGGCTTGGTTGGGAATCCTAACAACACCAAAATAGCAACTCCTATTTACTGTCTAATGTGATAAAAATTTCACTAAGGAAACACACACACTCGTGGAGAAAAATGGGGCAATGCAACTATAGGAATGAGCAGAAAATTAAAGATGTATGTCCGGAGTATAGCTCGTGTTGCAATGCACTGGAAAGACACTAGCTACAGCTCTTAGAAACAGGCACAAGATTGCTCAAAGAAGTAGTGCAAACAACAATGTAAATCAGCTCCAACTTTCAGCAACTATCACCAATTTTTCAGGCCTCTTTTCCTCTCTATTTTTTTTCTCTTCTTTTGTATACTCTTGTTTTTTTATACTTTCTCACGTACTGCTACAGTAACAGTAAAATTATTCATAAAACACAATGCCGTGCAAATAACCTATTGAGCAGCCTGTGAGCAATAAAAGAGCTAGTCTTATGGGTAGGCTCCTAAATATATATGTTGTAGATAGGCCGTGTCTAAATTTCTCAAAGATACGGATTGGAAACAGACAGACTACTAGGTGGACTCGGACTCGCGGCAGAAAAACGAGCAAAACCGTGCCGCGGTAGGGCAGCGACTAGGACTCCGACTAGCACTAGGGGACGTGCGGCAGAGAAAAGGAAGGAATTGTGCCGCAGCAGCAAATCAACCTCAACTCGGAATTGGACTCCGATTTGGCCTAGCACACCACGGCCGGAAAATTTGGTAGCTTTGTGCAGCGATATAAAATAGAAACAGCACTCGGATCCAACTAGGAGAACAACTCGGAATAAGTTATTTTTGGTATTTTCTGATTTATGGACCCGAAACAGAAGTAGAACAAGGACTCGAATACAACTAGAACAAGGACTCTACTCGGAAACAACCTAAACCCTAATCCTACCCGAACCAACCCAACTAGGGATTATGCTCGGATTGGGAATAACACACGAATTGGTAGGGAATTTTTTTGTGTGGAGATTTTCTGATAGGACTCGAATAGAAAACAGGACACTACTCGAAATAAAGATGAACTCGAAGAACCCTAAACCTAGATAGACGCAAGATACAAAAAGAAAACAGAAACACAAAATCAACAAGAAACAGCAACTAGAAGAAGCAATTCGGTGTTGATCTAGGGCTATGGCAAACTCGAAATCTCACTATTTTTGTGGGGCTTTTTCTGGATAGGTGGAAAAACACTCGAATCTAAGGGAAGAAAAACAGCTCACCGAGGCAACCTGTAAATCTGATACCAAGATGATATGGGGTGGCCCGATCTTCTCGATGAACTCTCACGATAACTTGATAGATAACTAGTGTTTCACTGACAACTCTCCTGGATGAACCCTGATGCCAATGCAACAGCCCTCAAGCCCTTTGGATATTCTCAACTACACACTCTTGCACACGCAATCAATGATCACGAGTGGTCTTGTATCCCCTTATTCCCAGTGGAACAGCAGATAACACGTATAATTTGCAAGCAGTAACAATCACCAAATTGGTGACGATAATTTCAGATGAACATTGTTCAAGTCTGGAAATCTAGGGTTTAATTTTAACGAAGTCTGATCTCATCTATGGCGGCTAGGCCTCTATAAATAGGTGGGGGGGAAACGTACTGCAGCGCGCGCGTACTGTAGCTACAGTACCGACGTGGTGCAACCCTAACCTATTCCTACTCGGTTTGGTGCAACCATAATATTACAAACCGAACCCAACATGGATGCATCAACATTGTGTTGCGCCATCTCTATGTCTCTCTCCCTGTGCTCCTGCCTCCCTCTCCTCCCTCGAGCACTTGCAATGTATATTCTGAAGTTTATCATCCATGTATTCCCTCTTGGTTTCCAGCATGTCTTGAGATCTTCCTCCATCCATGTTTGTGTTATCAATAACCCTGCTAATACATAATGCATAGGCTTAGGTAGTATAACATTCTCATAATCACAAACAGCACAATCTAATCAGAGTGAATTCACCTGCTGATTTAATAGTGGAGAATGTGTAGTAAAGCTAGGGATGTCCTCATCATACTCCCTTTCTTCAAGACAAGACGTCCTCGGCTTGTGGTAAGCTGAACGTGGAAGAAACAAAAAGAACAACGTGTATGCAGAATATATGCATCTATAATGGGGTGCATTAGCTTTGTGGACATGATAAAAATTCTCACATGACATGAAGCAACGAAATTTGTATGTATGTATGTATCACATAATTGTCACATGAAAACAAATAGCATCTCATCAAATAGCAATCACAATTGCAGGTATAAGTGAAGCTCATATAATCATAATCAAGATGATAAACAACCACATATAAATTCTTATTGTTTAGTATCAAGCCAAGTGTTCTCACGGAAGATCTATAATCAAATTTCATGGTAGCAAGGTAAAACCAATCCAAACAATATAATTCAGTAGATATTGGATACCATGCTTGAAATGTGGTACTAAGATATTTAGAACAAAGTAATGACCAGAAAGTATTACACTCAAGGATACTATCATGTTCATTATTTCTATTATGTAAGATGCAACTCAATTTGCAAATATAAGTGAAGTCCAAATCAGTAGCATATGTATTCATCAAATTTTGTTGCAAATCAAACATATGTGTAAAATCATGTTCAGATTTAGCAAATTGTAAACAATCCAACCGAGGTAACACAATGTTCAATTCAGCAATGCTATCACAAGTAATACATATGTGATCCACCATAAAAATTTCATTCATGTTATAGTCACCAACTAGATGAAAAGTGAAACCAGGAACATACGTGCTAGAATTAACATATGAAATTTCAGAAATCCTATTCATAGCACATTGCATAGAAATTGGTTCATCTAACATGATAGAAGACACAACATAACAGGTGGTATTTTAGCAAGCACTTCTTTATGTGTAATCATTACCACATGCTCAAAATTTGTAGTTGGTAAATCAGCACATGGTTCTTTAATATGTGTATCATGCAAATCTGAATTATCATGTATGAAAGTAGTAGGCTCACAAAATTTCGAATTTGCATGTTGCAGCTCCAAATCAGCACCAATATCAATGACATCCTCCTCAGAAGTAGTAGGTACTGATTCATCTATCTCAAGTGGTGATGCAGGTTGTACTAGTGAGGGCTCCCTTTCTTCAAGAGTAACCTGCATATCACAAGAAACAATAGTAGGCACAATAGTAGGCGCCTCCAATGCATGTGTTGGTGGTGGTGCAGGTTGTACTATAGGCTCCCTTTCTTCAAAATCGACCTGCACATTACAAGAAACAACACTAGGAGTAGACATGATTACATTAGTAGAAAGAACCTCCTGAATGTTTTCAAGTGATGCATGGCTTCTTTTATGCCACTTATGATTCCAAAGAAATAGTATATCAGGATAATATCTCTCAAAATTGAACCGAAATTTTTTGGACAATGGTGCACTTAACAAAAGATGACAACATGTAAAAGCTTTGGGAATCACAGCACAGTGAATTTGCTCCGTATGACCATTAATGGTTAATGGAACAAGAGTACGTAGAGTAATTCTAATTTTATCATCATTAGTAAGTAACAAATATGGAGCTAATTGATATGTTTCCAATTGCAATTTCTCAACAACATCAAGAATAACAAAATTATACCGAGTACCCTTATCAAGAGTAATGACAGCAGGACAACTTTTGATGTCTGCGATGAAGTGGAACAAATCTAAGGCAGGTATCCCACTAGAATTCTCCTCCCAAAATGTATCACTGCAACAAGAAAAAGATGGTAATGGCTTCTCCATGAAAGGATCAACCATTGTTAGTATATATAAATATATGGCAGTATGTATATGGTGTAACTCTCACAACTCACTCGAACCAGCAAAGAAAAGGTATCTCATCGTTCCAAAGTGAATAGGATGTACTTACCAACAAGGATCAATGAAAAGTGTACCAAGTGTGAGAAGAGAATAACCGGGATATCAAGTGTCACAAGACAAATAGGGTATTTGGTGGGGCTTGGTTGGGAATCCTAACAACACCAAAATAGCAACTCCTATTTACTGTCTAATGTGATAAAAATTTCACTAAGGAAACACACACACTCGTGGAGAAAAATGGGGCAATGCAACTATAGGAATGAGCAGAAAATTAAAGATGTATGTCCGGAGTATAGCTCGTGTTGCAATGCACTGGAAAGACACTAGCTACAGCTCTTAGAAACAGGCACAAGATTGCTCAAAGAAGTAGTGCAAACAACAATGTAAATCAGCTCCAACTTTCAGCAACTATCACCAATTTTTCAGGCCTCTTTTCCTCTCTATTTTTTTTTCTCTTCTTTTGTATACTCTTGTTTTTTTATACTTTCTCACGTACTGCTACAGTAACAGTAAATTTATTCATAAAACACAATGCCGTGCAAATAACCTATTGAGCAGCCTGTGAGCAATAAAAGAGCTAGTCTTATGGGTAGGCTCCTAAATATATATGTTGTAGATAGGCCGTGTCTAAATTTCTCAAAGATACGGATTGGAAACAGACAGACTACTAGGTGGACTCGGACTCGCGGCAGAAAAACGAGCAAAACCGTGCCGCGGTAGGGCAGCGACTAGGACTCCGACTAGCACTAGGGGACGTGCGGCAGAGAAAAGGAAGGAATTGTGCCGCAGCAGCAAATCAACCTCAACTCGGAATTGGACTCCGATTTGGCCTAGCACACCACGGCCGGAAAATTTGGTAGCTTTGTGCAGCGATATAAAATAGAAACAGCACTCGGATCCAACTAGGAGAACAACTCGGAATAAGTTATTTTTGGTATTTTCTGATTTATGGACCCGAAACAGAAGTAGAACAAGGACTCGAATACAACTAGAACAAGGACTCTACTCGGAAACAACCTAAACCCTAATCCTACCCGAACCAACCCAACTAGGGATTATGCTCGGATTGGGAATAACACACGAATTGGTAGGGAATTTTTTTGTGTGGAGATTTTCTGATAGGACTCGAATAGAAAACAGGACACTACTCGAAATAAAGATGAACTCGAAGAACCCTAAACCTAGATAGACGCAAGATACAAAAAGAAAACAAAAACACAAAATCAACAAGAAATAGCAACTAGAAGAAGCAATTCGGTGTTGATCTAGGGCTATGGCAAACTCGAAATCTCACTATTTTTGTGGGGCTTTTTCTAGATAGGTGGAAAAACACTCGAATCTAAGGGAAGAAAAACAGCTCACCGAGGCAACCTGTAAATCTGATACCAAGATGATATGGGGTGGCCCGATCTTCTCGATGAACTCTCACGATAACTTGATAGATAACTAGTGCTTCACTGACAACTCTCCTGGATGAACCCTGATGCCAATGCAACAGCCCTCAATCCCTTTGGATATTCTCAACTACACACTCTTGCACACGCAATCAATGATCACGAGTGGTCCTGTATCCCCTTATTCCCAGTGGAACAGCAGATAACACGTATAATTTGCAAGCAGTAACAATCACCAAATTGGTGACGATAATTTCAGATGAACATTGTTCAAGTCTGGAAATCTAGGGTTTAATTTTAACGAAGTCTGATCTCATCTATGGCGGCTAGGCCTCTATAAATAGGTGGGGGGGGGGGGAAACGTACTGTAGCGTGCGCGTACTGTAGCTACAGTACCGACGTGGTGCAACCCTAACCTATTCCTACTCGGTTTGGTGCAACCATAATATTACAAACCGAACCCAACATGGGTTCAGCCCAATGGACTCGCAGGTCCCTCTCCTTAGGCGTGTACAGCTCCATCTTGGATGCATCAACATTGTGTTGCGCCATCTCTATGTCTCTCTCCCTGTGCTCCTGCCTCCCTCTCCTCCCTCGAGCACTTGCAATGTATATTCTGAAGTTTATCATCCATGTATTCCCTCTTGGTTTCCAGCATGTCTTGAGATCTTCCTCCATCCATGTTTGTGTTATCAATAACCCTGCTAATACATAATGCATAGGCTTAGGTAGTATAACATTCTCATAATCACAAACAGCACAATCTAATAAGAGTGAATTCACCTGCTGATTTAATAGTGGAGAATGTGTAGTAAAGCTAGGGATGTCCTCATCACTACCGCCGGCCAGCGGTACTACCGCTGGCTCCAGCGGTACTACCGCTGCGGCGGGAACCTGGCGGGTTGAGGACCCTAGTCTCCTCACTTATCCCACCTTATCCTACATAGACTATAAATAGAACCTCCCCATCTAGATCTAGGGTTAGACTAAGATTTGAGAACTAAAGTAGAGCCTTGCTCCTTCTTCTCAAATTGTCTCTTTCCTCCTATGGAGATGACTCAAGGCCTCCACATGTGGAGATGAACCAAGGCCTCCTCTTGAGGAGAAGATCCCTGCGTGGATACCAAGGCTCCGCTTGTAGTTGCGATTACTTGCTAATCTTCCCTCTGTGAGTGGCTAGATTGGATTGGTTGGATTGACCAATTGGACAAACAATCCTAAGAGTAAGTTGTGCTTGGGAGAGGAGGATTGGGGGCTGCCCACGGAGATTTGTTACCAATCAAGTCTTGCCGAGTTGCTACTTGCTATTTACCCTTTGTACTGTGTTTTCCCCTCTTTTGTGTTCCTCGTTCTTCGCGTGTTCTTCGTGTTCTTCATCCCCTCCGCACAAATCCGTGAAAATCGGGACCTACCCGCAGCATATGGTATCAGAGCTCTAGGTTGACACAGATTTGATTTGTGTTTCCACCAAAATCCACCAAATTTTTCTTCGTTTTTGAGAAATTCGAAAATTTCCACCAAAAATAGCCTTGCCTAGATTCGAGCCGATCTGTCGATTCGTTGCGTTTTTGGTAGTTTTTGTCCATGGATCTATTGCTTTAGGACCCCCTCCACCCTTGTTTGCATTCCCTAGCCTCAATTTTGCCGATTTCCCACGAATTCGAGGAAGTTTTGGGAGCCCAATTCCGCCCAATTTCGAGTCAAAATCGCGCAGATCCGCACGCAGCGGTACCTCCAGCGGTACCGGGCGGTACTACCGCCAGGGCAGATTTTTCAGAATTTTTTTTCTTTTCCTCGGTTCGTTTTTGGCATTTCCTCTTTGGTTTGAGTCCTTTCTTGGTGTGCCCTACGTCTACGACATCGACAAGCTTCCGCAGTAACGCATCATCAACGCCAAGCGACGACGCCACTAAGGACTCGACATTCCCCCACCACCATAAGCCGTTGTGAGCCCTTCTTCCTTTGGTGTACCTTGACCTATCGGACTAGCTCGGTGATATTGCGAGGCATTGCACGTGTTGAGTGTTTGTCTTCAAGTATTGGCGATTGTGTATTGTTAGAGAGCTTGGCACTAGCAAAAGAGAAGGAATCATCGTCAAAAAGCAAAAATCAAAAAAAAAAAGAGAAAAGAAAAGAATCAAGTGGTGCCAAGTTTCATCTCTTGTAGGTTGCGACAAAGCTAAGACCGCCAAAGTGAGTGTGAGTGCTCACTCTTGTGCAAATCCGTTGCCCACAAAAAGCAATTGAGCTAGCGTTCTTCTTGTGTTGGGTGACATTTGAGCACGTAGTCTTCGTTAGGTTTCTATCTTCGAGTGCTCGCCCTTTGGTCGCCCAACACCATCATTCGCTTTTGTGTGTGTTTCTTCATCTTTTGTGGTTGGAGTTTATTTGGTAATTTGATCATTGTGGATTTTCTCTACCTTTGACAATATACCTGTCGTCGGATTTGCTTGTTTCGTTTGCCACTTCATACCTTCCTATCCTCATAAGTGTGTGTGTTGGGTGTTAGAACCGGATACTCTCCTCACAAGCCACATTATACTTGGGATATAGTTTGTCTTGGTTTTTCTTTACCACATATCTCACTTGATCTTGAGAAAATGTTTAGGGGAAGTAAAAACGGAAGCTCAAGCTCGGAAGAGGAAATCCATGGTGGAGTTCGCGGTGATCATGGCTATGTCACACAATCGGAGCTTGTTGGCATGAGACACTTTCTTCATGATAACCTAAGACGCTTCGAGGGCCGTCTTCAAAATCAAGACGTCACCTTCAACGACCGCATGAGTGCTAATGAAACAACTATGGAGCGGTTGACCGAAGCTATCAACAACCTTGCGCGACAACGAGCTTCTTCACACTCAAGCCGTACAAGAAGCACCTCAAGGTCGACACAAGCACGTCATGGACGTCATGAACCTCGACAAGAACGTCAACATGATCCAAGGCGCGACGCCCATGAACGACCTCCTCCTCACGTTGAACAACCACATGATCTTCACGCGAACAACACCAATGCGCATCAAGAACAACCTCACCAAAATGATGATCGTCGTGAACGCATACCATCACCACCACCGCAACAACGTGATCGTCCTTACCCATTGGCAAATGACAATGGCGTTCCGGGTGCGAATGACTTTGGTGAACAAGGACGTCACCCTCGTCATCCTCCAAGGCCACGTCATCAAAACCATGACAATGCGAACAATGTCGAGCAACCCGTTCCTCAACAAGAGCTACCTCCTCAACATGCGCCTCGTCAAGAGCTTCCTCATGATCGTCACCAACACCAACGTTCCGAGTCAAGTGATAACGACTCAGGCCAACACAATGGTGATGGACTCAACCAAAGGAGACGTGGATGTGCATTCCCACGTGGTGGCCACCGTGACGACTATGATGACTTGACCAACGTCCGCTTTGACATACCCAAGTTCTACGGCACAAGTGATCCGGAAGCTTACTTCTCATGGGTACTCAAGGTTGACAAGATCTTCCGTGTGCAACGCTACTCCGACATCAAGAAGGTTGCCTTAGCCTCGATGGAGTTTGAAGATGCTCGCGTCGCTTCGTACCAAGCCATTACACTAGAGACTTATACAAGAAGTTGCAAGAGTTGAAGCAAGGGTTGAAGTCGGTTGACGAGTACTACAAGGAGATGGAGATCTCCATGATGAGAGCAAATGTCAACGAGTACGAAGAGCAATCCATGGCTCGTTTCATGAATGGTCTCAACTATCCAATCAAGAAGATCGTGGAGTTCCAACCATATGCCTCTTTGGTTGAGCTAGTACATCAAGTTTCCAAGGCCGAGCGCCACGTGCTTGAAGACCTCAAATACCTCAAGACAAAGGCATTCTACGCCAACAAGCCTTCTTCATCGACTCCTACACCTTCACAAGCTCTTCCTCAAGCGAACACTCGAGGCCCTCCAAGAGTCTCTACATCGACACCTCAAGCGCCTCAACCTTTCAAGAAAATACCTCCCGCTACCAAGGCGCCTCAAGGATCTTCGTCCGGCACAAGACTCTTGCAATGTTACAAGTGCGGCGGACAAGGGCACAAATCTTTTGAGTGCACCAACAAGAAGGTCATGATTATCAATGACATGGGAGAGTATGAATCTATGAGTGAGGATGAGTACAATGCTTTGAACAAGGTCGCCACAATGCAAAGTACTCAAGAAGAAGAAAGTGAGATCTATTGTGATGGCGACAACAATCCTTCCTTGGTTGTGGCAAGAGCTCTAACCACCAATGTTCACGTGGAAGAAGACCAAAGATGCAACTTGTTTCACACTAGAGCGGGAATCAATGGCAAGTCCGTCAAGGTCATCATAGATGGTGGAAGTTGCCACAACCAAGCGAGCAAAGAACTTTGTGATAAGCTCAACTTGAAGTTCAAGAAGCACCCACATCCCTACCATGTACAATGGTTGAGTGATACGGGAGCCATCAAGATTCAACACATGGTGCAAGTGTCCTTCAAGATTGGAGCCTATGAAGATACGGTTGATTGTGATGTTGTGCCCATGAACGTTTGTCACTTACTTCTTGGGCGTCCATGGCAATTTGACAAGGGTGCTATGCATGATGGACGAACAAACTAATATAGCTTCAAGAACAACGACAAGACCTACGTCCTTCGCCCCATGACACCAAGTCAAGTCATCGCCGACAACGCCAAGACTATTGCAAGGGCACAACAAGATCGTTCGTCAAGTGAGATGAGTGGTGAGCGAGAGACCCACCATTAAGTGAGTGAGAGCCACAAGCCAAATGAGTGTGACACTTCAAAGAGAGTTCCCACAAAACTTACACTATTTGCCAACAAAACAGAGATAAGGGAGTTGAGAGAGAACCCATCCACCCTCCACTATGTGCTCATATGCAAGGGTGAAGTTTCTATGACTAACACTGATGTAGCCCAACCTAGGACCATCACCATGTCAAGCACTCCAACAGACCACGAGTCACCATGGACGTCAAAGGTGAACTCATTCCTCTTAGATAACTCAATTCCCACCCTTTTGGATGGTATGCTATGTCATCTTCTATCTCTTGTTGATACTAGGAGTGTCACGACGACTATGGATACACGAGAGGATGACCAAGGTGCAAGAGGAATGGAGGACGACAAGACGGTGGCTTGGAAGATGAGAAGAAAGAGACGCTGAAGTACCACCGGTACTACCGGGCACATCGGCCCGGTACTACCGCCGAAGCGCCAGGAGCTACTGGACTCGATGCCGCTCTAAGCGGTACTACCGGAAATATATCCGGTACTACCGGACCTGCGCGGGTCCGGTACTACCGGGCCATATCCACCGGTAGTACCGGCCCTACGCGTGCCTGCGTGCAGATCTGGGCTTTGACCCATGTATCCCCTTTCCCTTTGCCCTTTGGGCCTAGACTATAAATAGGCACCCCTTGGCTAGATCTAAGGATAGACTATGTTTTGAGATTAGATTAGAGCTAGGCTCCCCACCTCAAGACGGTCTCCTTCCTCCCCTTGTGGGGATGGTTCCTCCCCTTGTGGAGAAGATCCCTTGGTGGATTCAAGACCTCTACTTGTAGTTTGACTACTTGCCAATCTTTCATCCTCGGGTGATTCTATTGGATCGGTTCGGTTGACCGTTGGAGAAACAACCATCCAAGATCCCTTCTTGTATCTACTTGCCGATCTCTCCACCTTCGTGTGGATTCTATTGGGCCGGTTGGACCGACAGGTAAGGGAAACGGTTCTTGTATCTTGTGTGTGTTCTTGTGTTCGGGGCGTCCTTCGTGTGTTCTTCGTGTTCCTCGTGTTCTTGCGTGCGTTCGTCCACATCCCCCGTCAATCCGTGAAGATCGGGCCACCCTAGAGGTCCAAACCTCATCAAACACTTTCACAAACCTTCCTCCTTCTTTGTTGTCTCTTTTGAAGGACTTTGAAGATGTCTTCCCTCAAGATGTGCCACCGGGACTTCCCCCTCTACGTGGAATCGAGCGCCGCATCGACCTTGTTCCCGGCGCACCGCTACCAAACCGCGCTCCTTACCGCACCAACCCCGAGGAGACAAAGGAGATCGAACGGCAAATACAAGAACTTCTTGCCATGGGACATATCCGCGAGAGTTTGAGTCCGTGCGCCGTGCCCGTCATCTTGGTACCCAAGCACGATAACACTCTTCGCCTTTGCATGGATTGTCGTCCCATCAACGCCATCACCGTTCGGTATCGCCATCCTATCCCTCGACTTGATGATATGCTTGACGAGCTTTGTGGTTCCGCTATATTCTCCAAAATTGATCTTAAAAGTGGATATCACCAAATACGCATGTGTGAAGGTGATGAATGGAAGACCGCATTTAAAACTAAGCTTGGTCTTTATGAGTGGCTAGTCATGCCATTTGGTCTTTCCAATGCACCTTCTACTTTTATGCGTCTCATGAATCATGTTTTGCGTCCTTTCATTGGGAAATTTGTTGTGGTATACTTTGACGACATCCTTATTTATAGCAAGTCTTTGGAAGAGCACACTTCTCATGTTGCTCAAGTTTTGTTGGTTCTTCGCACTGAAAAGATTTATGCAAATCTTTCTAAGTGCACTTTTGCCACCAACAAACTTGTTTTCTTGGGTTTTGTTGTTTCTTCGGATGGAGTCGAAATCGATGAAGCAAAGATACAAGCAATTCGGACTTGGCCTTTTCCAACATCACTTGAGGAGTTGAGACGTTTTCTTGGTTTTGCCGGATTTTACCGCCGTTTCATAAAAAAAAATCGACAATTGCTTGCCCCCTCCATGAACTTACAAAGAAGAATGTACCTTTCATTTGGGGCAATGCACATGATTTTGCTTTCAATGAGCTCAAACGGTTATTAACCGAAGCACCACTCCTTGCCCTTCCGGATTTCTCTAAGACATTTGAGATTGAATGCGATGCTACTTACACGTCTTGACATTAGTGTCTTGGGTTTGGATGAGATTAAAGAGTTGTATGCTTCCGATGCTTTCTTTGGAGACATTTTCGCTCAATGTTCGGAGCACAAAGGAATTGGTGATTTCTATTTGCACAAAGGTTTCTTGTTTAAGGCTAACAAACTATGTATACCCGAGTCTTCGCTTCGTTTGGTCCTTTTGAAGGAATCTCATGGAGGACCACTCATGGGTCATTTTGAACGCGACAAGACCTACGCCATGTTCTCCACCAACTACTATTGGCCACGAATGAAGCGTGACGTGGAACGCCTAGTTCGACAATGTTCTACATGTCTCAAAGCTAAGTCTACTCTAAACTCTCACGGCTTATATACACCTTTGCCTATTCCACATCATCCATGGTCCGATATAGCTATGGATTTTGTCTTAGGACTACGACGCACTAAAACAAACAAGGATTCCATCTTTGTCGTCATTGATCGCTTCTCTAAAATGGCACACTTTATTCCTTGCAACAAGAGCGACGATGCTTCACACATTGCTACTTTGTTTTTCAGGGAAATCGTCCGTCTTCATGGCGTGCCAAAGACCATTGTGTCGGATCGTGACACCAAGTTTGTGAGCTATTTTTGGAAGACTTTGATGGCCAAGATGGGAATCAAGCAACTATTCTCCACCGCATACCACCCTCAAACCGATGGCCAAACCGAAGTGGTGAACCGAAGCCTATCTACACTCCTTCGTGTGTTGATCAAGCCCAACTTGAAGAATTGGGAAGAGTGCATCCCACACGCCGAGTTCGCCTACAATCGAGCACTTCACCGCGCAACAAAGAGAACACCCTTCGAGATCGTCTATGGCTTCAACCCCTACACCGCGCTCGACATGCTCCCACTTCCACTACGTGAGCAAGTTAACATGGACTTCGACAAGCGAGCCGCGTACATGAAGAAGCTCCATGAGGAAACAAGAACTACGCTTGAGAAGCACAACAAAGACCATGCTACAAAGATGAACAAACACAAGCGCTCCATGATATTTGAAGAAGGAGACCTTGTGTGGCTACACTTTCGCAAGGATCGCTTTCCGGATGCAAGGAAGTCTAAGCTTCACCCTCGTGGAGATGGACCTTTCAAGGTTCTCAAGCGCAAAAACGACAATGCATACAAGATCGACATCTCCCACACCAAACACTTGGTCCATGACACCTCCAACGTCGCCGACCTATCGCCATACCTTGGAACATCAAGCGATGAGGATGACCAAGAGTCGAGGACGACTCTTTTCCAAGGGGGGGGGAGATGATGTAGCCCGACCTACGTTTCCTACAACAATTGGCCCAATGACAAGAGCAAGAGTCAAGGCACTTCATGATAAGGTGAACTCGCTCCTATCCATGTGTGATCTCGATACTCCTTTGAATGGCTTGCTACTTCATTCCGATACCTTGTGCATAATCAGGCATGACCCTCTTGAAGATCTCCAAGGAAGTGTAGAAGTTGGACAAGAATCGAGCCAAGAAGATGAAGGAGAAGGAGAGAAGAATGGGAACAAGTCCCAGGCGGCGGTACTACCGCCCCAGAACCAGCCGAGCCAGACGCGTCCCTACCGGAGTCCAGCCGAGCCAGAAGAGACTGGGCGGTACTACCGCCCCACCTGGCGGTACTACCGCTCCAGCGGTACTACCGCCGAAGCCACCACCGAATTCGGCCCTCTGTTCGATCGTCCGGCAGCGCCAGCGGTACCGTAGCGGTACTACCGCCGGCCAGCGGTACTACCGCTGGCCGGCGGTAGTACCGCTGTAGTTGACTTCAGAAACAGTTCGAGTCCCGCCCAGCGGTACTACCGCTGGCTCCAGCGGTACTACCGCTGCGGCGGGAACCTGGTGGGTTGAGGACCCTTGTCTCCACACTTATCCTACCTTATCCTACCTAGACTATAAATAGAACCTCCCCATCTAGATCTAGGGTTAGACTAAGATTTGAGAACTAAAGTAGAGCCTTGCTCCTTCTCAAAGTGTCTCTTTCCTCCTATGGAGATGACTCAAGGCCTCCACGTGTGGAGATGAACCAAGGCCTCCTCTTGAGAAGAAGATCCCTGCGTGGATACCAAGGCTCCGCTTGTAGTTGCGATTACTTGCTAATCTTCCCTCTGTGAGTGGCTAGATTGGATTGGTTGGATTGACCAATTGGACAAACAATCCTAAGAGTAAGGTGTGCTTGGGAGAGGAGGTGATGAGGACATCCCTAGCTTTACTACACAGTCTCCACTATTAAATCAGCAGGTGAATTCACTCTTATTAGATTGTGTTGTTTGTGATTATGAGAATGTTATACTACCTAAGCCTATGCATTATGTATTAGCAGGGTTATTGATAACACAAACATGGATGGAGGAAGATCTCAAGACATGCTGGAAACCAAGAGGGAATACATGGATGATAAACTTCAGAATATACATTGCAAGTGCTCGAGGGAGGAGAGGGAGGCAGGAGCACAGGGAGAGAGACATAGAGATGGCGCAACACAATGTTGATGCATCCAAGATGGAGCTTTACACGCCTAAGGAGAGGGACCTGCGAGTCCATTGGGCTGAACCCATGTTGGGTTCGGTTTGTAATATTATGGTTGCACCAAACCGAGTAGGAATAGGTTAGGGTTGCACCACGTCGGTACTGTAGCTACAGTACGCGCGCGCTACAGTACGTTCCCCCCCCCCCACCTATTTATAGAGGCCTAGCCGCCATAGATGAGATCAGACTTCGTTAAAATTAAACCCTAGATTTCCAGACTTGAACAATGTTCATCTGAAATTATCAACCCCAATTTGGTGATTGTTACTGCTTGCAAATTATACGTGTTATCTGCTGTTCCACTGGGAATAAGGGGATACAGGACCACTCGTGATCATTGATTGCGTGGTCCTGTATCCCCTTATTCCCAGTGGAACCGCAGATAACACGTATAATTTGCAAGCAGTAACAATCACCAAATTGGTGAGGATAATTTCAGATGAACATTGTTCAAGTCTGGAAATCTAGGGTTTAATTTTAACGAAGTCTGATCTCAACTATGGCGGCTAGGCCTCTATAAATAGGTGGGGGGGGGGGAACATACTGTAGCGCGTGCGTACTGTAGCTACAGTACCGACGTGGTGCAACCCTAACCAATTCCTACTCGGTTTGGTGCAACCATAATATTACAAACCGAACCCAACATGGGTTCAGCCCAATGGACTCGCAGGTCCCTCTCCTTAGGCGTGTAAAGCTCCATCTTGGATGCATCAACATTGTGTTGCGCCATCTCTATGTCTCTCTCCCTGTGCTCCTGCCTCCCTCTCCTCCCTCGAGCACTTGCAATGTATATTCTGAAGTTTATCATCCATGTATTCCCTCTTGGTTTCCAGCATGTCTTGAGATCTTCCTCCATCCATGTTTGTGTTATCAATAACCCTGCTAATACATAATGCATAGGCTTAGGTAGTATAACATTCTCATAATCACAAACAGCACAATCTAATAAGAGTGAATTCACCTGCTGATTTAATAGTGGAGACTGTGTAGTAAAGCTAGGGATGTCCTCATCAGGAGGATTGGGGGCTGCCCACGGGGATTTGTTACCAATCAAGTCTTGCCGAGTTGCTACTTGCTATTTACCCTTTGTATTGTGTTTTCCCCTCTTTTGTGTTCCTCGTTCTTCGCGTGTTCTTCGTGTTCTTCATCCCCTCCGCACAAATCCGTGAAAATCGGACCTACCCGCATCACCCTCCTTATGTCATGTGACGCACGTGCACCCCACCCAGCCATCTAGGAGAATCAGTAGCACTTTTAGGTCATCCTAAAGCACGTGCGACAATCCTAGCAATCCGGACGCCAGTGGACCCTTCCTAGACATCTAGGAGTATACGGACCCTCCTTACGTCATCTGACCCACGTGCACCCCTCGGAGCTGATGTAGCCCAACCTAGGACCATCACCATGTCAAGCACTCAAACATACCACGAGTCACCATGGACATCAAAGGTGAACTCCTTCCTCTTAGATAACTCAATTCCCACCCTTTTGGAATGCTATGTCATCTTCTATCTCTTGTTGATACTAGGAGTGTCACGACGACTATGGATACACGAGAGGATGACCAATGATGCGGGTAGGTCCCGATTTTCACGGATTTGTGCGGAGGGGACGAAGAACACGAAGAACAACGGATGAACACGAAGAACTCACAAAAGGGGAAACACACAAAACAAGGGTAAATAGCAAGTAGCAACCCGGCAAGACTCGATTGGTAACAAATCCCCGTGGGCAGCCCCCAATCCTCCTCTCCCAAGCACACCTTACTCTTAGGATTGTTTGTCCAATTGGTCAATCCAACCAACCCGATAGAATCACCGTAAGATGAAAGATCGGCAAGTAATCGCAACTACAAGCGGAGCCTTGGTATCCATGCAGGGATCTTCCCCTCAAGAGAAGGCCTTGGTTCATCTCCACATGTGGAGGCCTTGAGTCATCTCCATAGGAGGAAAGAGACACTTTGAGAAGAAGGAGCAAGGCTCTACTTTAGTTCTCAAATCTTAGTCTAACCCTAGATCTGGATGGGGAGGTCCTATTTATAGTCTAGTGGACGAAAGGGTAGGTGAGGGAGGTTAGATGGGCCTTCAGCCCGAATTCCTGATGTCACAGCGGTAGTACCGCTCCTGGAGGAGGCGGTAGTACCGCTGGCCGCTGGCGGTAGTACCGCTGGAACTTGCATTTTATTTCCTCTCAGCGCTGGCGGTAGTACGTGGTCGACACCCGGCAAGTACCGTTGGAGACAGTAGCTTTTGGAGACGCGCCGGTAGCGTGGGCGGTACCTCCAGCGGTACTACCGGTCCTGGAGCTGGCGGTAGTACCGCTGGTGGCGGCGGTAGTACCGCCGCCTGGAGCTTCTCTCGCTTAGCTTCATCGTCAGGTGCCTGGCGGTAGTACCGGCCTTCTTGGCGGTAGTACCGCTGCTCTGCTTCTTCATCTTCCTCTTGACTCGTCTCTTGGCCATCTTCGACACTTTCTTGGAGATCTTCATGGTAGTTGTTCCTGAGTATGCACAACGTATCCGAATGAAGTAGCAACCCATTCAAAGGAGTGTCGAGATCACACATGGATAGGAGCGAGTTCACCTTATCATGAAGTGCCTTGACTCTTGCTCTTGTCATTGGGCCACTTGTTGTAGGAGACGTAGGTCGGGCTATGATGCGGGTAGGTCCCGATTTTCACGGATTTGTGCGGAGGGGATGAAAAACACGAAGAACACGCGAAGAACGAAGAACACAAAAGAGGGGAAATCAAACACACAAGGGTAAATAGCAAGTAGCAACCCGGCAAGACTCGATTGGTAACAAATCCCCGAGGGCAGCCCCCAATCCTCCTCTCCCAAGCACACCTTACTCTTAGAATTGTTTGTCCAATTGGTCAATCCAACCAATCCAACCTAGCTACCTAAAGATGGAAGATTAGCAAGTAATCGCAACTACAAGCGGAGCCTTGGTATCCACGCAGGGATCTTCTCCTCAAGAGGAGGCCTTGGTTCATCTCCACATGTGGAGGTCTTGATTCATCTCCATAGGAGGAAAGAGACACTTTGAGAAGAAGGAGCAAGGCTCTACTTTAGTTCCCAAATCATAGTCTAACCCTAGATCTAGTTCAAGGAGTCCTATTTATAGTGTTGACCAAAAGGGGGTAGGTGGGGGAGGTTACATGGGCCTCCAACGCGTGCTGGATCCCGCAGCGGCGGTACTACCGCTGGGTTAAGCGGTAGTACCGCTGGTGCGGGCTGGTTCGGCTCTTCCCACCTCAGCGGTACCGGCAGCGGTACCAGTTGGTACCGGACAAGCGCTCCAGATGCTGGTTCTGGCGGTAGCGGCGGCGGTAGCGGTGGCGGCAGCTCTCGAGCGGTAGTACCGCTTAACCCAGCGGTACTACCGCCGCCTGGCTCTTTTCTTCTCTTCCTTCTTCTCTTCCACGCGTACGCCTTGGATGAACTTGAGTCTTGGGCTTCCTTGGCATCTTCCCGGTTGTCCGTACTCGTCGTATCAAACCTAGCATAACAAAAGGGTAGATGCTCAAGTAGTATACCAACCAAAGGACACGAAGTGGGTTCTCGTAGAGGAATGAGTTCACCTTTGAGTTCGATGACGACATGGGATGTGTTGAGGGTCTTGACAAGGTGATGGTCGTGCCCAGGGCTACATCATCTCCCCCCCCCCTTTCAAAAGAGTCGTCCTCGACTCTTGCTCTTCATTATCATGCAAAGGAGGTAGATGTGTTGTCGAAGAATTTGAATTCACCATGCCTACAAACACTAAAGACCAAGCAAAACAAGTGTGTGCAAGAAAGAGGAGCATATCAAAAATGACATGTCCTTTCTTTGTCATAGCGCCGTTAGCACAACACAAGAATATGAAAATGTTGTGCAAGTGCAAGGTCAAAGTGCAAGCAATCAAATGCAACATCTTCAAAATGTGAGAACACAAAAACTTCATAAAAATATGAGGATGCCATCGAGGTATCTCATTTGGAATCATATGATCATTATTGCACACAAGGCATTGGAAAGAACAATTTGTCATTATCCTTGATGCAATAAGCGAAGAGTTTGGCGAAAACACACAATGAAGAATGTCCAAAATATCATAATGGGTGCAAACAAAGCACCTGAAAGAGCATGTTTTCAACATATTTGTTGCAACACCAAATTGGTAGAAACCAATAAACTCATGACAAGACATGCTCAAAATGTTATTATGGTTGCACACAAGCCAAGTAAAAGAACAATTGTTCATCATATTTGTGGCAACGCATAAATCATTCATACGAAAGATGGAAAAATTCGTCTTGCCATAAGAGAAACCAACATCACAAACATGTTTGCAAACAAACCAAATGCAAGAGAAATTGGCCAACTTGTTTGATGCAAAACATGGGAAAGGTATTAGAGCCGGGTTCGATCCACGACTCAAGTGTATGCTTTCAAGAGCTTGCATTGTCAACTCATGCTCAATTGCGGTTGACATTATCATGCATTGACCGGCACACACAAGACACCATATGAAGAAATGATGTGCACGGTATATGAACACGTCATCCATCATGACGCGTCTCTTCATTTGCACAACACCAACCACACCAAAATCAAATGGAAAATATGACATATGTGGATGGTCACTATGCAAAGTGAAGGATGGAACAAGGTCCATAAAAGAGAATGAAAAATCTCCACAAGGTGAGAAAGCTATGGGGGCAATCTCATAGGCCAATATATCAACATTATTGCAAACCAAGCATTTAAAAGAACAATTGTTCAATATTTTAGATGCAACAATGGGAAAGTAGCGCAAACATCGATTGCAAAACATGCGTATGGCAAAGTCATCACAAATAGGTTGTTCCACATGATCAACATTGGAAGTATCATATGGAAATAAAAATGTATCATATGATGGGGCAACGAAATCATCCATAGCATGTAAGCAATCATCATTCATCATGTCCATGGGAGGGAACATGGTCACATCAACACCCATACCTTGATAGTCCCGCTCATGTGAATTAGGTGTTGAAGTAGTAGTCGCTTCCATGTAGCCGACTTGATCATTTTGAAATAAACATGGGGTGGCATCGACATCCTCCATGTACATCGTCTCCATGTGAGGCATCATTGTGTCGAAGAGGGGCGTCTCATCGTTCATGGAACCTAGCACACAATGAGCGAACACACTAGAGGTAGAGGGTAAGTTGTTAGCATTCGAAATGGTCTCACAAGACCTATCAACTACCTCTCTCAACTCATGTGGTGTATCACTCATTCCCTCAAAATAACAACACTCAAACTCACATATGGTGGAGGCACTCAGCTCACTCTCACACAAGTGGGCTAAGTGGCTCTCAAACTCACATGGGATTGGTGTTATCTCATCATTCAAGCACATGAGGGTAGGCTCGGTTTCCTCATCTCCACACGCCTCCAAGGTTGAAGGGACACTCCCATGCTCAACCTTCTCGACCTCATCGCCTCCAAAGATGCATGCCATAGTTTGGCCATCCTCATTCAACGCATCCACCAATGTGATAGCATTGCTCATGCTCGCCTCCGTGGTCGAAGGGAGAATCCCATTCTCGACCATCTTCTTGCCGCCCTCATCTCCATTTGGGCACTCCCACATCATGCGACCATTGCCATCGCATATTGGACACGAGAGATTGGGACATTCTCGTGGACCATGGTCTTGGCCTTGGCAATTGTCGCATATGCGTTCTTCCTCATGCCATATGGGAGTCCAAGTGTCTCGGCGAACTCTAGGGTGAGGTGGTGGCGAAGGAGTGCGTTCATGGCGTCCACCATTTGAGCGATGAAGCTCTTGATGTTCATTCTTTTGGTACGCTCGAGGTGAGTGTTGACGTTCTTGTCGAGGTTCATGACGTCCATGACGATCGCGTTGTTGTGGTGGTGGTGATGGTAGGCGGTCATGATGTTCCCCATTTGGGCGTTGACGCTCTTGATGCGCGTTGGCATTGTTCACGCTAGGAGAATGTGGATGTTCCACGTGAAGACGATGTCGTTCATGACCGTCGCGCCTTGGGTTATCTTGAAGATCTTGATGTGGCTCACCTTGACGAGGACCATGACGCGTATGCCTTGATTGTGACGACCTTGAAGTGTGCCTTGTGCGGCGCGAGCTTGGAGAAGAGCGATGTTGCACAAGGTTGTTGATAGCTTCGGTCACTCGCTCCATAGACGCTTCTTGCGCATGCATGCGGTTGTTGAAGTTGGCTTCTATAGCTTGACGACGTCGTTCATAGTGGCATAAGCCATCACGAAGAAGGTGTCCAATACCAACGAACTCGTCAAGTGTAACATAGGCATGATCACCTTGAACTTCACCATGGATTTCCTCTTCCGAGCTTGAGCTTCCATTTGTACTTCCCCTAAACATTTTCTCAAGATCAAGTGAGATATGTGGTAAAGAAAAACCAAGACAAACTATATCCCAAGTATAATGTGGCTTGAGAGGAGAGTATCCGGTTCTAACACCCAACACACACACTTATGAGGATAGGAAGGTATGAAGTGGCAAACGAAACAAGCAAACCCGACGACAAGTATATTGTCAAAGGTAGAGAAAATCCACAATGATCAAATCACCAAAGAAACTCCAACCACAAAGTATCAAGAAACACACACAAAAGCGAATAATGGGGTTGGGCGACCAAAGGGCGAGCACTCGAAGATAGACAACCTAACGAAGACTACGTGCTCAAATGTCACCCAACACAAGAAGGACGCTAGCTCAATTGCTTTTTGTGGGCAACGGATTTGCACAAGAGTTAACACTCACACTCACTTGGCGGTCTAAGCTTTGTCGCAACCTACAAGAGATGAAACTTGGCACCACTTGATTCTTTTCTTTTCGTTTTTCTCTCTCTTTTTTTTTTGATTTTTGCTTTTTGATGATGATTCCTTCTCTTTTGCTAGTGCCAAGCTCTCTAACGATACACACTTGCCAATACTTGAAGACAAACACTCAACACGTGCAATGCCTCGCAATATCACCGAGCTAGTCCAATAGGTCAAGTTGCGCGAAAGGAAGAAGGGCTCACAACGGAAATGATGGTGGGGGAAATGTCGAGTCCTTGGTGGCGTCGTCGCTTGGCGTTGATGATGCGTGGCTGCGGAAGCTTGTAGATGTCGTAGACGTAAAGCACACCAAGAAAGGACTCAAACCAAAGAGGAAATGCCAAAACGAACCGAGGAGAAAGAAAAATTTCTGCAAAAATTGGCCCTGGCGGTAGTACCGCTTAACCCGGCGGTACTACCGCTGCAGTCGAATCTGCTCGAGTTGGACTCGATTTTGGGGAATTTGGGGTCCAAAATTTCCTCGAATCCGTGGGAAATTGGCAAAATTAAGGCTAGGGAACGCAAACAAACGTGGAGGGGGTACTAAAGCAACAGATCCGTGGATCAAAACTACCAAAAACTCATCAAATCGACCAAATCGCTCGAATCCCAAATTGGCTATTTTTGGTGGAAATTTTCGAATTTCTCAAAAACGAAGAAAAAATTGGTGGATTTTGGTGGAAACACAAAACAAATCCGTGTCAACCTAGAGCTCTGATACCATATGATGCGGGTAAATAGCAAGTAGCAACCCGGCAAGACTCGATTGGTAACAAATCCCCGTGGGCAGCCCCCAATCCTCCTCTCCCAAGCACACCTTACTCTTAGGATTGTTTGTCCAATTGGTCAATCCAACCAACCCGATAGAATCACCGTAAGATGAAAGATCGGCAAGTAATCGCAACTACAAGCGGAGCCTTGGTATCCATGCAGGGATCTTCTCCTCAAGAGAAGGCCTTGGTTCATCTCCACATGTGGAGGTCTTGATTCATCTCCATAGGAGGAAAGAGACACTTTGAGAAGAAGGAGCAAGGCTCTACTTTAGTTCCCAAATCATAGTCTAACCCTAGATCTAGTTCAAGGAGTCCTATTTATAGTGTTGACCAAAAGGGGGTAGGTGGGGGAGGTTACATGGGCCTCCAACCCGTACTGGATCCCGCAGCGGCGGTACTACCGCTCGGTTAAGCGGTAGTACCGCTGGTGCGGGCTGGTTCGGCTCTTCCCACCTCAGCGGTACCGGGAGCGGCAGCGGTACCAGTTGGTACCGGACAAGCGCTCCAGATGCTGGTTCTGGCGGTAGCGGCGGCGGTAGCGGTGGCGGCAGCTCTCGAGCGGTAGTACCGCTTAACCCAGCGGTCTACAGACGCCTGGGTCTTTTCTTCTCTTCCTTCTTCCCTTCCACGCGTACGCCTTGGATGAACTTTGAGTCTTGGGCTTCCTTGGCATCTTCCGGTTGTCCGTACTCGTCGTATCAAACCTAGCATAACAAAAGGGTAGATGCTCAAGTAGTATACCATCCAAAGGGACACGAAGTGGGTTCTCGTAGAGGAATGAGTTCACCTTTGAGTTCGATGACGACATGGGATGTGTTGAGGGTCTTGACATGGTGATGGTCGTGACCAGGGCTACATCAGGCTACATCATCTCCCCCCCCTTGGAAAAGAGTCGTCCTCGACTCTTGGTCATCCTCATCGCTTGATGTTCGAAGGTATGGCGATAGGTCGGCGACGTTGAAGGTGTCATGGACCAAGTGTTTGGAGTTGGAGATGTCGATCTTGTAGGCATTGTCGTTGATGCGCTTGATAACCTTGAAAGGTCCATCTCCACGAGGGTGAAGCTTGGACTTCCTTGCATCCGGAAAGCGATCTTTGCGAAGGTGTAGCCACACAAGATCTCCTTCTTCAAATATCATGGCGCGCTTGTGTTTGTTCTTCTTCGTAGCATGGTCTTTGTTGTGCTTCTCGAGAGTAGTTCTTGTTTCCTCATGGAGCTTCTTCATGTAAGCGGCTCGCTTGTCGAAGTCCATGTTAACTTGCTCACGGAGTGGAAGTGGTAGCATGTCGAGCGCGGTGTAGGGGTTGGAGCCATAGACGACCTCGAAGGGTGTTTTCCTTGTTGCGCGGTGTAGTGCTCGATTGTAGGCGAACTCGGCGTGTGGGATGCACTCCTCCCAATTCTTCAAGTTAGGCTTGATCAACACACGAAGGAATGTAGATAGGCTTCGGTTCACCACTTTGGTTTGGCCATCGGTTTGAGGGTGATATGCGGTGGAGAATAGTTGCTTGATTCCCATCTTGGCCATCAAAGTCTTCCAAAAATAGCTCACGAACTTGGTGTCACGATCCGACACAATGGTCTTGGGCACTCCATGAAGACGGACGATTTCCCTGAAAAACAAAGTAGCAATGTGTGAAGCATCGTCGCTCTTGTTGCAAGGTATAAAGTGTGCCATTTTAGAGAAGCGATCAATGACGACAAAGATGGAATCCTTGTTTGTTTTAGTGCGTGGGAGTCCTAAGACAAAATCCATAGCTATATCGGACCATGGGTGATGTGAAATAGGCAATGGTGTGTATAACACATGAGAGTTTAGAGTAGACTTAGCTTTGAGACATGTAGAACATCGTCGAACTAGGCGTTCCAAATCACGCTTCATTCTAGGCCAATAGTAGTTGGTGGAGAGCATGGCATAGGTCTTGTCGCGGCCAAAATGACCCATGAGTGGTCCTCCATGAGATTCCTTCAAAAGGACCAAACGAAGCGAAGACTCGGGTATACATAGTTTGTTAGCATTAAACAAGAAACCTTTGTGCAAATAGAAATCACCAATTCCTTTATGCTCCGAACATTGAGCGAAAATGTCTCCAAAGAAAGCATCGGTAGCATACAACTCTTTAATCTCATCCAAACCCAAGACACTAATGTCAAGACGTGTAAGTAGGTTGGCCTTGCGGGATAGAGCATCCGCGACCACATTGTCTTTACCTTTCTTGTATTTGATTACAAAAGTGAAAGACTCAATAAACTCAACCCACTTAGCATGTCTTTTGTTCAAATTTGTTTGACTTTTCAAATATTTCAAGGATTCATGGTCGGAATGAATGACAAATTCCTTAGGACGAAGGTAATGTTGCCACACATCCAAAACACGAAACAAAGCAAATAACTCTTTGTCATAAATGGGGTAATTCAAGCGAGCTCCATCTAGTTTCTCACTATGGTATGCGATGGGTCTACCATTTTGCATAAGCACTCCACCAATGCCCAATCCACTTGCATCGCATTCAATCTCAAATGTCTTAGAGAAATCCGGAAGGGCAAGGAGTGGTGCTTCGGTTAATAACCGTTTGAGCTCATTGAAAGCAAAATCATGTGCATTGCCCCAAATGAAAGGTACATTCTTCTTTGTAAGTTCTTGGAGGGGGCAAACAATTGTGGAAAAATCCTTGATGAAACGGCGGTAAAATCCGGCAAAACCAAGAAAACGTCTCAACTCCTCAAGTGACATCGGAAAAGGCCAAGTCCGAATTGCTTGTATCTTGGCATCATCAACTTCAACTCCATCCGAAGAAACAACAAAACCCAAGAAAACAAGTTTGTTGGTGGCAAAAGTGCACTTAGAAAGGTTTGCATAAAGCTTTTCATTGCGAAGAACCAACAAAACTTGAGCAACATGAGAAGTGTGCTCTTCAAAAGACTTGCTATAGATAAGGATGTCGTCAAAGTATACCACAACAAATTTGCCAATAAAAGGACGCAAAACATGATTCATGAGACGCATAAAGGTAGAAGGTGCATTGGAAAGACCAAATGGCATGACGAGCCACTCATAAAGACCAAGCTTAGTTTTAAATGCGGTCTTCCATTCATCACCTTCACACATGCGTATTTGGTGATATCCACTTTTAAGATCAATTTTGGAGAATATAGCGGAACCACAAAGCTCATCGAGCATATCATCAAGGCGAGGGATAGGATGGCGATACCGAACGGTTATGGCGTTGATGGGGCGACAATCCATGCAAAGGCGAAGAGTGTTGTCGTGCTTGGGTACCAAGATGACGGGCACGGCACACGGACTCAAACTCTCGCGGATGTGTCCCATGGCAAGAAGTTCTTGTATTTGCCGCTCGATCTCCTTTGTCTCTTCGGGGTTGGTGCGGTAAGGCGCGCGGTTTGGAAGCGGTGCACCGGGAAAATGGTCGATGCGGTGCTCGATTCCACGTAGAGGGGGTAGTCCCGGTGGCACTTCTTGGGGAAGACATCTTCAAAGTCCTTCAAAAGAGACAACAAAGAAGAAGAAAGGTTTGTGAAGTTGTTAGTCATAGGAATTTCACCCTTGCATATTAGCACATAGTTGATGTGGCACGACTTAGGCGATCCACTTGCATGGATAAGAGCATTCAGACGGACAACATCAATAACGATCGTGTATCAGTCGAGAGGAAGGCATACACGGTAGACAGAATACATGATGATTCAGTTGTGCGTTTGAACAGAGGAAAAGATGGCCGAGCTCGTGTATTATGTGGTCCTAATATTTCACGTATATCGTATTCGCCATGCATTGGAAAGCAATCAGGAAGAAGAATGCAATATGGTCTAAAACGGATGAATAGTTCAGAACGATACATGCATGGGCTTGGTTGCTCGTTGCCATGCATGCAGCACAAAGAGAAAAAGGTACGGTGGAATTCCAAACAGCACAAATCAATTATTGCTAATCAAGAAAGGACAAGGCAAATAGGACACAAAGAAAGGACAAGAGATAGAAGACAGATCGGTGGCCTAATGCAAGCAAATGCATGCATGCATGCACCGTTTGATCAGATGCGTAAATATAATGTTGCTTTGAGTCGCATATGGGTATGGAGAAGAAAAGCAACAAGTGAACGTGTGCAAGACGTGGGCCCATGTGAGATAGAAAATCCAGGACCTGCGTGTCCTAAGTTTCTGGCCGAGCATTCTAGGCCGGTTTGTATCCATCTATAAATACTAGTCCGCATTAGCTTTTAGGGTTATGTTGAATATTAGGTTAAAATTCGAGTTGAACTCATGTGTATCCGAGGCGAAGCATTCATCTGTGCTCGTCTGTGATGACGGCGTATCTACGCTCGTCTGATTATCTATCTTATTAAGATCTTGCGTGAAGGTTCTTGTTCTTCAAGGATTGTCGTGCTGTGGTGTGAGGCGTGTTGTTTATCAATACGTTGCGTACTGGTCATCTACTCCGGCGTGAGGTTCGTCGTCAACGACGAGTTGCTCGCAGGATCAGATATCCCCATCTTCAGGTTGCGTGTGTTAGCCACGTGATTGGGAGATTCTATCGGCGGGTTGTGCATCGTGAAAGATCGGGCAAATCATCCTTATCATCTTGGTATCAGAGCGCCAGGTTGATCACGGTGCAGTTAGTGTCGTCGGCCGAATTTTTCTCGGCTGGGCGGAGTTTTTTTTTGGTGGCGATAATTCTGTTCACGGCGAGTTCTTCCGGTTTGATCTGGTGTTTACGAGTTGGAGCGTCACGCGTGGAGCAGAAGGATTTACTGGGATTTGCCACGATCACGCGAGGTGCCCTATAGCATCGGACTTTCCGTTCGATCGGCTGATATCGAGACAACAACCGAAGAATTTTATTTTTCTGTGGACTACGAGCCAGCAAAAGAAAACGAAGGACAAGTTTGTTACGTTCCCTAGTAGGATCGATCTAGCACCTCGCGTGCTTTTCCTTCGTACGAGTATTGGAGATTGGAGCTAGCAGATTAGTTCTGTTTTGTTTGGAATCGCGTGAAAAAAATAGAGAAGAAAAGAGGAAAGATTGCACACGGTTTTCTTGGTGCAGATTCATTGGGTTTGTTACGGGCAAATTGGAT
Source organism: Poa pratensis (assembly GCA_947311845.1). Classification (NCBI taxonomy): domain Eukaryota; kingdom Viridiplantae; phylum Streptophyta; class Magnoliopsida; order Poales; family Poaceae; genus Poa; species Poa pratensis. The sequence goes on from CAMZMU010000038.1 coordinate 42,298, forward strand.
CGGATCCAGCTATTGTGTGGATACGAGAAAAGAAAGGCAGAGGAGCTGGTACGTGGACAACTAGGCCTTCTAGACTCGTGAGTATATTGCTCAATTCAGTTCTTGGCTCTGTTGTTTCCGCGGTGCTGCTGTTTCGTACGTTATTTTCTGCGTCAAAACAAAAACGAAATATAACTGCTGCTACAAGGATAATATTCAGAAATGGCAGCAAGTCACTACAATGATCTCTGGCTGGGGTGATGAAGTGCCCATGATTGACAGTGGAAATATTGCAGCAACAAGGGCATTAGGAGGTCTAAAAAGGCTTTGGCTTAACATAGATGCAACACCGGAGGAATATTTTGCATGGGAGGAGGTAATGGAACGTTGGCTAAAGCCACGCATTGGCGACTATGGGCCATACACTTGTTATTCTGCAGCTCTTGATCGCTTTGATAAACCAACCAGGTCTTGGTGGAGGCGTTTACAGTTTGATCTCAAAAAGGAGGGCAAGGGTTGCAGCAAAACTTGGGAAGAAGTGCAGCGCCTTGCAAGGCAACGGTTTGTGCCAGCAAATTTTAAGATCAAGAAGGCAGCAACAACAATCCCAACTTGTGAGAAGAAGGTGGATGTTGAAAAGGTTTTGGTGTGTACTGAAACCGCGGTGGAGGAAGCTGTACCATTGAGTGGGTTAAATGTGCAACTCAAGAGAGTACATGATGGAACTTGCATGACAGTTGATAGAGGTCAGCGTTGGACTTTATTTCAGACTCAGTGTATGATAAAAGGCAAAGCGTGCAAGTTGATTATTGATGGTGGTAGCTGTACAAACGGCATAAGCAAAGCAATGGTGGCATCATTGGGTTGTCTACATGGCGTATTTCAGAACCTAAGCATATTGAGTGGCTGAATAGTTGCGGGATGCTGAAGGTTACACACAAGGTGCGTGTGCCATTTACAGTTGGTGACAATGTTGATGAGGTGGAGTGCGATGTGTTGCCAATGGAGGTGTGTGGAATATTACTTGGGCGTCCATGGCAGTATGATCGCAATGCTATGCATGCTGGGCGAGCCAATACATATACATTTGTTCATGATGGCAAACAGAGAACGTTGAAACCTATGGCGGATGATAAGATCCAATCTGATGTGGTTCTGGTTGTACACAAGGAGAAGGTGCACAAGAACTCACCGCGACCGAGGACGGTCACGCTTCAAGAAAGGGAGCATGATGAGGCGAGTATCAGTATTTCAATTAATTCAGCTATGCTTGTTGACGTCAATCCAGTTGATGACAAGCCTCCTAGTGACAGCTTGAAACCGAGGACGGTTTCTTTTGAAGAAAGGGAGGATGATGTGGCGCGACTTAGGCGATCCACTTGCATGGATAAGAGCATTCAGACAGACAACATCAATAACGATCGTGTATCAGTCGAGAGGAAGGCATACACGGTAGACAGAATACATGATGATTCAGTTGTGCGTTTGAACAGAGGAAAAGATGGCCGAGTTCGTGTATTATGTGGTCCTAATATTTCACGTATATCGTATTCGCCATGCATTGGAAAGCAATCAGGAAGAAGAATGCAATATGGTCTAAAACGGATGAATAGTTCAGAACGATACATGCATGGGCTTGGTTGCTCGTTGCCATGCATGCAGCACAAAGAGAAAAAGGTACGGTGGAATTCCAAACAGCACAAATCAATTATTGCTAATCAAGAAAGGACAAGGCAAATAGGACACAAAGAAAGGACAAGAGATAGAAGACAGATCGGTGGCCTAATGCAAGCAAATGCATGCATGCATGCACCGTTTGATCAGATGCGTAAATATAATGTTGCTTTGAGTCGCATATGGGTATGGAGAAGAAAAGCAACAAGTGAACGTGTGCAAGACGTGGGCCCATGTGAGATAGAAAATCCAGGACCTGCGCGTCCTAAGTTTCTGGCCGAGCCTTCTAGGCCGGTTTGTATCCATCTATAAATACTAGTCCGCATTAGCTTTTAGGGTTAGGTTGAATATTAGGTTAAAATTCGAGTTGAACTCATGTGTATCCGAGGCGAAGCATTCATCTGTGCTCGTCTGTGATGACGGCGTATCTGCGCTCGTCTGATTATCTATCTTATTAAGATCTTGCGTGAAGGTTCTTGTTCTTCAAGGATTGTCGTGCTGTGGTGTGAGGCTGTTTATCAATACGTTGCGTACTGGTCATCTACTCCGGCGTGAGGTTCGTCATCAACGACGAGTTGCTCGCAGGATCAGATATCCCCATCTTCAGGTTGCGTGTGTTAGCCACGTGATTGGGAGATTCTATCGGCGGGTTGTGCATCATGAAAGATCGGGCAAATCATCCTTATCAATAGTGTAGGGTGGATGGGTTCTCTCTCAACTCCCTCATCTCTCTTTGTGGCAAATAGTGTAAGTTTTGTGGGAACTCTCTTTGAAGTGTCACACTCATTTGGCTTGTGGCTCTCACTCACTTTATGGTGCACTCATCTCACTAGACGAACGATCTTGTTGTGCCCTTGCAATGGTCTTGGCGTTGTCGGCGATGACTTGACTTGGTGTCATGGGACGAAGGACGAAGGTCTTGTCGTTGTTCTTGAAGCTATAGTAGTTGTTCGTCCATCATGCATAGCACCCTTGTCAAATTGCCATGGACGCCCAAGGAGTAAGTGCAAACGTTCATAGGCACAACATCACAATCAACCGTATCTTCATAGGCTCCAATCTTGAAGGACACTTGCACCATGTGTTGAATCTTGACGGCTCCGGTATCACTCAACCATTGCACATGGTAGGATGTGGGTGCTTCTTGAACTTCAAGTTGAGCTTATCACAAAGTTCTTTGCTCGCTAGGTTGTGGCAACTTCCACCATCTATGATGACCTTGATGGACTTTCCATTGATTCCCGCTCTTGTTTGGAACAAGTTGCATCTTTGGTCTTCTTCCACTTGAACATTGGTGGTTAGAGCTCTTGCCACAACCAAGGAAGGGTTGTTGTCGCCATCACAATAGATCTCACTTTCTTCTTCTTGAGCACTTTGCATTGTGGCGACCTTGTTCAAAGCATTGTACTCATCTTCACTCATAGATTCATACTCTCCCATGTCGTTGATGATCATGACCTTCTTGTTGGTGCACTCAAAAGATTTGTGCCCTTGTCCGCCGCACTTGTAGCATTGCAAGAGTCTTGTGCCGGACGAAGATCCTTGAGGCGCCTTGGAGAGGGAGGTACTTTCTTGAAAGGTTGAGGCGCTTGAGGTGTCGATGTAGAGACTCTTGGAGGACCTCGAGTGTTCGCTTGAGGAAGAGCTTGTGAAGGTGTAGGAGTTGACGAAGAAGGCTTGTTGGCGAAGAATGCCTTTGTCTTGAGGTATTTGAGCTCTTCAAGCACGTGGCGCTCGGCCTTGGAAGCTTGATGTACTAGCTCTACCAAAGAGGCATATGGTTGGAACTCCACGATCTTCTTGATTGGATAGTTGAGGCCATTCATGAAACGAGCCATGGATTGCTCTTCGTACTCGTTGACATTGGCTCTCATCATGGAGATTTCCATTTCCTTGTAGTACTCGTCAACCGACTTCAACCTTGCTTCAACTCTTGCAACTTCTTGTATAAGTCTCTAGTGTAATGGCTTGGCACGAAGCGCTTGTACATTGTTTCTTTCATTTCAACCCAAGTGTCAATTGGTTGTTGGTGGTTAGCGACGCGAGCATCTTGTAGTTGTTCCCACCACAAGAGGGCATACTCTTCAAACTCCATCGAGGCTAAGGCAACCTTCTTGTTGTCGGAGAAGCGTTGCACACGGAAGATCTTGTCAACCTTGAGTACCCATGAGAAGTAAGCTTCCGGATCACTTGTGCCGTAGAACTTGGGTATGTCAAAGCGGACGTTGGTCAAGTCATCATAGTTGTCACCATGAGCACCACGTGGGAATGCACGTCCACGTCTCCTTCGATTGAGTCCATCACCATTGTGTTGGCTTGACTCGTTATCACTTGACTCGGAACGTTGGTGTTGGTGACGATCATGAGGAAGCTCTTGACGATGCGCATGTTGAGGAGGTAGCTCTTGTTGAGGAACGGGTTGTTCGACATTGTTCGCATTGTTATGGTTTTGATGACGTGGCCTTGGAGGATGACGAGGGTGACGTCCTTGTTCACCAAAGTCATTCGCACCCGGAGCGCCATTGTCATTAGCCAATGGGTCATGACGATCACGTTGTTGTGGTGGTGGTGATGGCATGCGTTCATGACGTTCAACGTTTTGGTGAGGTTGCTCTTGATGCGCATTGGCATTGTTCGCGTGAAGATCATGTGGTTGTTCAACGTGAGGAGGAGGTCGTTCATGGGCGTCGCGCCTTGGATCATGTTGACGTTCTTGTCGAGGTTCATGACGACCATGACGTGCTTGTGTCGACCTTGAGGTGCTTCTTGTACGGCTTGAGTGTGAAGACGCTCGTTGTCGCACAAGGTTGTTGATAGCTTCGGTCAACCGCTCCATATTTGCTTCTTGGCATGCATGCGGTCGTTGAAGGTGTTCTCTTGATTTTGAAGACGGCGCTCGTAGCGTCCTAGGTTGTCACGAAGAAAGTGTCGCATGCCAACAAGCTCCGATTGTGTGACATAGCCATGATCACCGCGAACTCCACCATGGATTTCCTCATCCGAGCTTGAGCTTCCGTTTGTACTTCCCCTAAACATTTTCTCAAGATCAAGTGAGATGTGTGATAAAGAAAAACCAAGACAAACTATATCCCAAGAATAATGTAGCTTGAGAGGAGAGTATCCGGTTCTAACACCCAACACACACACTTATGAGGATAGGAAGGTATGAAGTGGCAAACGAAACAAGCAAACCCGCGACAAGTATATTGTCAAAGGTAGAGAAAATCCACAATGATCAAATTACCAAAGAAACTCCAACCACAAAGTATCAAGAAACACACACAAAAGCGAATAATGGGGTTGGGCGACCAAAGGGCGAGCACTCGAAGATAGACAACCTAACGAAGACTACGTGCTCAAATGTCACCCAACACAAGAAGGACGCTAGCTCAATTGCTTTTTGTGGGCAACGGATTTGCACAAGAGTTAACACTCACACTCACTTTGGCGGTCTTAGCTTTGTCGCAACCTACAAGAGATGAAACTTGGCACCACTTGATTCTTTTTTTCTCTTTTTTTTTTGATTTTTGCTTTTTGACGATGATTCCTTCTCTTTTGCTAGTGCCAAGCTCTCTAACGATACACACTCGCCAATACTTGAAGACAAACACTCAACACGTGCAATGCCTCGCAATATCACCGAGCTAGTCCGATAGGTGAAGGTACACGAAAGGAAGAAGGGCTCACAAAGGATTATGATGGTGGGGAAATGTCGAGTCCTTGGTGGCGTCGTTGCTTGGCGATGATGATGCGTGCTGCGGAAGCTTGTAGATGTCGTAGACGTAGGGCACACCAAGAAAGGACTCAAACCAAAGAGAAATGCCAAAACGAACCGAGGAAAAAGAAAAATTTCTGCAAAAATTAGCCCTGGCGGTAGTACCGCTAGTCCGCCCGGTAGTACCGCTGTTCTGGAGCGGTAGTACCGTTGCGCACGGATCTGCGCGATCTTGACTCGATTTTGGGCGGAAATTGGGCTAAAAATCCTCGAATTCGTGGGAAATTGGCAAAATTAAGGCTAGGGAACGCAAACAAAGGTGGAGGGGTCCTAAAGCAACAGATACATGGACAAAAACTACCAAAAACGCAACAAATCGACAGATCGGCTCGAATCAAGGCAAGGCTATTTTTGGTGGAAATTTTTGAATTTCTCAAAAACGAAGAAAAATTTGGTGGATTTTGGTGGAAACACAAATCAAATCCGTGTCAACCTAGAGCTCTGATACCATATGATGCGGGTAGGTCCCGATTTTCACGGATTTGTGCGGAGGGGACGAAGAACACGAAGAACAACGGATGAACACGAAGAACTCACAAAAGGGGAAACACACAAAACAAGGGTAAATAGCAAGTAGCAACCCGGCAAGACTCGATTGGGAAAAAATCCCCGTGGGCAGCCTGATGCGGGTAGGTCCCGATTTTCACGGATTTGGACGGAGTGAAGGATGAACACGAAGAACACGCGAAGAACGATGAACACAAAGAGGGGAAATCAAACACGCAAGGGTAAATAGCAAGTAGCAACCCGGCATGAATCGACTGGTAGCAAATCCCCGAGGGCAGCCCCCAATCCTCCTCTCCCAAGCACACCTTACTCTTAGGATTGTTTGTCCAATTGGTCAATCCAACCAATCCAACCTAGCCACCTAAAGATGGAAGATTAGCAAGTAATCGCAACTACAAGCGGAGCCTTGGTATCCAAGCAGGGATCTTCTCCTCAAGAGGAGGCCTTGGTTCATCTCCACATGTGGAGGTCTTGATTCATCTCCATAGGAGGAAAGAGACACTTTGAGAAGAAGGAGCAAGGCTCTACTTTAGTTCCCAAATCATAGTCTAACCCTAACCCTAGGCTGAGGAGGAGTATTTATAGTCCACGAGGCGAAGGGGTAAGTTGTGGGCCGTTACATGGGCTTCAGCCCGAATCTTCCCAGGTCCAGCGGTAGTACCGCTGCGCCAGCGGTAGTACCGCTGGGATTAATTGCGCTCGCTGGCGGTAGTACGAAGCGGGTACCGGGAGGTACCGTAGGGGTATCCAGTGGCGTTTTCGGACGTGCCGGTACCTCCAGCGGTACCTCTGGCGGTAGTACCGTGATCTGGGCCTGGCGGTAGTACCGCTGGGGCGGCGGTAGTACCGCTGCCTGGAACTCCACGCAGGTCTGCATCTTCAGCGGTAGTACGCCTGGTGCCGCTGCCTGGGTCCTGGCGGTAGTACCGGCCCTCCTGGCGGTAGTACCGCCGGGCTGATGCTTCGTCTTCTTCATCTTCCTCTTGACTCGTTCCTTGTCCAACTTCTGCACTTGCTTGGTGATCTTCTTGGTAGTTGTTCCTGAGTATGCACAACGTATCCGAATGAAGTAGCAAACCATTCAAAGGAGTGTCGAGATCACACATAGATAGGAGTGAATTCACCTTATCATGGAGAGCTTTGACTCTTGCTCTTGTCATTGGGCCACTTGGTGTTGTGTGCCTAGGTTGCACTACATCATCTCCCCCCCCCCTTGGAAAAGAGTCGTCCTCGACTCTTCGTCCTCATCATCTCTTGGGTCACCAAGGTAAGGCGAGATGTCGGCGACGTTGAAGGTGTTGTGAACGCCGTACTTGGACTTTGGTATGTCGATCTTGTATGCGTTGTCGTTAATGCGCTTGAGAACCTTGAAAGGACCATCTCCTCTTGGCGCGAGCTTAGACTTTCTTTCATCGGGGAAGCGGTCCTTGCGTAGATGTAGCCAAACAAGGTCTCCTTCTTCAAAGATCATGGGGCGTTTGTTCTTGTTCATCTTCGTAGCATGGTCTTCCTTATGCTTCTCTAGCGTGGCCCTTGTGTCTTCATGTAGTTTCTTCATGTAGGCGGCGCGCTTGTCGAAATCCATGTTTACTTGTTCTCGGAGTGGAAGTGGTAGCATGTCTAGCGCGGTGTAGGGGTTGGAGCCATAGACAACCTCGAAGGGTGTTCTCTTTGTTGCGCGGTGTAGTGCTCGATTGTAGGCAAACTCGGCGTGTGGGATGCACTCTTCCCAATTCTTCAAGTTAGGCTTGATCAACACACGAAGGAGTGTGGATAGGCTCCGGTTCACCACTTCGGTTTGGCCATCGGTTTGAGGGTGGTATGCGGTGGAGAATAGGTGCTTGATCCCCATCTTGGCCATCAAAGTCTTCCAAAAATAGCTCACGAACTTGACGTCACGATCCGACACAATGGGCTTGGGCACTCCATGAAGACGGACGATTTCCCTGAAAAACAAAGTAGCAATGTGTGAAGCATCGTCGCTTTTGTTGCAAGGTATAAAGTGTGCCATTTTAGAGAAGCGATCAATGACGACAAAGATGGAATCCTTGTTTGTTTTAGTGCGTGGGAGTCCTAAGACAAAATCCATAGCTATATCGGACCATGGGTGATGTGGAATAGGCAAAGGTGTGTATAAACCATGAGAGTTTAGAGTAGACTTAGCTTTGAGACAAGTTGAACATCGTCGCACCAAGCGGTCCACATCTCGGTACATCCTTGGCCAATAGTAGTTTGTGGAGAGCATGGCAAAGGTCTTGTCACGTCCAAAGTGTCCCATTAAGACGCCTCCATGTGATTCCTTCAAAAGGACCAAACGAAGCGAAGACTCGGGTACACATAGTTTGTTAGCCTTAAACAAGAAACCTTTGTGCAAATAGAAATCACCAATTCCTTTGTGCTCCGAACATTGAGCGAAAATGTCTCCAAAGAAAGCATCGGTAGCATACTACTCTTTAATCTCATCCAAACCCAAAACACTAATGTCAAGACGTGTAAGTAGGTTGGCTTTGCGGTAAGGAGCGCGGTTTGGAAGCGGTGCGCCGGGAACAAGGTCGATGCGGTGCTCGATTCCACGTAGAGGGGTAGTCCCGGTGGCACTTCTTGAGGGAAGACATCTTCAAAGTCCTTCAAAAGAGACAACAAAGAAGGAGGAAGGTTTGTTAAGTCGTTAGTCATAGAAACTTCACCCTTGCATATGAGCACATAGTGTAGGGTGGATGGGTTTTCTCTCAACTCCCTCATCTCTCTCTTTGTGGCAAATAGTGTAAGTTTTGTGGGAACTCTCTTTGAAGTGTCACACTCATTTGGCTTGTGGCTCTCACTCACTTTATGGTGGGTCTCTCGCTCACCACTCATCTCACTAGACGAACGATCTTGTTGTGCCCTTGCAATAGTCTTGGCGTTGTCGGCGATGACTTGACTTGGTGTCATGGGACGAAGGACGAAGGTCTTGTCGTTGTTCTTGAAGCTATAGTAGTTTGTCCTTCCATCATGCATAGCCCTTGTCAAATTGCCACGGACGCCCAAGGAGTAAGTGACAAACGTTCATAGGCACAACATCACAATCAACCGTATCTTCATAGGCTCCAATCTTGAAGGACACTTGCACCATGTGTTGAATCTTGACGGCTCCGGTATCACTCAACCATTGCACATGGTAAGGATGTGGGTGCTTCTTGAACTTCAAGTTGAGCTTATCACAAAGTTCTTTGCTCGCTAGGTTGTGGCAACTTCCACCATCTATGATGACCTTGACGGACTTGCCATTGACTCCCGCTCTTGTATGAAACAAGTTGCATCTTTGGTCTTCTTCTACTTGAACATTGGCGGTTAGAGCTCTTGCCACAACCAAGGAAGGGTCTTTGTTGTCGCCATCACAATATATCTCATGTTCTTCTTCTTGAGCACTTTGCATTGTGGCGACCTTGTTCAAAGCATTGTACTCATCTTCACTCATAGATTCATACTCTCCCATGTCATTGATGATCATGACCTTCTTGTTGGTGCACTCAAAAGATTTGTGCCCTTGTCCGCCACACTTGTAGCATTGCAAGAGTCTTGTGCCGGACGAAGATCCTTGAGGTGCCTTGGAGGAGGGAGGTACTTTCTTGAAAGGTTGAGGCGCTTGAGGTGTCGAAGTAGAGACTCTTGGAGGACCTCGAGTGTTCGCTTGAGGAAGAGCTTGTGAAGGTGTAGGAGTTGACGAAGAAGGCTTGTTGGCGTAGAATGCCTTTGTCTTGAGGTATTTGAGCTCTTCAAGCACGTGGCGCTCGGCCTTGGAAGCTTGATGTACTAGCTCAACCAAAGAGGCATATGGTTGGAACTCCACGATCTTCTTGATGGGATAGTTGAGGCCATTCATGAAACGAGCCATGGATTGCTCTTCGTACTCGTTGACATTGGCTCTCATCATGGAGATTTCCATTTCCTTGTAGTACTCGTCAACCGACTTCAAACCTTGCTTCAACTCTTGCAACTTCTTGTATAAGTCTCTAGTGTAATGGCTTGGCACGAAGCGCTTGTACATGGTTTCTTTCATTTCAACCCAAGTGTCAATTGGTTGTTGGTGGTTAGCGACGCGAGCATCTTGTAGTTGTTCCCACCACAAGAGGGCATACTCTTCAAACTCCATCGAGGCTAAGGCAACCTTCTTGTTGTCGGAGAAGCGTTGCACGCGGAAGATCTTGTCAACCTTGAGTACCCATGAGAAGTAAGCTTCCGGATCACTTGTGCCGTAGAACTTGGGTATGTCAAAGCGGACGTTGGTCAAGTCATCATAGTTGTCACATGGCACCACGTGGGAATGCACGTCCACGTCTCCTTCGTTGAGTCCATCACCATTGTGTTGGCTTGACTCGTTATCACTTGACTCGGAACGTTGGTGTTGGTGACGATCATGAGGAAGCTCTTGACGAGGCGCATGTTGAGGAGGTAGCTCTTGTTGAGGAACGGGTTGTTCGACATTGTTCGCATTGTCATGGTTTTGATGACGTGGCCTTGGAGGATGACGAGGGTGACGTCCTTGTTCACCAAAGTCATTCGCACCCGGAACGCCATTGTCATTAGCCAATGGTCATGACGATCACGTCGTGGCGGTGGTGGTGATGGTATGCGTGCGCGACGATCATCATTTTGGTGAGGTTGTTCTTGATGCGCATTGGCATTGTTCGCGTGAAGATCATGTGGTTGTTCAACGATAGGAGGAGGTCGTTCATGGGCGTCGCTCCTTGAATCATGTTGACGTTCTTGTCGAGGTTCATGACGTCCATGATGTGCTTGTGTCGACCTTGAGGTGCTTCTTGTACGGCTTGAGCGTGAAGGAGCTCGTTGTCGCGCAAGGTTGTTGATAGCTTCGGTCATCCGCTCCATGTTCGCATTGATTCGTTGAAGTTGGCATCATGAGTTTGGAGACGGCGCTCGTAGCGGCCTAAGCCATCACGAACAAGGTGTCGAAGACCGACGAACTCGGATTGGTGACATAGCCATGATCACCGCGAACTCCACCATGGATTTCCTCATCCGAGCTTGAGCTTCCGTTTGTACTTCCCCTAAACATTTCTCAAGAACAAGTGAGATATGTGGTAAGGAAAAACCAAGACAAACTATATCCCAAGTATAATGTGGCTTGAGAGGAGAGTATCCGGTTCTAACACCCAACACACACACTTATGAGGATAGGAAGGTATGAAGTGGCAAACGAAACAACAAACCCGACGACAAGTATATTGTCAAAGGTAGAGAAAATCCACAATGATCAAATTACCAAAGAAACTCCAACCACAAAGTATCAAGAAACACACACAAAAGCGAATGATGGGGTTGGGCAACCAAGAGGGCGAGCACTCGAAGATAGCAACCTAACGAAGACTACGTGCTCAAATGTCACCCAACACAAGAAGGACGCTAGCTCAATTGCTTTTTGTGGGCAACGGATTTGCACAAGAGTTAACACTCACACTCACTTTGGCGGTCTTAGCTTTGTCGCAACCTACAAGAGATGAGACTTGGCACCACTTGATTCTTTTCTTTTCTCTCTTTTTTTTTTTGATTTTTGCTTTTTGACGATGATTCCTTCTCTTTTGCTAGTGCCAAGCTCTCTAACGATACACACTCGCCAATACTTGAAGACAAACACTCAACACGTGCAATGCCTCGCAATATCACCGAGCTAGTCCAATAGGTTAAGTTGCGCGAAAGGAAGAAGGGCTCACAACGGAAATGATGGTGGGGGAATGTCGAGTCCTTGGTGGCGTCGTCGCTTGGCGTTGATGATGCGTTGCTGCGGAAGCTTATCAGTGTTGTAGACGTAAAGCACACCAAGAAAGGACTCAAACCAAAGAGGAAATGCCAAAAACGAACCGAGGAAAAGAAAAATTTGCTGAAAAATCTGACCCTGGCGGTAGTACCACTGGTCTGCCCGGTAGTACCGCTGCACTGGCGGTAGTACCGCTGCGCACGAATCTGCGCGATTTTGACTCGAATTTGGGGCGGAAATTGGGCTCGAAAATCCTCGAATTCGTGGGAAATTGGCAAAATTAAGGCTAGGGAACGCAAACAAAGGTGGAGGGGGTCCTAAAGCAACAGATCCATGGACAAAAACTACCAAAAACGCAACGAATCGACAGATCGGCTCGAATCTAGGCAAGGCTATTTTTGGTGGAAATTTTCGAATTTCTCAAAAACGAAGAAAAATTTGGTGGATTTTGATGGAAAAACAAAACAAATTGATGCGGGTAGGTCCCGATTTTCACGGATTTGTGCGGAGGGAGAAGAACACGAAGAACACGCGAAGAACGATGAACACAAAGAGGGGAAATCAAACACACAAGGGTAAATAGCAAGTAGCAACCCGGCAAGAATCGACTGGTAACAAATCCCCGAGGGCAGCCCCCAATCCTCCTCTCCCAAGCACACCTTACTCTTAGGATTGTTTGTCCAATTGGTCAATCCAACCAATCCAACCTAGCCACCTAAAGATGGAAGATTAGCAAGTAATCGCAACTACAAGCGGAGCCTTGGTATCCACGCAGGGATCTTCTCCTCAAGAGGAGGCCTTGGTTCATCTCCACATGTGGAGGTCTTGATTCATCTCCATAGGAGGAAAGAGACACTTTGAGAAGAAGGAGCAAGGCTCTACTTTAGTTCCCAAATCATAGTCTAACCCTAACCCTAGGCTGAGGAGGAGTATTTATAGTCCACGAGGCGAAGGGGTAAGTTGTGGGCCGTTACATGGGCTTCAGCCCGAATCTTCCAGGTCCAGCGGTAGTACCGCTGCGCCAGCGGTAGTACCGCTGGGATTAAATGCGCTCGCTGGCGGTAGTACGAAGCGGGTACCGGGAGGTACCGTAGGGGTATCCAGTGGCGTTTTGGGCGTGCCGGTACCTCCAGCGGTACCTCTGGCGGTAGTACCGTGATCTGGGTTCGGCGGTAGTACCGCTGTGCAAGCGGTAGTACCGCTGCCTGGAGCTCTGCGCAGGTCTTCATCTTCAGCGGTAGCACGGCTGGTGCCGCTGCCTGGGTCCTGGCGGTAGTACCGGCCCGCCTGGCGGTAGTACCGCTGTGCTGATGCTTCGTCTTCTTCATCTTCTTCTCGACTCGTCTCTTGGCCATCTTCTGCACTTGCTTCTTGATCTTCTTGGTAGTTGTTCCTGAGTATGCACAACGTATCCGAATGAAGTAGCAACCCATTCAAAGGAGTGTCGAGATCACACATAGATAGGAGCGAATTCACCTTATCATGGAGAGCTTTGATTCTTGCTCTTGTCATTGGGCCACTTGTTGTAGGAGACGTAGGTCGGGCTACATCATCTCCCCCCCCTTGGAAAAGAGTCGTCCTCGACTCTTGGTCATCCTCATCGCTTGATGTTCCAAGGTATGGCGATAGGTCGGCGACGTTGAAGGTGTCATGGACCAAGTGTTTGGAGTTGGAGATGTCGATCTTGTAGGCATTGTCGTTGATGCGCTTGATAACCTTGAAAGGTCCATCTCCACGAGGGTGAAGCTTGGACTTCCTTGCATCCGGAAAGCGATCTTTGCGAAGGTGTAGCCACACAAGGTCTCCTTCTTCAAATATCATGGCGCGCTTGTGTTTGTTCATCTTCGTAGCATGGTCTTTGTTGTGCTTCTCGAGAGTAGTTCTTGTTTCCTCATGGAGCTTCTTCATGTAAGCGGCTCGCTTGTCGAAGTCCATGTTAACTTGCTCACGGAGTGGAAGTGGTAGCATGTCGAGCGCGGTGTAGGGGTTGGACCATAGACGACCTCGAAGGGTGTTCTCTTTGTTGCGCGGTGAAGTGCTCGATTGTAGGCGAACTCGGCGTGTGGGATGCACTCTTCCCAATTCTTCAAGTTAGGCTTGATCAACACACGAAGGAGTGTAGATAGGCTTCGGTTCACCACTTCGGTTTGGCCATCGGTTTGAGGGTGGTATGCGGTGGAGAATAGTTGCTTGATTCCCATCTTGGCCATCAAAGTCTTCCAAAAATAGCTCACGAACTTGGTGTCACGATCCGACACAATGGTCTTGGGCACTCCATGAAGACGGACGATTTCCCTGAAAAACAAAGTAGCAATGTGTGAAGCATCGTCGCTCTTGTTGCAAGGTATAAAGTGTGCCATTTTAGAGAAGCGATCAATGACGACAAAGATGGAATCCTTGTTTGTTTTAGTGCGTGGGAGTCCTAAGACAAAATCCATAGCTATATCGGACCATGGGTGATGTGGAATAGGCAATGGTGTGTATAACCATGAGAGTTTAGAGTAGACTTAGCTTTGAGACATGTAGAACATCGTCGAACTAGGCGTTCCACATCACGCTTCATTCTAGGCCAATAGTAGTTGGTGGAGAGCATGGCGTAGGTCTTGTCGCGCCAAAGTGACCCATGAGTGTCCTCCATGAGATTCCTTCAAAAGGACCAAACGAAGCGAAGACTCGGGTATACATAGTTTGTTAGCCTTAAACAAGAAACCTTTGTGCAAATAGAAATCACCAATTCCTTTGTGCTCCGAACATTGAGCGAAAATGTCTCCAAAGAAAGCATCGGTAGCATACAACTCTTTAATCTCATCCAAACCCAAACACTAATGTCAAGACGTGTAAGTAGGTTGGCCTTGCGGGATAGAGCATCCGCGACCACATTGTCTTTACCTTTCTTGTATTTGATTACAAAAGTGAAAGACTCAATGAACTCAACCCACTTAGCATGTCTTTTGTTCAAATTTGTTTGACTTTTCAAATATTTCAAGGATTCATGGTCGGAATGAATGACAAATTCCTTAGGACGAAGGTAATGTTGCCACACATCCAAAACACGAACCAAAGCAAATAACTCTTTGTCATAAATGGGGTAATTCAAGCGAGCTCCATCTAGTTTCTCACTATGGTATGCGATGGGTCTACCATTTTGCATAAGCACTCCACCAATGCCCAATCCACTTGCATCGCATTCAATCTCAAATGTCTTAGAGAAATCCGGAAGGGCAAGGAGTGGTGCTTCGGTTAATAACCGTTTGAGCTCATTGAAAGCAAAATCATGTGCATTGCCCCAAATGAAAGGTACATTCTTCTTTGTAAGTTCATGGAGGGGGCAAGCAATTGTGGAAAAATCCTTGATGAAACGGCGGTAAAATCCGGCAAAACCAAGAAAACGTCTCAACTCCTCAAGTGATGTCGGAAAAGGCCAAGTCCGAATTGCTTGTATCTTGCATCATCAACTTCAACTCCATCCGAAGAAACAACAAAACCCAAGAAAACAAGTTTGTTGGTGGCAAAAGTGCACTTAGAAAGATTTGCATAAAGCTTTTCATTGCGAAGAACCAACAAAACTTGAGCAACATGAGAAGTGTGCTCTTCCAAAGACTTGCTATAAATAAGGATGTCGTCAAAGTATACCACAACAAATTTGCCAAA
This sequence comes from Poa pratensis, assembly GCA_947311845.1. Classification (NCBI taxonomy): domain Eukaryota; kingdom Viridiplantae; phylum Streptophyta; class Magnoliopsida; order Poales; family Poaceae; genus Poa; species Poa pratensis. Next base: position 57,639 of record CAMZMU010000038.1, read on the forward strand.
AAGGACGCAAAACATGATTCATGAGACGCATAAAGTAGAAGGTGCATTGGAAAGACCAAATGGCATGACGAGCCACTCATAAAGACCAAGCTTAGTTTTAAATGCGGTCTTCCATTCATCACCTTCACACATGCGTATTTGGTGATATCCACTTTTAAGATCAATTTTGGAGAATATAGCGGAACCACAAAGCTCATCGAGCATATCATCAAGTCGAGGGATAGGATGGCGATACCGAACGGTGATGGCGTTGATGGGGCGACAATCCATGCAAAGGCGAAGAGTGTTGTCGTGCTTGGGTACCAAGATGACGGGCACGGCACACGGACTCAAGCTCTCGCGGATGTGTCCCATGGCAAGAAGTTCTTGTATTTGCCGCTCGATCTCCTTTGTTTCTTCGGGGTTGGTGCGGTAAGGAGCGCGGTTTGGTAGCGGTGCGCCGGGAACAAGGTCGATGCGGTGCTCGATTCCGCGTAGAGGAGGTAGTCCCGGTGGCACTCTTGAGGGAAGACATCTTCAAAGTCCTTCAAAAGAGACAACAAAGAAGGAGGAAGGTTTGTGAAGTGTTAGTCATAGAAACTTCACCCTTGCATATGAGCACATAGTGTAGGGTGGATGGGTTTTCTCTCAACTCCCTCATCTCTCTCTTTGTGGCAAATAGTGTAAGTTTTGTGGGAACTCTCTTTGAAGTGTCACACTCATTTGGCTTGTGGCTCTCACTCACTTTATGGTGGGTCTCTCGCTCACCACTCATCTCACTAGACGAACGATCTTGTTGTGCCCTTGCAATGTCTTGGCGTTGTCGGCGATGACTTGACTTGGTGTCATGGGACGAAGGACGAAGGTCTTGTCGTTGTTCTTGAAGCTATAGTAGTTTGTCCTTCCATCATGCATAGCACCCTTGTCAAATTGCCATGGACGCCCAAGGAGTAAGTGACAAACGTTCATAGGCACAACATCACAATCAACCGTATCTTCATAGGCTCCAATCTTGAAGGACACTTGCACCATGTGTTGAATCTTGACGGCTCCGGTATCACTCAACCATTGCACATGGTAAGGATGTGGGTGCTTCTTGAACTTCAAGTTGAGCTTATCACAAAGTTCTTTGCTCGCTAGGTTGTGGCAACTTCCACCATCTATGATGACCTTGATGGACTTTCCATTGACTCCCGCTCTTGTTGAAACAAGTTGCATCTTTGGTCTTCTTCTACTTGAACATTGGTGGTTAGAGCTCTTGCCACAACCAAGGAAGGGTCTTTGTTGTCGCCATCACAATATATCTCATTTCTTCTTGAGCACTTTGCATTGTGGCGACCTTGTTCAAAGCATTGTACTCATCTTCACTCATAGATTCATACTCTCCCATGTCATTGATGATCATGACCTTCTTGTTGGTGCACTCAAAAGATTTGTGCCCTTGTCCGCCACACTTGTAGCATTGCAATAGTCTTGTGCCGGACGAAGATCCTTGAGGCGCCTTGGAGGAGGGAGGTACTTTCTTGAAAGGTTGAGGCGCTTGAGGTGTCGAAGTAGAGACTCTTGGAGGACCTCGAGTGTTCGCTTGAGGAAGAGCTTGTGAAGGTGTAGGAGTTGACGAAGAAGGCTTGTTGGCGTAGAATGCCTTTGTCTTGAGGTATTTGAGCTCTTCAAGCACGTGGCGCTCGGCCTTGGAAGCTTGATGTACTAGCTCAACCAAAGAGGCATATGGTTGGAACTCCACGATCTTCTTGATGGGATAGTTGAGGCCATTCATGAAACGAGCCATGGATTGCTCTTCGTACTCGTTGACATTGGCTCTCATCATGGAGATTTCCATTTCCTTGTAGTACTCGTCAACCGACTTCAAACCTTGCTTCAACTCTTGCAACTTCTTGTATAAGTCTCTAGTGTAATGGCTTGGCACGAAGCGCTTGTACATTGTTTCTTTCATTTCAACCCAAGTGTCAATTGGTTGTTGGTGGTTAGCGACGCGAGCATCTTGTAGTTGTTCCCACCACAAGAGGGCATACTCTTCAAACTCCATCGAGGCTAAGGCAACCTTCTTGATGTCGGAGTAGCGTTGCACGCGGAAGATCTTGTCAACCTTGAGTACCCATGAGAAGTAAGCTTCCGGATCACTTGTGCCGTAGAACTTGGGTATGTCAAAGCGGACGTTGGTCAAGTCATCATAGTCGTCACGGTGGCCACCACGTGGGAATGCACGTCCACGTCTCCTTCGGTTGAGTCCATCACCATTGTGTTGGCTTGACTCGTTATCACTTGACTCGGAACGTTGGTGTTGGTGACGATCATGAGGAAGCTCTTGACGAGGCGCATGTTGAGGAGGTAGCTCTTGTTGAGGAACGGGTTGCTCGACATTGTTCGCATTGTCATGGTTTTGATGACGTGGCCTTGGAGGATGACGAGGGTGACGTCCTTGTTCACCAAAGTCATTCGCACCCGGAACGCCATTGTCATTAGCCAATGGGTCATGACGATCACGTTGTTGCGGTGGTGGTGATGGTATGCGTTCACGACGATCATCATTTTGGTGAGGTTGTTCTTGATGCGCATTGGCATTGTTCGCGTGAAGATCATGTGGTTGTTCAACGATAGGAGGAGGTCGTTCATGGGCGTCGCGCCTTGGATCATGTTGACGTTCTTGTCGAGGTTCATGACGTCCATGACGTGCTTGTGTCGACCTTGAGGTGCTTCTTGTACGGCTTGAGTGTGAAGAAGCTCGTTGTCGCGCAAGGTTGTTGATAGCTTCGGTCAACCTCTCCATAGTTGCTTCGTTAGCACTCATGCGGTCGTTGAAGGTGTTCTTGATTTTGAAGACGGCGCTCGAAGCGTCTATGTTACCACGAAGAAGTGTCGCATGCCACAAGCTCCGATTGTGTGACATAGCCATGATCACCGCGAACTCCACCATGGATTTCCTCTTCCGAGCTTGAGCTTCCGTTTGTACTTCCCCTAAACATTTTCTCAAGAAAAGTGAGATGTGGTAAGGAAAAACCAAGACAAACTATATCCCAAGTATAATGTGGCTTGAGAGGAGAGTATCCGGTTCTAACACCCAACACACACACTTATGAGGATAGGAAGGTATGAAGTGGCAAACGAAACAAGCAAACCCGCGACAAGTATATTGTCAAAGGTAGAGAAAATCCACAATGATCAAATTACCAAAGAAACTCCAACCACAAATATCAAGAAACACACACAAAAGCGAATAATGGGGTTGGGCGACCAAAGGGCGAGCACTCGAAGATAGACAACCTAACGAAGACTACGTGCTCAAATGTCACCCAACACAAGAAGGACGCTAGCTCAATTGCTTTTTGTGGGCAACGGATTTGCACAAGAGTTAACACTCACACTCACTTTGGCGGTCTTAGCTTTGTCGCAACCTACAAGAGATGAGACTTGGCACCACTTGATTCTTTTCTTTTCTCTCTTTTTTTTTTGATTTTTGCTTTTTGACGATGATTCCTTCTCTTTTGCTAGTGCCAAGCTCTCTAACGATACACACTCGCCAATACTTGAAGACAAACACTCAACACGTGCAATGCCTCGCAATATCACCGAGCTAGTCCAATAGGTAAGTTGCGCGAAAGGAAGAAGGGCTCACAACGGAATATGATGGTGGGGGAATGTCGAGTCCTTGGTGGCGTCGTCGCTTGGCGTTGATGATGCGTTGCTGCGGAAGCTTGTCGATGTTGTAGACGTAGCACACCAAGAAAGGACTCAAACCAAAGAGGAAATGCCAAAACGAACCGAGGAAAAGAAAAATTTGCTGAAAAATCTGACCCTGGCGGTAGTACCGCTGGTCCGCCCGGTAGTACCGCTGGCGGTAGTACCGCTGCACTGGCGGTAGTACCGCTGCGCACGAATCTGCGCGATTTTGACTCGATTTGGGCGGAATTGGGCTCGAAAATCCTCGAATTCGTGGGAAATTGGCAAAATTAAGGCTAGGGAACGCAAACAAAGGTGGAGGGGGTCCTAAAGCAACAGATCCATGGACAAAAACTACCAAAAACGCAACGAATCGACAGATCGGCTCGAATCAAGGCAAGGCTATTTTTGGTGGAAATTTTCGAATTTCTCAAAAACGAAGAAAAATTTGGTGGATTTTGGTGGAAACACAAACAAATCCGTGTCAACCTAGAGCTCTGATACCATATGATGCGGGTAGGTCCCGATTTTCACGGATTTGTGCGGAGGGAAGATGAACACGAAGAACACGCGAAGAACGATGAACACAAAGAGGGGAAATCAAACACACAAGGGTAAATAGCAAGTAGCAACCCGGCAAGAATCGACTGGTAACAAATCCCCGAGGGCAGCCCCCAATCCTCCTCTCCCAAGCACACCTTACTCTTAGGATTGTTTGTCCAATTGGTCAATCCAACCAATCCAACCTAGCCACCTAAAGATGGAAGATTAGCAAGTAATCGCAACTACAAGCGGAGCCTTGGTATCCACGCAGGGATCTTCTCCTCAAGAGGAGGCCTTGGTTCATCTCCACATGTGGAGGTCTTGATTCATCTCCATAGGAGGAAAGAGACACTTTGAGAAGAAGGAGCAAGCTCTACTTTAGTTCCCAAATCATAGTCTAACCCTAACCCTAGGCTGAGGAGGAGTATTTATAGTCCAGAGGCGAAGGGGTAAGTTGTGGGCCGTTACATGGGCTTCAGCCCGAATCTTCCAGGTCCAGCGGTAGTACCGCTGCGCCAGCGGTAGTACCGCTGGGATTAAACGCGCTCGCTGGCGGTAGTACGAAGCGGTACCGGGAGGTACCGTAGGGGTATCCAGTGGCGTTTTCGGGCGTGCCGGTACCTCTGGCGGTAGTACCGTGATCTGGGTTCGGCGGTAGTACCGCTGTGCAAGCGGTAGTACCGCTGCCTGGAGCTCTGCGCAGGTCTTCATCTTCAGCGGTAGCACGGCTGGTGCCGCTGCTGGGTCCTGGCGGTAGTACCGGCCCGCCTGGCGGTAGTACCGCTGTGCTGATGCTTCGTCTTCTTCATTCTTCTCGCTCGTCTCTTGGCCATCTTCTGCACTTGCTTCTTGATCTTCTTGGTAGTTGTTCCTGAGTATGCACAACGTATCCGAATGAATAGCAACCCATTCAAAGGAGTGTCGAGATCACACATAGATAGGAGCGAATTCACCTTATCATGGAGAGCTTTGATTCTTGCTCTTGTCATGGGCCACTTGTTGTAGGAGACGTAGGTCGGGCTACATCACAAATCCGTGTCAACCTAGAGCTCTGATACCATATGATGCGGGTAGGTCCCGATTTTCACGGATTTGGACGGAGGGAAGGATGAACACGAAGAACACGCGAAGAACGATGAACACAAAGAGGGGAAATCAAACACGCAAGGGTAAATAGCAAGTAGCAACCCGGCAAGAATCGACTGGTAACAAATCCCCGAGGGCAGCCCCCAATCCTCCTCTCCCAAGCACACCTTACTCTTAGGATTGTTTGTCCAATTGGTCAATCCAACCAATCCAACCTAGCCACCTAAAGATGGAAGATTAGCAAGTAATCGCAACTACAAGCGGAGCCTTGGTATCCACGCAGGGATCTTCTCCTCAAGAGGAGGCCTTGGTTCATCTCCACATGTGGAGGTCTTGATTCATCTCCATAGGAGGAAAGAGACACTTTGAGAAGAAGGAGCAAGGCTCTACTTTAGTTCCCAAATCATAGTCTAACCCTAACCCTAGGCTGAGGAGGAGTATTTATAGTCCACGAGGCAAAGGGGGTAAGTTGTGGGCCGTTACATGGGCTTCAGCCCGAATCTTCCTAGGTCCAGCGGTAGTACCGCTGCGCCAGTGGTAGTACCGCTGGGATTACTTGCGCTCGCTGGCGGTAGTACGAAGCGGGTACCGGGAGGTACCGTAGGGGTATCCAGTGGCGTTTTCGGACGTGCCGGTACCTCCAGCGGTACCTCTGGCGGTAGTACCGTGATCTGGGCCTGGCGGTAGTACCGCTGGGGCGGCGGTAGTACCGCTGCCTGGAACTCCACGCAGGTCTGCATCTTCAGCGGTAGTACGCCTGGTGCCGCTGCCTGGGTCCTGGCGGTAGTACCGGCCCTCCTGGCGGTAGTACCGCCGGGCTGATGCTTCGTCTTCTTCATCTTCCTCTTGTCTCGTTCCTTGTCCAACTTCTGCACTTGCTTGGTGATCTTCTTGGTAGTTGTTCCTGAGTATGCACAACGTATCCGAATGAAGTAGCAAACCATTCAAAGGAGTGTCGAGATAACACATAGATAGGAGTGAATTCACCTTATCATGGAGAGATTTGACTCTTGCTCTTGTCATTGGGCCACTTGGTGTTGTGTGCATAGGTTGCACTACATCACAGCCCCCAATCCTCCTCCCAAGCACACCTTACTCTTAGAATTGTTTGTCCAACTGGTGAATCCAACCAACCCGATAGAATCACCGTAAGATGAAAGATCGGCAAGTAATCGCAACTACAAGCGGAGCCTTGGTATCCACGCAGGGATCTTCTCCTCAAGAGGAGGCCTTGGTTCATCTCCACATGTGGAGGCCTTGAGTCATCTCCATGGGAGGAAAGAGACACTTTGAGAAGAAGGAGCAAGGCTCTACTTTAGTTCTCAAATCTTAGTCTAACCCTAGATCTGGATGGGGAGGTCCTATTTATAGTCTAGTGGACGAAAGGGTAGGTGAGGGAGGTTACATGGGCCTTCGGCCCGAATTCCTGATGTCATAGCGGTAGTACCACTGGTGGTGGCGGTAGTACCGCTCCTGGAGGAGGCGGTAGTACCGCTGGCCGCTGGCGGTAGTACCGCTGGAACTTGCATTTTATTTCCTCTCAGCGCTGGCGGTAGTACGTGGTCGACACCCGGCAAGTACCGTTGGAGACAGTAGCTTTTGGAGACGCGCCGGTAGCGTGGGCGGTACCTCCAGCGGTACTACCGGTCCTGGAGCTGGCGGTAGTACCGCTGGTGGCGGCGGTAGTACCGCCGCCTGGAGCTTCTCTCGCTTCAGCTTCATCGTCAGGTGCCTGGCGGTAGTACCGGCCTTCTTGGCGGTAGTACCGCTGCTCTGCTTCTTCATCTTCCTCTTGACCTTCGACACTTTCTTGGAGATCTTCATGGTAGTTGTTCCTGAGTATGCACAACGTATCCGAATGAAGTAGCAACCCATTCAAAGGAGTGTCGAGATCACACATGGATAGGAGCGAGTCACCTTATCATGAAGTGCCTTGACTCTTGCTCTTGTCATTGGGCCACTTGTTGTAGGAGACGTAGGTCGGGCTACATCAACCAAGGTGCAAGAGGAATGGAGGACGACAAGACGGTGGCTTGGAAGATGAGAAGAAAGAGACGCTGAAGTACCACCGGTACTACCGGGCACATCGGCCCGGTACTACCGCCGAAGCGCCAGGAGCTACTGGACTCGATGCCGCTCTAAGCGGTACTACCGGAAATATATCCGGTACTACCGGACCTGCGCGTGCCTGCGTGCAGATCTGGGCTTTGACCCATGTATCCCCTTTCACTCTGCCCTTTGGGCCTAGACTATAAATAGGCACCCTTGGCTAGATCTAAGGATAGACTATGTTTTGAGATTAGAGTAGAGCTAGGGCACCCCACCTCAAGACGGTCTCCTTCCTCCCCTTGTGGGATGGTTCCTCCCCTTGTGGAGAAGATCCCTTGGTGGATTCAAGACCTCTACTTGTAGTTTGACTACTTGCCAATCTTTCATCCTCGGGTGATTCTATTGGATCGGTTCGGTTGACCGTTGGAGAAACAACCATCCAAGATCCCTTCTTGTATCTACTTGCCGATCTCTCCACCTTCGAGTGGATTCTATTGGGCCGGTTGGACCGACCGGTAAGGGAAACGGTTCTTGTATCTTGTGTGTGTTCTTGTGTTTGGGACGTCCTTCGTGTGTTCTTCGTGTTCCTCGTGTTCTTGCGTGCGTTCGTCCACATCCCCCGTCAATCCGTGAAGATCGGGCCACCCTAGAGGTCCAAACCTCATCATATGGTATCAGAGCAAGGTTGCCACGGATTTGACATGTGTTTCCACCCCCAAATCCACCAAATTTTATATTGATTTTGAGAAATTCGAAAATTTCCACCAAAAATAGCCCCAAATTAGTTTTGTATCGATCTGAGATTTGAGTGCGTTTTGGTAGGTTTTGATCCATAGATCTATTGCTATACTTGTTGATCTACCTTCCTTTGCGTTCCCATGGCCTAATTCCATTGATTTCCCTCCGATTTGGTCATTTTCGAGCCGTTTTTTTTTCCGCCCAAAATCGCGAAATTTCGTGTTTCGGGCACGAAATTTCGTGTTTCGGGCACGAACAGAATTTTCAGAAAACGGTTTTGGCCATTTCTTTTGATTCCGGACTCCGTTTTTGGTGTTCTTCGGCTCGTTTCGAAGCTACGATCAAGGCCTTTATCACCATTGCGGAAGATCCATCATCTACCACCACCAAAATTCGTGGGCAAGCACGAAGCTTCTACAACAAAGGGTGAAGAACATCGACGAAAGGTATAACATCGCCAACCTTTACCCCTTGCCATTCCTTTGAAAGCCACACTATATCTTTGCGATTACCATGTCCTATTGAGGCTAGCTCTTGATGATTGCTTGGGCTTTGCACATTTGCACCGTGTAGTTTCCGAGCAAAATTGCATGCACTAGTTATCATATATCATATATCTTGTTGTTGGCATAAAAAAGAAGTGGGTGTGCAAAATAGAAAAGAAGCAAAAGAGAAAAGAGAAAAGAAGCAAAAAGTGCCAAATCAAAAGAAAGAAAGAAACACCACTTGCCATATCTTGTAGGAAAGTCAAGCTCGATGAACATCTAGTAGGTGGTGCATTGTTGTGCAAATCTTGTAGTCCACCAAATAAATTGCAATCGAGCTAGTGGCTCTCCTTGTACTTGTGCAACACGAGCTTATAGTCTTCGCTAGGATCATATGGTTCTTTAGCTCACTTCTTGGTTGCACGAGTCCCATTTATCTTTCCGCGCGTGTGTTTCCTTGAACTACATTCCTATCTTTGAGATTGACTTCTATTTGCTTTGTGATCATCGTGGTTCTCTACTTGCTTTGACAATATCTTGGTTTCCGGTTGTTTCAATTTGCTTTCCACCTACCATACCTCCCTATACACTTTTAAGCCGTGTGTGTTTTGGAGTTTGCTTTGGATACTTGAACACAAGCATTTTACTTTGTGATCGTTTCGCTTGGTTGTCCACGATGTCCAATACTGTCTACAAGGTGAGAGGTTGTGTTCTAGTTCCTTTCCACTCCACATATACACACTTGGCTTGTGAGTTGACATGTCTAGGGAGAGCGAATGCAACTACGGAGCCTATGAAGAGCACTACACGATGAGTCACATGGACTATGCTGCCTCATCCTTTGAGGACATGGGGGACTACTACGACTACTACAACGACAATGACCCCCATGACATGATGGATCATCACCAAGACTTCCGCTACAACTACTCCGACTACGACTCCGACTATTCGAGCGTCCACGACAAGGAGCGGTACCATGACTTCGAGAAACCTTCATCAAATTGTATCGACTCCAAGTACGTGCGAATCTACCACGACTCCGACTACATGAGCTCCAACGACAATGAGGCGCAAGTGTCTTCACATGCCTCATCACATGGTACCAACTTCGACTACAACGACATGGTGGACCGCCACTACTACGACTACCACTCCGATGACATGGTGGAGAACATCTACGACTACTACTTGATGAGGAATGGTCCTCTAGGGTGGCCCGATCTTCACGAATTGACGAACGAGTGGACGAACTCACGCAAGAACACGAAGAACACGAGGAAGAACACCAAGAACACAAGAACACGCACAAGATACAAGAACCGTTTCCCTTACCGGTCGGTCCAAGCGGCCCAATAGAATCCACACGAAGGTGGGAGATCGGCAAGTAGATACAAGAAGGATCTTGGATGGTTGTTTCTCCAACGGTCAACCGAACCGCTCCAATAAAGTCACCCGAAGATGAAAGATTGGCAAGTAGTCAAACTACAAGTAGAGGTCTTGAATCCACAAGGGGATCTTCTCCACTAGGGGAGGAACCATCCCCACAAGGGGAGGAAGGAGACCTTTGAGAAGAAGGAGTCTAGCTCTACTCTAATCTCAAAACATAGTCTATCTCAAAAGGAAGGGAAGGGGTGCTATTTATAGACTGGGTACAAAACGGGTACGGGCACGCGCAGTCGGGGAGGCCGGCCTGGGGGCCGGCCTGGAGGCCGGTTGGCGCAGACGGGCGCTGGAGCTGGTCCGGCCCTAGGGCCGGCCTGGGCCGGCTGGAAGGCCGGCGGCGTCGGTAGGTGGCCCGGCCCTGGGGCCGGCCTGGGCCAGCTGGGAGGCCGGCAGTCTCGGGAGGTGGCCCGGCCTTGGGCCCGGCCTAGGCCGGCTGGGAGGCCGGCTGCCTCGGGTGGCCGCCCGGCCTGGGGTCCGGCCTGGGCCGGCTGGAGGGCCGGCCGAGCTGCTTGCTCCGTCTTCTCCTTCTTCGTCTTGACGCTTCCTCCGCCTCTTCCATGCGTACGCCTTGGATGGTCTTGACTCTTTAACTTCCTCGGCATCTTCCCGGATGGTCGTACTCGTCATGTGATACCTAGCATAGCAAAAGGGGTAGATGCTCAAGTAGTATACCATTCAAAGGGGCACGAAATGGGACCTCGTAGAGGAAAGAGTTCACCTTTAAGCTCAATGTCGTCTTGTGATATGTTGGAGTGCTTGACATGGTGATGGACGTGACTCGGGCTACATCACTACTCTTGTAGCATGTGCGACGACTTCGACAACATGCAAGAGGAGAGGACTCCCATCACCACCATGTTCAAGAGCGACACCACCAAGCGTCATGGCACAACCTACTTCTATGGTTCGGGCTCAAGACGGCGTCCCAAGAAGTGCATTGACAAGGCCAAGCTCCAAATTGTCAAGGATGCCTTGGACAAGTATGCCAAAAGCCTACGTCCTTTATCTAGCTCATCAAGGCACCACAAGAAAGATGCCAAGGTGGACCACAACATGTCAGCAAGCTCTAGTGGAAGCTCCAAGGAAAGGTCGCCAAGGCAACAAGCACGCATGAGCTTGAGTTATGAGATGGTACCAATCCCATGTGAGAATGAGAGCCACTTAGCCCACTTGAGTGAGAGTGAGAGTGAGTTGAGTGCCTCCACCATATGTGAGTTTGAGTGCTTTCACTTTGAGGGAATGAGTGATACACCACTTGAGTTGAGAGAGGTCGTTGATAGGTCTTGTGAGGCCATTTCGAATTCTAACAACTTAACCTCTACCTCTAGTGTGTTTTCTCATTGTGTGCTAGGTTCCATGAATGATGAGACGCCTATCTTCGACTTGACGGTGCCTCAAATGGAGAAGATGTACATGGAGGATGATGATGCCACCCCATGTCTACATCTAGATGACCAAGTCGGCTACATGGAAGCCCCTACTACTTCAACACCTACTTCTCATGAGCGGGACTACAAAGGTATGGGTGTTGATGTGACCAGGATCCCGCTAGTGGACATGATGAACTATGATTGCTTGCATGCTATGGATGATTCTATGGATGTCACATATGATTCGTTCTTATTCCCTTGTGATACTTTGTTTGAAACCAATGTTGATCAAGTGGAATTACTTATTTGTGATGATTTTGCCATGAGCATGCCTTGTTATGAATGTTTCTATTTTTCTCCCATTGTGGCTTGCAACATGTTGAACAATTTCTCTTTCACATGTGTTGCTTGCACTAATGTTGAAATGCGTGATAATGAGATTGTCCCCATAGCCTTCTCACTTTGTGGAGACGTTTAATTTTCTCTTATGGACCTTGTTCCATCATTCACTTTGCATAGTGACCATCCACATATGTCATATTTTCCAATTGATTTTTGTGTGGTTGGTGATGTGCAAATGAAGAGACACTTCATGATGGATGATGTGTTTATATACCGTGCACATAACTTCTTCATATGTTGTCTTGTGTGTGCCGGTAACCGCATGATAATGTCAACCTCTCTTGAGCATGAGTTGACAAAAGGAGCTCTTGAGAGCATACATGTGAGTTGTGAAACAAATCCAACTCTAGAATCTTTCTCATGTTTTGCATCAAACAAGTTGAACAATTTCTCTTGCTTATGGTTTGTTTGCAATCATGATGTTGCTTTTGGTCTCCTATATGACAAGCATGCTTACTTGATCTTTCACATGGATGATTTATGTGTTGCCACAAATATGATGAACAATTGTTCTTTCAAATGGCTTGTTTGCAACCATAATGATGTTTTGCGCATGTCTTGTTGAGGACATCAGTGTTTCTACTACTTCTCCAATTGAAGATGTTGCTGTCCAAGATAAACCCAATGAAGTGAGACTTGGTCCAATGACAAGATCAAGAACTAAGCTATTAGAACAACAGGTGAATTCTCTCCTAGCAGTATATGATATTTTTAATAATGAGAATTTTATACTACCTAAATCTATGCATCTATGTATGATCAGGTTTGTTGATAACACAAATGCTAATGGAGGAGAGCATCAAGATATGGAGGGAAATCACTTGGAGCATGATGAAAACGTGAAGACACTTGATGCACACATGAATACAAGAGGAGGGCGCTCCATTGAAGATCAATGCGCCATAGTCATAAGTCCTAATTAATTTAGGCAAGGTCCTGCGTGTCCTTATTTGGCCGAGTCCCTAATGGGCCGGTTTGTATCCCAATTAAGTCCAAAATAGGAGTCTAGTCCGAGTTGAGTTAGGGTTGCTTGCACAAGGAGCTTGTGGCGGCACCCCTCCCTCTTAAATAGCTACCACCTGCGTGTGGATTAGGTCAGACTTCGTTAAAACTAAAACCCTAGCCTCTAGATTGTATTGCTTGAAGCATTCATCTTGAAGTATACCTTGCAAATTCTACGTGCTATCTTGTTGTTCCATTGGGAATAAGGGGATACAGGACCACCCGTGATCTTTGATTGCGTGTGCAAGAGTGTGTAGTTGAGAATATCCAAAGGGATTGATTGTTGTTGCATTGGCAGCAGGGATTATCCGAGGAGAGTTTTCAGTGTAGCACTGGTTATCAATCATCCACAAAACATCAACCATATTTTCGTGTTGCTCACAAGAGAAGATCGGGCCACCCCATATCATCTTGGTATCAGATTCACAGGTTTACTCGGTGAGCGTTTTCCATCCCGTAGTTTAGTTGTTTTTCTTACCTATCCAGAAAAAGCCATACAAAAATATTAGGGTTAGAATTGCCATAGCCTAGATCACACCAAAATTGCTTAGTTTACATTGCTGTTTTGGGTTGATTTTGTGTTCCTGTTTTTCTGTTTCTAGTCGTCGAGTTGTTAGGTTTAGGGTTTAGGTTGTTTCCGAATAGAGTCCTTGTTCTACTTCTGTTTCGAGTCCATAAATCAAAATCCCAAAAATAGTTAGTGTTCCGAGTTGTTTCCTATTCAAATCCGAGTTGAGATCAGGTTGCTGCCACGGCACAAAACTTTCCGTTTTTCCTGCCGCGCGCCTTAGTACTACTTCTCCTCGGAATCGGTTTCCTGCCACGGCACAAAAACACGTGAAACGCTGCCGTGCGTACCTCGAGTTGTACTCAGACTCGATTTTAGTGTGTTTCTTTTTGTTTTTCTTTGCACCTTTCATTAGGATTTCCAGTCTGAACTTTGTGAGACTTAGACACAGCCTATCTACAACATCTATTTAGGAGCCTACCCATAAGACTAGCTAAATTTCTGCTCACAGGCTGCTCAATAGGTTTTGCACGGCATTGAGTTATTCTGAAAAAAAAAATTGCTCCGCGGTGCGACATATAGTGGCCGAAAGAGAAGTGCTACAGTTCCATTGATTTCCCCTCCGATTTGGTCATTTTCGAGCCGTTTTTTCCGCCCAAAATCGCGAAATTTCGTGTTTCGGGCACGAACTGCGACCCCCGGGCGGTACTACCGCCCATATTTCCGGTACTACCGTACCTGCGTTGACTCTGGCCGATACTACCAACCTATTTTTCCCGGTACTACCGAAGTTGCGGAAAACAGAATTTTCAGAAAACGGTTTTGGCCATATCTTTTGATTCCGGACTCCGTTTTTGGTGTTCTTCGGCTCGTTTCAAAGCTACGATCAAGGCCTTTATCACCATTGCGGAAGATCCATCATCTACCACCACCAAAATTCGTGGGCAAGCACGAAGCTTCTACAACAAAGGGTGAAGAACATCGACGAAAGGTATAACATCGCCAACCTTTACCCCTTGCCATTCCTTTGAAAGCCACACTATATCTTTGCGATTACCATGTCCTATTGAGGCTAGCTCTTGATGATTGCTTGGGCTTTGCACATTTGCACCGTGTAGTTTCCGAGCAAAATTGCATGCGCTAGTTATCATATATCATATATCTTGTTGTTGGCATCAAAAAGAAGTGGGTGTGCAAAATAGAAAAGAAGCAAAAGAGAAAAGAGAAAAGAAGCAAAAAGTGCCAAATCAAAAGAAAGAAAGAAACACCACTTGCCATATCTTGTAGGAAAGCGCAAGCTCGATGAACATCTAGTAGGTGGTGCATTGTTGTGCAAATCTTGTAGCCCACCAAATAAATTGCAATCGAGCTAGTGGCTCTCCTTGTACTTGTGCAACACGAGCTTATAGTCTTCGGTAGGATCATATGGTTCTTTAGCTCACTTCTTGGTTGCACGAGTCCCATTTATCTTTCCGCGCGTGTGTTTCCTTGAACTACATTCCTATCTTTGAGATTGACTTCTATTTGCTTTGTGATCATCGTGGTTCTCTACTTGCTTTGACAATATCTTGGTTTCCGGTTGGTTCAATTTGCTTTCCACCTACCATACCTCCCTATACACTTTTAAGCCGTGTGTGTTTTGGAGTTTGCTTTGGATACATGAACACAAGCATTTTACTTTGTGATCGTTTCGCTTGGTTGTCCACGATGTCCAATACTATCTACAACGTGAGAGGTTGTGTTCTAGTTCCTTTCCACTCCACATATACACACTTGTCTTGTGAGTTGACATGTCTAGGGAGAGCGAATGCAACTACGGAGCCTATGAAGAGGACTACACGATGAGTCACATGGACTATGCTGCCTCATCCTTTGAGGACATGGGGGACTACTACGACTACTACAACGACAATGACCCCCATGACATGATGGATCATCACCAAGACTTCCGCTACAACTACTCCGACTACGACTCCAACTATTCGAGCGTCCACGACAAGGAGCAGTACCATGACTTCGAGAAACCTTCATCAAATTGTATCGACTCCAAGTACGTGCGAATCTACCACGACTCCGACTACATGAGCTCCAACGACAATGAGGCGCAAGTGTCTTCACATGCCTCATCACATGGTACCAACTTCGACTACAACGACATGGTGGACCGCCACTACTACGACTACCACTCCGATGACATGGTGGAGAACGTCTACGACTACTACTCTTGTAGCATGTGCGACGACTTCGACAACATGCAAGAGGAGAGGACTCCCATCACCACCATGTTCAAGAGCGACACCACCAAGCGTCATGGCACAACCTACTTCTATGGTTCGGGCTCAAGACGGCGTCCCAAGAAGTGCATTGACAAGGCCAAGCTCCAAATTGTCAAGGATGCCTTGGACAAGTATGCCAAAAGCCTACGTCCTTTATCTAGCTCATCAAGGCACCACAAGAAAGATGCCAAGGTGGACCACAACATGTCAACAAGCTCTAGTGGAAGCTCCAAGGAAAGGTCGCCAAGGCAACAAGCACGCCGACGCCAACATGAGGAGAAGCATCCGACTGACTTCCGGCGACACCCTACAACTCAAGAACGCCAACGTCGACACGAAAACAAGATGGCGACAAAGGCGCATCCTATGGTGTCCCCTAGTGCTACCACTCCAAGTGCGCCAATAACAGACGCGATCATGGCCAACTTCGACATCTTCATCGAGCAACTCCAACGTCGACGCCGGAAGAAGCATGGTCACACACGTGAGGCCACAACCAAGACGGCACCCTTCTCAAGCACTTTTCATGATATGACGTCTACACCAAGTGCCACCATCACATTGGCCCCCATATGGCAAGATGAAGACCTCATTTGCGATAATTGCCAAGGCCAAGACCATGATCCACGAGAATGTCCCAATCTCTTGTGCCCACTATGCAATAGAAGAGGTCACATGATGTGGGAGTGCAAAGTTGGTGACCAAGATGGTGAGAAGACGGTCGAGCATGGGATTTTCCCTTCGACCATGGAGGCGAGCATGGAGAATGCTATCACCTATGACCATGGGTCAAGTGATGATGACGCCGAGCATGGGATGTTCCCTTCGGCAATGGAGTTAAGTGATGAAGCGGAGCATGGGATTTTCCCTTCCGCAAAGGAGTCGAGTGATGATGCCTACACTATGGCATTGACCTATGGAGGCGAGTTGGTTGAGGAGGTTGAGCATGGGGGTTTCCCTTCAACCTTGGAGGCGTATGGAGATGAGGAAACCGAGCCTATCCCTATGAGCTTGAGTTATGAGATGGTACCAATCCCATGTGAGAATGAGAGCCACTTAGCCCACTTGAGTGAGAGTGAGAGTGAGTTGAGTGCCTCCACCATATGTGAGTTTGAGTGCTTTCACTTTGAGGGAATGAGTGATACACCACTTGAGTTGAGAGAGGTCGTTGATAGGTCTTGTGAGGCCATTTCAAATTCTAACAACTTAACCTCTACCTCTAGTGTGTTTTCTCATTGTGTGCTAGGTTCCATGAATGATGAGACGCCTATCTTCGACTTGACGGTGCCTCAAATGGAGAAGATGTACATGGAGGATGATGATGATGCCACCCCATGTCTACATCTAGATGACCAAGTCGGCTACATGGAAGCCCCTACTACTTCAACACCTACTTCTCATGAGCGGGACTACAAAGGTATGGGTGTTGATGTGACCAGGATCCCGCTAGTGGACATGATGAACTATGATTGCTTGCATGCTATGGATGATTCTATGGATGTCACATATGATTCGTTCTTATTCCCTTGTGATACTTTGTTTGAAACCAATGTTGATCAAGTGGAATTACTTATTTGTGATGATTTTGCCATGAGCATGCCTTGTTATGAATGTTTCTATTTTTCTCCCATTGTGGCTTGCAACATGTTGAACAATTTCTCTTTCACATGTGTTGCTTGCACTAATGTTGAAATGCGTGATAATGAGATTGTCCCCATAGCCTTCTCACTTTGTGGAGACGTTTAATTTTCTCTTATGGACCTTGTTCCATCATTCACTTTGCATAGTGACCATCCACATATGTCATATTTTCCAATTGATTTTTGTGTGGTTGGTGATGTGCAAATGAAGAGACACTTCATGATGGATGATGTGTTTATATACCGTGCACATAACTTCTTCATATGTTGTCTTGTGTGTGCCGGTAACCGCATGATAATGTCAACCTCTCTTGAGCATGAGTTGACAAAAGGAGCTCTTGAGAGCATACATGTGAGTTGTGAAACAAATCCAACTCTAGAATCTTTCTCACGTTTTGCGTCAAACAAGTTGAACAATTTCTCTTGCTTATGGTTTGTTTGCAATCATGATGTTGCTTTTGGTCTCCTATATGACAAGCATGCTTACTTGATCTTTCACATGGTTGATTTATGTGTTGCCACAAATATGATGAACAATTGTTCTTTCAAATGGCTTGTTTGCAACCATAATGACGTTTTGCGCATGTCTTGATGAGGACATCAGTGTTTCTACTACTTCTCCAATTGAAGATGTTGCTGTCCAAGATAAACCCAATGAAGTGAGACTTGGTCCAATGACAAGATCAAGAACTAAGCTATTAGAACAACAGGTGAATTCTCTCCTAGCAGAATATGATATTTTTAATAATGAGAATTTTATACTACCTAAATCTATGCATCTATGTATGATCAGGTTTGTTGATAACACAAATGCTAATGAAGGAGAGCATCAAGATATGGAGGGAAATCACTTGGAGCATGATGAAAACGTGAAGACACTTGATGCACACATGAATACAAGAGGAGGGCGCTCCATTGAAGATCAATGCGCCATAGTCATAAGTCCTAATTAATTTAGGCAAGGTCCTGCGTGTCCTTATTTGGCCGAGTCCCTAATGGGCCGGTTTGTATCCCAATTAAGTCCAAAATAGGAGTCCAGTCCGAGTTGAGTTAGGGTTGCTTGCGCAAGGAGCTTGTGGCCTCTAGATTGTATTGCTTGAAGCATTCATCTTGAAGTATACCTTGCAAATTCTACGTGCTATCTTGTTGTCCCATTGGGAATAAGGGGATACAGGACCACCCGTGATCTTTGATTGCGTGTGCAAGAGTGTGTAGTTGAGAATATCCAAAGGGATTGATTGTTGTTGCATTGGCAGCAGGGATTATCCGAGGAGAGTTTTCAGTGTAGCACGGGTTATCAATCATCCACAAAACATCCACCATATTTTCGTGTTGCTCACAAGAGAAGATCGGGCCACCCCATATCATCTTGGTATCAGATTCACAGGTTTACTCGATGAGCGTTTTCCATCCCGTAGTTTAGTTGTTTTTCTTACCTATCCAGAAAAAGCCATACAAAAATATTAGGGTTAGAATTTGCCATATCCTAGATCACACCGAAATTGCTTAGTTTACTTTGCTGTTTTGGGTTGATTTTGTGTTCCTGTTTTTCTGTTTCTATTCGTCGAGTTGTTAGGTTTAGGGTTTAGGTTGTTTCCGAATAGAGTCCTTGTTCTACTTCTGTTTCGAGTCCATAAATCAAAATCCCAAAAATAGCTAGTGTTCCGAGTTGTTTCCTATTCAAATCCGAGTTGAGATCAGGTTGCTGCCACGGCACAAAACTTTCCGTTTTTCCTGCCGCGCGCCTTAGTACTACTTCTCCTCGGAATCGGTTTCCTGCCACGGCACAAAAACGCGTGAAACGCTGCCGTGCGTACCTCGAGTTGTACTCAGACTCGATTTTAGTGTGTTTCTTTTTGTTTTTCTTTGCACCTTTCATTAGGATTTCCAGTCTGAACTTTGTGAGACTTAGACACAGCCTATCTACAACATCTATTTAGGAGCCTACCCATAAGACTAGCTAAATTTCTGCTCACAGGCTGCTCAATAGGTTTTTGCACGGCATTGAGTTATTCTGAAATTTTTTTTTTGCTTACTTGATCTTTCACATGGATGATTTATGTGTTGCCACAAATATGATGAACAATTGTTCTTTCAAATGGCTTGTTTGCAACCATAATGACGTTTTGCGCATGTCTTGTTGAGGACATCAGTGTTTCTACTACTTCTCCAATTGAAGATGTTGCAGTCCAAGATAAACCCAATGAAGTGAGACTTGGTCCAATGACAAGATCAAGAACTAAGCTACTAGAACAACAGGTGAATTCTCTCCTAGCAGAATATGATATTTTTAATAATGAGAGGCACGTGCACCCCACCCAGCCATATAGGAGTATCAGTAGAACTTTTAGGTCATCCTAAAGCACGTTCGACAATCCTAGCAATCTAGACGCCCGTGGACCCTTCCTAGCCATCAAGGAGTATACGGACCCTCCTTACGTCATCTGACCCACGTGCACCCCTCGGAGTCATCTAGGAGTATCAGTAGCACTTTTAGGTCATCCTAAAGCACGTTCGACAATCCTAGCCATCTGGACGCCCGTGGACCCTTCCTAGCCATCTAGGAGTATACGGACCCTCCTTACGTCATGTGAGGCACGTGCACCCCACCCAGCCATATAGGAGTATCAGTGGCACTTTTAGGTCATCCTAAAGCACGTTCGACAATCCTAGCAATCTAGACGCCCGTGGACCCTTCCTAGCCATCTAGGAGTATACAGACCCTCCTTACGTCATCTGACCCACGTGCACCCCTCGGAGCCATCTAGGAGTATCAGTAGCACTTTTAGGTCATCCTAAAGCACGTGTGACAATCCTAGCCATCTGGATCCCCGTGGACCCTTCCTAGGCATATAGGAGTATACGGACCCTCCTTACGTCATCTGACCCACGTGCACCCCTCGGAGCCATCTAGGAGTATCAGTAGCACTTTTAGATCATCCTAAAGCACGTTCGACAATCCTAGCCATCTGGACGCCCGTGGACCCTTCCTAGCCATCTAGTAGTATACGGACCCTCCTTACGTCATGTGAGGCACGTGCACCCCACCCAGCCATATAGGAGTATCAGTAGCACTTTTAGGTCATCCTAAAGCACATGCGACACTCCTAGCCATCTGGATCCCCGTGGACCCTTCCTAGCCATCTAGGAGTATACGGACCCTCCTTACGTCATCTGACCACGCACGTGCACCCCACCCAACCATCTAGGAGTATCAGTAGCACTTTTTGGTCATCCTAAAGCACGTGCGACAATCCTAGCAATCTGGACGCCCGTGGACCCTTCCTAGCCATCTAGGAGTATACAGACTCTCCTTACGTCATCTGACCCACGTGCACACCTCGGAGCCATCTAGGAGTATCAGTAGCACTTTTAGGTCATCCTAAAGCACATGCGACAATCCTAGCCATCTGGACCCCCGTGGACCCTTCCTAGCCATATAGGAGTATGCGGACCCTCCTTACGTCATCTGACCCACGTGCACCCCTCGGAGCCACCTAGGAGTATCAGTAGCACTTTTAGCTCATCCTAAAGCACGTGCGACAATGCTAGCCATCTGGACCCCCGTGGACCCTTCCTAGCCATATAGGAGTATACGGACCCTCCTTACGTCATCTGACCCACGTGCACCCCTCGGAGCCATCTAGGAGTATCAGTAGCACTTTTAGGTCATCCTAAAGCACGTGTGACAATCCTAGCCATCTGGAGCCCCGTGGACCGTTCCTAGCCATATAGGAGTATACGGACCCTACTTACGTCATGTGAGGCACGTGCACCCCACCCAGCCATATAGGAGTATCAGTAGAACTTTTAGGTCATCCTAAAGCACGTTCGACAATCCTAGCAATCTAGACGCCCGTGGACCCTTCCTAGCCATCTGGGAGTATACGGACCCTCCTTACGTCATCTGACCCACGTGCACCCCTCGGTGCCATCTAGGAGTATCAGTAGCACTTTTAGGTCATCCTAAAGCACGTTCGACAATCATAGCCATCTGGACGCCCGTGGACCCTTCCTAGCCATCTAGGAGTATACGGACCCTCCTTACGTCATGTGAGGCACGTGCACCCCACCCAGCCATATAGGAGTATCAGTAGCACTTTTAGGTCATCCTAAAGCACGTTCGACAATCCTGGCAGTCTAGACGCCCGTGGACCCTTCCTAGCCATCTAGGAGTATACGGACCCTCCTTACGTCATCTGACCCACGTGCACCCCTCTGAGCCATCTAGGAGTATCAGTAGCACTTTTAGGTCATCCTAAAGCACGTGTGACAATCCTAGCCATCTGGACCCCCGTGGACCCTTCCTAGCCATATAGGAGTATACGGACCCTCCTTACGTCATCTAACCCACCTGCACCCCTCGGAGCCATCTAGGAGTATCAGTAGCACTTTTAGGTCATCCTAAAGCACGTTCGACAATCCTAGCCATCTGGACGCCCGTGGACCCTTCCTAGCCATCTAGGAGTATACGGACGCTCCTTACGTCATGTGAGGCACGTGCACCCCACCCAGCCATATAGGAGTATCAGTAGCACTTTTAGGTCATCCTAAAGCACGTTCGACAATCCTGGCAGTCTAGACGCCCGTGGACCCTTCCTAGCCATCTAGGAGTATACGGACCCTCCTTACGTCATCTGACCCACGTGCACCCCTCTGAGCCATCTAGGAGTATCAGTAGCACTTTTAGGTCATCCTAAAGCACGTGTGACAATCCTAGCCATCTGGACCCCCGTGGACCCTTCCTAGCCATATAGGAGTATACGGACCCTCCTTACGTCATCTAACCCACCTGCACCCCTCGGAGCCATCTAGGAGTATCAGTAGCACTTTTAGGTCATCCTAAAGCACGTTCGACAATCCTAGCCATCTGGACGCCCGTGGACCCTTCCTAGCCATCTAGGAGTATACGGACGCTCCTTACGTCATGTGAGGCACGTGCACCCCACCCAGCCATATAGGAGTATCAGTAGCACTTTTAGGTCATCCTAAAGCACGTTCGACAATCCTAGCAATCTAGACGCCCGTGGACCCTTCCTAGCCATCTAGGAGTATACGGACCCTCCTTACGTCATCTGACCCACGTGCACCCCTCGGAGCCATCTAGGAGTATCAGTAGCACTTTTAAGTCATCCTAAAGCACGTGTGACAATCCTAACCATCTGGACCCCCGTGGACCCTTCCTAGCCATATAGGAGTATTCGGACCCTCCTTACGTCATCTGACCCACGTGCACCCCTCGGAGCCATCTAGGAGTATCAGTAGCACTTTTAGGTCATCCTAAAGCACGTGCGACAATCCTAGCCATCTGGATCCCCGTGGACCCTTCCTAGCCACCTAGGAGTATACGGACCCTCCTTACGTCATCTGACCACGCACGTGCACCCCACCCAGCCATCTAGGAGTATCAGTAGCACTTTTTGGTCATCCTAAAGCACGTGCGACAATCATAGGAATCTGGACGCCCGTGGACCCTTCCTAGCCATCTAGGAGTATACAGACTCTCCTTACGTCATCTGACCCACGTGCACACCTCGGAGCCATCTAGGAGTATCAGTAGCACTTTTAGGTCATCCTAAAGCACGTGCGACAATCCTATCCATCTGGACCCCCGTGGACCCTTCCTAGCCATATAGGAGTATGCGGACCCTCCTTACGTCATCTGACCCACGTGCACCCCTCGGAGCCACCTAGGAGTATCAGTAGCACTTCTAGGTCATCCTAAAGCACGTGCGACAATCCTAGCCATCTGGACCCCCGTGGACCCTTCCTAGCCATATAGGAGTATACGGACCCTCCTTACATCATCTGACCCACGTGCACCCCTCGGAGCCATCTAGGAGTATCAGTAGCACTTTTAGGTCATCCTAAAGCACGTGTGACAATCCTAGCCATCTGGAGCCCCGTGGACCGTTCCTAGCCATATAAGAGTATACGGACCCTACTTACGTCATGTGAGGCACGTGCACCCCACCCAGCCATATAGGAGTATCAGTAGAACTTTTAGGTCATCCTAAAGCACGTTCGACAATCCTAGCAATCTAGACGCCCGTGGACCCTTCCTAGCCATCTGGGAGTATACGGACCCTCCTTACGTCATCTGACCCACGTTGATGAGGACATCCCTAGCTGTTGCTGTTCAAGATAAACCGAATGAATTAAGGATTGGACCAATGACAAGATCAAGAACCAAGTTATTAGAATAGCAGGTGAACTCACTCTTATTAGAATATGATGTTTGTAATTCTGAGAATTTTATACTACCTAAATCTATGCATTTATGTATGATCAGGGTTATTGATAACACAAGCATTCATGGAGGAGAGGAGCTGCAAGGCATGGAGTACATGGAGGATCACATGAAGAACAACAAGAATTTAATGGAGGATAAATTTCAGAACAAACACCACAAGTGCTTGAGGGAGGAGAGGGAGGCAGGAGCACAAGTGGAGATGCAAGAAGGAGGCGTACAGCCCCCTGTTTGTGGCGCCAAGGAGGAGTCCTAGTCACCCTAGGACTTGGACCTGCGTGTCCCTTTTTTAGGCCGAACCCAATTGGGTCGGTTTGTATCCAGTTAGGTTGGACCCAATCCGAGTTGGGCTAGGTGGGAGGGTTCCCTGGCTGCTGGCCGCACCCCTTCCCCATATATACTTCTTTGTTGCGAGTTGATTAGGTTAGACTACGATAAAACGTAAACCCTAGAACCTCTAGATTGGATCGCTGCTAAGCATTCATCTTGAAGTATTGTTACTGCTTGCAAATTCTGCGTGTTATCTGCTGTTCCATTGGGAATAAGGAGGTACAGGACCACTTGTAGTCGGTGGCTACTTGTTCAAGCGTGTGGAGTTGAGAATATCCTTAGGGTTGCAAGCTATTGCATTGGCAATAGGGATCGGCCAGGAGAGTTTTCAGTATCACACGAGGTATCTACATCATCCATCCACGAATCCATCACCATCTCGCTGAGAAGATCGGGCCACCCCATATTATCTTGGTATCAGATTCACAGGTTTACTCGGTGAGAACGTTCCATCCCCTTAGTTTGAGTGTTTTTTATTCCTATCCAGAAAAAGCCTACAAAAATATTTAGTTTTATCATCGCCATAGCCTTAGATCACACCAATTTGCATAGTTTACTTGCTGTTTGAGTTGGTGTTTGCGTATCTTTTTTTGTTTTTAGTTTCGAGTTCTTAGGTCGTCTAGGGTTAGGGTTCTTATTGTTTAGTCGAGTTGATCCATCAAAAATCCCAAAAAAAATTAGTTTCCTAGTTGTTTTCCTACTCCAATCCGAGTTGAGATCGAGTTTCTGCCGCGACACAAATTGTTTCTGTTTTTCCTGCCACGCCTTAGTTCTACTCCTAGTCGGAATCGAGTCCTACCGCGGCACCAAAACGCGTGAAAACCTGCCGCGCCTACATCGAGTTGAACTCGGAATCCGCTTCCTGCCACGGCACAAAACCGCGTGAAACGCTGCCGTGCCTCACTCGAGTTGTACTCGGAGTCGGACCTGCTGCCGTGCCACAAAAAGGACGAGTTTTCTCTGCCGTGAGTTTTCTCGGCATAGTTTCTAGAGCTGTTTTCATTGTTGTCATTGCCAATTTCTCTAGGTTTCCAATCCGTATCTTTGAGAGATTTAGACACAGCCTATCTACACATATATTAGGAGCTACCCATAAGACTAGCTCTTTTATTGCTCACAGGCTGCTCAATAGGTTTTTGCACGGCATTGAGTTATTCTGAAATATTTTGCTCCGCGGTGCGACATATAGTAGCGAGAGAGAAGTGCTACAGTGAAAAGTATAAAAAAAAGAGTGGAAAAATCAAAGAGAGTGAAAAAAAAATAGAGAGAGAAAAGAGGCCTGAAGGTTGATCATAGCTACTGCAGTTTGGGAGCTGTTTACCTTGCTGTTTGCCCTAGTAGATTGAGCAATCTTGTGCCTGTTTTTCATTGAGCTCTTGCTAGTGTCTTTCGAGTGCATTGCAAAATTTCCATCCATATATTTGCATTGCCACATTTGTCTCAAAATTTGTGTGAGTTTCCTAGGTGTGTTTTTGATATCATCACAAACAGCAAGTAGGTTTTGTATTTTTGGTGTTGTTAGGTATCCATACCGAGCCCCACCATATACCCTGTTTGTCATTGTGATCACTTGAACCTTGATATTCTCTTCTTCACATCAAGTCACATTAGTTGCTGCTACTTGTTGGGTAAGTCTTTCTATTCACTTTCCATTACTTGCTGGTTTTTGAGTGAGTTGTGAGAGAACACCACATCCCATTGTTATTTTGTTTTCACTAACATATTAATCAATGGCTGCTGCTAGTGATCTTGTTGCGCAGGATAAGAAGAACCCTGAGGATATAGTCAAGTGGAATGAATATGAAGCTTTGAGAGAAACCATGTACAAAAGAATTGCTGCTGAAATAGAGAAGAGTGATGATAGTTTGAGGGAGGAGTTGAACACTTTGGACCTCAAAATTGATGCTGCTGCTACTCAAGAATCTGTGGATATTTTACAAGAAGCCGTGACAAATTTGACAAGACAGGTTGCAAATTTAGCAACACTCCTGGAAAATAATAACAACCCACGGCGAGTTCCACCCAATGCTGCTGATTTACATGGCCGTGGCAATGTGCACGGTGGCCGTGGAGGAGTTGCTGCAAGGGGGATCCAATTGGAAAATAATAGAGAGGACGATGGTTTGGGCAAACCGAAATTCTCTATACCTACTCTCACTTGTGATACTGAAGATGTGGAAGAATATTTGATGTGGGAGCTGAAAATTGAGAAGCTATGGAGATTGCATGATTATAGTGAAGAGAGAAAAATTAAGCTTGCCTCTTCTGGTCTTGAAGGTTATGCTCTTTTGTTGTGGGATGGCATTACAAGTTTGAGGGAAGAACGTGAAGAACCAGAAGTGGATACATGGAGAGAGATGAAACAATTGCTTCGGGACAGATTTGTGCCCAAGAATTATATTAGAACTCTATATGATAAGTTACAGCAATTGAAGCAAGGAACAAAATCTGTAGATGCATATTATAAGGAGATGGAGTTGATAATGCAACGAGCTCGGGTTCGTGAGGCTCCCGACCAAACAATGCAACGTTTTCTCTCAGGTTTGCAATTTAAAATCAAGAGCATTGTGAGGCACGTACAGTATAATGATATGACGGAGTTGCTGCATCAAGCAAGAGAAGCTGAGAAACGGTTGGCTGAAGAAGCACAGATCACTACACGGAGGAGTTTTTCACAGAAAAATACGGTTTTCTCACCACCAACCCCTCCACCTTCTCACAACCGTAGTGGTACTAATAGCAAAACAGAGACTAGCACATCTAGTGCCAGGAAAACTGTTCCACCAGTTTCAGCTCCGAGTGGATCAGCCAACGCCCCCGTAATAGAGACATGGCTTGTCATACATGTGGAGGAAAAGGACACTTTAAGCGTGATTGTCCTAATAAGAAAGTCATGATTATTAATGCTGATGATGAGTATGAAACAGGAGATGATGCTGATCCTAATGAGGAAGATGATTATAATGATGAGGATGGTCCTATTGATGCATATGCTACACATTATCCCTCTATTGTTTGCACACAAAACTCTTTGAGTGTTACACCAAGTCCTGAAAATCAGCGCTGCAACCTATTTCAAACCAAAGCTATTGTTGGTCCTCAAATGGCTTGCAAGGTTATAATTGATGGAGGGAGTTGCAGAAATTTGGCTAGTAGAGATTTATGTGCAAAACTGAAATTGAAGTATATTCCACACCCTCATCCTTATTACATACAATGGTTAAGTGACAAGGGAGAGATGAAGGTGAGCCATATGGTTCGAGTGGAATTTCAGATTGGACCATATAAGGATACCATTGAGTGTGATGTGGTTCCTATGACTGTTTGCCACATGTTGTTGGGAAGACCATGGCAATTTGACAGGAATGTGATACACCATGGAAGAGCAAATACATATCAGTTGAATTGGCATGGGAAGGACATTATATTGAGGCCTATGACACCACAGCATATTGTAAATGAGTCTCGTCAAAAAACAGAAGTACATCTTGAAAACGAGAGTGAGAGAGTAGATAAAAGAGCGAATAATAATTCTGAGAGTGATTCTAGCAAACCCAAACCGAGTGGTAAAATTCAAAGTGAGGGAGTGAACCTACTATGCATGTTAGCCACCAAAGAGGATTTGAGAGAATTTAGTGAGGATCCTAGTTTGCTTCCTATCGTGCTTATGCACAAGGGAGAAATTTTGGTTTCTAATGACATGACCCCTCTCTCTATTGGTGTTTCTAATGTGTTGCAGGAATTTGATGATGTGTTTCCGGATGACGTACCTCCTGGTTTGCCACCATTGCGAGGGATAGAACATCAAATTGACTTGATACCAGGAGCAACATTGCCAAACCGAGCTCCTTATAGGACAAATCCCCAAGAGACAAAGGAAATTCAGAAACAAGTCCAAGAGCTTCTTGATAAAGGGTATATTCGAATCAGCTTAAGCCCTTGTGCTGTTCCTGTTATTTTAGTTCCTAAGAAAGATGGTACTTGGCGCATGTGTGTAGATTGTAGAGCAATTAACAACATCACTATTCGTTATCGTCATCCTATTCCACGTTTGGAAGACATGTTAGATGAATTAAGTGGTGCTGCTGTTTTCTCTAAAATTGATTTGCGTAGTGGTTATCATCAAATTAGGATGAAAGAGGGGGATGAGTGGAAAACAGCCTTTAAAACAAAATTTGGTTTATATGAGTGGTTAGTCATGCCTTTTGGTTTAACTAATGCACCTAGTACCTTCATGAGATTAATGAACCATGTTTTGAGAGATTTTATTGGAAAGTTTGTGGTTGTGTACTTTGATGACATATTAATTTACAGCCGCAATGAAGGTGAACATATTGATCATATTAGACAAGTGTTGAATGTGCTACGTGATAATAAACTTTATGGTAATCTTGCTAAGTGCACATTTTGCAAAGACAAGGTCATATTTCTGGGATATGTTGTTTCTAAGCATGGAATTGAAGTAGATGAAACTAAAATTGAAGCTATTAAAAATTGGCCAATTCCCATGACTATTAGTCAATTACGAAGTTTTCTTGGCCTTGCTGGATTCTATAGACGTTTTGTGAAAGATTTTAGTACTCTTGCTGCACCTTTGAATGATCTTACTAAGAAAGGTGTTGTTTTTGAGTGGGGGGTAGCACAAGATATTGCTTTTGATGAGCTGAAACGTCGTTTAATTTCTGCCCCATTGTTAATACTTCCTGATTTCCATAAGCAATTCGAAATTGAATGTGATGCTAGTGGTATTGGAATTGGAGGTGTGCTAATGCAAGAGAATAAACCAGTTGCCTATTTTTCGAAAAATTGAATGGAGCCCAATTGAATTATTCTGTTTATGATAAAGAATTGTATGCACTTGTTAGAGTTCTTGAGGTTTGGAAACATTATTTGTGGCCAAAAGAATTTATCATACATTCTGATCATGAAGCTTTGAAATTTTTGAAGAGCCAATCTAGTCTTAATAAACGTCATGCTAAGTGGGTTGAATTCATTGAATCTTTTCCCTACATAATTAAGTACAAGAAAGGCAAAGATAATGTAGTTGCTGATGCTCTCTCTAGGAAAAGCATGTTATTAACACAATTGGATGTGCAAGTTCCTGGTTTGGAGAGTTTGCGTGATTTGTATGCTCAAGATCATGATTTTTCTGTCCCATTTTCGAAATGTACTAATGTGAAGGCATGGGATAAATTTCATATACATGATGGATATTTGTTTAGAGCTAACAAATTATGTGTGCCCGAGTCGTCCGTGCGTTTGCTATTGTTGCAGGAATCACATAGTGGTGGATTAATGGGACACTTTGGGCGTGAAAAGACATTGCTCATGTTGGCTGATCACTTCTATTGGCCACGCATGAGGAGAGATGTGGACAGGTTTGTGAGGCGTTGCATCACTTGTAACAAGGCTAAATCCAAATTGAAGCCTCATGGTTTGTATACTCCTCTTCCTGCACCTACTACTCCATGGGAGGATATTAGTATGGACTTTGTGCTAGGATTACCAAGAACAAAAAGAGGACATGATTCTATATTTGTGGTAGTGGATAGATTCTCTAAGATGTCACATTTTATTGCATGCCACAAGAGCGACGATGCGTCGCATATTGCTAATCTGTTTTTCAGGGACATAGTGCGCTTACATGGAGTACCGAAGACTATTGTTTCTGATCGTGATGTGAAGTTCATGAGCTATTTTTGGAAGACACTCTGGGGGAAGCTGGGAACGAAGCTGCTGTTTAGTACTACTTGTCACCCCCAAACTGATGGTCAAACGGAGGTGGTGAATCGCACACTATCAACGCTGCTGCGAGCCATGATCAAGAAAAATTTGCGTGAGTGGGAAGATTGTTTACCGCATGTGGAGTTTGCTTATAACAGGGCGGTACATTCAACTACTCTGTCCGTTTGAAGTGGTGTATGGTTTCAAGCCAATTACTCCACTTGATTTGCTGCCGCTTCCAATACAAGAGAGAGTAAATATGGAGGCATCGAAGCGTGCAGATTTTGTGAGGAAGATACATGAGAAGACCAAGCAAGCAATTGAGAAGAAAGGAAGATATGTTGCTGATCGTGTTAACAAGAAGCGCAAGGAGGTGATTTTTCAGCCCGGAGACATGGTGTGGGTGCATTTTCGCAAGGACAGATTCCCCACATTGCGCAAGTCCAAGTTGATGCCACGAGGAGCTGGACCATATAAAGTGCTTGCAAGGATCAATGATAATGCCTATTCAATTGATCTTCCTAGTGATGAGTTTGGTGTTAGTAATTCCTTCAATGTTGCTGATTTGACACCATACTTTGGAGATGACCTTGCTGCGTCGAGGACGACGCCTTTTCAAGGGGGGGAGGATGATGAGGACATCCCTAGCTCTTATACACTTTCTCCAATTGAAGATGTTGCTGTTCAAGATAAACCAAATGAATTAAGGATTGGACCAATGACAAGATCAAGAACCAAGTTATTAGAACAGCAGGTGAACTCACTCTTATTAGAATATGATGTTTGTAATTCTGAGAATTTTATACTACCTAAATCTATGCATTTATGTATGATCAGGGTTATTGATAACACAAGCATTCATGGAGGAGAGGAGCTGCAAGGCATGGAGTACATGGAGGATCACATGAAGAACAACAAGAATTTAATGGAGGATAAATTTCAGAACAAACACCACAAGTGCTTGAGGGAGGAGAGGGAGGCAGGAGCACAAGTGGAGATGC
The DNA here is from genome assembly GCA_947311845.1 of Poa pratensis. NCBI lineage: Eukaryota > Viridiplantae > Streptophyta > Magnoliopsida > Poales > Poaceae > Poa > Poa pratensis. The sequence goes on from CAMZMU010000038.1 coordinate 88,146, forward strand.
AAGAAGGAGGCGTACAGCCCCCTGTTTGTGGCGCCAAGGAGGAGTCCTAGTCACCCTAGGACTTGGACCTGCGTGTCCCTTTTTTAGGCCGAACCCAATTGGGTCGGTTTGTATCCAGTTAGGTTGGACCCAATCCGAGTTGGGCTAGGTGGGAGGGTTCCCTGGCTGCTGGCCGCACCCCTTCCCCATATATACTTCTTTGTTGCGAGTTGATTAGGTTAGACTACGATAAAACATAAACCCTAGAACCTCTAGATTTGATCGCTGCTAAGCATTCATCTTGAAGTATTGTTACTGCTTGCAAATTCTGCGTGTTATCTGCTGTTCCATTGGGAATAAGGAGGTACAGGACCACTTGTAGTCGGTGGCTACTTGTGCAAGCGTGTGGAGTTGAGAATATCCTTAGGGTTGCAAGCTATTGCATTGGCAATAGGGATCGGCCAGGAGAGTTTTCAGTATCACACGATGTATCTACATCATCCATCCACGAATCCATCACCATCTCGCTGAGAAGATCGGGCCACCCCATATCACACGTGCACCCCTCGGTGCCATCTAGGAGTATCAGTAGCACTTTTAGGTCATCCTAAAGCACGTTCGACAATCCTAGCCATCTGGCCGCCCGTGGACCCTTCCTAGCCATCTAGGAGTATACGGACCCTCCTTACGTCATGTGAGGCACGTGCACCCCACCTAGCCATATAGGAGTATCAGTAGAACTTTTAGGTCATCCTAAAGCACGTTCGACAATCCTAGCAATCTAGACGCCCGCGGACCCTTCCTAGCCATCTGGGAGTATACGGACCCTCCTTACGTCATCTGACCCACGTGCACCCCTCGGTGCCATCTAGGAGTATCAGTAGCACTTTTAGGTCATCCTAAAGCACGTTCGACAATCCTAGCCATCTGGACGCCCGTGGACCCTTCCTAGCCATCTAGGAGTATACGGACCCTCCTTACGTCATGTGAGGCACGTGCACCCCACCCAGCCATATAGGAGTATCCGTAGAACTTTTAGGTCATCCTAAAGCACGTTCGACAATCCTAGCAATCTAGACGCCCGTGGACCCTTCCTAGCCATCTAGGAGTATACGGACCCTCCTTACGTCATCTGACCCACGTGCACCCCTCGGAGCCATCTAGGAGTATCAGTATCACTTTTAGGTCATCCTAAAGCACGTTCGACAATCCTAGCAATCTAGACGCCCGTGGACCCTTCCTAGCCATCTAGGAGTATACGGACCCTCCTTACGTCATCTGACCCACGTGCACCCCTCGGAGCCATCTAGGAGAATCAGTAGCACTTTTAGGTCATCCTAAAGCACGTTCGACAATCCTAGCAATCTGGACGCCCGTGGACCCTTCCTAGCCATCTAGGAGTATACGGACCCTCCTTACGTCATGTGAGGCACGTGCACCCCACCCAGCCATATAGGAGTATCAGTAGCACTTTTAGGTCATCCAAAAGCACGTTCGACAATCCTAGCAATCTAGACGCCCGTGGACCCTTCCTAGCCATCTAGGAGTATACGGACCCTCCTTACGTCATCTGACCCACGTGCACCCCTCGGAGCCATCTAGGAGTATCAGTAGCTCTTTTAGGTCATCCTAAAGCACGTGTGACAATCTAGCCATCTGGACCCCCATGGACCCTTCCTAGCCATCTAGGAGTATACGGACCCTCCTTACGTCATCTGACCCACGTGCACCCCACCCAGCCATATAGGAGTATCAGTAGCACTTTTAGGTCATCCTAAAGCACGTTCGACAATCCTAGCCATCTGGACGCCCGTGGACCCTCCCTAGCCATCTAGGAGTATACGGACCCTCCTTACGTCATCTGAGGCACGTGCACCCCACCCAGCCATATAGGAGTATCAGCAGCACTTTTAGGTCATCCTAAAGCACGTTCGACAATCCTAGCAATCTAGACGCCCGTGGACCCTTCCTAGCCATCTAGGAGTATACGGACCCTCCTTACGTCATCTGACCCACGTGCACCCTCGGAGCCATCTAGGAGTATCAGTAGCTCTTTTAGGTCATCCTAAAGCACGTGTGACAATCCTAGCCATCTGGACCCCCGTGGACCCTTCCTAGCCATATAGGGGTATTCGGACCCTCCTTACGTCATCTGACCCACGTGCACCCCTCGGAGCCATCTAGCAGTATCAGTAGCACTTTTAGGTCATCCTAAAGCACATGCGACAATCCTAACCATCTGGACCCCCGTGGACCCTTCCTAGCCATATAGGAGTATACGGACCCTCCTTACGTCATGTGACCCACGTCCACCCCACCCAACCATCTAGTAGTATCAGTAGCACTTTTAGGTCATCCTAAAGCACGTGCGACAATCCTAGCCATCTGGACCCCGTGGACCCTTCCTAGCCATATAGGAGTATACGGACCCTCCTTACGTCATCTGACCAGGTGCACCACTCGGAGCCATCTAGGTGTATCAGTAGCACTTTTAGGTCATCCTAAAGCACGTGTGACAATCCTAGCCATCTAGAGCCCCGTGGACCGTTCCTAGCCATATAGGAGTATACGGACCCTACTTACGTCATGTGAGGCACGTGCACCCCACCCAGCCATATAGGAGTATCAGTAGAACTTTTAGGTCATCCAAAAGCACGTTCGACAATCCTAGCAATCTAGACGCCCGTGGACCCTTCCTAGCCATCTAGGAGTATACGGACCGTCCTTACGTCATCTGACCCACGTGCACCCCTCGGAGCCATCTAGGAGTATCAGTAGCACTTTTAGGTTATCCTAAAGCACGTTCGACAATCATAGCCATCTGGACGCCCGTGGACCCTTCCTAGCCATCTAGGAGTATACGGACCCTCCTTACGTCATGTGAGGCACGTGCACCCCACCCAGCCATATAGGAGTATCAGTAGCACTTTTAGGCCATCCTAAAGCACGTTCGACAATCCTAGCAATCTAGACGCCCGTGGACCCTTCCAAGCCATCTAGGAGTATACGGACCCTCCTTACGTCATCCGACCCACGTGCACCCCTCGGAGCCATCTAGGAGTATCAGTAGCACTTTTAGGTCATACTAAAGCACGTGTGACAATCCTAGCCATCTGGACCCCCGTGGACCCTTCCTAGCCATATAGGAGTATACGGACCCTCCTTACGTCATCTGACCCACGTGCACCCCTCGGAGCCATCTAGGAGTATCAGTAGCACTTTTAGGTCATCCTAAAGCACGTTCGACAATCCTAGCCATCCTGATGTCACAGCGGTAGTACAACTGGTGGTGGCGGTAGTACCGCTCCCGGAGGAGGCGGTAGTACCGCTGGCCGCTGGCGGTAGTACCGCTGCCACTTGTATTTTATTTCCTCTCAGCGCTGGCGGTAGTACATGGTCGACACGCGGCAAGTACCGTTGGATACAGTAGCTTTTTGAGGCGCGCCAGTAGCTTGGGCGGTACCTCCAGCGGTACTACCGGTCCTGGAGCTGGCGGTAGTACCGCTGGTGGCGGCGGTAGTACCGCCGCCTAGAGCTTCTCTTGCTTCAGCTTCATCATCAGGTGCCGGGCGGTAGTACCGGACTTCTTGGCGGTAGTACCGCTGCTCTGCTTCTTCACCTTACTCTTGATTCGTCTCTTGGCCATCTTCATGAAGTATCCGCATGAAGTAGCAACCCATTCAAAGGAGTGTCGAGATCACACATAGATAGGAGTGAATTCACCTTATCATGGAGAGCTTTGACTCTTGCTCTTGTCATTGGGCCACTTGGTGTTGTGTGCCTAGGTTGCACTACATCAAGGTGGTTCCTGAGTATGCACAAAGTATCCGAATGAAGTAGCAAACCATTCAAAGGAGTGTCGAGATCACACATAGATAGTAGTGAATTTACCTTATCATGGAGAGCTCTGACTCTTTGATGAGGGGTGGCCCGATCTTCTCAGTGAGTCGATGGTGGAATTGGTGGATGATGTAGATAACTCGCGGATGCTCTCGAACTCTCCGGCTGTTCCCCCGTTGCCAATGCAACAGCTCTTCAACCCAATGGATATTCGCAACACCACACGCTGGTGCAACGTAGCCGCCGACCACGAAGCGGTTTTGCAATCTGCTAATTCCCAATGGAACAACAGATCACACTCAAACTTTGGTAGCAAACTCTCCAGATCGCAACAAAGTGAAGAGGGGAATTCCTGATCGCAGCAAAGAGGAACTCAATTTCAGATGAATGCTTAAAGCAAGTTCAATCTAGGGTTTTGTTTAAACGTGGTCTAAGGCTAAAAGCCACGACTTACAAGCCTATATAAAGGCTGCTGGACGTCCAACTTAGGGTTGGGGTCGAAAACAACCATATCTCTAACTTCCCTAATTTAAAGGACTCTATTTGGAAACTGGCAGGAAACAGCCGTCGACTTGTTTTGGTCACCGAGGCTTGTCCGAGTCGAACCGGTACTTGGGGTCGGATCCGCATCATCCTCCCTTTCTTCAAGAAAAGCCGTCCGCGGCTTTGGATAAGCTGAAAGTGGAAGAAACAAAAAGAACAACGTGTACGCAGAATATATGTATATATAACATTGTTGATCAGTTTTGTTGACATGACTAGCATATTCAAAAATCAGAATGCAACTCAAATTGCAAGAATAGGACATACAAGTCTCGGATGGGAACAAACCATATCTCAAATATGTGCAACTAAAATTGCAGGTATAAGTGAAGTTCATATAAGCATGATCACGACGAGGAACAAACATATATAATGTCTTATTATTCAGTACTAAATCCAATATCCTCACAGTACTAAATTGGATACCATGCTTCAACTGCGCTACGCTGATATTTAGAACAAAATAATGACCAAGCAGTAGCACAATTAGGTATATTGCCATGATCATTAATCCCGGTAGTGAAAATGCAACTCAATTTGCAAATATAAGTGAAGCATAAATCTGTAGCACATATAGGCGACAACTCATGGGACAAACAAAACATATGTGCAAAATCAGATTGAAAAATACTATCTCGACAAACATCTATTTTCCCACAGCAAACAGATTTCAACACATGACCGTCATCATGGTTTAGTTCAGCAAGTTTTTCATAGGTAATGCATATGTGATCCACCAAAAACTTTTCATGCATGCTATATTCACCAACTAAATAAAATCTGAAGCAATTGGCAGAGGTGCTAGAATTTACAAATGAAATTTCAGAAATCTTATTCATAGCAGAACTCATACTCATGGGTTCATCTAGCATGACATAATAAAGAATAGTATCAAGTGGAATTCGAGCAAGCACTTCTTTGTGTGAAATCGGTACCACATGATCTAAATTCGAAATTAGCAATTTACCACATGGTTCTGAAATATGTGTGTAGTTCAAATCACAAGAATCAATCAGCAACGGATCAAACTCACAAAGTGGCACGCTTGTAGGCTGCAGCTCCGAATCAGTACCCTTTCGATGGCAATCTCCTCAGAGGTAGTAGGCACTGAAATATCTTCCTCAAGTGGTGATGCAGGTTGTAGACTTGATGGCTCCCTTTCTTCAAAAGCAACCTGCATATCACAAGAAACAACACTAGAAGTAGAGATAGTTACATTAGCAGAAATATCCTCACATGTCCTATCATCTACTACACTCATGTTGTCTTTTTCTCTCATACTCTCGAAGTGGATGCACTCAACCTCACGTTTAGTGGAGTCACACAGCTCACTTTTTATAACACTCTCACTCAATTTGGCTATGTGGCTCTCATTCTCACATGGGATTTGATGCACAATATGGTCAAGATGACATATAACGGATCTGTCACCGTCCATGATGACCTTGTACCTAGCGGACAAGCTGAATTCTTTTCTCCTCTCCTTACGAAGAAGATGATACTCATGAAAATCATTGGCTGAACTCCGCAGCAGTCCACCCCGCTTCTTGTTCCATATGAACGAAATATTCTTGACCTTTGGGCGGGCTTGAACTTGAAACTTCTTGCACCATGGACCTCCCAAAAGGACGTGACAAGAATCAAGTGGCACTGGGGATACATCACAGCACACCAGCTCGGTATAATTGCCGAAGGTAAAAGGAACTTCAGCAGTGTGGGAAATACCAATGTAGGAATTTGTGTCTTGCAACATTTTATTTGTACACTACATTCTCCGGAATTAAACTTCATGTGGAAGTATCATGGAAATAACAGGGAACTAATGATGTGGAATTGTACTTAAGGAAATATACTTAAGGAAGCCGGTACGTCTATACTGGAATACAGTGTATGTGAATATGCTGGAATTATACCCGGGACAGTATAGAGTGGAAAGCCAGGTTGTTCATATGTTGGCTATATGAATTGATTAAAGCCTGCGAATTTGAATTATTCAAATTCGGCACGTGACTCACACACGTGTGCTCGTGGGACTAATTGCAGATTGAAACTCCTAGATGGTTACTGATGACCGTGGTTGGTTTGGTTAACCTGGAGTTTCTGGAATAAATATCTGCGGAATTACGGTTTAAATAAAACCGGAATTAGCACTATATAAAGGTCCCTAACCCCTAGCCTCACATTGATCATTGTGAGCGGCACCACGGAAAAGGATCGAAGGAATAGGGGTTAGACCGGATTGTGCTAAACCTAACATTGGTATCAGAGCTGAAGGTTCACCGCCGGCGGAATCCGCTGCAAATCTCCTCAACGCCGCCGGGAACTGCCGTGGCAATCGCCGACCTTATCCGCTGCGAATTCCTCTCCGTTCGTTCGCCGTTTGGAGAGCAACCTGCACCTACGCCGCCGCTGCGGAATCTCTCTCTCACCCGATCTAATCAAATCCTTTGGGAACACGGCGTCGGTCAGGCCTTCGCGCACACGTCCGTTCGTCTCTTGTCAGATCGATCGGCACCTTGCTGCGCCTCTCATACTGTGCAGGATCAATCTGCTAAGTTGACCGCCGGAAAATTATGCTGCACAACATCACATCGATTGGTCGCCGCTCCGTTCTGCAATTTATCGATGCACCGGATCTGTTGGATGCGGGAGCCCTTGCTGTATCCATAGTCTGATGTAATCGATCTTTATTACTTCCAGACGCCAAATCGTGGAATTCCTCTGCGGCCACGCATACTGGGGAGCAAGCGGCCAGGAAGCTACGGAGTACAAGGACTAAGCCATCGCTCTGGCGTTTTTCTTTGTCATCAGTGCATGTATGGAGATCTAGCAAGCAAAGGTGGTGCACATCTGATTACGCAGATCAATCAGGAAGCAACAACTCCATCCTTGCCCAATTCTTTTGTGTGTGCACGGATCGAGGAAAACTAGAAACTGCTGCCGCGATTACTTTGTCCTGGGCAACATAAGATTGGGACGAGACCGGAGTGCACGGCCTGACGGCCGGAAGAACCTCAGCATCTTTGCACGCTTGCCGCTAAGGAAGAGATGCTGAATGCATATGCTAGCTGGCATTAATTATTTGATTTATTTATCAGATCACTGATTAACATCTAACTTTTTTGGTTGCTAATCCACTGCATGTATCACCAGTCAAGACAAGGAAAAGTTTCTGACCCTTGGAAGAATTTTGGTCTTTACGTAGCAGGAAATTCAGGAGGACTTCAGATCCTGAAGTCAGCGTATGGAACTATGGATATGATTCTTGCATCAGGAAACTAATTATACAGTGGAACTTACTGTGGTTAATGGATTATGCGAAAATTAATGCATAGTCTGGAAGGAATTTTGGAAATATTTCTCTTATTTGACATCACTCGCTTATGGAGGAAATTTGAATAAATCCGAGGAAATTGAATTATATTCTTAGTCAGATTGTTTTTTATGATTTTCGTTTGCTACGGGAATTACATTAGCACTGGAAAATATTGGACTCAGTGGCATATCCTAGAATCGGTCGGATTATTTATTAATTCATTGGAATTCTCAAGCGTAACAACGCGAGAAGGCATGAGGCATGTTAATATTGAAATTGGCATCACTTAATTTTGGAGGAATATGAGGTATACTCCAACGGAAGAAGAAAATCATATTTATTCACGGTATGTCCAATGTTATTACTTGCATTAATTTTGGTTTATGCCTACTTGTCCACATAGTTTGTCTTTATCTCTACGTCATAATTTGACGGAATACAATATAAGTGTGTTGACAAGTGAACAATTCCAAAGGAAAATACACGGGTGCACTTAGCCAAAATTGATAAATTTTATATACTTTGGAATTGGAAATTGTGTAATCAAACTCTGTTTATGGAGGAAATTATTATTGTTCTTATATTTCATTTACGATGAGAAGGAATTATTTATACTTCTCTGTCGGAATTTGTTGATTATTTATGCTGTTTGGAAAAGGAAGAGTGGAATTATTGCTCAACTGAAAGGTTAGTGCATTATGGAATTTAACACAACGGTCTCATGTTCTATTGATATTTTCGTTGGAAGTTGGTTGCGAAGATAACTTCATACGGAGGAACACTTGTAATAGCAACACATGCTCGGAATTTATTGATGGTATTTACGACTTGGTCATGCTCTATAAACAGAATTACGCTTGTTAGTTCTGGAATTATTAACTTTAACTGGGAGTATTATGAGTTATGGATTTTTCTTCTATATGACATTTGTGGTACTTTGGTTTTACTCCCAGTTGAGGTTCAATTATTTAGTCCCATTTACGACTTGGTCATATATCAAGGAACAAAATTATTGGATCTTTATTTCTGGAATTTTAAACTTAAGTGGGAGGATTATGATACTTCATCAGCATATATTTATGGTATTATTGGACACTCCTACTTGAGGTGAATATATATTTATTTTGTTTCATGATTACACTTGGTATTGTCATTTATATCTTTCACAATACAAGTCGGAAGGTTTTTGTTGTATTAATATCACACACTGAAGTGGAAAATCAGTTCATCAAAGGAATTGAAAGTTTGAAAACTGATTGGTGGGGGAAGTACACTTCAGGAATTATAATAAAACTAATGTGATAAGCATGGAATTATTCACCGCTGTCTTATGTCATATACTCCATGGTTGAATGGAGGAATACAACTCTTGGTTATTCCACTGGATTATGAAAGCATTACATACTACTATTTGTTGAGTAAGTCATTATTTATCACAGTCACTGTTTATATTTTGTGAACTGGAAAGAAGTATTCTATTTATAATTTGGTAGTATGGAATTGGAATCATTGTTTACTACATAGCACACCAAGATTTTATTTTTAATGTTATATTCTAGTGGATCAAATGGTATTTCGTTTTTGATCTGGAAAAGGGAAAATTGGGGAAAGTAGGAATATGATATTTTCTCATGGAGGGTGTGTTTATTAATAGTCACACCAAAATATATGTGCTAAACTCAAAGGAAAACACCAAGTTACACTCCCAACACTAACATGCTTAGGAAAAGTGGGAGGAATTAAATTGGGTCATCATATCTTGGCTACTATTGTGTGTTATTTGAGGAAGTTACTCTATATTTTAGAGGAAAGAAAAATACTAAACTTGTTGCTAATGTTAACTATGGGTGGAAACATTGCGGGAAGGAATAAACTCAATGAGGAATAATTAAAGTTTGGGAACTTGTTATTTTACCAAACAACCGCATGCCTATAGATTGTTATTGGATTTATTTATAAGGAAGTTTAATGCAACATGCTTAGTGGATTTTAAAATTCTAATCTTGTTATTTAATTCTTAACACAAAGAAAAAATTATACTTTGTGGAAACTCAGGAATTAAGAGGAAGGTGTTTTTTGTTTAAGTTTTACACAAAGGAAATATTTATACTTTGTGGAAACTCTGGAATTTAGAGGAAGTTGTTGTTGTTTAATTCTTTACACAAAGAAAATATTTATACTTTGTGGAAACTCTGAAATTTAGAGGGATGTGTTGTTTTATTCTTTACACAATGGAATTAATTATACATTGTGGAAACTCTAAAATTTATAGGAAGTGTGAATAAAGATATGGTTTGCTAACTGATTAGGTTCATTCATGTTCTTGGAACAAGCTTCACATCAATGGTATATCAGGTCATACGGTTTTATTACTGATGGAAGATATTCATATACAAAGGTTAGTGTGAATTGTTTTTATGTTATCATTATATGTGCTAACTATGTTCTTATTGATTTTAAAATATCACATTGATGGAAGTCAAAGCTTGGTTTGGTTCTAACTTTCTTATGAAAGGAATGTTCAAAGCTTCCTATGTTTTGGGAGTGGAATTACATATTGAATGTTTTGATATATTTTTCTATGGAAAACTGCAAACCTGTCAAATACCTTTGGTAAAGGGAATGATACTCTGCGAGGAATTATACTTTAACTCGTGAGGAAAAAGGAATAGTAATTGTCATACCACTATTATTGTGGGACATTATTTGTGCGACCTGAACTTAGCCATTCCGCTATAATTGTTGCTTTTGATTAGCACGGAAAATGATTTGCTGGAATTATGAGCAAATGGAATATGAATCTTGGAAAGATAGCTGCAATCAAATAAAAGACTTGTTGCTCACTGCCAAGGAAACGTGGATTATTCATTTTTTGGCGATCTCAACCTTCAACCGCGTGGATATATTGACGCTACTTTCGAAAAGAGGATCTCGCTAAAAGGTAATTTTGTTTTATGTTATATGTTAATATCTACTTTTGTAGGTATTTATGGCGTACAAAGGAAACATGATTTAGACACTCGTTATTTACAAAATATGAATACTTTAATGCATCTCAAGCATTGAAGGAAGGTCTATGGTTAAGGAATTTTCTTCGTAAACTTAAGGTCGCGGAAAAACGCACCATAACCTGTTACTTTGTGGTAATATGAGTGCTAAAGTCACAAAGTTTATATGCAACATGAATACACTGAAGGAAGGAATTATTTTATAACCATGCTAATTGTGTGGGAATTCACTTGTTGAAATAAAATGTTTTCAGTCAAGTGGGAGATGTAGGAATTTGTGTCTTGCAACATTTTATTTGTACACTACATTCTCCGGAATGAAACTTCATGTGGAAGTATCATGGAAATAACAGGGAACTAATGATGTGGAATTGTACTTAAGGAAATATACTTAAGGAAGCCGGTACGTCTATACTGGAATACAGTGTATGTGAATATGCTGGAATTATACCCGGGACAGTATAGAGTGGAAAGCCAGGTTGTTCATATGTTGGCTATATGAATTGATTAAAGCCGGCGAATTTGAATTATTCAAATTCGGCACGTGACTCACACACGTGTGCTCGTGGGACTAATTGCAGATTGAAACTCCTAGATGGTTACTGATGACCGTGGTTGGTTTGGTTAACCTGGAGTTTCTGGAATAAATATCTGCGGAACTACGGTTTAAATAAAACCGGAATTAGCACTATATAAAGGTCCCTAACCATGATAAAGATCAAGCCCGATGATCCTAGAGTTTTGCCCGATCTTTCACAGCGAGTAACCCGGATAGAAATCTCCCAATAACGATCGATGAACGTCACCTGAAGACGAGGACGAATCCAGCGAGCAACGTGATGAAGATCACCACGCCTCTAACCTGAGCACGATAACACTTGATAAACACAAGCACCCTCGCAGCAATCTTTATTACAAACTGATAAACGGCATCGCCGTCCCCGGAGGGATGATTCACCACGAGCTCAAAGTCTATGGACTGTTTTTAATCTAAACTCAAGCTAACACTAAAACGATGCCTAGCAGCTCCTTATATGAGGGCTGGGGGTACTGTAGCGGCGTACTGTAGCGACTTACTGTAGCTACAGTACGGGCCTGGTTGGGTTGGACAGGCCCAAACCCAACTCACATAATTATAACAACTAATTATTAAAAATAACAACGACACAAATATCCTAGTTTGGTGGAGTCCTGAAATTGGCCTGCACCTCCTCCGTCGTGCCCATATCATCCTCCACCCCTTCAAAAAGCGTTGTCCCCAACGCGTGCGGGTCTGCTCGAAAGGGTGGCGTGATGTCAACAAAATCAGCACGCGTCTTCTCCATCTTCATGTCTTGCTTGCCTTCCTCACCACATCCTCCCGCTTGGCCTGCTAGACCTGATACAATCTTGGGCGGCTGCACCTCTTTTCTTCTCCACATTAGCTTGGACCTAGGCGCCACCATCTTCTTCTTCTCAACTCTTGCTGGAACCTCGTGTTGCCGAACATGAACCTGCTTTGCACGACCCTGCACAAGATAAGTAATGCCTGGGCCACACAATTGACGAACATGTCCATCCTTGCCTTTATGCACACGTACCGCTGCTCCAACAAAACGTCTCCGATGTGTTCTCACAAAATTGTGGCTGACTACCCGCGGCACCATATGCACCGGAACACGATCAGCACTACCGTCATCGGTCTGAACACCCATGTCAACACGAACTGGAACACATGCTGCAATATCCTTCCTCTCATCAATAAGAGGCTTGCCTTCAACCTGCTTGTCACCAACAAGAACAACTGGCTCGTCATCTACATGCACGGCTGAATCAGTTTCAGTATCAACGCTCCTTGCATCATGTTCCTCATGCTGCGGCTTAGCGAGCCCAGATTTTGGCTTAGCCTTGCGCAACTTCTCCTTGTGTACCACCAGCACCACATCGGACTTGATTTGATCATCTCTCATAGGCTTCAAAGTCCGCTGCTTTCCATCATGCATAAAAGAATATGTATTTGCTCTCCCAGCATGTAAAGCATTACGATCATACTGCCATGGACGTCCAAGTAACAGCCCACACACCTCCAATGGCAACACATCGCATTCCACCTCATCAACATAGTCACCAACTGTAAATGGCACACGCACCTTGTGAGTAATCTTCATCATACCACAGCTATTCACCCACTCAACATGCCTCGGTTCTGGAAGAAGCCATGTGGATAACCCCAAAGCCTCCACAACCGCCTTGCTAATGCCATTACAGTAACTACCACTATCAATCATCATCTTGCATGCTTTGCCTTTGATCAAGCACTGCGCCTGAAATAAATTCCATCGCTGGCCTCTATCCACTGTCATGCAAGTATCATCATGTACTCTCTTGAGTTGCATATTCAGCCCACTCAATGGTACAACACCCTCCACGACTTCTGGAACAACATCAGCCTTGACAACATCAACTGCTGACACTTCAGAAATCGTGGCTGCCACCTTGGGAACTGTCGGCAATGGAACAACTGTCAACTTCTCATGAGTAGTCACAGCTATCGCAACCTTTGGTATAGGAGCTATGCTCTTGCCAACATCCTCTATCTCATTCACAACCTTGGACGGCTTCTCACTTGCCCCCATAGACGGTATCATGAAACCATCACGAAGAAAAGTTGTGAAGTCCTCCCAAGTACAAGAAAATTCACCTCTTTCAACCGCATCACACCACCAATTGTTCAACTCGTCGTCCACACGCCGTTGAGCAAGGATATATGCATAATACCCACTGAACTTGGCATTGTATTTCCGACATCGATTGAAACCCAATCTCATGTTCCTTTCCCAATCTTGGTACTCCTCAACTGTTGCAAGACTGTGTAGGTACCAACTAAGCTCATATGCCGAACGTTCTACTCCATTCATGATGTCAAGATAGTCATTGAAAACAGCACTGGACTTCTTGCCACGAAAACACCGCTCGCCCAAAACATCTCCTGGAAACACATCCATCTCTACAGTTTTCTGAATATTGTGTAATTCACGGACTGCTACAGTAACAGTAAAAAATTAATGCGAGCAACAACCTATTCAGCAGCTTGAACTCGGACAGTACCACAGCAGAAAATTAGAAGAATCCTGTGCCGGCGCGGCAGCAATCTTCCCGTCACGGCAGGAGTCCGATTCCCGCTGGACTTGCAGTCGTACCCGATCAGGTCTCTGTCTTCCGATCCGCTCCCTTTCCTTGTACGTGACCACCCAGATCCGATCAGGTCTCCTGTACGCACACGCTGGAAACGATCGAGGCAAGCAGTCCACGAGCGATACGTATCCTTCCGATCGCTTTTGATCGTGACTTTCCTGGAAGCGACAGAAACAGAACACGATCCCTTCTTGGTGGCTATCAACAGCAGAACTCCACGGAAACCGCAGAACTCTTTCACGATCCAACGCCGAGAAATCCAAAACTCGACCAGATGCCACCAACGAACCAAAAAGCAAGATCAACTAGTCCAAAACAAAACCAGCAGATCAACAACAACTCGCCGTGATCAACCCAGATATCTGATACCAAGATGATGAGGGGTGGCCCGATCTTCTCAGTGAGTCGATGGTGGAATTGGTGGATGATGTAGATAACTCGCGGATGCGCTCGAACTCTCCGGCTGTTCCCCCGTTGCCAATGCAACAGCTCTTCAACCCAATGGATATTCGCAACACCACACGCTGGTGCAACGTAGCCGCCGACCACGAAGCGGTTTTGCAATCAGCTAATTCCCAATGGAACAACAGATCACACTCAAACTTTGGTAGCAAACTCTCCAGATCGCAACAAAGTGGAGAGGGGAATTCCTGATCGCAGCAAAGAGGAACTCGATTTCAGATGAATGCTTAAAGCAAGTTCAATCTAGGGTTTTGTTTAAACGTGGTCTAAGGCTAAAAGCCACGACTTACAAGCCTAGATAAAGGCTGCTGGACGTCCAACTTAGGGTTGGGGTTGAAAACAACCATATCTCTAACTTCCCTAATTTAAAGGACTCTATTTGGAAACTGGCAGGAAACAGCCGTCGACTTGTTTTGGTCACCGAGGCTTGTCCGAGTCGAACCGGTACTTGGGGTCGGATCCGTTGGAAAGTATTTGTAATTTCCTTTCCAACCTGTGCTTCGTTGCTTTATTTGGACGTCGTATGAAGAATCCTTGGCTGTTTCGAATTCGGGACTTCTGTCAGTCCGAATTGAATCTGAATCAATCTGGAATCCGAATTGGAGATGATCTTTCCTTGTTTGCATCAACCCTTCGTTGTGTGATGGCTCCACTTCCTCCCTCGCCTCCCTCGTGCTAGCCACCTCGATGGTTGTCAATAATCTCCATTCCTCGCGCGCACCCTCTTCTCCATGCGCCATACTCTCCATTAACTCAAACCTAATAATACCAAAATTCAATAACTTAGATA
The DNA here is from genome assembly GCA_947311845.1 of Poa pratensis. NCBI lineage: Eukaryota > Viridiplantae > Streptophyta > Magnoliopsida > Poales > Poaceae > Poa > Poa pratensis. The sequence goes on from CAMZMU010000038.1 coordinate 103,258, forward strand.
GTATAACATTCTTATAAATCAAAGTATCATGTCCAACTAGGAATGAGTTCACCTTATAATATTCATCGGTTAGGCTTAATATTTCCTTCCAATTCAAGCATGGATAATCTTCATAATCCACCGACATATCCTCATCACCGTCTGTATTCTTCGGGAGATCGACGGAAGCCCTCGCCGGTGACGCTTCCATGGACAGAAGAAACACATTAATTTTACGCGCAAAAATCCAGAATGTGTTGATTACGGCGGGAGATCGACAGAAGCTATCGCCGGTGACGCTTCCATGGACGGAAGCTCTCGCCGGTGACGCTTCGTCTGCATGCACATGAAGCTCATCAATTTGGTGTGTCCCTCGCAATTGTCCTTTGATCGCCGCATGTGTACGTGCTCTATCTCCGGCTAGCGGGAGGTTCTCTGGTTAATCTTGCAGGTGCGACTGTCATGTGTTCACCTGTGACCCGATGGCATCTTGATTAATATGACAACAGATGTAAAGAGGCATTATTTATTACCGCTGGGGGATATATTACTCTCATGTTTTTTTTTACTGTGAGATTACTCTCATATTTATCTGCTGGAAGCATCATTTTGAGTAAAATACAGGCATGCCATTTTCATTTGCTTAAAAAATTGTATTCAGAAGGCAAGGGAGGTATGCAATAATAAGCACTCTATATTTTCTCCATGGATTATGCAATGGAACCTGGGAAGCAATCGACCGAAGGGAGAGTCCATCTAATACATTACTTAATTATTAAGATTCCAGCATGCTTTGCTCCGATTTATTTAAACCATTAGAAATATGAAGCACAATGAAACACTAAGCAATATTGTACTGAACGTGATGGAAGACACAATCAAATTTCAAAAGTAGCACCTAGAACTATTTAGTATTGAACAATGAAGGAAAGTTAATGTCACTATGTCACAACTTATATATGTCACCATGTTACTAGAAAAGGCTATAAACATGAATACTCCCGTCTTTATCAGTTGACTTACAAAATCTAAAATAGAGCTTGCCAGTTTTGTTGTACAAAGTTCTTGTAGAATTGAAATCTATTTTTGTAAAATGGTTCACATTTATTGATTATCCTCAGTATATAGAAGATATAAATAACATTGGAAAACACACTCTCACTTAGTCTGAAAGTAACTTCAGTGTGCCAACCTGTGTGTCTGCCGAACTATTGAATGATAAAGCACCGCTGCTCCTATTACATTAACAATGGTGGACTGGGAATGATCCAATTAGATTCTCCAGATCAAACAAATTCATATCTTCCTCTGAAAACCGTGGCCCTTCCTTTCACATATACCTGAAATAAAAGGAATTCGTACACTAACTTGTATAATTAAAACCTGGGTTGCTTCCATTACTACAAAACATGCAAGTGCTCGAGATGAAAACTGGCATTCCGATTTGCCTTGGAGTAGAGAATAATCTGTGTCGAGAAAAATACATGGTACATAAGATAACATAACTCTGAACCTGAGAAAAAACTTGATGAATCGTAAGTTTATCTAAGATAGTGTCTTTTACATGTATAACTCAGATCAACAGTTGTCAATTGACCCTTCTATTTTTTTCGAACCACAAATTGTTAGGCGTTGCCTGATTGTCCTGAAAGTACTGTTTCTTAGACTACACGACCGTGCACAAACTTACTGAAACATAAAAGAGATTGTACAAATTAAGTAATGGAATATGTGGGAATTAGATATAGCCGGACATACATGACTTTATACAGTCTCATAGAAGATCCCGATTTTTATTTTGATCATTACAAATTGTACAGATATTTCCTATAATGGTTTAACAGTGTCATCGGAGATGAGTAACTTCAATAGAGAGTGCAATTGCCCCAAATATAGGAACTAATGCAAGAGTATGACATATGAAGCAAAAAGAGGAGACATACCGTGTTGAAAGATAATGTAGTATCTCGTCAACGCTGCAGCTTTGTGAGATGATTAAACCCTGCACCCTGCATCTAAGTGGAGCATCGACATAACCTTAATGAATCAGCTCATCCCTGTGCGTGGGTGATGGCTTCTGTTAGCTTGCTCCGACAGCTAGAACCCTGCTGCTGCTGCCATGTTGTTTATGTACATGACCGGTCATCATGAACAGCAGCAACTTAGATTGATCTAATCTCGTCAGCGTAGCTATTTGCCGTAAGTCAGCCGGACGTCGTAAGGCGCCAGTGCGTACGATCATCTCCGTCGTGTATGGATACTTGCTGCTCTGACTATAATCGCCGGATGCTGGAGTCTCGTTGCCGTACATGGAGGTTTTGCCATCGTTTCGATCAACCAAGCCATGTAAGAAGCCCTGTATTCTGATCCATTAGCAGCTAAACTGAAGGTTCTGGTCAGCCTACTTTGATGAGGATTATGTCGATCGTCCTGCACCCATGTACACATCCGCCCTTAGGTAAGGGTGCAGTCGCATGCTGACGGCGACGGATCAATCTAAGAATGTCTGGCCGGTCGATGGTAGTTCTTTCCTTGCATCCATCTAGGAGGCGGTCCTTGAAGATGCCGGGGTCCGTAATGACGACGGGGATGGCGCCATGGAGCTGGCCGAGCAGCATGTCTATCCATGGCCTTGGTGATGACGTATGTTTAGGATCAACCGACGTGTTGTGACTGCTGCAGTACCAGCTTATCTATGGATTATCGCTCTGATTTGTGGTCGCCGGTGTCGGCCTGCATCGTTGCCTACCAGCCGAATCTCAAACAGACCCTATACGATCTGGACTGGATAAGTCGTGTCCATGCCATATGCCAATACTTTTGGCGTTAGTGAAGTCCTGCTAGCTTACGCCTCATTTTTTTTCACGTTCCTTGTATATACGTACATAAATTTATTTTTAATCGTTCAATCTCAGCAATTAGGAAACCGGTGAGAGAGTTTTGATATGCTACGGCAGTCCAAATCCCACATGCAAGGCTTCCTTTTTTAGCACATGACACGTTTAGATGCGTCCGCATCCTCAAAGCTCCATCGTTAAAACTTCTTACATTAAAATCGGTAAATCTCCACCGTTAATTGTTTGTTGTTTTAATAATACTAGTAAATTGGCACGTGCAACGCACGTCTTAACTAAAATGTAGTGTGATTGTTACTGAGACACATGTGTATAACACAGCCATACACGGGATGAGATACATTAATCAATTAAATCAACATGGTTTATAATTTCCATGCAAACTTATCACATATTCCAAAACTATATAATGTTCTCAAACTTCGCTTTCTCCCATGAAAATTTTACATATTTTAAATCATCAAGGGGTGTATAATTTCAGAGTGATTCATCTGTAATGTCCACTGAAAACATGTTGAGAAAAGGTGCTGGAAAGCTAAACACAACGGGTTGGACTTGTACGCCTTCTAGATTTTCAACATAATATACGTAGGTTCACGGATACGTAGGGGATCAGTATTACATAGCTAGGTTGCCATGGAAAATATGATTTTGATCCTTTTAGTAATTGAATGATTATTCTGACCTGCGTGTATCAGCATAGTAAGCCGCCATTGTTGCCATCGATCCTAGCTAGCTAATCAACTCTCCAGTTCCGTCAACGCGTATGCCTTCGATCATCTCCAGTTCCGTCAACGCGTATGCCTTCGATCATATTTCCAATCCATCGTCTAAACGTTCTCATCTAAATCCACCTTGCATCTCTGGTACAACAGAAAGAAATCGCTTTGGTGGAAATTTAATCTGTCACGTAGCAAAGAAAATAAGAGTAGAACTTGAGAACAGAAAGCCATGGAATCAACTCATACAGGGAACCGAAACAGCGATTCATAGATGCAGTGATAAGTAAGTCGTGGATTAGGCGTCCAGCATTAAGAAAGAATTCACTCTCACAAAGAACAATTAATTCAAAACAGATCTAGAAGCCATGCCAATTCAGAATCAAAGGAGAAGTTTCAAGAACAGTTGATTAGAAAATACCTGAAAACTACCCTACAAAAATACCTGAAAATTAATGTATAACAAATGCTGCTATTCATGGCTGCGCTGGATGGCTAATGCTCCTATTCCACCGGGTAAAATACTTTGTCAATAGTCAGACCACTATACAGAGTAAATCGCTCGGACCAGCCTCAATCATCTCTACAAAATTCAGCAAGAAAAATCACCTAGTGAGTCGACTTCAATTTCCCAATCCATTGGCTTTCCCTGAATCTTTAAAGTGTGCCAGGCTATGCACTTGGAGGTGAGGCTTGACCAAGGCTGGGACGCAGGCTGGAGCCGCGGATACGGCGTTCCCGGCCGGCGACTCGCTGCATGTCACCGTCGCCAATTAAAAAGGTAGGAGCGGCCCTCGCAGTTGTGGCCGCCACTGTGGAGGCGCACGGTGGCCCGCAGCGCCATTGATGCCTGTGCACTTGGTTTCGCCGAGAATCGCCGAGAAGATCGATACATCAAAACCGATCTGCGATACTGACGCCGGCCGAGATCACGTAATGCAACCTGGACGGGCTGCTATCAGGTAATACCATCTGGAGTCCTGGACGGTCTGCTGCATGGCGACTATGTCCGGCAAGGATCTGCAGCTAGATGCAAAGCTTGCTGCAAAGAAGAATCGATTTATGGACTCAGTGCATCACGCTAGAACTCAAGGAGATCGCCAAATTGAGGAGGAAGATGCATGTCCGTCTGAGAGAAATCGATCTGTCTCTTCTCTTTTTTTGAAGACGATTGGTTTCCTTTTTAGTGAAGGGCGACATGGTGTCCTTGCCTGATGATTTTCGTTCTTCCCTGATCCATAAAAGCAACGCTGCCGTCGGAGATGTGCAGCTTGATCGAAGTTGTCTTAGACTTCCCGCCGGCTGGCCGGCTTCGTGATTTACCAAGCGGTCCTTTCGATGTCCGTCTGCCCCTGGCCTTGCCCCAACACCACGAAGTCGCCTAGGGTTAGATATTTCTGTCGATCGAGACCGAGGTCGGCGGCCGGGTGAAAGGCGATGCCGAGGAGAAAAGGAGGAGGGAGAAGACCATATATCCGGTATTTATTAGCTTTCTTTTTGGTTGCACGAAGTAGTGTTCGTATTGTGTACGGTTCACGATCAATCAGAACCATTGAGATTAATCTATGTTTGGGGTGAAAAATCTTAACCGTGGGTTATCCTATGTTTTAATTATATAAAGGAGTCCATGACTCACACGAATATGAAATTGTTTCCAATACGTGACGTGAGGTTAGGGAGCTCGCCTCAGATTAACAAATCGTTTATTTTTTGCGGTGGCAATCTCTGTAATATTTACGAAAACGAAGAGGTACGATGACATTAGCAGTATTATGTGATTTTGTGGTAGGGTAAAACGGGCAAAATTGGATTTGTGTTGAGTTGTCAAACATTGGAGCGATCTGGACCGTTGGCCAAATATTGAAGGGCTCAGATTCAATGTATCAACACAAGTTTGCTCTTTTAATAATAGTATAGATAATAGATTAAATATATGTCCAAAAAATACAAATAACATACCAAAATGTTCAGAAAAATAAAGTGTGTCTGTTGACATAACTCACACATCCAAATAAATTAGTTCAATTGATGTTTTATTAAAATAAGGAAAATGGCAGAAAAGAAAAGGCTTTTGGAAAATCCATAACTCTAAAAATAATGATCAAAAAATTAAGTTTGACCTATCAAAATGTTCAACAATTAATCTACTTCATGTTTCACCATTTTTCAAAACCTGGATAATTAGTTTTAGTGTTGTTTAAAATGATTTGCTAAAATGGCAGATTTAAAATGGATGTTATAAATGCAATAACTTTTTATTGGTTTATCAGAAAAATGTGTTTAATATATCAAAATGCTCAGAATATTATGGACCATCCAGTAACATCATTTTCATGCATGTTTGAACACCTTTGTAGTACTGCACTTGTTAGAAAGTAGGGAAAACATTAAAATTTAATGTGGGGTTATAATTCTCTCTCGTTGGATAAATCATTTCTGCACCCCATTTAAATTGCTAGTTACTTTTATAGTAATTTTCAGTGCATTAAAATATCATGCCATCATGTGTCTGTGCATTGCACTTGTTTTGCATGTGTGGTTATTGATTGTTGCTTTTCGGTGTTTTTATGCATCGATAGATCAAGCAGTCGGGGTTCCACCGCAATACCCCGACAACCCATATTACCAGCCCCCTGAACAAGGCAAGCATAATCCCCCCTCTAAGCATGTCTGCTCCTATATTTCCGCAATTATTTTCTCCACTATAATATTGCATTCGGTTTTAAATATCTTTTGCCCGGATTAGAGTATCCTACTAGTTGCATTAGATACCTGTTGCCATTACCTGTATCCTTCCTAATATCCATAGGATTGAAGTGTTGGCCTGAGTTAATTATACCTGCTATGTATATGCTTAGCCATGCTTAGTGAAATGCTTAGTCGTCCGGTGGATGTTTCATTATCGGAACAGTTGGTGGACTGACCGGATGTGGTGGAAAATTGTGGTGACTTTAATAAACTGCTTAAAGGCGGGGATGAGAGGCCACAGGGGATGTGGTGGGTTGTCTCGTTCTCGCCGCCTAGGTGCGAGTTCTTTACCTCTTGAACCAAGACTGAGCGTGCTTCCATCGGTGGGTGTATGGGTTCCCTATCGACCGACTAACTTGTGAGGGTCTAGCCGAGGGTCCTCTAGTTTGAGCTTCCATTTGCGCGTGCGTGAAGATGGTGGCCAGGACTGGGATGAGGATGGTGGTGTTTAGGAAAATGAGTGGCCACGGGGCAGGGTGTTGGAGGCACTGAACCTGTCCTACCGCCACTGATGATCCTGGGATAGTCTCAAGCGAGGTAAAGGTTGTAACCGCTCCCACTCAGCCGGCTTTCCCGGAAGAGAGTTAATTGCATAGGCAATGAGCCGGACGGTACCGGTGGTTAAAAATAGTACACCCCTGCAGGGTTAAATCTTTTCAAAAAGCTGTGTCCGCGGTTATGGACGACTTGGGAACATACGATAAGACCATAGAGAAAATGAATCTAATGATTAAATCCTGAGTACTAAAGGTACTACCAAGAATGCGGGGTTAGCTTCCTAGAGGGTGATTCGGGGAGGCGCCTCTGTTGATGGGTGCAGTGGTTGATGGTGGTTGTTGATGGTAGTCGATGCCAGAAGTCTTTTATAAAGAAAACCAGCTTTATGCAAAACAGCCATAAAACCTTTGAAAGCCAATCATCGAGCTAGTAGCTCTAGTAATCTTGCAGAGTTCGTCGAACTCAACGTTGCTTTGTTGATTTTCAGTGGAGGACTTCACCGACCCTGAAGGTGGGTTCTATGTGGACGTCGATGAGTAGTCTGGTGTTCCTAGGTGGCAGCTTGGGACATCCCGGAACAGCTGGCGCAGGGAATGTTTATCTATAGGCCTCTTAGGCCATAATTTGGATCTTGTTGTTTAGAACTACTTAATTTGCTTCCGCATGATGTACTGTTGGGTCTGTGACCTCTGGTTGTAATATTTGCTATCTTTCTCTATTATAGGAGTTGGACTATAATGCTTTGAGTCGTAGAGTCTGTGATGTGCCAGTTGTTCCACAAGTCTTGATCTCTCTATTATGCATTGATAGTTGTGTCTGCGTTAGGGCATCAATCGGGGTGTTGCGTTGCCGATGATCCATTCCGAGTAACGCCTGCCAAAGGTTTTGGCCGGGGAGTGGTAAACCCGTAACCTCCGGTTGTATCGCCTAACCGGTGACACACAGCATCTCTGTATAGTCAAGCGGTCGGGGCGCTACAATACCCCAACAAGCCACATAGAATCTGTTGGAGAACCCATCCGGCCCCAGGCATTTGTCAAGCGGCATGCTCCTAATGGCGTTCCACACCTCCTCCTCGAGAAGGCTATCTCTAAGTGGGAGAGATCCACAGTGGGCAGCTGCAGGTAGTCTAAGTCGAAGGAGAAAGGCCGGTCCACCTCCGTTCCAAGGAGATCGTCAAAGAAATCATCCACGGCCTCAGCCTTATCCACATGCTCAGTCTTCCTAACTCCATCGACCATGAGGTGGCCAATGAAGTTCTGACACCGTCTATGGCTTGCATGCATGCGAAAGAACCTCGTGCAGGCATCGCCCTCCCGCAGCCATAGTACCCTCGCTCGATGTTGAGACGTCCATTTTGCATCACTATTTTATATCATAATTTACTGCTATTCATTGATATATTTCATATTTGGATGATATACTTATGTTATTTTATCTTGTTTTGCATGTTTGATGATTATTGGAGAATTAACTGCCGGAGTCAGGATTCAGCTGGAAAAAGCATCGTCAAGACACCCTATTTCTGAAGATCATTAATTCAGGGAAATTATGCTGAAGCTCCTATTTTATCAGATGCCGGATGCAGCCAAAAGGGGAGGCAGAGATGGGCCACGAGGGGCCCACACCATAGGGCGGCGCGGGTCCCCCCTGGCCGCGTCGTGGTGGGGTGTGGGGGCCCTGGCCCACCTCAGGCGCTCCCCCTTCGCGTATTTCATCCCCCAGAAACCCTAAGACGGGGAGAGCCATCGAGGAAATATTCCGCCGCCTCCACGAGGCGGAAACCACGGAGAGAGAAAAAGCTCTCCGGCAGGGATAAATCTGCCGGGGAAATTCCTTCCCAGAGGGGGGAAATCATCGCCATCGTCATCGCCATCACACTGGACTTCATCGGGATCATCATCTCCACCGCCGTCACCATCATCTCCACCGCTCCACTTCGTTCCGCTGTAACATCTAGGGTTATACTTTGTGTAGTTCATAGGGGAAACTTTACCGGTGTTGATTACTACTTGTGGTTGATGCTATTAAGTTTTATCGGTGAATTAAAGTATATGTCTAGATTGTTATTCATCATTATATCACCTCTGATCATGATCCATATGATGTGTTGTGAGTAGTTCGTTCAGTTCTTGAGGACATGGGAGAAGTCATGCTGTTAGTAGTGGAATTATGTTGAGTAATATTTAATGGTTTGATATTTAAGTTGTGGTGTTATTCTTCTAGTGGTGTCGTGTGAACGTCGACTACATGACACTTCACATTATTGGGCCGAGGGGAATGCATTGTGTATTCGGTTACTAATTGTGGGGTTGCCGGAGTGACAGAAACCTAAACCCCCGTTAGTAAACCGGTGCACGAGGGAGTGTAGGATCTCAGAGTTTAAGGTTGTGGTTAGATTTATCTTAATTACTTCCTTGTAACGCGGATGCTTGCATGGGGTTTAATCACAATTATGTATTAGTCCAAGTTAGGGCAGTGCACACAACACTTATCAAAACAATAAAGATTAATCGGCTGTAGGAAGCGAAAGCACTTGACGAAATTCCCGTGTGTCCTCAAGAACATTTTGCCATCATAAGTAAACCAACCGCCTTTTCCTTTGCTCTAAAAAGTATTGGGCCACTTGCTGCAACTATTATTACTATCTTTTATTTACTCATTTTTTATTTATCTGCAATATCAAAAACCCCTAAAAACTTGTCTGCTAGTATTTACAGTGATTCCTTGATCAAACCTACTTGTCAACACCTTCTGCTCCTCGTTGGGTTCGACACTCTTATTTATCGAAAGTACTACGATACACCCCCTATACTTGTGGGTCATCAAGACTATTTTCTGGCGCCGTTACCGGGGAGTGAAGTGCTATTGGTAAGGGAAACCTTTACTGTAAGTGCTGTTTTTATTTCTGCTTGCTGCTTTATTTTATTATGGAGATATCTCCATTTGAATCCCTATTTCGGAATACTACTGCCACTGCTAAGGTAGTAGATGAACCGTCGCCTGCTGAATTAGATCCATTTAAAATACCTATGAAAACTGTTGAACGTGTTATGGATAACCACTATGTTGGGGATGGAACCATCCATCCTAGTGATCATTTACTATTTATACATGAATTATGCGAGTTGTTCAAGTGTGCAGGTATTTCAATGGAAAAAGTCAAGAGGAAGTTATTCTCTATATCACTGAAGGGCCGAGCTGTGGAATGGTATAAGATGCTGAAGAATGGCCGATCTATTGGCTGGGAGGAAATTGTACCTCTCTTTTGTTCTAAATTCTATCCTCCTAGTGAGATTCATCAAGATCGAAATCGCATATATAATTTTTTGCCACATGATGGAGAGAGTATTGCCCAAGTGTGGGGGAGATTGAAGTCACTAATGCTCAAATGTCCCATTCATGAGCTCCCAAGTAATATTGTTATCAATAATTTTTATGCAAGGCTTTCTCTTCATGATAAGGATTTATTGGATGCCTCTTGTTCTGGATCATTTACACGTACTGAAGAAGAAGTTAAATGGGACCTTCTTGACCGTATTCAGGAAAATACTGAAGGATGGGAGAACGACAAAGGTAGAAAGTCAGGTATAAATTATGATTACGAATGCATTAAATCTTTTATGGAGACTGATGATTTCCGTAATGTTAGTGCTGTTTATTGTCTTGATTCTCAAGTTGTTGCAAATTATTACAAAGATTTTGCCTCTTATCTTGATGTGCCTAAGAAGGATTTGAATAAATATCATGAACCTTATAATGATAAAACCAATTCGGCCATTGGCAAAAGTATTGAAGTTCATACTGTTGATCACATTTTGCCAGAACCTTATATTCAAAAAATACCTTTTCCTGTTAAAGTCAAGGAACATTCTCTGATACCTAGTATGGTTAATAAAAGTGCCAAGAAGGCTTTAGAGCCTGATGAACAAATAACTGTTGAACCTGCAGTAGCAATAGTAAAGGATTTGGTAACTGGAAATGTAGATGGAGAACATATTATCTTTTGTGAAGATGCTTCTAATATTGTTTCGCATCCTGGTAAATCTAGGAAAACAAGTGTTCCTGTGCTTTCAGTTAGGATATGAGAACATTGCTATTATGGTTTATGTAATATTGGTGCAAGTTCCAGTGCTATTCCTTTTGAACTTTACAAAGAAATTATGCATGAAATTAATCCCTGTGAACTTGAGGATATTGATGTGGTTATTCAGCTTGCCAATAGGGAAACTATCTCTCCCATTGGTATTGTGAGAGATGTTGAAGTTTTATGCGGTAAAACTAAATATCCTACTGATTTTCTAGTACTTGGTTCTGAAGCTAGTAAAACTTGTCCTATTATTTTCGGTAGACCTTTCTTCAATACATGTGGTGCTATTATAGATTGTAAGAAAGAGAAATTTTACACTAAATTTAATGGAGCATCTTATGAGTTTAATTTCTCTTAGTTTGGTAAGAAACTTTATGAAACTGATTTGCCTAATAAGGACTCGAAAATTGAACAACTGGCTGCTATTGCTATTGCTCCTAACAATGCCTTGCAGCAATTTATGGAGGAACACGAAAGTGAGGTCTTTATGGAGGAAAGGAATGAAATTGACAATATCTGGCCAAGAGAGCAGCCAAGAAGAAGAAGAAGCCCAAACTGCATCGGGCGGTACTACCGGACATGACCCGGTACTACCGCCGCCGCCTGACGTGCCACCAGCGGGAGAGGCTACCGGGGCCCGTACTACCGCACCTTGCCACCCCGGTACTACCGCCACATGCCGGCGCGGTACTACCGCGTCCACTACCGTGCCTACTACCGAATCTCCGAGGAGCTACGGGTATCGTTGAGTTTCATCCCGGTAGTGACCCCGGTACTGGCCCGGTACTACCGCACGCCCGGTACTACCGGGCCCTAGCCGGTACTACCGCTGCGGGCGAGCATGCGTGCTGAAAAGGCTCTCGTGCCTTGTAATCTTATCCCCTTTTGGATCTAGACTATAAATAGTGCGTCCCCTTCCTAGGGTTAGGGTTAGACTATGATTTGGGATTAGAGTAGAGCCTTGCTCCTTCTCAAAGTGTCTCTTTCCTCCTATGGAGATGAATCAAGGCCTCCCCTTGTGGAGATGAACCAAGGCCTCCCCTTGTGGGGAAGATCACTGCGTGGATACCAAGGCTTCCGCTTGTAGTTGCGATTACTTGCCAATCTTTCATCCTAGGGTGATTCTATTGGGTTGGTTGGATTGACCAATTGGACAAACAATGCTAAGAGTAAGGTGTGCTTGGGAGAGGAGAATTGGGGGCTGCCCTAGGGGATTGTTACCAATTGAATCTTGCTGAGTTGCTAATTGCTAGTTATCTTTGATTTGCGAGTTTTCCCCTCTTTGTGTTCTTGTGTTCATCACTTGTTCTTCGTGTTCATCGTTCCCTCCGCACAAATCCGTGAAAATCGGGACCAACCTACATCATATGGAATCAGAGCTCTAGGTTGACACGGATTTGATTTGTGTTTCCACCAAAATCCACCAAATTTTTCTTTGTTTTTGAGAAATTCGAAAATTTCCACCAAAAATAGCCTTTCCTTGATTCGAGCCGATCTGTCGATTCGTTGCATTTTTGGTAGTTTTTGTCCATGGATCTATTGCTTTAGGACCCCCTCCACCTTTGTTTACGTTCCCTAGCCTTAATTTTGCCAATTTCCCATGAATTTGAGAATTTTTCGAGCCCAATTTTCGCCCAAAATCGAAAGTCAACCTTCAGAAATCGGGCAGGTCGGTACTACCCGGCCCAGGCTGGTACTACCGGGTTTTCAAAATTTGGCCGAAATTTTTTCTTCCTTATTTTCGTTTTGGTATTTCCTCTTTGGTTTGAGTTCTTTCTTGGTGTGCCCTACGTCTATGACATCGACAAGCTTCCGCAGCAATGCATCATCAACGCTAAGCGACGACGCCACCAAGGACTCGACATTTCCCCATCATCATAATCCGTTGTGAGCCCTTCTTCCTTTCGTGTACCTTGACCTATCGGACTAGCTCTTTGATATTACGGGGCATTGCACTTGTGCGAGTGATTGTCTTCATGTATTGGCGAGTGTGTATCGTTAGGGATCTTGGCACTAGCAAAAGAGAAGGAATCATCGTCAAAAAGCAAAAATCAAAAAAAAAAGAGAAAAGAAAAGAAAAGAACATGAGTAGTGCGAAGTATCATCTCTTGTAGGTTGCGACAAAGCTTATACCGCCAAAGTGAGTGACTGTGTAACACTTGTGCAAATCCGTTGCCCATCAAAAGGCAATTGAGCTAGCGTCCCTCTTGTGTTGGGTGACATTTGAGCACGTAGTCTTCGTTAGGTTGCCTATCTTCGAGTGCTCGCCCTTTGGTCGCCCAACCCCATCATTCGCTTTTGTGTCTGTTTCTTCATCATTTGTGGTTGGAGTTTTTTTGATAATTTGATCATTGTGGATTTTCTCTACCTTTGACAATACACTTTTCCTCGGGTTTGCTTATTTCGTTTGCCACTTCATACCTTCCTATCCTCATAAGTGTGTGTGTTGGGTGTTAGAACCAGATTCTCTCCTCTCAAGCCACATTATACTTGAGATATAGTTTGTCTTAGTTTTTCCTTACCACACATCTCACTTGTTCTTGAGAAAATGTTTAGGGGAAGTACAAACGGAAGCTCAAGCTCGGACGATGAAATCCATGGTGGAGTTCGCGGTGATCATGGCTATGTCACACAAACGGAGTTTATTGGTCTTCGACACCTTCTTCGTGATGGCCTAGGACGCTACGAGCGCCGTCTTCAAGCTCAAGAGAACAACTTCAACGAACGCATGCATGCGCAAGAAGCATCTATGGAGCGGGTGACCGAAACTCTCAACAACCTCGTGCGACAACGAGCTTCTTCATGCTCAAGCCATACAAGAAGCACCTCAAGGTCGACACAAGCACGTCATGAACCTCGACAAGAACGTCAACATGACCCAAGGCACGACGCCCATGAACGACCTCCTCCTAACATTGAACAACCACATGATCTTCACGCGAACAATGCCAATGCGCATCAAGAACAATCTCACCAAAATGTTGAACATTGCGAGCGCATACCATCACCACCACCGCAACAACATGATCGTCAAGACCCATTGGCTAATGACAATGGCGTCCCGGGTGCAAATGATTATCATGAGCAAGGACGTCAACCCCGTCATCCTCCAAGGCCACGCCATCAAAATCATGACAATGCGAACAATAACGAACAACCCGTTCATCAACAAGAGCACCATCCTCAACATGATCCTCGTCCTCGTCAAGAGTTTCCACATGATCGTCAACAACACCATCGTTCCGAGTCAAGTGATAACGAGTCAAGCCAACACAATGGTGATGGACTCAATCGAAGGAGACGTGGACGTGCATTCCCACATGGTGCCCATGGTGACAACTATGATGACTTGAACAACGTCCACTTTGATATACCCAAGTTCTACGGCACAAGTGATCCGGAAGCTTACTTCGCATGGGTAATCAAGGTTGACAAGATCTTCCGCGTGCAACGCTTCTCCGACAACAAGAAGGTTGCCTTAGCCTCGATGGAGTTTGATGAGTATGCCCTCTTGTGGTGGGAACAACTACAAGATGCTCGCGTCGCTAACCACCAACAACCAATCGACACTTGGGTTGACATGAAAGAAACAATGTACAAGCGCTTCGTGCCAAGCCATTACACTAGAGACTTATACAAGAAGTTGCAAGAGTTGAAGCAAGGGTTGAAGTCGGTTGACGAGTACTATAAGGAGATGGAAATCTCGATGATGAGAGCCAATGTCAACGAGTACGAAGAGCAATCAATGGCTCGCTTCATAGATGGCCTCAACTATCCAATCAGGAAGATTGTGGAGTTCCAACCATATGCCAACTTGGTTGAGTTAGTCCATCAAGCAACAAAGGCCAAGCGTCACGTGCTTGAAGAGCTCAAATATGCAACATCCCAATTTTCACAAAAATTTAAAACTTTTCATTTGCATCATGCATCATGTCATTGCATCATTGTTTGCATTGTGTTTGAATTCAAATTATGAAATTTAGAGAAAATGGTCTCAAAAACAATATTTGCATTTTATCTGCAAATATTGTTTTTGAGACCATTTTCTCTAAATTTAAATAAAGTTTTTGAATATTTTATCCCCAATACATGCTAAACATGTGGGCATGTTTTTACAAAAGTATAGAAATTGGTTTGAGTGGATTTGGTTTTATAAATCAAAAGTTGTTTGGATTTTGGTTAAAAACAGAAAAGAAAAACAGTTTCTGGAAAAAAGGGTGCGAAGCGAGCTAAATGGGCCGAGCCCAACTAACCCTAACGCGCGCGCGATGAATAGCAAAGCCCAGCCGCGTGCTTGTCTCGCTGCCATGTGGGACCCGCCTGTCAGCAGCAACCTCCAGCCGTGATGAACACGGAGTCCTCACCGACGAAACCCTAACCCAATCGTAACCGAATCCGGCTTGATTCGCACGCAATCGCACGCGTTTTGACCCCTATATAAACCCCACGACACCGCCGTCTTTTTGCCCCAAACAAATCGAGACGAGAGCCCCCAGGCTGCCCGCACGAGTCGCCGCCGTGCCGCCACTGCCGTCGACGACCTCGCCGTTTTCCGGTGAGATCGCGCTCGCATTGCCCCTCGCAACCCTCCCCCAGGCTGCCCGCACGAGTCGCCGCCGTGCCGCCACTGCCGTCGACGACCTCGCCGTTTTCCGGTGAGAAAGCTTATAATGTGTAGAAACTTTCTATATCCTTAATTTGAGGTTTCGATTAAATTAATTTAGACAATTTTTAAAAAGTGGTTTAATTGATATTTTGGCTATAACTTAATTATAAAAATTGACCTTTGAGCAAACTCTTTTGCATTAATTTTGTTTGTCTAAATTATGGCCGTAGAATTGCTCTAGTATTTTTGTAGAAGTGTTTTTCTATGTTTTTGCATGTATTTTGTTTTTATTGCTTTTAGGTGTTATTTTAATAAGTAAATTATATTAAAATTGCTCTCCACATTATTTTCGAATAGAAAATTTAGCTAAGCAATTATGAACATGTTAGATGCAGAATAACTTAGGAATATTTCACCTCACCCACCAAAGTGTTATTTCTTCCTTAGAAAGTACTTGGGTAAAATTTGATAACACTTTTTCCTTAGAAAATTTCTCCACCCTTACCTAAAAAGCTAATCTTTTTCCTTAGAAAAATTTAGCACTCTAGAAAACTTAGTTGATTGGTTTATTTTGCTAAGTTATAATAGTTGACAAGTTTTATCCTTAGAATTTATTTCAAACTTCTGCTAGTATACTTTTCCTTAGCAAATCTAGCACCTCTTAATTAGTTTACTTTTCCTTAGGATTATTTTTAACTTGTTGTCCTAATCTTTATTTCCTTAGTGGAAATTTCGAATCACATGTTGTGACTTTGGTCCTTAGTCATTTTTGGATCACCTTGTTTGTCTTGCAATGACTTAGAATAATTTCATGGCATGGCATGCATCTCAGTCCTTAGAATTATTTGCACATCATGCATGACATGTTTTCCTTAGAAATTTTGTGAAACTTGTTTGTTCATTATGTATTGTTTGATGTGTTAGAAACTCCGGAGGGAAACGAGGACTGTTGCAGCTGCTGTTGTTCTGCTTGTTGCCAAGGCAAGTGGCACACCCCCATGAAGTTTTCCTAAGTATTTTATATGCATTACTTAGTGTATTTCTTATATGCATGTGTTGGATAGTATTATAGCTATATGCTAAACCCACCATACCTTTACTCTAGTTGTGTCTAGAATCCCTTTTGATAACTTAGTAGATTATTGGATGCTATGCAAATGTGTTTTCTTTAAAGCTAAATTCTACTAAGTAATTTATCACCTGGGTGGACTTGGTTATGAAAAGATGATGGAAAGGTTGAGTGTCATCTCTTAGGGGTGACCTCTAAGGGATGGTCACTTGTGGTTGCCACCCAGGGTATTAAGGGGCCAAGGTTTTCTCTAAGTGAAGTTGCTTACCGTGCAGCCATTAGTCATATGGGCTCTGGCTAGATGGATTAAGTTGCGTGGACTCGTCCCGACTTGACAGGTGGTGGTAGAATGGTTAGAATGGGAGCGCGTCAAGTCGGTATGGGATGGGAAAATGCTTCTGAAAAGTCTCGTCTCAACTCTCTCCTTTTCCTTAGCACAAATTGAGTGCTTGAGGATAGTTTGGGTTTGTTGGGTCTAATGGTGAAAGTGCACAACCTCTGCAGAGTTAAAAACTAAGTACTTAGCCGTGTCCCCGGTTACGGACAATTTGAGCAGCTGATCAAGGATTCAACGGAGGCTTCATCATTCAAATTTCGAAATTAAAACTTGATGGTGAACAAGGGTAGTTAAGACAATGGTTTTCAAGCCATCTTGTCTCAAAATTTTGAAGGAAAAGTTTTACAAAGTGTTAGGCAAAATTGGCTTTTATGCAAATCAGCCTTCAAACTCCACCAGCCAAATATGCATATAGGTTATAGAGTTATTCCTATATGAGTCCACATAGTGTCACTTGCCAGGATCATTTTTAATGATTCTGACCCACTCTGTTGCAAATATTACTTTGTTGCAGACTTTTCTGACGATGAGTAAGGTCACGTTTGGGTTTCGAGTCTGCAACCAACATGTTTTCGCCTGTGGCGCATCATGAAGAATGGAGGCTCATTGAAGATTTATTCCGCTGCTTTATTTGTTTTGAGCTAGCTATAAGCTATGCAAAGATGTATCGAACTATTTATTTTCCAAGTCTGGATCATTCGTGTAATAATTGATACAATGTTGTGATATTCATCTTAAACTGTGTGTGCAAATGAAACGATCCAGGGGTTTGCACTATACACAGGTACCTTGCCATTTTCTAAGTGCAGGTACATTACAGATGGTATCAGAGCATAGTGTTGCCTGTAGGATCGAAACCCTAGGTTTGGTTAGAAATAAGTTGGCCAAAAACTTAATTTATTTACTAAGTATAAAAGCTTCTATGATATATTCTTGCTTTTTCTTCTAAGTACTCGTAATTCTTTACTTATGCATTTATCTCATACTTTTTTCTTCCTAAACTAAAGGATGACGAAGAGGTTCGAGTACATTGACGAGGAGGACTACCCGGTGACCCGCTTCGGCAGCATCATGTTCGACATCCTCAAGCACCTGAAGCTACCTACACCCATGATCAAGGGATGCATCTTGAAGAAGTTCAAAAGAGAAGGCCTTTGGGGAATCAGGGTGTTTCAACAAGGACGTGAAGGCGAAGCACCCATTGAGTACAGAGTAATGGGAGTCTCCATGGAGAGAGGAATCGACATCATCATGCAACACGTGATAGCTTGCCTTTGTGGACGCTACTCCAAGAATTGGAGGGGCACTACTCCTTCCCTTTTGGAAGGCGTGACGATGAAGGATCACCCTTCTGCTATGGCACCGAGAACATGGGCAAAGATGAGTTCGTGAGCGACTATTTCCAAGGCTTAGAACTCTTAGTCCATGATCTTTACTTTGATACCAGTGAGAACTCCACAAGAATGATGAGCTTTGCGCCCAAGTCCAAGTGAATGATGAGAAGATAAAAGAGCAAGAAGAGAAGACCAAGGAGCTAGAAGAGAAGTTCAAGGCCCAAGAGAAGAAATTCATAAGTCAAGAGAAGAGAGTCAAGCAAAGAAACAAGCAAATAAGGGACTTGAAGGAAGAACTCTCCACCAATGATGTGGAGCTTGAAGCTGATTGTGACTTGATCAAGCGACTTCGTGCTGAGAAGAAGGAACTCCAAGAGAGAAACTCAGAATTGGAGAAGGAAGTGAAGGATCTCAGAAGCGTGCTTATTCAGGAAGGCTTTGAAATCCAAGAATTTGAAGAAGAAGTAGATGAAGGCGCCATGATTGAGGACTAGGATAGTTAGTGAGACTACCATTTTACCTTACGCACCATTTTACCTTACGCCTTTTAAATTTTCGAATTTTAGTTTGGAACTACCAACTTGTGGTAGGACAATACCTAGTACCCTTTGATGTTTAGTTCGAATTGAAGACAAGAGAAATTTGGAGTTGAAGTTTTGCTTGATGTGTTGTTTGATTGCTTTCTATGTGATGCTTGTATGGGTAGAATTATTTCTCATAGACCTGTCTATCTTTTACTCACCTATGCTAAAACCACAGATGCCTCCCCGTCGTGACAACAACAACAACAACAACAACAACAACAACAACAACAACGAAGCTATGATGCAACAGATGATGGGCCCAGACTCAGCTGATGACCATGATGGCACAATTCATGGCAAATCAACATGGACCTCCACCACCACCACCTCCTCCCCAAGTGGACAGACTTGCCAGGTTCCTTAGGCTTAGGCCAAACAAGTTCTCAACTACAACTGACCCAATTGTGGCTGATGACTGGCTGCGTTCTGTGCAAAAGGATCTGGTGACAGCTGAATGTGAAGATGCTGAGAAAATTAGGTTCACCGCACATCTGCTTGAAGGACCTGCAGCCCAATGGTGGGAAACTTATCAGATTACTCACCCATTGGACACTTTGACTTGGGAGGAATTCAAGGAAGGATTTCGTAATGCTCATATCTCCACAGGCATTATGAATCTGAAACAGGAAGAGTTCCGCAATCTGCGTCAGGGGAACAGAAGTCTTAAGGAGTACATGGATGACTTTCATGCCTTGTCTCGATATGCTCCTGAGGACGTTGACACAGATGTAAAGAGGAAGGCTAAATTTCTCAAGGGACTAAGTGATGAGCTGAAGATACCTTTGACTGTGGCTTATGCTCCAACTTATCAGACACTTCTTGATCAGGCAATCACCCTTGAGGATAGCATGAAGAAAGCTGAAAACAGGAAGAGGAAGATGAATTCAAACAAGCACCACTCTGAACCCTCATTTAAGAAGCACTTTGTTCATGATGGGAACCATGGTCATAAACATGGGAACCACAATGGGGGCAACTTTCACAAACCCCATGCTCACAATCACAATGGAGGATTCAAGGGAAACAATGGAGGATCAAATGGAGGACACAGGGGAAATGGACATGCTGGACATAACCATAACAATGGACAGCATCGCCCAAATTCTGAACCCAAGAAAGATCTCAGCCAGGTGCTCTGCTACAAGTGCAACAACAAGGGACATTATGCTAATGAATGCCCTGAGAAGAGAGTGGACACTCCTAGCAAGCCCAATCCTTTCAACAAGGGACATGTGAACCACATCAATGTTGAAGAAGTCTATGATGAACCTGATGCTGTGATTGGTACGTTCCTAATCAACTCCTGTCCAGCATTAGTTTTATTTGATACTGGAGCATCGCATTCATTCATATCAAGAGCATTTGTTAACAAACATGGGTTAACTGTCGAAAACATGGGGTGCCAATTAGAGTCAGTTCTCCAGGAGGAGAAATGTTAGTATCATCTGGTTGTAGAAACCTTAACCTTGAGATTGGAAAACATCAGTTTCCAGCAAACCTCCTAATCCTAGAAACCCAAGGACTAGATGTCATTCTAGGGATGGATTGGATGACCCATTTTGAAGGGATCATAGACTGTGCAAATAGAGCAATCACCCTCACCACCCCAGAAAAGAAGACGATCAGATTCAAGTCAAAGTTTGAAATGAAGAAGTTTAGGTTAATTCTCTTAAGGGGGTTAGCCTCGGTGATGTGCTCATAGTAAGGGAATACCCAGATGTGTTTCCTGAAGAACTGCCGGGAATGCCACCCGATAGAGATGTCGAGTTTCTCATTGAGCTTAAACCAGGCACAGGACCAATAGCCAAAAGACCATACCCAATGGCGACAGAGGAACTGAAAGAACTCAAGAAACAGTTGGAGGAACAGTTGCAGAAAGGTTTTATCCGTCCAAGTTCTTCACCTTGGGGAGCACCAATCTTGTTTGTTGAGAAGAAAGACAGTACTCAGAGGCTAGTCACGGACTATAGAGCTTTAAATGAAGTAACCATTAAGAACAAATACCCACTCCCTAGAATCAACGACCTCTTTGATCAATTGAAAGGAGCCTGTGTGTTCTCAAAGATTGATCTCAGATCTGGATACTTTCAGATGAAGGTTAGAGAGTTGGACATACCTAAGACTGCTTTCACCACCCGATACGGTTTGTATGAGTACACAGTTATGCCTTTTGGCTTAACCAATGCGCCGGCATACTTCATGAATATGATGAATAAAGTGTTCATGGATTTCTTAGACAAGTTTGTCGTTGTGTTCATCGATGACATCTTGATCTACTCCAAAAGCCACAAGGAACATGAGGAACATCTACGTCAAGTTTTGCAAAGACTTAGAGAGCACAAATTGTATGGCAAGTTCAGCAAATGTGAGTTTTGGCTGGAACAAGTAGGATTCTAGGACACATTGTGTCTAAGGATGGAATAGCAGTAGACCCTGAAAAGGTTTCGGCAGTAACCAACTGGGAGTCGCCCAAGAATGTGGGAGATATCCGTAGTTTTCTGGGACTAGCAGGATACTATAGGAGATTCATTGAAAATTTCTCCAAAATTGCTAAGGCCTTAACAGAATTGCTACAAAAGGGCAAGAAGTTTGTGTGGACCGAAGAATGTGAAACTAGTTTTCAAGAACTGAAGAAACGTTTAGTATCAGCACCTGTTCTATGTTTACCAGATCTGGAGAAAGATTTCCAAGTGTACTGCGATGCTTCACATCGAGGACTTGGAGGTGTGTTGATGCAAGAAGGCAAAGTGGTGTCATATGCCTCAAGGCAGCTCAAGAAGCATGAAGTCAACTACCCCACACATGACTTAGAATTAGCAGCAGTAGTACATGCCCTGAAGATATGGAGGCCCTATCTCTATGGAAAGCGTTGTGAAGTATTCACGGACCATAAAAGTCTTAAATACTTCTTCACACAGAAGGAAATGAACATGCGACAAAGGAGATGGCTGGAATTGATTAAGGACTATGACCTGAGTTTGCAATACACCCAGGAAAAGCCAATGTAGTAGCTGATGCCTTAAGCCGTAAAACTTATGTTAACGGACTCACGGCAGGGGAATTGCCAGAAGACTATGCAAGGGATTCAAGGATCTTAGGTTGGAGATAGTACCTGAAGGTTTTGTAGCATCTCTAGAAGTGCAACCTTTTTGATGGACAAAATCAAGGAGGCTCAAAAAGACAAAGTGATGGAAGAAATCAAGAAAAATTTAGGTGAAGGCAAGGCCAAAGGTTTTCGACTAGATGAAGAAGGCACAGTATGGTTCATGAAACGAATTTGTGTTCCAGAAGATGTGATCTCAGAAAGTTGATACTTCAGGAAGCCCATGATTCACCTTACTCCATACACCCGGGTAACACCAAGATGTATATGGATGTGAAGGAGAGGTTTTGGTGGAACAATTTGAAAAGAGATATTGCTGAATATATTGCCAAGTGTGATGTGTGTAGCCGTGTAAAGCTGAGCATCAGAAGCCAGCAGGGTTACTTCAACCTTTGCCAGTACCCGACTGGAAATGGGATCAGATTGGGATGGACTTCATCACAGGTCTACCCAGAACCAAGTCTGGTTATGATTCTATTTGGGTTATTGTTGATCGTTTGACCAAGGTAGCTCATTTCGTGCCTGTGAAGACAACTTACACAAGTGCCAAGCTAGCAGATATTTACATGAAGAGAATAGTATGTTTGCATGGAGTTCCAAAGAAGATTGTGTCAGATAGAGGCACTCAATTCACTTCACATTTCTGGAAGCAGTTACATGAAGTCCTTGGAACTAGGCTAGAGTTTAGCACAGCCTTTCACCCCCAGACTGATGGACAGACTGAAAGGGTAAATCAAATCCTGGAGGACATGCTGAGAGCATGTGCATTAGACTATAAGTCTAGTTGGGATGATAATCTCCCATATGCTGAGTTCTCTTATAATAATAGTTATCAAGCCAGCATAGAGATGTCACCATTTGAAGCACTGTATGGAAGGAAATGCACTACCCCACTTTTGTGGAGTGGAGTAGGAGAAAGAAGTCTGTTTGGTCCTGATATAATCGAAGAAGCTGAAGAAAAGGTTAGGCTGATTAAGGACAGATTGAAGGCAGCTCAATCTAGGCAGAAAAGTTATGCTGATTCCAAACGGAGAGAAGTCACTTATGATATTGGAGATAGAGCCTATCTTAGAGTCTCACCCCTTCGTGGAGTGAAGAGGTTTGGAATCAAAGGAAAACTGTCACCAAGGTTTATTGGACCTTATAAAGTTTTGTCACGTAAAGGAGAAGTGGCTTATGAATTGGAACTACCGGAAGCACTTTCCGCAGTTCACAATGTTTTCCATGTTAGTCAGCTGAAGAAGTGTCACCCTGAAATGGCAGAAACTCCGCTGAGAGATACAGTGCCACTAGAAGAAGTTCAGCTGGAAAGTGATCTCACCTATGAGGAAAAACCCATAAAAATTTTGGAGACAGCAGAGAGAATTACCAGAACCAAGACTATCAAATTTTGCAAAGTACAATGGAATCACCATTCAGAGGAAGAAGCAACTTGGGAAAGAGAAGATGACCTTAGAGAAGAACATCCTCACCTATTTGCTAGCCAAACCGAATCTCGAGGGCGAGATTCATCTTAAGGGGGTTAGGTTTGTAACATCCCAATTTTCACAAAAATTTAAAACTTTTCATTTGCATCATGCATCATGTCATTGCATCATTGTTTGCATTGTGTTTGAATTCAAATTATGAAATTTAGAGAAAATGTCTCAAAAACAATATTTGCATTTTATCTGCAAATGCTTTTCAAACCTATTTCAAATTTTAAATAAAGTTTTTGAATATTTTATCCCCAATACATGCTAAACATGTGGGGCATGTTTTTACAAAAGTATAGAAATTGGTTTGAGTGGATTTGGTTTTATAAATCAAAAGTTGTTTGGATTTTGGTTAAAAACAGAAAAGAAAAATAGTTTCTGGAAAAAAGGGTGCGAAGCGAGCTAAATGGGCCGATCCCAACTAACCCTAACGCGCGCGCGATGAATAGCAAAGCCCAGCCGCATGCTTGTCTCGCTGCCAGGTGGGACCCGCCTGTCAGCAGCAACCTCCAGCCGTGATGAACACGGAGTCCTCACCGACGAAACCCTAACCCAATCGTAACCGAATCCGGCTTGATTCGCACGCAATCGCACGCGTTTTGACCCCTATATAAACCCCACGACACCGCCGTCTTTTTGCCCCAAACAAATCGAGACGAGAGCCCCCAGGCTGCCCGCACGAGTCGCCGCCGTGCCGCCACTGCCATCGACGACCTCGCCGTTTTCCGGTGAGATCGCGCTCGCATTGCCCCTCGCAACCCTCCCCTTCGCTTCGCCTCGACCGTGCGCACCTCCCTGACACCTCGCCGTATTTTCTCGCGCAGCAGATCGAGTAATCCGTCTTCGACAGGAGCCCGCCGCCGCCACCCCGAACATCGACGCGCGATCCCAGGAGGAGAAGGAAGCTCGCGACCTCATCGACCACGCCATCAGCTCCGCCACGATGCCCTGCATCTCCTGGTACCAAGCCCCCATCCCCCCTTCTTTTCCGTTGCGTTTTAGCTCGCCGCCGGCGATGGCGCCACCGTAGAGGAGAACTTCCGGCATGTTTCCGGCGGAAAACGTCGGTCATTTTGGTACGTTAGATCTAGGACGTCGGATCGTGGTTCAACTGTGGAGATTAGAAGATCTGCGCGAAGCGGTACCAGCCAACCAGGAGAAGCCACGTCGCCAAGTCGTCCGCGAAGCCGCGCCGCATCCGTCCGCAACCCGTCCGCACCCGCTCCAGCCCGCGAAGACCCGCGAAGATCTCCGCACCAACCAGAAGATGCCACGTCGACTAAGGACTCCAGCGCGAAGATTTTTTTCGTTTTCTTTACGTTTAAGCCACTGCGCATCACGGATAGGTCCCTGGATTTTAGATTCATTATTAATTTTTAGTCCTTTATCCGAAATTTATGAAATTTATATTTTTGGAAAGCTTATAATGTGTAGAAACTTTCTATATGCTTAATTTGAGGTTTCGACGAAATTAATTTAGACAATTTTTAAAAAGTGGTTTAATTGATATTTTGGCTATAACTTAATTATAAAAATTGACTTTTGAGCAAACTCTTTTGCATTAATTTTGTTTGTCTAAATTATGGCCATAGAATTGCTCTAGTATTTATGTAGAAGTGTTTTTCTATGTTTTTGCATGTATTTTGTTTTTATTGCTTTTAGGTGTTATTTTAATAAGTAAATTATATTAAAATTGCTCTCCACATTATTTTCGAATAGAAATTTTAGCTAAGCAATTATGAACATGTTAGATGCAGAATAACTTAGGAATATTTCACCTCACCCACCAAAGTGTTATTTCTTCCTTAGAAAGTACTTGGGTAAAATTTGATAACACTTTTTCCTTAGAAAATTTCTCCACCCTTACCTAAAAAGCTAATCTTTTTCCTTAGAAAAATTTAGCACTCTAGAAAACTTAGTTGATTGGTTTATTTTGCTAAGTTATAATAGTTGACAAGTTTTATCCTTAGAATTTATTTCAAACTTCTGCTAGTATACTTTTCCTTAGCAAATCTAGCACCTCTTAATTAGTTTACTTTTCCTTAGGATTATTTTTAACTTGTTGTCCTAATCTTTATTTCCTTAGTGGAAATTTCGAATCACATGTTGTGACTTTGGTCCTTAGTCATTTTTGGATCACCTTGTTTGTCTTGCAATGACTTAGAATAATTTCATGGCATGGCATGCATCTCTAGTCCTTAGAATTATTTTGCACATCATGCATGACATGTTTTCCTTAGAAAATTTTGTGAAACTTGTTGTTCATTATGTATTGTTTGATGTGTTAGAAACTCCAGAGGGAAACGAGGACTGTTGCAGCTGCTGTAGTTCTGCTTGTTGCCAAGGCAAGTGGCACACCCCCCATGAAATTTTCCTAAGTATTTTATATGCATTACTTAGTGTATTTCTTATATGCATGTGTTGGATAGTATTATAGCTATATGCTAAATCCACCATACCTTTACTCTAGTTGTGTCTAGAATCCCTTTTGATAACTTAGTAGATTATTGGATGCTATGCAAATGTGTTTTCTTTAAAGCTAAATTCTACTAAGTAATTTATCACCTGGGTGGACATGGTATTGAAAAGATGATGGAAAGGTTGAGTGTCATCTCTTAGGGGTGACCTCTAAGGGATGGTCACTTGTGGTTGCCACCCAGGGTATTAAGGGGCCAAGGTTTTCTCTAAGTGAAGTTGCTTACCGTGCAGCCATTAGTCATATGGGCTCTGGCTAGATGGATTATGTTGCGTGGACTCGTCCCGACTTGACAGGTGGTGGTAGAATGGTTAGAATGGGAGCGCGTCAAGTCGGTATGGGATCGGCAAATGCTTCTGAAAAATCTCGTCTCAACTCTCTCCTTTTCCTTAGCACAAATTGAGTGCTTGAGGATAGTTTGGGTTTGTTGGGTCTAATGGTGAAAGTGCACAACCTCTGCAGAGTTAAAAACTAAGTACTTAGCCGTGTCCCCGGTTACGGACAATTTGAGCAGCTGATCAAGGATTCAACGGAGGCTTCATCATTCAAATTTCGAAATTAAAACTTGATGGTGAACAAGGGTAGTTAAGACAATGGTTTTCAAGCCATCTTGTCTCAAAAAATTTAAGAAAAGTTTTACAAAGTGTTAGGCAAAATTTGGCTTTTGTGCAAATCAGCCTTCAAACTCCACCAGCCAAATATGCATATAGGTTATAGAGTTATTCCTATATGAGTCCACATAGTGTCACTTGCCAGGATCATTTTTAATGATTCTGACCCACTCTGTTGCAAATATTACTTTGTTGCAGACTTTTCTGACGATGAGTAAGGTCACGTTTGGGTTTCGAGTCTGCAACCAACATGTTTTCGCCTGTGGCGCATCATGAAGAATGGAGGCTCATTGAAGATTTATTCCGCTGCTTTATTTGTTTTGAGCTAGCTATAAGCTATGCAAAGATGTATCGAACTATTTATTTCTCCAAGTCTGGATCATTCGTGTAATAATTGATACGATGTTGTGATATTCATCTTAAACTGTGTGTGCAAATGAAATGATCCAGGGTTTGCACTATACACAGGTACCTTGCCATTTTCTAAGTGCAGGTACATTACAAAATACCTCAAGACAAAGGCATTCTTCGCCAACAAGCCTTCTTCGTCAACACCTACACCTTCACAAGCTCTTCCTCAAGCAAACATAAGAGGTCCTCCAAGAGTCTCTACATCGACACCTCAAGCGCCTCAACCTTTAAAGAAAGTACCTCCCTCTACAAAGGCACCTCAAGGATCTTCGTCCGGCACAAGACTTTTGCAATGCTACAAGTGCGGAGGACAAGGGCACAAGTCCTTTGAGTGCACCAACAAGAAGGTCATGATCATCAATGACATGGGAGAGTATGAATCTATGAGTGAAGATGAGTACAATGCTTAGAACAAGGTCGCCACAATGCAAAGTGCTCAAGAAGAAGAAAGTGAGATATATTGTGATGGCGACAACAATCCCTCCTTGGTTGTGGCAAGAGCTTTAACCACCAATGTTCAAGTGGAAGAAGACCAAAGATGCAACTTGTTTCAAACAAGAGCGGGCATCAATGGAAAGTCCATCAAGGTCATCATAGATGGTGGAAGTTGCCATGTGCAATGGTTGAGTGATACCGGAGCCGTCAAGAGTCAACACATGGTGCAAGTGTCCTTCAAGATCGGAGCCTATGAAGATACAGTTGATTGTGATGTTGTGCCCATGACCGTTTGTCACTTACTTCATGGACGTCCTTGGCAATTTGATAAGGGTGCTATGCATGATGGAAGGACAAATTACTATAGCTTCAAGAACAACGACAAGACCTTCGTCCTTCGTCCCATGACACCAAGTCAAGTCATCGCCGACAACGCCAAGACTATTGCAAGGGCACAACAAGATCGTTCGTCAAGTGAAATGAGTGGTGAGCGAGAGACCTACCATAAAGTGAGTGAGAGCCACAAGCGAAATGACAGTGACACTTCAAAGAGAGTTCCGACAAAACTTACACTATTTGCCACCAAGAGAGAGATGAGGGAGTTGAGAGAGAACCCATCCACCCTCCACTATGTGCTCATATGCAAGGGTAAAGTTTCTATGACTAACACTTTCACAAACCTTCCTCCTTCTTTGTTGTCTCTTTTGAAGGACTTCGAAGATGTTTTCACTCAAGAAGTGCCACCGGACTACCTCCTCTACGCGGAATCGAGCATCGCATCGACCTTGTTTTCGGCGCACCGCAACCAAACCGCGCTCCTTACCGCACCAACCCCGAGGAGACAAAGGAGATTGAGCGGCAAATACAAGAACTTCTTGCCATGGGACATATCCACGAGAGGTTGAGTCCGTGCGCCGTGCCCGTCATCTTGGTACCCAAGCACGACAACACTCTCTGCCTTTGCATGGATTGTCGCCCCATCAACGCCATCACCGTTAGGTATCGCCATCCTATCCCTCGACTTGATGATATGCTTGATGAGCTTTGTGGTTCCGCTATATTATCCAAAATTGATCTTAAAAGTGGATACCATCAAATAAGGATGTGTGAAGGTGATGAATGGAAGACCACATTTAAAACAAAGCTTGGTCTTTATGAATGGCTTGTCATGCCATTTGGTCTTTCCAATGCACCTTCTACTTTTATGTGTCTCATGAATCAAGTTTTGCGTCCTTTCATTGGCAAATTTGTTGTGGTATACTTTGACGACATTCTTATCTATAGCAAATCGTTGGAATAGCACACTTCTCATGTTGCTCAAGTTTTGTTGGTTCTTCGCAATGAAAAGCTTTATGCCAATCTTTCTAAGTGCACATTTGCTACCAACAAGCTTGTTTTCTTGGGTTTTGTTGTTTCTTCGGATGGAGTCAAAGTTGATGAAGCAAAGATAGAAGCAATTCAGACTTGGCCTTTTACAATGTCACTTGAAGAGTTGAGATGTTTTCTTGGTTTTGCCAGATTTTACCGTCGATTCATCAAGGATTTTTTCACAATTGCTTGCCCCCTCCATGAACTTACAAAGAAAAATGTACCTTTCCTTTGGGCAATGCACATGATTTTGCTTATAATGAGCTCAAACGGTTATTAACCGAAGCACCACTCCTTGCCCTTCCGGATTTCTCTAAGACATTTGAGATTGAATGCGATGCAAGTGGATTGGGTATTGGTGGACTGCTTATGCAAAATGGTAGACCCATTGCATACCATAGTGAGAAATTAGATGGAGCTCGCTTGAATTACCCCATTTATGACAAAGAGTTATTTTCTTTGGTTCATGTTTTGGATGTGTGGCAACATTACCTTCGTCCTAAGGAATTTGTCATTCTTTCCGACCATGAATCCTTGAAATATTTGAAAAGTCTAACGAATTTGAACAAAAGACATGCTAAGTGGGTTGAGTTCATTGAGTCTTTTACCTTTGTAATCAAATAAAAGAAAGGTAAAGACAATGTGGTCGCGGATGCTCTATCCCGCAAGGCCAACCTACTTACACGTCTTGACATTAGTGTCTTGGGTTTGGATGAGATAAAGGAGTTGTATGCTACCGATGCTTTCTTTGGAGACATTTTCGCTCAATGTTCGGAGCATAAAGGAATTGGTGATTTCTATTTGCACCAAGGTTTCTTGTTTAAGGCTAACAAACTATGCATACCCGAGTCTTCGCTTCGTTTGGTCCTTTTGAAGGAATCTCATGGAGGAACACTCATGGGTCACTTTGGCCGCGACAAGACCTACGCCATGCTCGACACCAACTACTATTGGCCACGAATGAAGCGTGATGTGGAACGCCTAGTTCGACGATGTTCTACATGTCTCAAAGCTAATTCTACTCTAAACTCTCATGGCTTATATACACTTTTGCCTATTCCACATCGCCCATGGTCTGATATAGCTATGGATTTTGTCTTAGGACTCCCACGCACTAAAACAAACAAGGATTCCACCTTTGTCGTCATTGATCGATTCTCTAAAATGGCACACTTTATACCATGCAACAAGACCAACGTTGCTTCACATATTGCTACTTTGTTTTTCAGGGAAATCGTACGTCTTCATGGCGTGCCAAAGACCATTGTGTCGGATCGTGACGTCAAGTTCGTGAGCTATTTTTGGAAGACTTTGATGGCCAAGATGGGAATCAAGCAACTATTCTCCACCTCATACCACCCTCAAACCGATGGCCAAACCGAAGTGGTGAACCGAAGCCTTTTCACACTCCTTCGTGTGTTGATCAAGCCTAACTTGAAGAATTGGGAAGAGTGCATCCCACACGCCGAGTTCGCCTACAATCGAGCACTACATCGCGCAACAAAAAGAACACCCTTCGAGATCGTCTATGGCTCCAATCCCTACACCGTGCTCGACATGCTACCACTTCCACTCCGTGAGCAAGTTAACATGGACTTCAACAAGCGAGCCGCTTACACGAAGAGGCTCCATGAGGAAACAAGAACTATGCTTGAGAAGCACAACAAAGACCATGCTACGAAGATGAACAAACACAAGCGCGCCATGATATTTGAAGAAGGAGACCTTGTTTGGCTTCACCTTCGCAAAGATCGCTTCCCGGATGCAAGGAAGTCCGAACTTCAACCTCGTGGGGATGGACCTTTCAAGGTTATCACGCGCATCAACGACAATGCTTACAAGATCGACATCTCCCATTCCAAACACTTGGTCCATGACACCTTCAACGTCGCCGACTGTCGCAGCAGTTCACCGCCAGGACACACAAGGCCTACGTCGACAAAGGGCTCCGGTCCTGGGGGCCTGCCGGGTCCCCGAATAAGCAAGAAGGCCAGGAAGGACCCGA
Source organism: Poa pratensis (assembly GCA_947311845.1). NCBI lineage: Eukaryota > Viridiplantae > Streptophyta > Magnoliopsida > Poales > Poaceae > Poa > Poa pratensis. Next base: position 133,961 of record CAMZMU010000038.1, read on the forward strand.
GAGCCCGAGTTCCCGGCAGGAGGCCAGGCTGCCTCTCGGGTACTCCCCACGTCCCTGTGGATAAGCTCTCCACCTCACCGCAGAAGACTTGGGAAGCAAGGCGAAGGCAGCGCGGGCGGGAAGCACAGCCCGTGGTGGTGTCAGCTCCTGTCCACCCCAAGGCGGACGCTCCCACCTAACCCAAAGGAGACGCTAGGCTGAGGAGAGGCCACGTCTCCTCCTAAACTAGATGAGGAGGGTCCTTCACCCCGAAGGTCCCTCATGCCCCTCACGTGACCCTGTGGCAACCCCTTAGCCTATAAAAGGAGGACCAAGGCACGGAGGAGGGGAGGACGAACACAAGGTCGAACCAAGGCACAAGTCTGAACCAGAGCAAGACTAGACTAGGGCTGCGAAGGTAGAGGGAAGGTGATCTCCTCCGGGTCAGGATCTGTCCTTCTTCTACCTCCAGCCAAAACCCTTCCGGGTACCCCATCCGGGAGGTTCCATTGTAAGCCACACTATGAAGAACCCATCAATCCAGACATGCAGGAGTAGGGCTTTTAGCCTCCGGGCGGCCTGAACCTGGGTAGCTCCTTGTGTCCCTTTGGTTGCATGCTTTGATCGTGGAGAGGAGAGCTTGATCTAGACTCCGCCCAAGAAGACGATTCTCAGCCTCCTTCGCGCCCCGTGCCGAACCTAAAAGGGGGTATCCTATACTCCCGGTGTCCGTGCATCGAGACACGACATCTGGCGCGCCAGGTAGGGGGCGCAAGCGCTGGTTTCATCTTCATCAAGTTCATCGGCAAGTTCTTCGTCAAGCATGCCGCCGAAGAAGAAGGGAGACCTGCGGCGTCCAAGCCGGTTCTCCCTCACGCACTCAAGCTTCAGCTGAACCGTGCTGCTGGCGCGCGGCGGAGCGTCTCTCCGTCCCCGCCTCCCATGGAGAGGGTGGCGCCGGACGAAGTGGACGGTCGCGACAAGGACAACGGCCCTGGCGGAGCGGCGGCTCCAAAGGGCACCACCATGCCTCCTCCTCGCTCGGGGAGAAGAGCGTCTGCAACGGCGCTGGCAAGGAGCCCACCGCTGGAGGAGGGAACCACGGCGTTCGCCCCAGCGGGGATCCACGAGCATCCAAGAGCAAGACCTCCGCGCACTCGCCTTCGGACGCAAGCTCGCCATGATGCTCTAGTCGCTGCCAAGGCCCTGATGCAGTTCCCTCCAAGCAGCGGCGATCCCAAGGTCTACCAAGAATGGAGGACTCGCGTCGAGAGGCTCCTCGACTTCGCCGATGGTGGTCCGTGGGTCGAACCCACTCAAGCTCCCACCGTCGACGATCCCGGAGCAGCACAAGACAAGACACGTGATCCGCGAGGCCAGCCTCGTGGTGAACGTCAAGCCAAGACGGCGCCTCCTCGCACCGCGCCACCGATGGCTGATCGGCTAAACCGCGATCACGGCGAGGCCATCTCCATCGGGTCGTCTACCTCGCGCAACCCAGATCTTCGTGACGAGCTCAACAGCCGTCAGAACGAGGATATGCGCACCCGCATCGAGCGTCGCCGAGAACGTCACCGCCGGGAAGATCGGGGCATCGACCTCGCCGAAGGCTGCCTCGCCCTCGCCCCGAGTTCCGCCACTTCAACTGGCCCAAGAAATTCAAGATCGACGTTCTCCGCTACGACGGCACCACGAACCCCCGGGACTTTCTGCAGATCTACTCTCTTGCTGCGATGGTTGCCGGGGCCGACGAGGTCATGATGGCCAACTGGTTCCCATTGGCCCTGAGAGCCCAGACTTGGCTTCTCAACCTTCCCAAGTGCTCCATCCGTTCCTGGCGGGCACTGAAGGAGCAGTTTCTGGGGGCTTTCCAAGGCGGGTACGAGCGCCCGGGGGCTCCCAGTGATCTCCACGACTTCAAGCAGCTGCCGGGTGAAACTCTCCGCAAGTTCATCCAGCGCTTCACCCAGAAGATGAACACCATCCCGTGCATCAAGGAGGAGTTGGTGATCCAGTCCTTCCACGCCAACGTCCGCAACCCCAAGATGCGCGAGAAGCTGAGCATCCATCGCGTCGAGTCTGCTCGTAAGCTCTGGGAGCTTGCAGATCGGTGCGCTCGAGCTGAAGAAGGAGCCAAGTTCCCCGGGGAGGATGAACCCGAGGACAAGGCCGCTCCAGCCAAGAACAAGAAGCGGGACCCTGGACCCGACAAGCGGATCTTCGTCACCGAGCCTCTTCCGAAGAAGACCAAGCCGCGCCGACTTCCGAGGAAGAAGGTGAAGGTGATCCCTGGTGCCACATCCATCCAGAAGGCAACCACTTGCTCAAGGACTGCCGCATGCTCAAGAACCTCGCCATCCGGGAGCAACGCGAGCTGATGGGGTCAGTCAAGACGGTTGCTACAACTGCGGCACTGCCGGGCACATCGCTCGTGACTGTCCCACGGGTCGCCAAGGCGGAGGCGGCCGTGGATGGAACCGAGGCGGTGGCCGCGGGGGCCGTGGAGGAGGACGCGGCGGTCAAGGTGGTCGCGGGTACAACACTCCGGAGGCCGCCCACGGCGGCAACGGGGAAGCTCCGGCTCCCCAAGGAGGCAACGGCGGCAAGTATCAAGAAGTCACTGGAGTTGTCGGGTGCATCCACGGAGGGTCTTCTCTGCCTCCCTCCAACGGCGCCTGCAAGAGACTTGTCCGGGAGCTGAACGCGGTTGCTTCTGCTCCGTCCAAGCCCCTGGACTGGTCCAGTCAAGTCATCACCTTCGACCCAGAAGACCACCCTGCAACACTGCCGGGGTCGGGACCCTGCCGCTGATCGTGTCGCCCGTCATCCACAACTACAAGGTCACCAAGATGCTGGTCGACGGAGGCTCCAGCCTCAACTTGCTGACGGCGAAGGTCCTGGCTATCCTTCAAATTCCCCTGTCTCGCCTGCAAGACACCGGGGTGTTCCAAGGCGTGAACGGAAGTGTTACTCGACCCCTCGGGAAGATCACCCTTCCGGTCACCTTCGGCGACTCCAAGAACTTCCGCACCGAGGAAATCGTCTTCGACATCGCCGACACTCCGCTACCGTACAACGGCATACTTGGCAGACCTGCTCTGGCCAAGTTCATGGCCGTCTCCCACTTCGCCTACAACATGCTGAAGATTCCGGCGCCGTGGGGCGTGATCAAGGTCAAGGCCGACATCGACGATGCTATCTACTGCGTTCACCAGCTGAACCAGACGGTGGCAATCATGGCGGATGTCCCTCAAGGTGTACAGGAGGATGATGATGGGGCTCTCCCCGGGGGCGAAGGGCACCCTGGGGGCTCCACATCTACTCCCCCAAGAAGGCGCCATTCCATGGCGATCCGCAGCTGACCAAGAAGGTGGCGCTAACCAGCGACGGAGTTCGCTCCATCACCATCGGCGCCCGCCTCACCGACAAATAGGAAAGCGCGCTCGTCGCCTTCCTTCGGGAAAACTCTGACGTCTTCGCGTGGGAGGCGTCAGGTTTACCCGGCGTTCCAAGGGAGGTGATCGAGCACAAACTGGCGGTCAATCCGGGGGCTCGCCCCGTGAAGCAGGTTCTCCGGAACCAAAGCAAGGAAAAGCTGGAATTCATCATCGCCGAGGTGGACAAGTTGATAGAAGCTGGTGTCATCCGGTCGGTTCCCCACCAAGCTGGGTGGCCAACCCCGTGGTGGTACCGAAACCCATGACCTTCAAGTGGAGACTCTGCATCGACTTCACAGACCTGAATAAGGCCTGTCCCAAGGACCCTTTCCCCCTGCCGCGGATCGACATGATCGTGGATTCCACGGCCGGGTGCGAGCTGCTGTGTTTCTTGGACGCCTTCTCCGGGTACCACCAGATCATGATGTCGCTCGAGGACCAAGAGAAGACGGCCTTCATCACTCCCAAGGGCTGCTACTGCTACACCCGGATGCCTTTTGGCCTCCGGAACGCCGGCGCTACCTTCCAGCGCGCAATGCAAGCATGCCTTGGGTCGCAGCTGGGCCGCAACGTTGAAGCGTACATCGACGACATCGTGGTCAAGACCCGGTACAAGGACTCCCTCATCCAAGACCTGCACGAGACCTTCGAGAACCTCCGCCGGGTCAACTTCAAGCTCAACCCCGACAAGTGCGTGTTCGGGGTCCCCTCCGGCAAGCTGCTGGGTTTCCTGGTCTCTCACCGAGGGATCGAGGCGAATCCGGACAAAATCAAGGCAATCGAGCGCATGGAGGCGCCCCGGCGGGTCAAGGACGTACAGCGCCTCAACGGGTGCATCACTGCACTCGGGCGCTTCATCTCAAGGCTTGGGGAGCGGGCCTTACCGTTCTTCAGGCTGCTCAAGAAGTCAGGCCCCGTGGAGTGGACCTCCGAGGCCGAGGAAGCCCTGCAGTCCCTTAAGCGCTACCTCGCCTCGCCACCAATCCTCGTGGCACCAGAAGAAAGGAGCCCCTACTACTGTACATTGCTGCCACCAACCAGGTGATCAGCGCTGTGCTTGTGGTAGAGCGTGACGCTCCTCCGAAGAAGTCAAGCAAGATCAAGGGCAAGCGACCCGGGAACTCTCTCCGGGACAACCATGCAAGAAAAGGCTGCCGGGTGACCAGGGGTCTCACGATCCTGACGTCACTGCAACCTTACCAGACGCGGAGCCCGTCGGGAATGGAGAATCTCCCTCCGACGAGACTTCGCCGGGGGCTACCTCGTCCCCACCCCAAGACGTCGACGTGGAGGAAGCCGAGCCCTCTCAGGACTCGGCGACCCGCAAGGTGCAGCACCCGGTCTACTTCGTCAGCGCAGTGCTGCGCGACGCCCGGGAGCGGTACCCCATGATGCAGAAGCTGCTGCTGGCAATCCTCATTGCCTCCCGCAAGATGAGGCCGTACTTCCAAAGCCATCCCATCACGGTGGTGTCCAAGTACAACCTAAGAAGCCCCCTGGAGAACCCACTTGCCACTGGTCGCATATCATGGTGGGCCATGGAGCTTCAAGGTTTCGGTCTCAAGTTCGAGCACACGGACAACATCAAGAGTCAGGCGCTGGCGGACTTCACGGCCGAGTGGACCGAGACGGCGTTCGACGACCCGGAAGAGGAAACCTGCCTCCCCGGGAAGGAAGATCCTAGCGCCTGGACCATGCACTTCGACGGCTCCTACACCAAGGGGAAAGGAGGTGCTGGGGTTGTCCTAACCTCACCAACCGGGGACCGGCTGAAGTACGTCGTCCAGATGCACTACCAAGGGAACATCTCCAACAACACGGCGGAGTACGAGGGCCTGCTCGCAGGACTTCGTGCTGCCATCGGCCTCGGCATCAACAAGATCGTCGTCAAGGGTGACTCTCAGTTAGTCATCAAACAAGTGAACAAGGAGTACGCGTGCCCTCAGATGGCACCATACGTGAGAGGTCTGGAAGCTGCAGCGGCGCTTCGACAACTTCCGGGCTGTGTACGTCCCACGGGGAGAAAACACGGCCGCGGATGAGCTATCGCAGGTGGCGTCCAAGCAAGAACCAGTGCCTCCCGGGATCTACATCGAGGTCCTCAGGCGACCTTCGATCCACCCGAGAGGCTCGCGCAAGATCTGCGCCGGGGGCTGGCGACCCTTCTACCTCGACAACACGGGTAGCCAGCCCAGAAGCTCAAGACCCGGCAGCCCCTCTGGCGGAGGAAGCTATGCTTTCTTTCCGTCGGATGGTGCTACCGGTGGAAGGAACCCACCCACCCTGGGCCCGGGACATCGTCAAGTACATCATGGAGCACGCCCTCCCGGAGGATGATCACGACGCCGAGCGGGTGGCTCGTCAAGCCAAGCTCTACGTCATGATCGACGGCGAGCTCTACCGGCGACGGGACAACGGAGTCAAGCTCCGCTGCATCCTCAAGAACAAGGCCAAGTACTGCTACGGGACATCCACGAGGGCACATGTTCAAGTCATGTGGCATCAAGATCACTGGCGGGTAAAGTTTTCGTCACGGGTTCTACTGGCCAACAGTCCTCAGTGATGCGAGCAGCTAGTCAAGACCTGTGAAGCCTGCCAGTACTATGCGAAGAACATACATCAGCCGGCGCAAGCTCTGCAGCCAATTCCAATCTCCTGGCCGTTCGCGGTCTGGGGGCTGGACATCGTGGGGAAGATACCGAAGTCTGTCGGGGGCCATGAATACCTTTTCGTGGCCATCGACAAGTTCACAAAGTGGGTGGAAGTGATGCCAGTACCAAGGCAGACAGCTCAAGCAGCCATCAAGTTCATTGAAGGGATCGTGTACCGCTTCGGAGTACCCAACAGAATCATAACGGACAATGGCTCTCAGTTCACAAGCCGATCCTTCCTCAACTTCTGTGAAGAGCTGGGAATCAAGGTGTGTTTTGCCTCGGTGTCCTACCCAAGGTGCAATGGGCAAGTGGAGCGAGCCAATGTGGGGGTCCTAATTGTCTTGTGGTCCCTCAGAACCACACCAAGCAGAGCCACTCAAGAAACACCATTCTTCCTTGTCTATGGAGCTGAAGCCGTCTTGCCAACAGAGCTCAGGCATGGATCCCCCAGGGTACTTGCCTATGATGAAGACGCACAAGCTGAGAGGAGGATTGATGACATCAACTTCCTGGAAGAGGTGCGGTGTTGAGCTTCTTACGATCTCCTCGATACCAGCAAGGGCTCCGCCGCTAACATGATCGCCATATCCGTTCACGGGTACTGGAACCTGGAGACCTGGTTCTCCGCAAGAAGCAGAAACTTGATAAAATGAACAAGTTGTCGTCCAAGTGGGAAGGACCTTATCGGGTGACGCATACCCTAAGACCCGGAGCTGTTTATCTGGAGGACGAGAAAGGCAGGCCGGAGGGCAACGCCTAGAACATCGAGAATCTCTGGAAATTCTACCCCAGAATACGAACATGAATCGCAGATAGTTCGAGTCAACTAAGCATGCCCAAGGGGCTAGTGTTCTGTATAAGGGTGTAAGAATCGTCGCCAAGGAATAAAAGATAAGTTTTTCAATTCCGTGAGCCTCTCTTGTTGTCGTGAAGTGTGTTATCATAACAACCCCCAAGCAGGGGGCTGACATGGTGCCGGTGGCTGACAGGTCGAGCGCGAGTAGCCTATCAGTAGGCGCTGCCACCTGATCATGCCGTACTACCGCGGTAAGAAGTGGAACGGGAAGTGCTGTGTTTTAAAGAACATAAACACAGAAATGCACATTCAACTTTGCTTGCGGGTTGCTCCGGATGAAACACTTTCACGACATGCAAGGGAGGGTCCATTCTTTTCCTACTGAAAGTGTGTTATGTGTAGCGCCTCTCCCGGGACAGGAATGGATGCTGAAGAGTGGCTCAGGAGCTGGGTACCCGGGAAGGATAGAGCAGATCAAGAGCACGGCAAAAATCAGCTAAGTCTTTGCATGTGCATCTTGCATTCTAGGCATAATATCTCGCTCGGAGTCAATATACCACCAACCTGCGCATGCTTGACAGTTGATGAGAACCTTTGCCGGGGTAATGCGTCCTCCCTGGCGAACGGTCAGATTTCCCTTCTGGCCTAGTACCCGTGGCTGTGGAGTGGACTCCCGGAAGGCCTAGTGCTCTTAGGGGTACTGCTACCGGTACAGGCGGTTAGAGTACTTGTCACCTAAGAGATCTCCTCTGAAAACTTGACGACGCGTTAGTGCAAGGGGAGGTTTGGGAAATGACCCCGGGAGTTGAGCCCTAGGGTTGCATTCATCTGAACTTACATTCTGAATTTATAATTTCGATTACATTTAGTCGAAGCTTTCCCTGGATACATATCTAGCCTATGCTACTAAGGCCAGCTCAGAGCTCCTGGCTGCGTAGATCTGTCTTCTGTTTTTTTGCCTGCCGGGTGAACTCCGCACTCCCGGGGATGCTTGGGATGAAGGAGGGCATTCGCGCAGGATCTTCAGGGGTCCCACGGGCCGGGGAACCGGGCAAACCCCGACACATGCTGGCTGCAGAGGAGGTGCACGTGGTCCACGAACTTATCCATGATGTCTTCCTCATCCTGTACGAAGGAAAGAGTCAAGGCGCAGGATCTTCCCAAGGGTCGTATTGCCAGAACCAAGGCAACCTTACCTTGAAGACATCGTCAAGGTCGCAGAGGAGATGGGTCAATCTCTGATTGCCTGCGGCCCTTCCACAGCTCCATCTTGATGGTGTCCTTCCGGGTCGCCAGCGCCACCGACGCTTCCATGGCAGCAGAACCGGCGATGTTCCCCACCGCGGGGAAAACCAAGGAGACCCGAGGGCGAGGAACGACCTCGTCCTTTCGGTGGCTCTGGCTCCAGCTTCGCTGGGTGCCTCCGCCGCACCTCGGAAGACGGACTCCGCCGTCGACACGTCGGACAAGGCCATCTCTGCTTCGCCAGACATTGTTCTGCGGGGCGCGGAGAGGCAAAGGAAGAAGAGGAGCGGAGCAAGGCGAGAAGATGTGTCAAGGGAGTTGGAGTCTGGAGAGTCTTTTATAGGCCTCCCACGCTCCACCTACCCCTTGGCGCTACGGCTGCTGCAGTAATGGGAGTGCGTTTTGCAAAAAACACGTTCTCATTCACACGGGCGCGACACGAGACAAGGAGGAAACAAGATCTTCTTGATTTACAAGGACTACAAGGGGACGATCTTTTTACAACAAAAGGTTGGCTCCCATCGAGCAAGGAGCACCGCCGTACAATGGAAGCGCTACTTCTAGAAATACGTCGTCAAGGCCGCTGCGGAGGAGGTCAACGAGATCTCCATGGCACCCATCTGAAGCTCCTCGCCTTCAAGAAGACGAGCTCCCCTCGACCTTGATGTCAGATGAGTTTTCCTCATCTTCATCCTCGTCGTAGGAGCTCGAACTGCCGCTGCTGCTCTCCATGCAGCACTCCACACGTCCGCCATCGACACCGAAGATCTTCACGGAGAGCGTCGCATATCCGTCGTACCGGAACGCCAAGCATTGCCCCCGGGACAGGCGGCGGGCACGGGCGAACGATTTCCACCCCAGACCCAGAAGCATGGCGCCTTCAGTGGTGCGCTCCGCCATGGCCCAGGAGGGGCCATTGGGGCAGCCTTCCACTTGCAGCCAAAGCCGGAGTGTCTGATGTCCTCCGTCGCCATTGCGAAGGAATCCGGCAGGAGAAGCCGGCTGCGAAGCCTGTGGTTCAGATCCACGATGAACTCGAACGGCGCGAAGCTGGTATGAACCATGCTCCTAGGAGGGGGAGCAGCGGTGCCGCGGCCTCCACGGCCGCCGCGACCGCGAATCCCACGACCTCGCGGAACAGCTCGACCACGAGTGGAGGGGCCACTCTCCACAGCAGCTGAAGAAGAATGAGGGCGCCCAACTCCTCTCCTCGCTCTCGCCATTGGCGCTGGCGGCTTGTGGGGAGGCCTGGAGTTGGACTGAGGAAGAAGATGAACAAAAGTACCAGGGCGCGCCTCGCTTTTATAGTCGCGGCTGCACCTCTGTCAGGCGTCTCCTCCTTTCTTCCGTTACTGGGAATCGAGGGGGCCATCGCAGTTACTCCCCCAAGCGGAGTAACTCCAAGACCTTCAAGGCCATCAATGAAGCAGAGCAAGGAAGACCAGGTACCCGGGGACCCACTTTGACCTATCTTTAGGCCATGGCCCCGGCAGCTGGAGCAAGAGCCGCCGGGACCATGCCCGGGGGCTACTGTCGCAGCAGTGGAACATGGGGTTCCCCTAGTGCTGCCAAAGTGGGTCCACCCCATGTGGACCCAAGATGAAGATGGACAAGACCAAGACTCAAGTCAAGCTGGCGGGTTCACCGTCAGGACACGCTAGGCCTACGTCGACAAAGGGCTCCGGTCCTGGGGGCCTACCGGGTCCCCGAATCAAGCAAGAAGGCCAGGAAGGACCCGAGAGACCGAGTTCCCGGCAGGAGGCCAGGCTCCCTCTCGGGTACCTCCCCATGTCCCTGAGGATAAGCTCTCCACCTCACCGCAGAAGACTTGGGAAGCAAGGCGAAGGCAGCGCGGGCGGGAAGCACAGCCCGTGGTGGTGTCAGCTCCTGTCCACCCCAAGGCGGACGCTCCCACCTAACCGAAAGTAGACGCTAGGCTGAGGAGAGGCCACATCTCCTCCTAAACTAGATGAGGAGGGTCCTTCACCCCGAAGGTCCCTCATGCCCCTCACGTGACCCTGTGGCAACCCCTTAGCCTATAAAAGGAGGACCAAGGCACGGAGGAAGGGGAGGACGAACACAAGGTCGAACCAAGGCACAAGTCCGACCAGAGCAAGACTAGACTAGGGCCGCGAAGGTAGAGGGGAAGATGATCTCCTCCGGGTCAGGATCTGTCCTTCTTCTACCTCCAGCCAAAACTCTTCCGGGTACCTCATCCGGGAGGTTCCATTGTAAGCTACACTATGAAGAACCCATCAATCCATACATGCAGGAGTAGGGCTTTTAGCCTCCGGGCGGCCTGAACCTGGGTAGCTCCTTGTGTCCCTTTGGTTGCATGGTTTGATCGTGGAGAGGAGAGCTTGATCTAGACTCTGCGTGAGAAGACGATTCTCAGCCTCCTTCCCGCCCGTGCCGAACCTAAAAGGGGGTATCCTATACTCCTGGTGTCCGTGCATCGAGACACGACATCGACCTATCGCCATGCCTTGGAACATCAAGCGATGAGGATGACCAAGAGTCGAGGACGACTCTTCTCCAAGGGGGGGGGGGGAGATGATGTAGGCCAACCTACGGCTCCTACAACAAGTGGCCCAATGACAAGAGCAAGAGTCAAAGCTCTCCATGATAAGGTGAATTCACTCATATCTATGTGTGATCTCGACACTCCGTTGAATGGGTTGCTACTTCATTCGGATACTTTGTGCATACTCAGGAACCACCTTGACGACGACCCACAATGGAGTGGCGAAGATGACCAAGAAAAGACACAAGAAGATGGCCAAGAGAGCAGCCAAGAAGAAGAAGAAGAAGACCAAACTGCATCGGGCGGTACTACCGGACATGACCCGGTACTACCGCCGCCGCCTGATGTGTCACCAGCCGGAGAGGCTACCGGGGCCGGTACTACCGCCCCTTGCCGCCCCGGTACTACCGCCACATGCCGGCGCGGTACTACCGCGTCCACTACCGCGCCTACTACCGGATCTCCCAGGAGCTACGGGTATCGTCGAGTTTCATCCCTGTAGTGACCCCGGTACTGGCCCGGTACTACCGCACGCCCGGTAACGCCCGGTACTACCGGGCACCAGCCGGTACTACCGCTGCGGGGCGAACCTGCGCGCTGAAAAGGCTCTCGTGCCTTATAATCTTGTCCCCTTTTGGATCTAGACTCTAAATAGTGCGTCCCCTTCCTAGGGTTAGGGTTAGACTATGATTTGGGATTAGAGTAGAGCCTTACTCCTTCTTCTCAAAGTGTCTCTTTCCTCCTATGGAGATGAATCAAGGCCTCCCCTTGTGGAGATGAACCAAGGCCTCCCCTTGTGGAGAAGATCCCTGCATGGATACCAAGGCTTCCGCTTGTAGTTGCGATTTCTTGCCAATCTTTCATCCTAGGGTGATTCTATTGGGTTGGTTGGATTGACCAATTGGACAAACAATCCTAAGATTAAGGTGTGCTTGGGAGAGGAGAATTGGGGGCTGCCCTAGTGGATTTGTTACCAATTGAATCTTGCTGAGTTGCTACTTGCTAGTTATCTTTGATTTGCGAGTTTTCCCCTCTTTGTGTTCTTGTGTTCATCACTTGTTCTTCGTGTTCATCGATTCCTCCACACAAATCCGTGAAAATCAGGACCAACCTACATCATATAGATATATATAAAATGTTAACGAGTTAGAGTGATTCGAACACGAGACCTCGTGCTGAACAGGTGAACTGTTTGCCTTACCAAAACTATGTAGACCGCGGGCGAGCATATTTAAAAGAGTACCATCATGTTCACCACAATGCATCATTACAGAGGGGCACATTGACCTCTGTACATAACAGTTTTGTTAACATATATATGTAACCTAACAGCCACCATTTTAATACGGCTCGCACTCATATTCTTCCTCCAGTGATGGGTGATAACCTGCACACCTGATCATCTTCTCGCAGCAAGTGTAATCGAATACGAGCACCTTCAGGGATCTGGTGTCAAGCCTCTTGAATACTATGAAGTATCCTATCTTCAAGTCATGGGCGTTGACAAACTCTGGCCATCCTCCATCCAGAACAATCTTCCCATCTAGCTCCTTCACGTCGACATCCCAGATGCAGGTATTGGAGGGCTTCAGCTTGATGGTCTCTGGGCACTCACCATCAAACCAGGGCCAAAACCGACTAGGGATGATAAGTTTCTCTAAGCCTGCTGGTAACAGCACCTTGCAGAATTGGTCAGGGGTCTTCTCCTCATGGGTGTGCCGAACCTGCTTCGGTGGCCTCCCCATCCGGGCAGCGGAGTGCTCTCCTGTCTATTTCAATGATGGGCTCTCTCCAAGCCTGAGCTTCTTGGCTGAACACTGCACAAAAAATGGCCTCGATCATATAATGTTTGTGGCTACACACCATGCATAGTTGTAAAAATAAACATATTCAAAGAATCTGACAAAGACACACATCTCCTTGTTCTTCTCAAACATACAATCTGAACATTAAACATCTAAATCTAGCAGACTGGCCGATATATCAACTTCATCAAATTATCAAAGTCCATCAGGCATAATGCATGTATGCTAGACAGACCCATACAAACCTGACAGATATAAGTAATCTAAACAGCAGTATGGGGATAAACTAACCAAGCATGCATCACATAATCATGCTTAATAGGAGGCAGAAATGTGAATTATTAAGGAGATAGAACTCAACTCTAGTTAGCTAGCATGAGAGCCATGCATAATGTTGCCCAGGTCTAGTTCATCTTCGGCCATTCGGCCACCACAGAATGCAAGGCAAACAACAACAAAATCATCATCGCGACAAACAGACCACCCAAGGAATACATGCCCAGTGGCCTCACACAAATCATCATCGGCCGTGGATCGAGCTAGTACCAAATTTGAATAATTATTTTGCTTACTCTGTTCCCGGTATAGATCTATCCCCGAAACAGGCTTGCATGTAAGCGTAATCTACACAAACGAGTAAAATGCCCTAGATGAGAACTACTCAACACCAGACAATGCTAAGCCACAGCTAATAAAAGTTTTTCGCATCACATCTATCATATAATATATACCCTAGGGAGTGGGGATTACATACCGCAATTGCCACAGCGAGCGGGCCACGAGAGGAACGTTTAAGGGTGCGCCGCCGACTTAATTAGATGAGTTTTACGCTGCGCCGACCCCGCAGCCGTAAAAGAGGGAGACGAAGCCGCGCCGCAGTGGTGGTCGCCGATGATATGATGTAGGCAGTACTGGATGTAGGAGGCGAGAGGGCGAGAGATCGATTTTGAGAAGAACGGAGCGATATTGGATGTAGGAGGCGAGAGGGGCGAGAGATATAGATGGATAGGTGGCCGCTGAGGGAATAAATGCAGCTTCTCTCGGAAGGAACGAGGCCACGTTCCAGTGAAAAGGTGGGGTCCGGTCCTACATATCAGTGACACAGGGCGTGTTGGTTACGATCAAATTTACTTGTCCTCATCCGGTGCTGTGCACACCAAAATTGCTTTTAAATCTCAGGCTAAACATAGCCCGTTTTGTTGCAATTTGAGAACGAAATTTAGAAGTTCCAAAGAAAATCTGAAAATATCAAAATCTGACAAATTTGGGGGATGATTCCACTCTCGTTCGATGCGCAGGACCTGATAAATTCATGTGCAAATGGGCACCCGACAGAAGTGCACACCAGTTCGATCGGCATATCTCTGCCAATTGGGTGTAAGATCGAATTGAAACCTGGTACCAGCAGCTGATCTGGACAATAACGGCGATAACCACTGTCATAGAACTCCATCTTATGAAGCTGCTGTAAACCCTGTCACCGCCGATCAGTGCTGCTCTGTCAATCAGAGGCCTCAAGGATCAGCAATACATGGTTAATGAACGTTGAAGGTAGCACGAAGTACAGAAGCGAGAAAGCGTTCAAATAAACTGATGCAAGCTACCTGCTAACAACTTATTATGTGATATGGGGTGGCCCGATCTTCTTATTGAGCATGTCGATGGATGGTGGATAACTCGCAAGACGCTGACTATCTCTCCGGCTGTTCCCCCGTTGCCAATGCAACAGATCTTCAACCCTATGAATATTCGCAATTCCCAGTGGAACAGACGACAACACTCAAACTTTTCTAAAGTAAACACCAGATCGAAACGAATTGGTGTGGATAAATTCAGATGAATGCTTGGAGCAGTTCGATCCTAAAATTCTAGGGTTTATGTTTAACGTAGTCTAAAAACGAAAAGCCACAAATTACATGCCTAATATAAAGGCTGCTAGACGTCCAACATAGGGTTGGACTCGAAATCAATCTTATCTCTAACTTTCCTAACTTGAAAGGACTCTATTTGGAATCTGACAGAAACGACCGTCGACTTGTTTTGATCACGCCGCCTTTTCTGTCGCGAACCGGTAGTTGACGCCCTACCCATTGGAAAGCCCTTGTAATTATCTTTCCAGCAATTGCTTATTTGCCTTATTTGGAGTCCGTATGAGAAATATTGCTCATTTGAAATTCGGTACTTCTGTCCGAACCGAATCTGAACCAATTTTGAATCCGAATTGGAGATGATCTTTCCTTGTTTGCAGCAACCCTCCTTTGCGTGATGGATCCACTTCCTACCTCGCCTCCCTCGTGCTACCAACCTCGATGGTTGTCAATGATCTTCATTCCTCGCGCGCACCGTCTTCTCCATGCGCCATGCTCTCCATTAACTCAAACCTAATGATATAAGAATACAATAACTTAGGTAGTATAACATTCCTATAAATCAAAGTATCATGTCCAACTAGGAATGAGTTCACCTTATAATAATCATCGGTTAGGATTAATATTTCCTTCCAGTTCGAGCATGGATAATCTCCATAATCCACCGATATATCCTTATCATTATGTCTTTCATTTTTACCTATAACAAGCCTTGCATCGTCGATTTCCATTGAAGAAACCACCAGCTTTTCATCACGATTTTACAAACACAAAACAGCCCAGGAAACAAAAGAACATATAGCAATCCTACGACCCAAAGCACCAGTCCAGAGCATAAAAACATCCCAGCAACTTCTGAACCTTACAAAGAAGTACTAACAGAACAAGAGGATAATTTTTGCAGGATGAAATACTAAAGCCAGGCAAAACAACTACATCACCTAATCAATCTCGCCTTACGTAGCAGTATTTTGTTGGAAACACGATTGATCGGTGGATCAATCAAAGTGCGGATATTTCCTACACTAGGCTTAAACCGTATCGCCACCTGTCTGGCAATTTCCCAACCAGCTTGTTGAAGGAAGATGACTCCCGCGAGCTCAGTTTCCTTTGCCTGCAGGTTGCAGCGGCGAATCTGAGGAAATGGTGTTACAGTGAATGAATGGTATGATGTGTACACACAGTTTGGCCTCAGGAATGGAAACAAGGTGCACTAGTAGGAACTGCCTTTCTGTGGATCCACATTTTTTGGCGCACCAAATAGCCAGGCACCACAAAAAATATTTCTGTGGCGCATTGTTTTGCGCACGAAAACCACGTTCGCCACAGAAAGACACATTTCTGTGGCGCATGAGGGCCATGCGCCATAGAAAGACACATTGTTGTGGCGCACATTCCACATGCGCCACAGAAATAGGTCTTTCTATGGCGCACAATCCCATGCACGGAGTTTAGTGCGCCACAGGTATTTGTGGTCAGATATTTTGAAATTTGGAGATAGAATACCAGTGGCGCACTGTGGTCTGGTGCGCCACAAGTAACGTGGAGATATTTTGAAATTCTCTCTCTACCTTATCTGCACCTACCTCCACGATTTGTCTCCACCACACACGCACACTGCTTTTCTTTCCCTTATCTTTTCTTTCCCTTATCTCCACCTACCTCTCGTCCTCTCCAGCACACACGCACAACACATCACGCACGTAGCTTCGGACCTACCGACGACGCCGTCCGCCACTGCCGCTCTCTGCACCACACATTTTCTGTGGCGCGTGGTGGATGATGCGCCACAAAAATATTTCTGTGGCGCATGGTTGGGGTGCGCCACAGAAAAATAATTTAGTGGCGAGACTTTTGTGGCGCACCCACCATGCACCACAGAATTTGTTTTTGGTGCGCCACTAAAGGCCTATTTCCTACTAGTGGTGCTATGAGGATTTGTGCTAGACAGTATGTTCAGGTTCATCGGATAATTAATTCCAAGGAAAAGAGAGTGTGTGCCGTGATTGTCAACCCGCCTCCAAAGGAAGTTGCCTGGTCCAACAGAGCTAGGATCCTTCTCAAAGACGTGGATGCTTGAATTAGGGTACTCGCATAGGTTAAGCCCATTCTTCTCATAGGGAATGTCCTGATGGTGGTATCTACGCGCAAAGGTGACCCCCAAGCCTTGCATGCCATATACTTGAAGAATGGTCATCAAGCGTTCCCCGTCGGCTGATAGAGCGAGGAAACAGAAGCCTTGCAGCTATCCCACGAAAGGCGGTGGGATTGATGAGGACATCCCTAGTTCTTTACCATCTTCTCCTATTGTTGATGTTGCTGTACAAGACAAAGCTAATGAAGTGAGGATTGGACCAATGACAAGAGCTAGAACCAAGTTACTTGAGCAACAGGCGAACTCACTCTTAGTTGAATATGATGTTTGTGTTGATGAGAATTTTATACTGCCTAAGTCTATGCATTTATGTATGATCAGGGTTATTAATAACGCAAACATTGGAGGAGGCGAGGAGCTACAGCAAGGAGAAGAACATTCACTGATTTCCAATATCAGCAAGTGCACGAGGGAGGAGAGGGAGGCAGGCGCACAAGGGAACGTCATGGAAATCAGCCACGCTTGAAGACCATCGAGGTGGCGCACAAGGATAGCCAATGATGCGGTGTTTATACGTCTAAGGTGCACCACACGAGTTAGGCCTGCGTGCCATGTTAGGCCGAACCCTCCATGGGTCGGTTTGTATCAGTTTGAGTCGAACCGAGTTCGAGTCCAGGTCCGAATTAAGTCCTAGTTCGGCCAGCCCCATTATGTAGCCAAGGGCTGCGCCTCAAAAGAGTTAGACCACGTTTAAGAAAAACCCTAGATCGGATTACTGAAAGAATTCATCTATATTCGAGTTCCTCTGTTTTGCGCTCTAGAGATTATTGTTACCGAAGTTTGAGTGTGATCTGTCGTTCCACTGGGAATTGGGAGATTGCAGAACCGCTCGTGGTCGGCGGCTACGTTGCGCAAGCGTGTGGTGTTGCGAATATCCATTGGGTTGAAGAGCTGTTGCATTGGCAACAGGGGAGCAGCCGGAGAGTTCGAGAGCATCTCGCGAGTTATCTACATATCCATCATCCATCCATCATCGGCTCACTGAGAAGATCGGGCAACCCCTTATCATCTTGGTATCAGAGCCACTCTAGTACCCATTGTGCTTATGTGCAAGGGGGAAATTCTTGTTTCTAACGACATGACCCCTCTCTCTATTGGCGTTTCTGATGTTTTGCAGGAATTTGGTGACGTCTTTCCGGAGGAAGTGCCCGCTGGTTTGCCACCATTGCGGGATATTGAGCACCAAATTGACTAGATTCCAGAGCTCCCTATAGGACCAACCCTGAGGAGACAAAGGAGATAAGCGACAAGTACAAGAGCTTCTTGACAAAGGGTATATTCGTGTGAGCTTAAGCCCTTGTGTTGTTCCTGTTATTTTAGTTCCTAGGAAAGATGGTACATGGCGCATGTGTGTAGATTGAAGAACGATTAATAACATCACTATTCGTTATCGTCACCCTATTCCACGTTTGGATGACATGTTAGATGAATTAAGTGGTGCTGCTATTTTCTCTAAAATTGATTTGCGTAGTGGTTATCATCAAATTAGGATGAAAGGAGATGAATGGAAAACTGCCTTTAAACAAAATTCGGTTTATATGAGTGGTTAGTGATGCCTTTTGGTTTAACTAATGCGCCTAGTACTTTCATGAGATTAATGAATCATGTTTTGAGGCATTTCATTGGAAAATTTGTGGTAGTATATTTTGATGACATATTAATTTATAATCACAATGAAACTGAACATATTGATCATATTCGACAAGTTTTGCAAGTGCTGCTTGATAATAAGCTCTATGGTAATCTTGAGAAATGCACGTTTTGCAAAGACAAGGTCATATTTCTGGGATTTGTTGTTTCTAAGCATGGGGTCGAGGTAGATGAATCTAAAATTGAATCTATTAAAAATTGGCCTACCCCAATGAATCTGAGTCAATTACGAAGCTTTCTTGGTCTTGCTGGTTTTTATAGACGCTTTGTGCGAGACTTTAGTACTATTGCTGCAGCCTCGAATGATCTTACTAAGAAAGGTGTTGCATTTGTTTGGGGCGCTGCCCAAGATGGTGCATTTGATGAATTGAAACGTTGTTTGATTTCTGCACCTTTGCTTATGCTTCCTAATTTCAATTAGCAATTTGATATTGAATGTGATGCTAGTGGCATTGGAATAGGAGGTGTGTTGATGCAAGAGGGAAAACCAATTGCATATTTTTCTGAAAAATTGAATGGTGCACAATTGAACTATCCTGTTTATGATAAAGAATTGTATGCGCTTGTTCGTGCTCTTGAGGTTTGGCAACATTATTTGTGGCCAAAAGAATTTATCATACATTCTGATCATGAGGCTTTGAAATTTTTGAAGTGCCAAAATAATCTTAATAAACGTCTTGCTAAATGGGTTGAATTCATTGAATCTTTCCCATACATTATTAAGTATAAGAAGGGCCAAGAAAACGTTGTTGGTGATGCACTCTCTAGGAAAAACATGCTTTTGACACACCTTGATGTTCAAGTTCCGGGTTTAGAGAGTTTGCGTGATTTATATACTAATGATACTGATTTTTCCATGCCTTTTGCTAAGTGTTCTGATGTGAAAGCTTGGGAAACAGACCATATGCATGATGGATACTTGTTTAGAGCTAACAAATTATGGGTACCAGAATCATCCGTGTGTTTGCTGTTATTGCATGAATCACATGGTGGCGGTTTGATGGGACATTTTGGACATGAGAAGACGTTGCTGTTGTTGGCTGATCACTTTTATTGGCCACGAATGAGGCGTGATGTGGACAGGTTTGTTAAGCGTTGTATCACTTGCAACAAGGCAAAGTCCAAACTGAAGCCTCATGGTTTGTATACTACTCTTCCTGCACCTACTACTCCATGGGAGGACATAAGCATGGATTTTGTGTTAGGATTGCCTAGAACCAGGAGAAGACATGATTCTATTTTTGTGGTAGTGGATCATTTTTCTAAGATGTCACATTTTATTGCCTGCCACAAAAGCGACGATGCGTCGCATATTGCTAATCTGTTTTTCAGGGACATCGTGCGCTTACATGGAGTACCAAGGACGATTGTTTCTGACCGTGACGTGAAGTTCATGAGCTACTTTTGGAAGACACTTTGGGGCAAGCTAGGAACGAAGCTGCTGTTCAGTACTACTTGTCATCCCCAAACTGATGGACAAACGGAGATGGTGAATCGCACACTTTCAACGTTGCTGCGGGCCATGATCAAGAAAAATCTGCGTGAATGGGAAGATTGTTTTCCGCATGTGGAATTTGCATATAACAGGGCGGTGCACTCAACCACGCAACTATGTCCATTTGAGGTGGACTATGGTTCCAAACCCATTACACCACTTGATTTGCTGCCGCTTCCAACGGAAGAAAGGGTGAACATGGAGGCATCAAAGCACGCAGATTTTGTGAGGAAGATACATGAGAAGACAAAAGAAGCAATCGAGAAGAAAGGCAAGTCCACTCTTCACGTGTTAACATGAAAAGAAAGGAGGTCATCTTTCAGCCTGGTGACATGGTTTGGGTACACTTTCGCAAAGACAGATTTCCTGTTCAGCGTAAATCCAAGTTGATGCCGCGTGGTGATGGTCCTTTCAAGGTTCTTGTCAAGATAAATGATAATGCATACAAGATAGATCTTCCTACAACTGAGTTTGGCGTGAGTAATACGTTCAATGTTGCTGATTTGACGCCATTTGCTGGAGAAGACCTTGACGCGTCGAGGACGACGCCTTATCAAGAAGGGAGGATGATGAGGACATCCCTAGTTCTTTACCATCTTCTCCTATTGTTGATGTTGCTGTACAAGACAAAGATAATGAAGTGAGGATTGGACCAATGACAAGAGCTAGAACCAAGTTACTTAAGCAACAGGTGAACTCACTCTTAGTTGAATATGATGTTTGTGTTGATGAGCATTTTATACTGCCTAAGTCTATGCATTTATGTATGATCAGGGTTATTAATAACACAAACATTGGAGGAGGCGAGGAGCTACAGCAAGGAGAAGAACATTCACTGATTTCCAATATCAGCAAGTGCGCGAGGGAGGAGAGGGAGGCAGGCGCAGAAGGGAACGTCATGGAAATCAGCCACGCTTGAAGACCATCGAGGTGGCGCACTAGGAGAGCCAATGATGCGGTGTTTATACGTCTAAGGTGCACCACACGAGTTAGGCCTGCGTGCCATGTTAGGCTGAACCCTCCATGGGTCGGTTTGTATCAGTTTGAGTCGAACCGAGTTCGAGTCCAGGTCCGAATTAAGTCCTAGTTCGGCCAGCCCCTTTATATAGCCAAGGGCTGCGCCTCTAAAGAGTTAGGCCATGTTTAAGATAAACCCTCGATCGGATTGCAGAAAGCATTCATCTATATTTGAGTTCCTCTGTGTTGCGCTCAGGAATTCAACCTCTGCACTGTGTTGCGCTCTGGAGATTATTGTTACCGAAGTTTGAGTGTGATCTGTCGTTCCACTGGGAATTGGGAGATTGCAGAACCGCTCATGGTCGGCGGCTACATTGCGCAAGCGTGTGGTGTTGCGAATATCCATTGGGTTGAAGAGCTGTTGCATTGGCAACAGGGGAGCAGCCGGAGAGTTCGAGAGCATCTCGCGAGTTATCTACATATCCATCATCCATCCATCATCGGCTCACTGAGAAGATCGGGCAACCCCTTATCAGGTATCATGAAGGGCAGGGTAATGTTTCCAACTGCAACATTCAAAGGAGTCAAAAAGGGTTACTGACATTATTTCCTATTCTAAGAATAAAAGGTTACAATAAAAGGCGAGCGAATGAGCGATGCAGAAAGTAGAACACACGAGCAGTTTACCCAGGTTCAGGCCGCCGGGAGGCGTAACACCCTACTCCTGCATGTTTGGATATATGGTGGTGATATGCGTATCCGGGCTACAAGGTTGTGTTCCCGGGCACTCTCTCGGTGATGAACTCTCTCGATCAGATCTGCCTCACTAGTTTGTGTTCCAAGATTCCCCCCTCCTTTTCTCCTCCACCTGGTCCTCCTTCTATATGACTAAGGGGATACCACAAAGGTTAGGTGGGGAGTCCGCAGTCTTCCACATGGGTGACCAAGGGTGCTGACACCTTTTCTCTGACTGTCCTTCTTTACCCAACCGTCACGCTTTCCTTACCCCTTCAGCTGTCACATTCCGTGTCGTTACCAGGGTCCTCTTCCTGCATCCTTCGCGGTGACTTGTTTACGGGGAGTACCTCCATTCCCCGTGTAAGGCTATCACGTGCGAGTGGTGATGCGGGGCACGCGAGGAGGATCACGGGAACCCCTAGTTCCCGGGATGCGACAGTAGCCCCCGGGCACGACCTCGAACACGCCACGATCGGGGTTGTGCCCTTTCTAGCGCGTGACCGCAGCGCCACGTGTCTGGGGTCTTTGACTGAGAAAGGAGAGAGAAGGGCTTTCTTCCCCTAACCTTGTCCTAGATCTCCCGTCAACAAACCCTAGCCCGCTGCGACAACCTCGATCTCGATCTCGCTCTCGGCCTCGATCTCGACCTCGATCTTGCCATGGCTTCTCCTTCCTCGGCTTGTCAGGGTGGTGGCGGCGATGGATCCGTGGCGAATCCCTCCCTACCCCTGCTTGCTCACAGGTTCTGATCCCCAATGAGTCAGCGGCAGATGCTATATGCGAGGAAGCTCAGCGCCTGGTGGCTTTAGACCACAATGAGTAGGGAAGAACATCTCTTCTTCCTCAGGGTAGTGCGCTGGCTGGGGCATTGGATATCCCCATTTTCATGAAGTTCTTAGCGATGGGATTGGTGCCGCCATTCTCGGATTTCTTTGTTGCCGTTATGGAGGATTACGGACTCCGTCTCCTTCATCTGCATCCGAATGCGATCTTGACTTTGTCTATTTTTGCGTATTCATGTGAGTGCTTCATTGGGATTCAGCCGTCAGTGGCTCTGTTCCGGCACTTCTTCGTCCCCTGCATCACCTCCACGCCTGAAATTTCAGGTTGCATCACATTCGAATTTCGCAGCGGTGCCTCTGTGGGGTTTCCCCAATTTCGATTAATAAGGGACTGGGGGAATTGGCGTCAAGACTGGTGCCTCGCAAAGGTGCTATCTTTGCACCCAAGCCTCAAGGTTCCCGTCACTCACCCACGCGCCATTCCCTGCTTCACTGCCTTGAGTCCTCGCGAAGGGGATTTCCCAGTAGTTCTGGATCGATTTCTGGCGCTTCGACAAAAGGGATTGACATGGCCGGACATCATTTCCCACTTCATTCGCCTCAGGATTGCACCATTACAGAAGAGATCCCGAATGATGTGGAACTACTGGTCGCTCTCCACAGATCCAATTTAGCTCTCTTCCGAGAACCTATCTGAAGATGAAGTCTCGACCAGGGTCTTCAATCTTTGTGGAGCTCAAATCTCCACCTAGCCCAAGAATGTGATGCCCATTTTTACCGAAAGGCATCTGGGTGACCTTCAAGCTTCTTTGCCTTCGTTCACTGCCCAAGGCGTACCCACATTTGGGAACTGCTCTGACATTGTCGCTTTGTTTATTTCAGGGGGAGCTCAGGGGTTCCTCCTGCCAAGAGACTCCAAGAGGGGAGTAACTCCCGGGACCCTACGATTGCTCAGAGCAACCGGGGTCATACTTAATTTGTTCCCCCTTCGCCTGTATCCGGGGCGGCTCGTGATTGCCTTCCCATCATCCAGATGCCTCACAGTCCTGTAAGGGGTATGCAAGGCCATGACTCTGCTCGGTCTCTTCGCCATCACGGGTTCTCAAGCGAGCCCCTTGGCTTCAGCGTATTCTCCAGAGTAGTCCGAGAGATTCAAGGTTTCGGGAACGAGTAGTCCAAGAGATTCAAGGTCTCAAGGGGTATGAACACGAAGAACACGTGATGAACACGAAGAACACAAAGAGGGGAAATCAACACACAAGGGTAAATAGCAAGTAGCAACTCGGCAAGACTCAATTGGTAACAAATCCCCGAGGGTAGCCCCCAATTCTCCTCTCCCAAGCACACCTTACTCTTAGGATTTTTTGTCCAATTGGTCAATCCAACCAACCCGATAGAATCACCGTAAGATGAAAGATTGGCAAGTAATCGCAATTACAAGCGGAGCCTTGGTATCCACGCAGGGATCTTCTCCTCAAGAGGAGGCCTTGGTTCATCTCCACATGTGGAGGCCTTGATTCATCTCCATAGGAGGAAAGAGACACTTTGAGAAGAAGGAGCAAGGCTCTACTTTAGTTCCCAAATCATAGTCTAACCCTAGATCTAGCTCAGGAGGTTCTATTTATAGAGTTGACCAACCGGGGGTAGGTGGAGAGAGGTTACACGGGCCTGCTGCCCGAACTGCTCCCGCACTGGCGGTAGTACCGCTGGCTTAGCCGGTGGTACCGCCGGTGCGGGCAGCCGTCGCTGCTTCCCACGCCCCCGGTACCAACTGGTACCGGTGCCGCTGCCGCTGGAGGCACCGGAAGAAGGTTCCGAAGTGCAGTTTCGGCGGTAGCGCCGGCGGTAGCACCGCCGGCGTGGGGCTCGCCCATCCCACGTCCCCGGTACCAGTCGGTACCGCTGCTGGTGCCGCTGCTGGTACCGCCGGCGTGGGATGTGTCCTTGCTGACTGGGCCAGGGCGGTAGTACCGCTTGACCCAGCGGTAGTACCGCCTCCTGGGATTTCTTCTCCCATCTTGTCTTCTTCTTCCTCATCATCTTGGCTCGATCCTTGTCCATCTTCCGCACTTCCTAGGGAGTCTTCATAGGGGTCTTCAAGTCCATCATTGCTGAGCACACACAAGGTATCGGAATGAAGTCGCAGGCCATTCAAGGAAGTGTCAAGGTCACATATAGATAGGAGTGAATTCACCTTATCATGGATAGCTTTGACTCTTGCTCTTGTCATTGGTCCACTTGTTGTAGGAGCCATAGGTTGGGCTACATCAGAAAGGGATGCTTTAGCTGCCTCTCAATCGAACGCTGCCATCGACAAGCTGTCCTTAGCCATCGCATCTTAGGAAACTACCATCACGTCCCTCTGTGACGAAGTGGAAGCTGCGAAGTCGTCGAAGTCCCATGCCGTAGCCAGGATGGGCCAATTACTCACCAGAGTTAGCAGCTATCAAGCGTCCGCGACAGAGAGTGCTCAAAGAAGTGCCGCCTTGGAGGTTGATCTGCAGGTCCAAAGGGATGTGACGAGTGATCTGGAGAATCGCCTGAATGCGTGCGTGGTGAAGCTGGGAGCTGCCGAGAAGATGGTCCAAACGCTGAAGGCTGAACACGATTCCTATCCTCATCAGTTGGACTCTGATCTGAGCAGGATAGTTGAGCTAGAATGTCAGGATGCCTCCAGATCAACTGGTAATGAAGCTCTTTCTGCTTCCCTTCAGGAATCTCGGAAACTAGACGATGAATGGGTGGCCAGGATCCGAGCTGCTGTATCTGAAGCTCAAGACGGGTTGCATGCTCTTGGAATACCTTGTTCCGACGAACCGTCATCTTCCCGGGCCCCGCCCGTGAAGCTGTGGCTGGAGCCATCGAAGGTCTTGGTGCCAGACTCCGCGAGGTGAAGAAGATCCAGCACTCCAAGCTTCATACTGAGGTCCTCGTTCACGTCCGGTTGGTCCTGTCTGATGCCCTCTCCGCAATCTACTACCACAATCTCGTCGCCGACCTTCAGGTTGCTCTTACCAGGTGTCGTGTCTCATTGCGCGGACACCGGGAGTATAGGATACCCCCTTTTAGGTTCGGCACGGGGCACGAAGGAGGCTGAGAATCGTCTTCTTGGGCGGAGTCTAGATCAAGCTTTGCTCTCCACGATCAAAGCATGCAACCAAAGGGACACAAGGAGCTACCCAGGTTCAGGCCGCCCGGAGGCTAAAAGCCCTACTCCTGCATGTATGGATTGATGGGTTCTTCATAGTGTAGCTTACAATGGAACCTCCCGGATGAGGTACCCGGAAGAGTTTTGGCTGGAGGTAGAAGAAGGACAGATCCTGACCCGGAGGAGATCATCTTCCCCTCTACCTTCGCAGCCCTAGTCTAGTCTTGCTCTGGTCGGACTTGTGTTTGGTGTTCCGGTACGACGGAGATGCTACGCTCTCTGTGAAGATCTTCGGTGTCGATGGCGGACGCGTGGAGTGCTGCATGGAGAGCAGCAGCAGCAGCTCGAGCTCCTACGACGAGGATGAAGATGAGGAAAACTCGTCCGACATCAAGGTCGAGGGGAGCTCGTCTTCCTGAAGGTGAGGAGCTTCGGACGGGCGCCATGGAGATCTCGTTGACCTCCTCCTTGGTGGCCTTGACGTCGTACTTCTGGAAGTAGCGTCTTCCATTGTACGGCGGTGCTCCTTGTTCGGCGGGAGCCAACCTTTTTGTTGTAAAAAGATCGTCCCCTTGTAGTCCTTGTAAATGAAGAAGATCTTGTTTTCCTCCTTGTCTTCGTGTCGCGTCCGTGTGAATGAGAACGAGTTTTTTACAAAACGCGCTCCCATTACTGCAGCAGTCGTAGCGTCAAGGGGTAGGTGGAGCAGGGGAGGCCTATAAAAGACCATCCAGACTCCACCCCTTCGCCACATCTTCTCGCCTTGCTCCGCTCCCCTTCTTCCTTTGCCTCCCCTCGTCCCGCAGAACAATGTCCGGCGAAGCAGGGGAGGCCTTGTCCGATGTGTCGACGGTGGAGTCCGTCTTTCGAGGAGCGGCGGAGGCACCCAGCGAAGCTGGAGCCAGAGCCACCAGAAAGGACGAGGCCGATCCTCGCCCTCGAGTCTCCTTGGTTTTCCCCGCAGTGGGGAATATCGCCGGTTCTGCCGCCATGGAGGCATCGGTAGCGCTGGCGACCCGGAAGGACACCATCAACATGGAACTTTGGAAGGAGGCCGCGGGCAATCAGAGATTGATCCGCCTCCTCTGCGATCTTGACAATGTCTTCAAGGTAAGGCTGCCTCGGTTCCGGCAATACGACCCTTGGGAAGATCCTGCGCCTTGACTCGATTTATTTCCTTCGTACAGGATGAGGAAGACATCATGGACAAGTTCGTGGACCATGTGCACCTCCTCTGCAGCCAGCATGTGCCGGGGTTTGCCCGGAAGTTCCCCGGCCCATGGGACCCCTGAAGATCCTGCGCGAATGCCCTCCTTCATCCCAGGCGTCCCCGGGAGTCCGGAGTGCACCCGGCAGGCAATAAAACAGAAAGACAGAGCTGCACAGCCAGGAGCCCTGAGCTGGCCTTAGTAGCATTGGCTAGATATGTATCCAGGAAAAGCTTCGACTGAATGTAATCCAGAAATGTAAACTCAGAATGTAAGTTCAGATGAATGCAATCCTAGGGCTCAACTCCCGGGGTCATTTCCCAAACCTCCCTTTGCACTAACGCGCCGTCAAGTTTTCTGAGGAGATCTCTTAGGTGACAAGTGCTCTGACCGCCCGCACCGGTAGCAGCACCCCTAAGAGCACTATGCCTTCTGGGAGTCCACTCCACAGCCACGGGTACTAGGCCAGAAGGGAAATCTGACCGTTCGCCGGGGAGGACGCATTACCCCCGCAAAGGTTCTCATCAACTGTCAAGCATGCGCAGGTTGGTGGTATATTGACTCCGAGCGAGATATTATGCCTAGAATTACCAGATGCACATGCAAAGACTTAGCTGGTTTTTGCCGTGCCCATGGTCTACTCTGTCCTTCCCGGGTATCCAGCTCCTGAGCCGCTCTTCAGCATCCATTCCTGTCCCGGGAGAGGCGCTACACACAACACACTTTCAGTAGGAAAAGAATGGACCCACCCTTACATGTCGTGAAAGTGTTTCATCCGGAGCAACCCGCAAGCACAGTTGAATGTGCATTTCTGTGTTTAAGTTCTTTAAAACACAGCACTGCCCGTTCCACTTCTTACCGCGGCAGTACGGCACGATCAGGTGGCAGCGCCTACTGATAGGCTGCTCGCGCTCGACCTGTCAGCCACCGGCACCATGTCAGCCCCCTGCATGGGGGTTGTTACGGATAACACACTTCACGACAACAAGAGAGGCTCACGGAATTGAAAAACTTATCTTTTATTCCTTGGCGACAATTCTTACACCCTTATACAGAACACTAGCCCCTTGGGCGTGCTTAGTTGACTTGAACTATCTGCGATTCGTGTTCGTATTCAGGGGTACAATTTCCGGAGATTCTCGATGTTCCAGGCGTTGCCCTCCGGCCTGCCTTTCTCGTCATCCAGATAAACAGCTCCGGGTCTCAGGGTATGCGTCACCCCATAAGGTCCTTCCCACTTGGAGGACAGCTTGTTCATGTTATCAAGCTTCTGCTTCTTGCGGAGAACCAGGTCTCCGGGTTCCAGTACCCGTGAACGGATATGGCGATCATGATAGCGGCGGAGCCCTTGCTGGTATCGAGCAGATCGTAAGGAGGCTCGGCACTGCACCTCTTCCAGGAAGTTGATGTCATCAATCCTCCTCTCAGCTTGTGTGATAAGGATCAAAAGGGATGATCCTATGATTCTGTCCCAATCTTTCACAGCGAGTAACCCGGATGATAAATCCTTCCAACAACACCAATGGCGTCACCTGAAGGTGGGGAATAAATCCAGCAAGCAACGTGGAGATAAACTACACGCCTCAAACCTGAGCTCGATAATCCTTGATGAACACAAGAACCCTCGCAGCAATCTTTATTGGATAACACGGCAGCGCCGTCCCCGGAGGGATGATACACCTCGAACACGAGATAGTTTTTAACCTAATTTTCTGAACCCCTTCTAACTCGCAGCCCTAGCCTTATATGGAGGGGTGCTACAGTACCGCGCTACAGTACCGTGCTACAGTACCACGCTACGGTACCGCCCCACTAATGGGCCCTACGTTGACTTGGTTGGACAGGCCCAAACCAATCCCAAACTCATAATTATTAAAAACTCTAATTATTTAAAATAGCAACACACGACGAATGCATCTAACTTGGTGGAGTCCTGAAATTGGGCTTCACCTCCTCCGTCATGCCCGTATCATCCTCCCCCCCTTCAAAAAGCGTTGTCCCCAACGCGTGAGGGTCTGCTCGAAAAGGTGGCGGGATATAAACAATAGCACCATGCATGTTCGCCGTCTTCAAGTCTTGCTTGCCTACCACACCACAACCTCCCTCTCGGCCTGCTTGACTTGACACAGCACTTGACGCCTCCTTTCTTCGCCACATGAGCTTGGACTTCGGCGCCACCACCTTCTTCTTCTCAACACTTGATGGAGCTCTTTGCTGCTGAACATGAACCTGCTTAGCACGACCCTGCAAAGTAGTAATGCCCGGGCCACACAACTGACGAACACGTCCATCCTTGCCTCTATGCACACACACTACTGCTCCAACAAAACGTCTCCGAGGTGTTCTCACAAAACTGTGGCTGACTACCCGCGGCACCATATGCACCGGAACACGATCAGCACCACTGTCATCGGTCTGAACACCCATGTCAACACGAACTGGAACACTCGCTGCAATACCCTTCGTCTCCCCAATAAGAGGTTTGTCTTCAACTAGCTTGTCACCAACAAACACAGGCTTGTCATCTACATGCATAGTTGAATCAATTTCTGTACCAACGCTCCTTGCATCATGCTCCACTTCCTGCAACTTAGCTAACCGCTGTTTTGGTTCAGCTTTATGCAACCTCTCCTTGTTTATCACCAGCTCCACATCAGATTTAATTTGACCATCCTTCATAGGCTTCAAAATCTGATGTTTACCATCATGCATAAAAGAATATGTATTGGCTCTCCCAGCATGAGTAACATTGCAATCATACTGCCAAGGTCGACCAAGTAACAGTCCACACACCTCCAATGGCAATACATCGCAGTCAACCTCATCAACATAGTCACCAACTGTAAATGGCACACGCACCTTATGAGTAACCTTCAGCATACCACAATTATTTATCCACTCCAAATGCTTAGGTTCAGGAATACGCCAAGTAGACAACCCTAATGCTGCCACCATTGCCTTGCTTATGCCATTAGTACAGCTACCACCATCAATCATGAGCTTGCAGTGTTTGCCTTTTATCATGCACTGAGTCTGAAATAAACTCCATCGCTGACACTTGTCAACTATTTTGCAAGCCTCATCATGTACCCTTTTGATTTGCATATTCAGCCCACTCAAAGGTACAACCTTTTCCACTGCAGTTTCAGCGCACACAACAACCTTATCAACATCAGATTGCTTCTCTTCAGAAATTTTTGTAACTGCTGCGCTGATTGTTTGCACTGGAACTACTGCCTTCACACTCATTGCAGGAGGCGGAATAGACATAGCACTCTCCTTAGAACAAGGCTGCGCCCTCTTGGCAACATCAGCACTCCTCTGTACAACCGTTGTTGCCTGTACAGGTTTGATACGAGATACCCTATGACGAGGAGACAGAAAACAGGCACGCATAAATTGAGTAAAATTACCCCAAGTTGCATATGTGCTGTCCTTCCCATGCATCTCCTCATTCCACCAACGAGTCACCTCCTCATCCACACGTCTCAGTGCAAGAACCAAACGCGTAGACCGATCCACTCGTTCCCAAGTATCACATCTGTGAAAACCCTGAAGCATAAGACTTTCCCATGACTCATATTCTTTAGCTGTTGAATCGTAGGTCAGTCGCCAATTGAGCTCAGATGCAGCACATGCTACGCCGTCCAGCAGGTCAAGATAGTCATTAAAAATATCACCAGATTTCTTGCCACTTTGACACCTCTTGCCATAGTAATCACCCGAAAAAGAAGTCATCTCACGTACTGCTATAGTAACACTAAATTTGAGTCCGAGTAGCACTTCTCTTTCGGCCACTATATGTCGCACCGCGGAACAAAAATTTTCAGAAAACCAATGCGTGCAACAACCTATTCAGCAGCTTGAACTCGGACAGTACCACAGAAGAAAAACAGAGAAATCCTGTGTCGTGCAGAGTCCGAGTAGAACAAGGCAATCCACGCGATCAAGCTGTGATCCGAGTCCTTTCCTAATCTCTTCCCGTTTGCTGCTTCTTTCCTTTCCTTGTACGTCCAGAAGAAATCAATCCGATCCAGAATCCGTGCCCAGCGAACCAATTACCGATCGCTGCTGCCTCTTCCTTTTTTTTTCACGTAGCAAGTTGACCGACCTGATTAGTCACGTATGGCACCACGATCGGTACTCTTTTCCTGGTTGCACAACACGTCCTTTTTTTTTCTCCTATCGAAACAGATCTGATCCAACTCTGCCTATCGTAACAAACAAGGACTCCTTCCAATCTGCAGCTTCCTTTTCTCTGGCCGGTACGCAACCACCGAAACCAATCTAACGAATCCCGATCCTTTCCTTGTTCCGTTGCTGGCTGATCCGATCTCTTCGCACCGCCAAGAAAAATTGCAGCGACCAGCACGACGACGCTAATTGCACCGTGATCAACCTAGCGCTACACCTTTCTTCTTCCCTGTCGCTTTCCAGCAACCAATCTGAACGGAATCAATCTGCACAAACGCAGCAGCAATCTGCAGCCTCAATGCACAATCTCCTCCACGCAAAATCAATCTGTACGAGAGCCTCCAATCAAACTCCTCCCAGTCAACCGATCTTAACGGGATCGATCAACAGAACCTCGCCGTGAGCAACCCAGAAATCTGATACCACATGATCAACAGTACCGCGCTACAGTACCACGCTACGGTACCGCCCCACTAATGGGCCCTACGTTGACTTGGTTGGACAGGCCCAAACCAATCCCAAACTCATAATTATTAAAAACTCTAATTATTTAAAATAGCATCACACGACGAATACATCTAACTTGGTGGAGTCCTGAAATTGGGCTTCACCTCCTCCGTCATGCCCGTATCATTGTGCGTCTTCATCATAGGCAAGTACCCGAGGGGATCCATGCCTGAGCTCTGTTGGCAAGACGGCTTCTGCTCCATAGACAAGGAAGAATGGTGTTTCTTGAGTGGCTCTGCTTGGTGTGGTTCTGAGGGACCACAAGACACTTGGTAGATGCTCAATCCAGTTCTTGCCCTTGTCTTCTAGCTTGTCAAAGGCTTTGTTCTTCAAACCCTTTAGGACCTCCGCATTGGCTCGCTCTACTTGCCCATTGCACCTTGGGTAGGACACCGAGGCAAAACACACCTTGATTCCCTGCTCTTCACAGAAGTTGAGGAAGGATCGGCTTGTGAACTGAGAGCCATTGTCCGTTATGATTCTGTTGGGTACTCCGAAGCGGTACACGATCCCTTCAATGAACTTGATGGCTGCTTGAGCTGTCTGTCTTGGTACTGGCATCACTTCCACCCACTTTGTGAACTTGTCGATGGCCACGAAAAGGTATTCATGGCCCCCGACAGACTTCGGTATCTTTCCCACGATGTCCAGCCCCCAGACCGCGAACGGCCAGGAGATTGGAATTGGCTGCAGATCTTGCGCCGGCTGATGTATGTTCTTCACATAGTATTGGCAGGCTTCACAGGTCTTGACTAGCTGCTCCGCATCACTGAGGACTGTTGGCCAGTAGAACCCGTGACGGAAAACTTTACCCGCCAGTGATCTTGATGCCACATGACTTGAACATGTGCCTTCGTGGATGTCCCGTAACAGTACTTGGCCTTGTTCTTGAGGGATGCAGCGGAGCTTGACTCCGTTGTCCCGTCGCCGGTAGAGCTCGCCGTGGATCATGACGTAGAGCTTGGCTTGACGAGCCACCCACTCGGCGTCGTGATCGTCCTCCGGGAGGGCGTGCTCCATGATGTACTTGACGATGTCCTGGGCCCAGGGTGGGTGGGCTCCTTCCACCGGTAGCACCATCCGACGGAAAGAAAGCATAGCTTCCTCCGCTGGAAGGGCTGCCAGGTCTTGAGTTTCTGGGCTGGCTACCCGTGTTGTCGAGGTAGAAGGGTCGCCAGCCCCCGGCGCAGATCTTGTCGCGAGCCTCTCGGGCGGGATCGAAGGTCGCCTGAGGACCTCGATGTAGATCCCGGGAGGCACTGGCTCTTGCTTGGATGCCACCTGCGATAGCTCATCCGCGGCCGTGTTCTCTCCGCGTGGGACGTACACAGCCCGGAAGTTGTCGAAGCGCCGCTGCAGCTTCCAGACCTCTTCAACGTATGGTGCCATCTGAGGGCACGCGTACTCCTTGTTCACTTGTTTCATGACTAGCTGAGAGTCACCCTTGACGACGATCTTGTTGATGCCGAGGCCGATGGCAGCATGAAGTCCTGCGAGCAGGCCCTCGTAGTCCGCCGTGTTGTTGGAGATGTTCCCTTGGTAGTGCATCTGGACGACGTACTTCAGCCGGTCCCCGGTTGGTGAGGTTAGGACAACCCCAACACCTCCTTTCCCCTTGGTGTAGGAGCCATCGAAGTGCATGATCCAGGCGCTAGGATCTTCCTTCCCGGGGAGACAGGTTTCCTCTTCCGGGTCGTCGAACGCCGTCTCGGTCCACTCGGCCGTGAAATCCGCCAGCGCCTGACTCTTGATGTTGTCCGTGTGCTCGAACTTGAGACCGAAACCTTGAAGCTCCATGGCCCACCATGATATGCGACCAGTGGCAAGTGGGTTCTCCAGGGGGCTTCTTAGGTTGTACTTGGACACCACCGTGATGGGATGGCTTTGGAAGTACGGCCTCATCTTGCGGGAGGCAATGAGGATTGCCAGCAGCAGCTTCTGCATCATGGGGTACTGCTCCCGGGTGTCGCGCAGCACTGCGCTGACGAAGTAGACCGGGTGCTGCACCTTGCGGGTCGCCGAGTCCTGAGAGGGCTCGGCTTCCCCTCGTCGATGTCTTGGGGTGGGGACGATGTAGCCCCCGGCGAAGTCTCGTCGGAGGGAGATTCTCCATCCCGACGGGATCCGCGTCGCTTGGTGAAGTCGCAGTGACGCCAGGATCATGAGACCCCTGGTCACCCGGCAGCCTTTTCTTGCACGGTTGCCCCGGAAGAGAGTTCCCGGGTCGCTTGCCCTTGATCTTGCTTGACTTCTTCGGAGGAGCGTCACGCTCTACCACGAGCACAGCGCTGATCACCTGGTTGGTGGCAGCAATGTACAGTAGTAGGGGCTCCTTCTCTTCTGGTGCCACGAGGATTGGTGGCGAGGCGAGGTAGCGCTTAAGGGACTGCAGGGCTTCCTCGGCCTCGGAGGTCCACTCCACGGGGCCTGATTTCTTGAGCACCTAAAGAACGGTAAGGCCCGCTCCCCAAGCCTTGAGATGAAGCGCCCGAGTGCAGTGATGCACCCGTTGAGGCGTTGTACGTCCTTGACCCGCCGGGGCGCCTCCATGCGCTCGATTGCCTTGATTTGTCCGGATTCGCCTCGATCCCTCGGTGAGAGACCAGGAAACCCAGCAGCTTGCCGGAGGGGACCCCGAACATGCACTTGTCGGGGTTGAGCTTGAAGTTGACCCGGCGGAGGTTCTCGAAGGTCTCGTGCAGGTCTTGGATGAGGGAGTCCTTGTACCGGGTCTTGACCACGATGTCGTCGATGTACGCTTCGACGTTGCGACCCAGCTGCGACCCAAGGCATGCTTGCATTGCGCGCTGGAAGGTAGCGCCGGCGTTTCGGAGGCCAAAAGGCATCCAGGTGTAGCAGTAGCAGCCCTTGGGAGTGATGAAGGCCGTCTTCTCTTGGTCCTCGAGTGACATCATGATCTGGTGGTACCCGGAAAAGGCATCCAGAAACACAGCAGCTCGCACCCGGCCGTGGAATCCACGATCATGTCGATCCGTGGCAGGGGGAAGGGGTCCTTGGGAGGTCATGGGTTTCGGTACCACCACGGGGTTGGCCACCCAGCTTGGGTGGGGAACCGACCGGATGACACCAGCTTCTATCAACTTGTCCACCTCGGCGATGATGAATTCCAGCTTTTCCTTGCTTTGGTTCCGGAGAACCTGCTTCACGGGGCGAGCCCCCGGATTGACCGCCAATTTGTGCTCGATCACCTCCCTTGGTACGCCGGGTAAACCTGATGCCTCCCACGCGAAGACGTCAGAGTTTTCCCGAAGGAAGGCGACGAGCGCGCTTTCCTATTTGTCGGTGAGGCGGGCGCCGATGGTGATGGAGCGAACTCCGTCGCTGGTTAGCGCCACCTTCTTGGTCAGCTGCGGATCGCCATGGAATGGCGCCTTCTTGGGTGGAGTAGATGTGGAGCCCCCGGGGAGAGCCCCATCATCATCCTCCTGTACACCTTGAGGGATGTCCGCCGTGGTTGCCACCGTCTGGTTCAGCTGGTGAACGCAGTAGATAGCATCGTCGATGTCGGCCTGACCTTGATCACGCCCCACGGCGCCGGAATCTTCAGCATGTTGTAGGCGAAGTGGGAGACGGCCATGAACTTGGCCAGAGCAGGTCTGCCAAGTATGCCGTTGTACGGTAGCGGAGTGTCGGCGATGTCGAAGACGATTTCCTCGGTGCGGAAGTTCTTGGAGTCGCCGAAGGTGACCGGAAGGGTGATCTTCCCGAGGGGTCGAGTAACACTTCCGTTCACGCCTTGGAACACCCCAGTGTCTTGTAGGCGAGACAGGGGGATTTGAAGGACAGCCAGGACCTTCGCCGTCAGCAGGTTGAGGCTGGAGCCTCCGTCGACCAGCATCTTGGTGACCTTGTAGTTGTGGATGACGGGCGACACGATCAGCGGCAGGGTCCCGACCCCGGCAGTGTTGCAGGGTGGTCTTCTGGGTCGAAGGTGATGACTTGGCTAGACCAGTCCAGGGCTTGGACGGAGCAGAAGCAACCGCGTTCAGCTCCCGGACAAGTCTCTTGCAGGCGCCGTTGGAGGGAGGCAGAGAAGACCCTCCGTGGATGCACCCGACAACTCCGTGACTTCTTGATACTTGCCGCCGTTGCCTCCTTGGGGAGCCGGAGCTTCCCCGTTGCCGACGTGGGCGGCCTCCGGAGTGTTGTACCCGCGACCACCTTGACCGCCGCGTCCTCCTCCACGGCCCCCGCGGCCACCGCCTCGGTACCATCCACGGCCGCCTCCGCCTTGGCGACCCGTGGGACAGTCACGAGCGATGTGCCCGGCAGTGCCGCAGTTGTAGCAACCGTCTTGACTGACCCCATCAGCTCGGCGTTGCTCCCGGACGGCGAGGTTCTTGAGCATGCGGCAGTCCTTGAGCAAGTGGTTGCCTTCTGGATGGATGTGGCACCAGGGATCACCTTCACCTTCTTCCTCGGAAGTCGGCGCGGGCTTGGTCTTCTTCGGAAGAGGCTCGGTGACGAAGATCCGCTTGTCGGGTCCAGGGTCCCGCTTCTTGTTCTTAGCTGGAGCGGCCTTGTCCTCGGGTTCATCCTCCCCGGGGAACTTGGCTCCTTCTTCAGCTCGAGCGCACCGTCTGCAAGCTCCCAGAGCTTCGAGCAGACTCGACGCGATGGATGCTCAGCTTCTCGCGCATCTTGGGGTTGCGGACGTTGGCGTGGAAGGACTGGATCACCAACTCCTCCTTGATGCACGGGATGGTGTTCATCTTCTGGGTGAAGCGCTGGATGAACTTGCGGAGAGTTTCACCCGGCAACTGCTTGAAGTCGTGGAGATCACTGGGAGCCCCCGGGCGCTCGTACCCGCCTTGGAAAGCCCCCAGAAACTGCTCCTTCAGTGCCCGCCAGGAACGGATGGAGCACTTGGGAAGGTTGAGAAGCCAAGTCTGGGCATCTCCCTTCAGGGCCAACGGGAACCAGTTGGCCATCATGACCTCGTCGGCCCCGGCAACCATCGCAGCAAGAGAGTAGATCTGCAGAAAGTCCCGGGGGTTCGTGGTGCCGTCGTAGCGGAGAACGTCGATCTTGAATTTCTTGGGCCAGTTGAAGTGGCGGAACTCGGGAGCGAGGGCGAGGCAGCCTTCGGCGAGGTCGATGCCCCGATCTTCCCGGCGGTGACGTTCTCGGCGACGCTCGATGCGGGTGCGCATATCCTCGTTCTGACGGCTGTTGAGCTCGTCACGAAGATCTGGGTTGCGCGAGGTAGACGACCCGATGGAGATGGCCTCGCCGTGATCGCGGTTTAGCCGATCAGCCATGGTGGCGCGGTGCGAGGAGGCGCCGTCTTGGCTTGACGTTCACCACGAGGCTGGCCTCGCGGATCACGTGTTTTGTCTTGTGCTGCTCCGGGGTTGTCGACGGTGGGAGCTTGAGTGGGTTCGACCCACGGACCACCATCGGCGAAGTCGAGGAGCCTCTCGACGCGAGTCCTCCATTCTTGGTAGACCTTGGGGTCGCCGCTGCTTGGAGGGAACTGCATCAGTGCCTTGGCAGCGACTAGAGCATCATGGCGAGCTTGCACGTCCGAAGGCGAGTGCGCGGAGGTCTTGCTCTTGGATGCTCGTGGATCCCCGCTGGGGCGAACGCCGTGGTTCCCTCCTCCAGCGGTGGGCTCCTTGCCGGTGCCGTTGCAGACGCTCTTCTCCCCTGAGCGAGGAGGAGGCATGGTGGCGCCCTTTGGAGCCGCCGCTCCGCCAGGGCCGTTGTCCTTGTCGCGACCGTCCACTTCGTCCGGCGCCACCCTCTCCATGGGAGGCGGGGACGGAGAGGCGCTCCGCCGTGCGCCAGCAGCACGACGTTCAGCTGAAGCTTGGTGCGTGAGGGAGAGACCGGCTTGGACGCCGCAGGATCTCCCTTCTTCCTTGGAGGCATGCTTGACGAAGAACTTGCCGATGAACTTGATGAAGATGAATCCAGCACTTGCGCCCCCTACCTGGCGCGCCAGATGTCGTGTCTCGTTGCACGGACACCGGGAGTATAGGATACCCCCTTTTAGGTTCGGCACGGGGCGCGAAGGAGGCTGAGAATCGTCTTCTTGGGCGGAGTCTAGATCAAGCTCTCCTCTCCACGATCAAAGCATGCAACCAAAGGGACACAAGGAGCTACCCAGGTTCAGGCCGCCCGGAGGCTAAAAGCCCTACTCCTGCATGTCTGGATTGATGGTTCTTCATAGTGTGGCTTACAATGGAACCTCCCGGACAGGGTACCCGGAAGGGTTTTGGCTCGAGGTAGAAGAAGGACAGATCCTGACCCGGAGGAGATCACCTTCCTCTCTACCTCCGCAGCCCTAGTCTAGTCTTGCTCTGGTTCTAGCTTGTGTTCGTCCTTGCTCTATCTTCTCCTCCCTCCTCCGTGCCTTGGTCCTCCTTTTATAGGCTAAGGGGTTGCCACAGGGTCACGTGAGGGGCATGAGGGACCTTCGGGGTGAAGGACCCTCCTCATCTAGTTTAGGGGGAGACGTGGCCTCTCCTCAGCCTAGCGTCTCCTTGGGTTAGGTGGGAGCGTCCGCCTTGGGTGGACAGGAGCTGACACCACCACGGGCGTGCTTCCCGCCCGCGCTGCCTTCGCCTTGCTTCCCAAGTCTTCCGTGGTGAGGTGGAGTGCTTATCCACAGGGACGTAGGAAGTACCCGAGAGGGAGCCTGGCCTCCTGCCGGGAACTCGGGCTCTCGGGTCCTTCATGGCCTTCTCGCTTGATTTGGGGACCCGGAAGGTCCCCAGGACCGGAGCCCTTGTCGTCGTAGGCCATGCGTGTCCTGACGGTGAACCCGCCAGCTTGGCTTGAGTCTTGGTCTTGTCCATCTTCATCTTGGGCCCACATGGGGTGGACCCACTTTGGCAGTACTAGGGGAACCCCATGTTCCACTGTTGCGACACCGGGATAACATCTGTTGCTGGTATGTCTGCCGCTGTCACTCATGTATCCAGGATCGTTGACCAGCTCACCAACCGATACCTCCCAGAAGACCAAGATGCTGATTCTCCGTCAGAGGGCAGCCCTGGGCATTCTCTTCAGGATCAAGATGGCTCGGCTGAAGACTCTGATAGCTCCAACTGAGGAAGGAGTTCATCATTTATGCATTCCCCACTTCGCTTTCAAGTACCCTTCCTGCAGCACATCACAACTTATGATAACCAGACAGTTTATCGATTAGCTTATCATGCATGATTAGAAATGAACTCTCATGTATGCAATGCTCGTGCAACGCTGCTCGTAGTTAGTTTTTTGCAAAACCAAGCCTTATCGTTCCCGGGCGGAAGCCCCCAGCGTTCAAGCAAAACTTTTCTAGAGTCAGCATTTCCAAAAAGCATTGTCCCTAAACCATTTTATTTCCTCAAAACACACCCCGTGGAGGGACGGACCCTTCCCACTTCACACACATGGCAGAACGGATCCAGGCCCATCTCATCTGTGGAGGGACGGACCCTTCCCACTTTCTCAACTGCGGAAGGACGGACCCTTCCCGCTTTGTCAACTACGGAGGGACGGACCCTTCCCCTTTCTGAACTGCGGAGGGACGGACCCTTCCCGCTTAACATACGTGCAAGGTTTGTGGCGGAACGGATCCAGACCTACTATCACACCTGTGGAGGGACGGACCCTTCCCACTTTCTCAACCGCGGAGGGACGGACCCTTCCCGCTTCCACCGTTCCCGGGAGCGACCCTGGACACGGACTGTTCCGGGAATATCCCGTAAATAGGTTTTCATTACCTTAGGTTCGAAGACGAAGGAGTGGAAGGACTTGCAGTACTGGAAACTCATTCTTCCGCTGAACTTGACCTGTGAACCAAATCTGACCCTGAATCTGCCTTCTGATCAAACTGCGCAGGCTCGGGTAGACTGACCCACTTCCCGTCATACCTTCCCGGGGGTATACTACTCCCGGGAACCAACCCCGCGAATGGGTCTCGTCGCTCTTCTTTGATCAAATACTTCTCCACAACCTGCCACAGTTCTTCTTGGGTGTCACTGATCGAGTCACAAACTTTTCCCTGACTCTCTGGTTTTGAACATTAGCACTGTAAGATAGTACCACCATTGCGTCCTTAGCCTTGGGAACGCGGCTCAACGTGGCTTTGAAACGATGAACGTAATGCTTCAACCTCTCCCCGGGCCATTGGATTAAGCAGCTCATAGGTGCAGCTTTGCTCCTGGTGATCCCGGAAAGCTGACAGGAACTTGGTTCTGAGATCCGACCATGAACTCCCAGAGGCGCTTTGCACCTCGGTCACCCATGCAGCGGCGCGCCCTTCGAGAGCAAATGGGAGGTAGTTCATCATTGTCAGCTCATTTCCCCCGATCATGCTGATCTCGGCCACAAAGATTCGCAGGAAATCTTCAGGATCAGTGGTGTCATCATAAGCTTTACGGAAACCATCAGCAGGATCAACAGAGAAACAAGAATCATCTAAGATACGTGAAGCAATAATTCCTCCAAAGATGGGACCTTTAGCAGCCAGGCGGCGAGCAATTAAAGCACCAAGGTTGTAGGTCTTATCATTTTTAAGTGCCGCAGTAAGAAAAGCTAGATGGTATTTGGAAATATTACTAGTGTTTTCCCTAGCAAGAACTCCTGTAGCAAGATAGTAAGCAAAGTACCTTATGGATGGAAACTAAATACTCCTTATCGTACCACGTTGGGCTAGTCTGTTGTCTCCATGGCACAATTCCTTGTAAAGTTCCCATAGATCATTTGGTTGCACCTTAATCTTCTTGGCTATCCCAGAAGGAGCAATACCTATGATGCTGCAAAACTTCTTCAAACTCATGGTACAAGCATTATCATAAAGCTTAAACTCAACAGTTGGTTTGAAAGGAGTATTTTTGAATTTAAAACTTTCAACAAATATCTTGGTAAGCCTAGAATAATGGGGTCTCCCATCCTCCATGAATGTGTACAGCCCTACATTGTTGATTAGTTTCAAGAAATCATCTAAAATCCCTGCATCCTTCATGAACTGAACACAAGGATAAACCGAAGGATGTGCAATACCATCACCTTCCTCATTGTTAAAACTTGGTGCTATGAGATCCTCATTGTATGATCTCATAAATTGAGAGCTAGAGGTAGAGGACCTTGTTTTCCTCGAGGAGGGTGGTGGTTGCCTCTCAAATATATCTCCAAATGTGACATTATCAATCTTCCTCCTCTGAAATTTTAAACAAATCTCACAAAAATGATTTTTAGAACAAATAAATCAAGGGAACCATTATAGAGACTTATAAGAGAGCAACACATGCATCAAAACTAGTTAATCTAATCATAAAACAAGCATGCAAATTCACTTAACATGACACCTACAGTACCAAAATACTAAAAATATACACAACTAATCAAAATTTCAATTGGATATTCGGGGGAGTCACATACCGGATAGCAAACGATCCAAATCTCAGCAGCAAAGATGGGTTGAGCAAGGAGATCGAAAAATTCGAGCCAGAGTGGCAAGAACACAAGTTTTGGCAATGGTGGAGTGTTTGGTCGGGAGAGAGAAAGGATGGGGAGGTAGCTCACCTTGTGGAGGGCTAGGTAGGGCCCACACACCACCTAGGCGCGGCCAAGGCTGGGCCGCGCCCTGGTGTCGTCTGGTGGCGTGGTGGGTCCCCCTGGCCAGCCCTAGGTGCCCCCGCGTCACATTTTAAAAACAATAATTTGTGGAATTTTTCTGGAAATTTTCAACAACTTTTATTTTTGGGCATTTTCTGGGCATTTAAATAATGATTATAAAGCAGAAATTGATTTTTATAATGAAATAAAACAGCAACAATTTTTTTGAAATAATAGTAATACTATAGTAGATAAAATGAGCTAAAGAAAAGAAATGGTGTTTCAAAACTTTTATGCATTGAAAACACATTTGTTAACAAGTTTGATCAAGTCTTGCTACCAAATATATTTTATATGTCATAAAAGAATTAAACTCCATGTACTAATCATTTTACCTTGAATTGTATAGATATTGATCCAATCATAATATTTTGATATCCTTTGCAATAATCATATATAGGACAATCAATACTTTCCACTTTGACCATACTAAAATTTGCAATTGAATTCAAACCATATAACTTGTCTAGCTTCTTCGGAAAATAAACAATATGCTCTTTATCATTGACATTGAAAGTGACCTTCCCTTTATTGTAATCAATAAAAGCCCCTGCACTATTAAGAAAAGGTCTTCCAAGAATAATAGACATATTATCATCTTCAGGCATTTCTAGCACAACAAAATCTGTTAAATTAAACAATTGTTAGCCACTTGAACAGGAACATCCTCACATATACCAACAGGAACAACAGTAGATTTATAAGCCATTTGCAAAGAAATATCTGTCGGTATTAGCTTTTCCGAATAAAGCTTTTTATAAAGGGAGAAAGACATAATCCTACGCCAAGATCACATAAAGCAGTTCTCACATAATTATTTTTAATGGAGCATGGAATAGTTGGTATACCTGGATCTCCAAGCTTATTTGGAACCTTACCATTGAAAGAACTTTTCTATGACTTTTAGCTTGAGAAACATTGTTTTCCAGCTTCATGACCTTAACACACCCATTGTTATATTTTAATTCAACACTATTTGCATGTCATATAAATAGACTAAAGGGGATATGATGTATTTATAAACCAACACACGTTACTGATTTGGTCCAAAAACAATCATGGTAGGTATCAAATTCATTTTACAATCATAGTTACGCAAGAGAATAATAAAGAATTAAGTCAATCTTAACAATTAATGTTTTTTCAACACAAAGTGGAGTATTACTTGAATCTGAAAAGTGATCTGAGCTATGTTAATTATCACTATTCTGTCACCCTCTATATTCTGGATCAAATATTACTTTGAACCTGATGAACACTGTCTCTCCCTCGAGATCTTTCTTAAGAATACATCTGGTTCACTATGCTTCCAGTATAACCTTTCTTTCGGCAAGAACATAATAATAATATTTTCCCTATAAGCAAATGAAATCAACGGTCAGTGATTAGTTTCTGGTTAACAACAAAGCGTTAACAAACTAACTATAAGAAGATTTTAGCCCACCACGATTTCAGTCTAACTGATATATAGAGGACGATGACTTTGTGTAGGGGAATAATCTGTGTGGGAAAAAAATATGCATTGTGCTAAGATGACATTCCTCTGCACCCGTGCATCGTATTTTTATGTATGATAGTGTCTTCGACGCATGGCTGGGGTTTTGCACCATTTGAGAAAAAAGAGTGTCTTTCACATGTATAACTGAGATCAACAATTACCAATTAAGCAGCAAAATTTTATGTGTACATGACAGTGTACTAAATTTTTAAACAGACCAATCAAGTAATAATATATACTGTGGGAAGTAGATGTAGCAACATACATGAGTTTTGCACAGGAAGAATACTAAATAATTTCAGTAGCACCACACATCTACACCAGCTCATTAAAGGTCTCCATTTTAAATTTTGAGCACTGTAATTTTTCTGAAGTATATTCACTTTAATCTTGAAAGAATTTGGCATTGCCATAGTAGATCAGAAATTTG
Organism: Poa pratensis; assembly: GCA_947311845.1. Taxonomy (NCBI): domain Eukaryota; kingdom Viridiplantae; phylum Streptophyta; class Magnoliopsida; order Poales; family Poaceae; genus Poa; species Poa pratensis. The sequence goes on from CAMZMU010000038.1 coordinate 176,664, forward strand.
AATACGTTACAATTGGCCAAAAATAGGAAACCAAGTTAGAATATGAAATACATGAAGGAAAAAGAGCAGACATACGTACTGTGTTGTGAAATAATGTAGTGTCTCGTGAAAGGCTGTAGCTTCGTGAGCTGGTCGAATCCAGCAAATTAGATCTATGTGCAGCAATTATAATATCAAATTGGATACGACTGAACTCTTGAAGGAATATGAACCTCCCAAAAATTCTAGGCATTTCTTTTGAGACATAGTTTAGTTTCTAAAATGGTTCAATTTCCTCCATGCAAATTTTGTTTTTGTATATTGCAGAAGAAAAAGATAATAGTTGTTGTATGCTCGATAACTTCATTTCACCAAAGTCTTAATGAACAAACTATAAGTAAGGGCATGCAAAATTATGTATTTGTGGTTGTACAAAGTAGGCCAGAATGAAATGTGCATAGGATACAAAAAAAAAATATCACCAGTTGCATAGGAGTGAAATAAGAACGTTTATATACATGTATAGATTTAAAACACCTAACATGATAGGCCTCCAGCGGGTGATCTACTCCAGCCTCCAGCGGCGCAATACAATACTCCACAAACACTCGTACGATAAATTGGCACATATGTGAGGTGGCCTAGATAATTGGCACCACCTGATCTGTATATATATATATCTATATATATGCTGGTTCGCTGGTACTTTGCTTGTCATCGCCGCCGGCGTCAAGCCATCAAACAGACCTTCACGCTAGACATGAATATTGATAAACGCTTGCATGGTTTGCTCTCGATTAGATTTTGCGGTGGATATGAACTCCATGGGTATCGATGGATGAAGCCTACACCATACCTACGTGCGTGGCCAATACTTTTTCTTTCACGATGCGTCGATCCCTTGCCAGAAGTCCTCATCCCATACAAATAGAGACTACAACAAAAAATGTCAGGTAAGGTGTCATATCTGAACTTGAAACGGAGAATCGAGATTTGCACTCCATCGTTGACATGTCATAACTTCAGATTTGATCAACTTCCATTGTTGCTTGCTTCTGTTTTCTTGCCACCCCCCAACATGATGCTCACATACTGTTTCTTCTGATTGCACACGGTTCTATACCTGTAAGAAAGACATAATTATGTATTAGTGGGCTCCATAATCGGTGCAGCGTCAAGGATGCAATGCAGGTGCATAAATTCTCATCTAAATCCACCTTGTATCTCTGGTACTACAGAAGAAGAAATTTTTCCTTGTATCACTGGTACAACAGAAGGAGAAAATTGCCTTGGTGGCTATTTCATCGACCACCTATAGAAGAAAATAAGACTGAAACTTGAGAAGAGAACTCCATGCGATCAACTCCTAAAGGGATCCGAGACGACCATTCATAGATGCAGGAAGTAAGTCGTGGATTAGGGGTCCAGCAGTAAGAAAAGAATTAACCGTCACAAAAATATATTATGCAATGTATTACCTGATATAGAAGCCATGCCAATTGTAAATCAAAGAACCGATTAGCACTCGGATCTGAATCAGGAGTATACATTGCTTGTGTAAGAACAGGATACTGGTTACAGAGCCGAGTAAAGGGCGTTGGCCATCCCTAGCTGCGGTGGTCGGATGTAGAAACTTGGCGCCCGTGAGAGTGCAAACTTCTGCCAAACGCTGGGAAGAGAGTCTACACTACGGGGAAAGATACTCTTTTCTTTACGTCATACCTGATGATCCAATCGAAAATTCGGAAGTCTTTACGTCATACCTGCTGATCCAATCGAAAATTTGGAAGCAGTTAAGCGAGATCAATTCAGGTAAATAGATCGGAAGGGAAGCTGGTTTCGCCGAGACAATACATCAAGAACGATCTGCGAGACTCATGTCGCTGAGATGCATGTACTGGATTAGTGGAACCTAGTTGATCTGTTCCCTGGGATAGCTGATGGTCGATATGCTCCTGGCCGGTACTTTCCGGCGAGGATTTGCAAAATTTAGATGCAAAGGTAGCTGCAAACTCATATATTACCTAGCTGCGAATCTTCTCCAGGCGACCTAGTCTTGCATGATCGAAATACGTATGTACCATTGTGCATGTCAAATGATTACGTACCTCACTTGCATGCACACAGATCGTGATTTGGCTGGCTTGAGAAAGTGCACGCCAATGGCAACGATCGAGTCGTGGCTTGCGCATCTACACGTCCGGAAGACGCTACTTGAGTCTCACACTCTCACTACGACCGCTCCGAGCAAATCTTCTCTCCATAATCTTGATTTTCCGTTGGGTGCCCTGGATCTATGGGGTGTATGCCGTCGAGACAGCAGTCGGCCGGACGTCGGCGTCGGCGCGTACGGATTATCTCCGGCCAGTATTGGAGATACTTTTGTCCTGACTACGGTTCGCCGGACGACGCCGGGCCGTCGGTGGCGCGTATAGATGTCTACCGTTTTCTACCCCGTATGAAGCGAGCTGCGTATCCTTGTCATACTCCGCTTGGCTATGCGCATTGTTGCCGGAATAATTAGGGACATTTAGCAAACATGATCAATTGGCATATGTGTTACCAAAGGAAATCAATTAATCGTAGACCAGGCTGACTCTGCATGCCGATATGGATCTGATTGACTCAGATCAAGTACAATGATTAATCTGTACCGTTCATATTTCCTAACTTTAGGGGGGTTAATCCTAAGCGTTCATTGTCTTGTGTTTTAATTATATAATAGATAGTTAGCAAGCATAGTAGAAATTTCTTCATTAGGAATCTTTCTTTTGTTAGAAACAACTAGCGGGGTGGCCCGCGCATTTGCGCGGCTAGATTATTTTCTTTGAAATCATTTGCGAGATTCTATTTATTTCCCTACTTTGAATGCTTGCTAAATATGTTTACATTTTCAAGGGACATGCTTCCAAAAACATGGCTAAATGACAGAATGTCCTCTTAGGAATATGAAATTTATTACTTTACAACCTATATGTAGTTGAAAGACAATATCTATCATATAATTAATACGTGTTCACATATCTTATATTAGAAATGACCACTTTAATTTGCATGTGAGCATGACTAATGTGTCTTTATCTTCTCTATAATGCTCAGTAGAATTTTAAATTTTCTAAATTGTTACATAAGATTGTGTTTCGTGTAATGCAAAAATAAACTCTCTCTAGAAAGACAAAAGTTATATGTCTAGCTCTGTAAATGAAACACTATATCCCAACAAACAAAATTAATATAGCAAATTGGAAATTTTTCTAACTAATTTTTTCACCTTATTTATCTCTTTATTCTATGTAAATGTATCTTGTTTAGATGCGTGTCTGTGTGCTGCTCTTTGGTTACATTGCAGCCATTAGTCAGCAAGCTGTAACTCCATACAGTTGAAAACTGTTAAATAGTCAATTCTTCTTACTTTTTCAAGACATGGGTGTGAAAACAAAAGCAAATAGATAAAAGCTAACCAAGTAAAAAAAAAGGATAAACACTCAACCTCAATTCCCTGGTTGCTGCAGCCTGCAGATACTCCCAATCCAGTGGCAACCTTCTTGACCTCTTGAATGCATATCACTCTATGAAAATCCTCAAGAGTTTAGCCACCAGACCAGAACAAAATATCTTTTTCCCTGCATAGTAGATACACATATCCTACTGCATCATCCGATGAGAGTAAATAGAAAGTACACATCCCTGTAAACCCACGCATTTGCTCTATATATCATCACTAGTAGAGAACAGGGCATCAGTACCGGTCTTATTGGGCCTTTAGTACCGGTTGTGCAACGGTACTAAAAGGTCGAGACTAAAGGGGTACCCCTTTAGCACCGGTTGTATTACCCCTTTAGTACCGGTTGTATATACAACCGGTGCTAAAGGCCCTCCACGTAGCCGAACCTGCGCTCGTAATACCAACCGGTACTAAAGGTTCCTGTTTTTTTTTTTGCCCCCCTTATTTTTTCAAGGGGGGTTTGGTTTTCGGTTTTTTTCTTTTCGCTTATTTTTCAGGGTTTAGGGTTTCTGTTTTTTTCCTTTTCGCTCATTTTTAAGGGTTTCGGAGGAGATCACATATAAAGTACTCACTACACATATAAAGTACTCATTACACATATAAAGTACTCTCGTTACATATAAAGTACTCATAATTACAATGGAGATCACCGCTAGCTAGTACATGCATGGAGGGAGTCTATTAATCGACATAGTGGAATTCACCGAATTCATCTACGACATGCGTCAGAATGAATCCCGCCAATTCCTCCGCAATAGCTTTTACGCGGTTTTTTAGTCGGAGCTGGTTTCGCTTCCTTGCCATCTTTAAAAGAAGGAGATCAAATCAGTTATGATCGAAACTAAACATGATTGATGGTAGCAAAATAAAAGTTGTGTATGATGTTTACGTACCTCTCGATTTCTTATACTATTGACTCTCTCATTGACCCTCATGTGAATAAACTCGCAAACGTAGTATCCACATAGTTCCGTCCCCTGTGGTTGTCGCAGACACCACTATACAAGAATTTAATTTAATCAAATAATAATCAAGAGAATGATAATGGTATTAGAAAGATACACGGACCTAGATACGTAGTAGTACTTACGTTGTTAGCCTTGAACTGCAGCTTAGGTTTCCATTCACCGCGTTCTTCTGCGATGAACTTTTTCCAAACCCTGCCCGGAAAAGAAAATGAATTGAGGAGTTATTACTTATACTTTTGATATCCGGAAATGAATGAAAGAGGCCGATATAGTGCGATTGAAATTACCTCTTGAGCATTAGACGCACGCTTTTGTACTCATTTTGATCTCTCCTTAATGAGTCCCAGACTTCAACTTCTCCTTCCTCGAGTCTAATGATTAGCAGAATAAAGTGGTACCTGCGCATATTTATATACGCAGGTATTCAGAACTCATCAATTACACTTAATATCGGGAAAGCAAAATAAAATGTGTACAAGACAGTAACACTCACCCGAAATTGTAAGGAAAAAGTATTTCCTTTTTGGAACTTTGTCGCTTGAAAAGCGTTAGCACAATGTCCTCTATGTCCTCGGGATGATCAGCTATGGTCTTGACATGAACTTTATCAGGGTCAATGAACCCAATGTCCCAGATTCCTCCCATTCGGCATTCACGAATCTTCATTCTGCATAATAGCGTACAAAATAATGTTGTGAGGATAATTACAAGCAATGAACGAGCTTAACTATAAATAATTAAATTACACGAATAAATTACTTACAGACAATAGTAGCTGATGATAGATTTGTCGAGAGCAAGTTGATTGTACATCTGAAAAAGTTCGGAGAACGCAACCTCCACACCATATTGTCGGAAGTAGTGTTGTTCCTTAACTCCCGCCATGAGACACATTTTCCCTTCTTTTGCGGTGGCCATGTACCAGTTATGCAATTTATATAAATGTGTTGTTAGAGCACTCGGATTTTCGACCAGAGCCAGCCCGAGTTCAAATTTATATTGAATTGTTATCTGCGCTATGGGGTAACCTGTGTCGCCAATGACAACTTCTCCATGTTCGATTTCCCGAGCTTCAGAAGGCACAATGAGCGGGGCGATCGATTGTGCTTCTTGTTCTCCGAGCTGGGCAACTCTTTTCCTGCACGCTTTTTCTTGCTCCATCTGTGAGGAAAGTACCTTTTCAATACCTCGCTCATAGTCTGAAAGGGGCGGTGGTGGAGGGTCATATAGGTTGTCAACGGTGTGATCTTTTACCTCAGTTGGTATAGTCTTCAGAAGTTCCTTTATGGGGTCCAGTCTTGCCTCCAGTCTTTCCTTTTATTCTGTTCAAAAAAGGCTCTCGCCTCTTCACGTGTGCTCACTTCTAATTCCTCCTGAGTCATCTCGCCAGCTAACTTCTCAGGAGCCTTGACTTCCTTGGGTTTTTTTGCACGTTTCTTGACAGGGGACGACGTGAACAGCTTCCGCTTTGTCAAACTACTAGTGGGCGCAGCAGTCGGCTGATGGGACGGCGCGGGCGATGGACTCACGGTGGGATCCCAATCGTCGAGGGAGGAGGGTGGACTTTGCTGTGGTGAATTTCTAACCGGAGGAGTCGGTGGCCTTGGCGCCGAGTCTGGAAACTTGATATATTTCTTCTTCCATAGAACGATACCAAGTTCGACTTCTCCCAATGTCTTCTCGCCTTCAGCTCCGGGAATGTCAAGATGCATTGAGTTGAATCCCGACCTAACTTTCGTGACCCCGACACGAGCAAATCCAGCCGGAATCTCACCAAAATGGAAGGTTGATCCAAGTTGATGTTGTAAAGCATAGCCATTCGCCACCGGAAAACTAATGTTCTTCAGTGGCGCATGTAACTCACAATTTGTCTTCTCCGTGATATCATCCACGGGGTAGCGCGCCGCCGACGGTTCATCAACTGGTTCATCAACTGCAGGATCTTGTAGCTGCGTGGAACCCACGCTGCTTTTCTGCTGAGATGGGCAGACATCGACTTCATGATCTTCTACTCGCGGCTGAGATTCCCTTTGCTGGGTAATTAAGGCCAGTTGCTCCTTCACATCCTGCATCTGGCGTTCTAATGCAGTAAACCTCTCCGCCTCCCTCTTCTTACCTCCGCAATGTTTTCTATAAGTTGCAGCGTGCTCCGGAAACCCTTCAAGAAAACCAACCCCGCCTCCTCTGCCTCGACATCATCCCCAGTGTTCTTTAGTCCCGAGGGCGAGTGAAAGCTCGTCGTCCTCTCTATCGGGAACATATTTTCCCTGTAGGACTAGTTCTATTGCGTCAACTAGTTTTTTGGTGACTCTTGTAATTCTTTTCTTCCATTTTCCCTGTGCAACAATCAGCCCTGTGTCTAGGTCCAACACTGCCCCATGCGCGAACAACCATAACTTGGACCTGTCGGGCCAGTCATCTGTCTGTGGAATGATCCCTTTTTGATGCAGCTCGTTTTCATAGGCTTCCCACTTAGGCACGGCAGTCTTGTAGCCACCTGAGCCCAAACGATGGAAATATTTCTTCTTCTTAGCATTCAACTTATTTTGTTTCGATCGGGCCACAGCGACGGCCGATTTCTTATACGCCACAAATTCAGCCCAGTCATCTTTTAGCTTCTCTAGATGTCCAGTGAAATCTGGAGTTTTTTCTCATATTTTCTCCACAATGATTTCTTCCAGTTGTTGAATTGCTCGGCCATCTTGCTAAGAGTCCACTCCTTGACTTTATCCTTCCTCCTCTGTGGGAGATCTGCCGGTAGGCTGAAAGAACCCAATATCGACTCCCAAAGGGTTTCTTTAATTCTGTCCTCGATCAATTAATGCATCTAGCTAGTGATCAACAAGACTTAATATATACCTTGCCGGAGTTCTCTACGGAGTTTTCTAATGGCACTTCTTCTTCGTCATCGTCTCTGAAGTTTTGTAACTCTAGTCCCTCACCGGAGTCGTTCAAGCATTTCGCGCTGAAATCTTCGCCGTCTTCTTCGTCGGAATCTTCTCCATCGGAATTGGGTCCAAGGGTCTTATCAAATATAAGTGCTTGAAAGCGTTCTTCTTTCTCCAAGTCTCGGATGAAGTCCGGGGCGTCGATGATGGGGGCATCGTCCTCCATAGCTCAATGTCACAGCAAATTTGTAATTCGTAGCAAACAACTTTAAATTTCTTATACACAATAATATTGCAACTAAAAATAACATTGCTTTGATAAATTTCCAAACTTTGCTAAAGTTTCTTATACACTAATAAAATAACTTTGCTAGTAAAATAACAATATTGCAACTAAAATGACTTAGCAAAATTTTCAAAATTGCTAACTTTCAAAAATTGCTAAGTTTCAAAATTGCTAAGTTTCAAAATTGCTAACTTTCAAAAATGCTGACTTTCAAAATTGGTACACTAAAAATTGATAACCTCAACAATAATAATTAAGCTAAACAAAATGACTTCAAACTTAGAATTTATACACATATTCACATATTTACTAAAATAATAAAATGACAATTCACATATTTACTTGAAATTTTCTAAATAAATTTACTAAAATTCACACTAATAAAATGACTTTACTAAAATTTGCTACACTAAAAAATAAATCCACTAAAATTTCCTAATCATGTATGAGTACTAAAATGACTCCACTAAAATTTTCAAAATTGCTAACTTTCAAAAATTGCTAAGTTTCAAAATTGCTAAGTTTCAAAATTGCTAACTTTCAAAAATGCTAACTTTCAAAATTGCTAGAATAATAAAAATGACTTCAAACTTATAATTTATACACATATTCACATATTCACATATTTACTAGAATAAAAAATGACAATTCACATATTTACTAGAATAATAAAAATGACAAAATGCAAAAAATTCTATGACTAACAAAATGAAAAAACAGTAATAAACAGTAATGAAAAAACAGTACAATAACAAAATGAAAAAAAAACTTACCGGAGATGTCAAGGCGACGATGGCGCGTGGTGTGGTCGAGGTCGAGGCACGGTGGAGGAGGCCGGCGCCGGAGCAGTGCGGGAGGCGACGGCGCGCGGTGGTGGAGGGTGGCCGGAGCAGGGGCGCGTCGTGGAGGCCGGCGCAGAGGCAGCGGAGGGCGCCGGAGCAGGGGCGGCGGAGGGTGGAAGCAGGGGCACACGGAGGGCGCGGAGCAGGGGTCGTACGCGACGGGGGAGGCCGGAGTCCACCGGAGCAGGGGCACGCGACGACGGCAGAGGGCTTCGCCGGAGTCGTCGAGGAGCGAGGCGTCGCGAGGCGGAGCAGGGGACTTCGTCGATTTGGGGATCAAATTGCGTCGATCCCCTCACTTAATTGCATTCAAAACCCCTTTAGCACCGGTTGTGTTCTACAACCGGTACTAAAGGGTCTTTAGTACCGGTTGTAGAGTACAACCGGTACTAAAGGTCAATTTTGGGCCGCGCAAAATTTCGCGCGCGAAGCCCAACCCTTTAGTACCGGTTGTATTTTACAACCGGTACTAATGGGCCTTTTATTTGTTTTTTATTTTCTGTTTTTTCTATTTGGTTTCTGTTTTGTTTTTTCTATTTGGTTTCTGTTTTGTTTTTTCTATTTGGTTTCTGTTTTATTTTTTTCTCTAGTTTCTTTTCATTTTATATCTATGTAATTTAATTGTCTTAAAATTTATAATAATTATCTATTTATTTCAGAAACATCGTTAACACCAACGACGTCAATTCTCTAGTTTCTTTTTTCTTTCTTATGTTTCCTATTTTTTATATCTATTTAGTTTCTATTTTGTTTTTTTCTCTAGTTTCTTTTTCTTTAATGTATATTTAATTTAATTTTCTACAAAATTGTAATAATTATCTATCTATTTGTTTTCTATAAAAATGGACCCGAGCTATGTAACTGGATTCAATAAAGATGTTTGAATATGAATTTGAATAACTTGTGCATACTTTTGAATCTGACAAAAACGGACCACACAGTTACATAAAAGGATACATTATTACACATCACTAACAGTTACATAAAAGGATACATTATTACACATCACTAACAGTTTCATTACTACATAAACGGACCACACAGTTACATAAAAGGATTAGGAGGAACGGCGGGAGGAGCCAGCCCCGTTCGCGGCCGCCCGATTCTCACGCACACGTTTGCGACGGAGGGCAAGATCCATGGAGGATGAGTCTTTCAGCGCCCAATCCAGCTCGGAAGCTTCCTTCGCCTTGAGCTGGCAGGCACTTCTGGCTCGCTGTACACGGTCGTCGTGGACGGACTGGAAGGAGGCTTCAAGGGCCTCCTGCATCTGCGGCCCGCCGCGCTCTTCCCCATGGTCACTCCAGTCGAAGTCGTCGTCGTCGTCATCCTCCTCGTCGGGAGGGGCGGCGGCGACTGGTGGAGGTACGGCCACGGATCCCCACGCCACCCCCGCGGCGTACGCATCCTCGTCGGGGTCAGGGACGTCGGACCACGCGCGCTCGTACGTCCTCCGCACCTCCTCCGGCACCGGAGCAGGAGGCCAGTAGGAGGGCATTCCTCTCCACGCCGGGCTCGTGGGCATACGGCGGGATAGGCTCCCACGGTAGCGCCCAAGCGCGCTCTGCCGAGCATGCTCGACCTCGTCCAGAAGGCGCTGTGGCGGGCGTGGCGCATCCATCTCGTGGAGACGATGCGTTCGTGGCTAGGAATGGTGGATTAGGGTTTACCCCGTCGGCGACAATATATAAAGACCTCTAGGGCAGCGCTAGGGGAAGACACGTGGCTAGGGCAGCGCTGGGGGAGGACACGTGGCTCCGCAAAGCCCTACTTTAGTCCCGGTTGGTGTTACCAACCGGGACTAAAGAAGCACACGGATCGTGTGTTTCTTTCAAGCGCTTGTGAGACGTTGGATCAGGGGTGTGTTTCTTTTGAGGGATTGTGAGCTGTTGGATCAGCAGTAATGACCACTTCGTGAGCCACATGACCCGGTTGGTGTTACCAACCGGGACTAAAGAAGCACACGTACCCTATATATAGCCCACCTCCCGGAATTCCAGCGTCACTCACTCACTCACACAAAACATTCCAGCGTCACTCGGAGAGGCATCTTTGGGCAACCAGCGGCAAGACGTCTCTGATGACCTGCGACCGTTCCAAACGGTTGCAGATCATCAGAGATGTCTTGCCGGACGGTTGTAGATCATCAGAGACGTCTTACCGCTGCTTGGATCGAAGTGGCGCTCAAACACAAAACATTCGGGTTCCCTAGCTACGTCCTGCAACCGTTTGGTCGGATCCAAGCAGCGGCAAGACGCTCTGATGATTAGCAACATCCCCAACACTTGTTGCAAATCATCAGAGACGTCTTGCCGCTCTCTGGATCGAAGGCCGATTTGCCGTCTCACGACCACGCGATTGTGTTGGTAAAACTGCAGCTGATTGACATAGTGTTTAGATCTCTCTTCTGAGTTTTCAGGACATAGTTACATAAAAGGTTTAATACATTATTACACATCAGCAACAACATCCCTATCTAGTGTTCACTTTTTCTTCTTGTGTGTCCCTTTCTTCTGATTGCGCCGTAGCCATGGACATTCTTCATCATTTAACACGATGCTTGGGTCAGTTTTCACTTTGAAGGGCGGAATTTCATCAAACTTATTGTAATCTTCTGACATGTCTGTCTTGTCCTCCACTCCCACGATGTTTCTTTTTCCTGAAAGAACTATGTGGCGCTTTGGCTCATCGTATGATGTACCGGCTTGCTTATCTTTTCTTTTTTTCGGTCTGGAAGACATGTCCTTCACATAGAAAACCTGAGCCACATCATTGGCTAGGACGAATGGCTCGGTGCGGTACGCAAGATTCTTGAGATCCACTGTAGTCATTCCGTACCGCCGGTCTATCTCTACCCCGCTTGACAGGTTGACCCATTTGCACTGAAACAAAGGGATCTTAAAAGAAGGTCCATAGTCAAGTTCCCATATCTGCTGTATGCAACCATAATATGTGTCCTTTGTCCATCGTCGTTTGTTGCATCAAAGCGGACACCACTGTTTTGGTTAGTGCTCTTTTTGTCTTGGGTTTCCGTGTAAAATGTATTCCCATTTATCTCGTACCCTTGGAAAGTCAATATAGTCGAAGATGGTGACTTGGCCAACAAGTATAGCTCTTGTCCAACAGTGTGTTATTAATGAGATGTGTACGCAACCAACTGCCGAAAGTATCCACGTGTTTCCCTTTAATCCAGAAGTTAGTCTCCTCCGGGTATTGGGAGCGTAAAATATCCATGTGTTTCACGATATACGGAGCCACCAATCTGGAATTTTGTAGAACTGTGTAGTGTGCTTGAGTGAAAGAATGCCCGTCCATACATGTTGTTGCTTTCTTTCCTAGCGTGCCTTTTCCACGCAGTCTCCCCTCATGGCGCGATTGAGGAACACCGATCGGCTTAAGATCAGGAATAAAGTCAACACAAAACTCAATGACCTCCTCTGTTCCATAGCCCTTGGACATGCTTCCTTCTGGCCTAGCACGGTTATGAACGTATTTCTTTAAGACTCCCATGAACCTCTCAAAGGGGAACATGTTGTGTAGAAATACAGGACCGAGAATGGAAATCTCTTCGACGAGGTGAACTATGAGGTGCGTCATAATATTGAAGAAGGACGGTGGAAACACCAACTCGAAGCTGACAAGACATTGGACCACACCCGTCTGTAAACTTGGTAGAGTTGCTGGATCGATTACCTTCTGAGAAATTGCATTCAGGAATGCACATAGCTTCACAATGGGTACTCGAACGTTTTCCGGTAGAAGCCCCCTCAATGCAACCGGAAGTAATTGTGTCATAATCACGTGGCAGTCATGAGACTTCAGGTTTTGGAACTTTTTCTCTGCCATGTTTATTATTCCCTTTATATTCGACGAGTAGCCAGACGGGACCTTGATACTGCTCAGGACTTGAAAAAAGATCTCCTTCTCTTCTTTGGTAAGAGCGTAGCTGGCAGTACCTTGGTACTTCTCTGGATTCAGGTTGTCTCGTTCGTGCGTACTTTGCTGGTCCTGCCGTGCATCCGATGTATCTTTCGTCTTCCCATACACGCCTAAGAAGTTTAGCAGGTTCACGCAAAGATTTTTCGTCACGTGCATCACGTCGATTGCAGAGCGAACCTCTAGGATTTTCCAATAGGGTAAATCCCAAAATATAGATTTCTTTTTCCACAAGGGTACGCGCTTGTTAGCGTCTTTTGGAACATTTAGACTGCCAGGACCCTTTCCAAATATTACTTCCAAATCCTTGACCATGCCATATATAACATCACCATCAGGGCGTGTAGGCTTCGTTCGGTTATCTGCCTCACCTTTGAAATGCTTGCCTGGCTTTTTACGGGATGCCTGTTTGGAAGAAATCGACGATGACCAAGGTACACATTCTTGTTACCTAAATATATACTGTCAGTCTTATCTAAACAGTGCGTGCATGCATTGTATCCCTTGTTTGACTGTCCTGAAATGTTACTAAGAGCAGGCCAATCATTGATGGTTACAAACAGCAACGCTCGTAGGCCAAATTCCTCCTGTTTGTACTCATCCCACACACGTACGCCTTCGTCAGACCACAACTGTAAAAGTTCGTCAACTAATGGCCTCAGATACACATCAATGTCGTTGCCGGGTTGCTTCGGGCCTTGGATAAGCACTGGCATCATAATATACTTTTGCTTCATGCACAACCAAGGAGGAAGGTTATAGATACATAGAGTCACGGGCCAGGTGCTATGACTGCTGCTCTGCTCCCCAAACGGATTCAAGCCATCTGTACTTAGACCAAACCTTAAGTTCCTTGCGTCAGCTGCAAATTCCCCAAACGCACTGTCGATGTTTCTCCACTGAGACCCATCAGCGGGGTGTCTCAGCATCTCGTCTTCCTTACGGTCTTCTTTGTGCCATCGCAACAACTTGGCATGCTCTTTGTTTCGGAACAAACGTTTCAACCGTGGTATTATAGGAGCATACCACATCACCTTCGCGGGAACCCTCTTCCTGGGGCTCGGCTCGCCCTCAACATCACCTGGGTCATCTCGCCCGATCTTATACCGCAATGCACCGCATATCGGGCATGCATTCAAATTCTCGTACTTCTCACCGCGGTAGAGGATGCAGTCATTGATGCATGCATGTATCTTCTCCACCTCTAATCCTAGAGGGCAGACAATCTTCTTTGCTTCGTATGTATTGTGCGGCAATTCATTATTCCTTGGAAGACTCTTCTTAAATATTTGTAGCAACTCCTGAAATGCCTTGTCAGATATTCCATTCTTTGCCTTCCACTGCAGCAATTCCAGGGTGGTACCCAGCTTTTTCTGGCCATCTTCACAATTTGGGTACAACAATTTTTTGTGATCCTCTAACATGCGCTCCAACTTCGACCACTCGTTTTCACTTCCGCACTTCATCTGTTCATCAAGAATGACCCGACGAAGATCATCATCATCGGACTGATCAACAATGACCTCGAGCTCAACTTCGTCTTCCCCCATTGTAGTATCACCGTGTTCAGAGAACACAGGATAGTTGTCATCATCCTCTTCTTCAGGGTCTTCCATTATTACCCCTCTTTCTCCATGCTTGGTCCAACAAAAATAATTGGGCATGAAGCCTTGTCGCAACAAGTGGGAGTGTATGGTTCTTACGCTCGGGTAATTCCTCGTATTCCGACATTCATCACATGGACAAATCATAAAACCATTCTTCAGCTTGTTTAACTTAACCACATCGAGAAAACGATGCATGCCATCAATGAACTCGGGACAGCGTCGATCACCGTACATCCATTCTCGGCTCATCTGCATTACATAAATACATCAAAAACCATTACACCAGCTAAATAATGAATAGAGATACGTGACCAAATTAATTTATACAAGTTCATCACATTAAAATCAAAGTAGAGTAGTGCCCAAATGTAATACATAGTTCTCACGAAACATACATCAATCGAAACTAACATACAACTATCTAAAGAATTTAAATCCAACAACAAATGCGACACTAGTAGGGAAGTGCCTTTCTGTGGCGCACCAAAAACTGTTTCTGTGGCGCATGGTCGGTGCGCCACAGAATCCTCGCCACAAAAATATTATTTCTGTGGCGCACGAAACCATGCGCCACAGAAAGTATACAATTCTGTGGCGCACCTCCATAGTGCGCCACTAAATTATTGTCCATGCGCCACAGAAAGAATTTCGATTATTTGCTGTATTTGAAAATAATGTATCTGTGATGCACTTTGTTCGTGCGCCACAGAATATGGTGCGCCACAGAATTATTTACCGTGCGCCACTAAATTATTTGCCATATATTATCGATTATTTGCTGTATTATCGATTATTTGCTATATTTGACAATAATACAGTTATATTACAGAATTTTTACAGAAAATAATAGAAACAGTATATATTTTGACACAGTATTAAAACAGACAGATAAATATGTACATCACCACTTAGAGCCCGAGATACATGCATATATAGTACAAGCATATGCATTTAAGTGGACAAGTCAACATAAAATATTAGTCTTAACCAAGTATAGTGGAAATATCATTCTACATAGATAAGTGGACAAGTCAACATAAAACATAGTACGGAAAGAAGTGGACAAGTCGCTCTATGGGTCGTCGTCCCTAGGCCTATCCAGCTGAGCCCAGTACATCGGATCTGTGGGGTCATCAGTGTCCTCACTCCCCCACGGCTGACCCGAAAGAGTGCGGAACGGAGGTATGCCGTCCCGCCTATTCACCTCGACCCAGTGCCTAGGGTCGTTGTGGTGATAAGCATCGGGGTTCGGCGGCCCGAACATCCGCAATAGTTGCTGCTTCGACTCCTGCCACTCCTGGTGCCGCTGCTGCTGCCGCTCCTCCGACGCCTACTGCCGCTCCTGCTCAGAGTCGGAATCCCAGTCCTTCTCCCATTCCTCCTCCTGCTGCTCCTCCTCCTGCTGCTCCTCCTCTTCCGCCTAGATCCCAAGAGAAGTGATGTCGTCTTCAGTAGGACCGGCGCCGTGGGAAGGACCGGTGCCGTACGAAGGACCAGCACCGTCAAAAGGACTAGCGCCGAACTGCTGGTAGGACATCAAGTTTGGCTCGTTCTGCAGGAGATGCCTCACATACGGGTCGTCCTGGGGGCGTGCGTTGCGACGTGCAATCTGCGCCTCAGCCAACCTGTGCTCCATCTCCTTGGCCATTTCCACCTGTCTGATCCCATCCGGTATGAACTCATTCACACGGTGGCGATCCGCTGGGTAGTTCAGATCCTTATCTTTCTTCTTATCACCGTACTCGTGTATGGCGAAATAATCATAGGCGCGCGCCGGCTCCTCCGCTGTATTAAACTGCCCAGCCCAGTGCTTCCTCTTGTTGATATGGATCTGACATCCATACACGTACCGACCAAGCTTCTTCCTATAGCACGCCCTCACACCCTTAAACCCGGCCATTCCGTGAAACTAAAACATATTAAAAACAAATTCATTAGAATCAATGAACAGAACTAAAACCAATGAACAGAACTAAAATTATTTTTTAGCAAAGTCATGCCAAAATTATATTCATGCATGTAGGGACATTGATCAAATATGCATAAGTATAACTAATACATCTTGATCCCATGAATAATTTGGTCCATTTTTATTTAACCCTAATACATCGCGAATAATATCACTAATACATCTCCTCTCCCATGCATGAACCTCTGAAACTAACTTCGACCGGGTCCTGAGCCGCGGGGTGCTGAGCCGCGGGCGCTGCGCATCCAAAGATAAGGAACCCTCACAAGGTCATAGCTCACGTGACGAGGAACCCTCTGAATAAACGACCATCCATTGTTGTACTGCCTATCCAACAAAGTCATGTAGCGACGGACGTGCTCGTCCTCCTCCCTGATACGGCGATGTACCACCTCCTCGGGTGTCGGCTCCCTCTGCACCGAGCATGGCCCACGCGACCGCCACCAAAGAAGATCCGGGTCGACGACGTCACCCGGATTCCTCACCAAGATACGCGTCCCGGAAGGTAGCACCTCCCACTGCCAGCCCGGCGGAGTCCAGTCGCGGACATCGCCCCTCTGGTCCAATAGTGACATCGCCCCTCTGGTCCAGCAAGCAAATTAAAATAAAGTACAAATTCATAGCAACTATCAAATAACACAATTTTCAAACTCATTTTTAGCAATGTGAAAATTACACAATATAAACCAACAATGAACACAACTAAAATTATCTACAATCTAAGCTACACAACTATATGTCCTATTTTTAGCAAAGTCATGCCAAAATTCACGAAAAAATTTGGCATGACCTTTGCTAAAAAAGGGACATATGGAGTACCCGAATTTGCCGGAACGGAAGTTAATCGACGTTCCGGCAAACTCAAGGGTCTCATGGGTACCTGCAGACATTTCACAAATCATATGTCCTATTTTTAGCAAAGTGATGCCAAAATTCACGAAATTTTTTGGCATGACCTTTGCTAAAAAAGGGACATATGGAGTACCCGAATTTGCCGTAACAGAAGTTAATCGACGTTCCGGCAAACTCAAGGGCCTCTCGGGGTACCTGCAGACATTTCACAAAAAATCCACATCTCCGGCCGGCATCTCCGGCCGGCATCTCCACGACACAATGGTCGGAGCACAACAACCACGACACGATGGTCGTGGTAGCACAGATCAACACAAGCACACACAACTTCTCGATCGGGGTACCAATAGCAAAGATCATACATAAAAAGGTGCCTCATATTAAGAGTGCACATCAAGAACTTCCAAGTGTCGGAACTTCCAAGTGTAAGAGTCAACCTAGCTATCCTATGAAATGATGTTTCACAGCGATGACTCTGATTCAGAGAACAGTAGCGTGGCCCTGAGCCTGAGCTTGACAGAAACTACAGACCGACGGTGCGACGCCGTCGATCTTTGGCCATTTTTTACATTCGTTCTATAGGTTCGGTCATGCTCAGGCTCAGAGTCAACCTAGCTATACTGTGAATCAGAGTCATCGGTGTAATACAATAGAGGCCTCATATATCATTGTCAAAACAAGGCAAAAAGAGTACCTACATGACAATGTTCTAATACAAGCACTCAAATTGTATATAGTACAAGGTATTGTAGATACTCTTTTCCCTTTAACATGACATAGTTTAAATCATCGGCCTATAGTACATATACAAGAACATGGGTAAAAGGATAAAAATAAGATGTACAACAATATGGATAAAAAGATGAATAAAAATAAATGATTTCCCGATGATCCCGATTTTCCCGATGTTCCCGATTTTCCCGATGTTTCCGATATTCCCGATTTTCCCGATGTTCCCGATGTTCCCGATTTTTCCGATGTTCCCGATGTTCCCGATATTCCCGATGTTCCCGATGTTCCCGATTTTCCCGATGTTCCCGATTTTCCCGATGTTCCCGATATTCCCGATTTTCCCTGACAATGCATCTTCAAGACAATTAAAAAGTACCAACTTTGGACGCTTACGAAATTATCAAATCTTGATCCTATTTGCAATGTACCTTCATGGATATCTTGCACTACGTTATTACTTCATGATAAAGCTCAAAAATAAGTTTTTGAAAACTTCTAACACCTTAATTCAAGTCAGTTTGAAAGGCATGTTTAAACACTGACCATATTTGACTTAGCAAATTTTTCATCTTCAAAATTTCATCTTCAATTTTTTGCATGTACTAACCTAACACTAACCTAGCAACTAACCTAGAAACTAACCTAGCATCACTAACAACAACAAGCAGCAAGCAAATGAACAACAAAATTCAAAAAAATTGTTGTTGGAGTTTCAACAAACACCTAGGGTGCATGTTTTTCGGTAGGGGAGGGAGGCAGGGGAGCGGGGAAGCACCTCGGGCAGGGGAGCGAGTGCTGTCCTGTGGTGGGTCCCAGGGCGGCACCGGTGGTCCTCTTCGTCGGCGGCGGCTCGAGGCCGAGGCGGGGGCAGGGCGGGGTGGGCGGTTGCTCGTTTGCTCGGAGGGAGGGTTGGGCGGGGGCGCGGCGCAGGGGAGGTCGATCGACGACGACGAGTTGGGGCAGGGCGCGTGCAAGGGTGGGCGTGGCGCAGGGAGGTCGCCGGCGGCGAGTTGGGGGCGCGGTGGGGTGTCGAGCGGCGAGTGCTGTGTCGAGACTCGAGAGGATGGGGAAATTTGGGAAGCGAGAGAGGCCGGCGCGGGAGGGCCCACATGTAATTTGGCGCAGAATAATTCTGTGGCGCATCCTAACCTGGGTGCGCCACTGAAACTAATAATTCTGTGGCGCATCTAAGCCCGTGCGCCACATAATAAGCACCCAGGCAATAGTTGGAGGGGGACCCACAACAGTTCTGTGGCGCACAGGACTGGATGCGCCACAGAAATGCTTCTTTCTGTGGCGCATCCAGATCAATGCGCCACAGAAATGTCACCAGATATTTGTTGAAGCGGGACCCACCATATTTGTGTGGCGCATTACAGCTTGCATGTGCCACAGTATTCTGTGGCGCATTGTCCATGGTGCGCCACTGAAATATTTTTGTGGCGCATGGCCAAAGTGGTGCGCCACAAAATGTCATTCCACAGAAAGGCACTTCCTTACTAGTGCGATCAGAATCGCAACCAAGATAACTATTGAACCAACAGCATAATGATACCAAGCCTCTTGACTAATGGCATATTTTCTAATCTTTTTAAGCTTGAAGCGCATTGCATCCATCTTCCTCTCTTGAGCAGCGACGACGTCGGCAAGCTCGACCCCGTGAGCATCAACGATGTCGGCAATCTTCAAGTCCAATTCCATCTTCTCTTCTAGGCATTGGAAACGAAGATCTTCACTTATCTTCAATTTTGCTCTCAAATCATCGTTTTCTTTTTTAAAATACTCGACAATAGGGTCGGCCGGAATTTCCGGTTCAACTACCTCCTAAATAAAAATATATCTACGTCAAGTTGGTCGGCATGATTGTTATAAACACGAAACAAAATAAATAGTTAAAAAGATATACCACATCCGAATCATAGACCGGACGAGGGCCGACGGGGACGGATATCAAAACCATGACACTATACATATATTAAAAAACATAAGAAAATTATACAAGAAATAATTATGCATTTAAATCATATAACTAACAATTTTTAAAATAAAAGATAAAAAAGAGGCTCACCGAGGTGGTGTCGGTGACGGAGCGGCGCGGGCGATCGACGGCGGTGAGGAAGGGGACACTATATAAAACCACAAAATATACTTTAATTTGAGCTCAAAATGCATATAAAACAAATGAAATCCCTAACTTAGGCATTTCATCAAACACCTTGCAAGCACCACCAAAATCAAACTTGCTAAACTTGCACGAAAATGAGCTAAACTTGAAATGCCGGAAGAGAAGATGAAGAAGTTGCTAACCCTTGTATAGGGTGCCACCAATCTTGACAAATGTTGGAGAAAAAAGCGGTGAACTAGAGCTTGGGAGAGCTTGGGAGAGAGGAAAAATGAGTTGGGTCGAGTTGCTTCAAATGGAGCTGGCTCGGGGTGGAAGAAGGGTTATAGTGCCCGAAACCTTACCAACCGGTACAAAAGGTCTCGCCGTGGGGCCACCAACCGCGGCCGCATGTGCCGCGTGACCTCCAACTCTTTAGTACCGGTTGCTAACAACAACCGGTACTAAAGGCTACCTTTAGTACCGGTTCTTATTAGCAACCGGTACTAAAGGTGTGCCCCTGCTTGCACACGAACGCAACCGGTGCTAATGCCCCATTTAGTACCGGTTTTTGTGCAACCGGTACTAAAGGGGGGCGCACCAAAGCTTCCTTTTCTACTAGTGCATATTGCATAGTTTTAAATTTATATGTTATTTTCAGTCATCTATTATGTATTTAATTTTAACACTATGTTAGCGGTATGTACAATTCTAAATGTGCATACGCATAGGATTGCAGACAAATATATATGCCTTGAGAAATATTGTTCTAATTTTTTAAATAAGAAGTATTTTTTTCTATTGAACTCTTTAGAGTGGCGACAAAATACTGTTGATATTCGGATTCCCAGTGCATCACACGTAATCATAGACTATGTCATAGCAATCTCTGACTTTCTCGTTGGTTCCTCATCCCTCATGTGTGTACCGTTCACCAATACTTCTATTTAAGAACCTTACATTTACTAACAATAATTAAACATTGTGACACGTTATTGCATAGGACTCATCATAGCTCATATTACAGGCATATTTTGGTTAGTGCAATATCTAGAGCCTCTACGTGCTTTCATCCATGTTCCTATTTTCTTTGGTCGTATGTCGATAAGAAGAATTTCAGCACGTTGTACTATATAATTAAGAAATATATGTCTACTTGATCGCACAACTCATCTATAGGATTACATTTAAGCATATGAAAAAAGCTACAGGATTAAACGCATGCATATATATAGGCTAGCAGCTAACATGCTGGTACATCACGTATAACATGGTTTTAATCAAACATACTTTGTTGGGCATTTAAATCAAACGAACATAGTTGCGGCTGCTAAACGCACGATACTTGATGGCACCCTGATAAGACCAGGAGCACTTGTGCATAGCAAGCACATCAAATTTTTCTCTGAAGGTCAGAACTGCTTGCAAAGGCAAAAAAAAGTTACTCCCTCCGTCCCAAAATAAGCGTCTCAAATTTACACAAAAGTGGATGTATCTATACATGTTTGAAGTCTAGATACGTCTATTTTTTGACAAATATAAGACAGTTATTTGCGGACGGAGGGAGTACTTAACAACAGTAATCACCTCTATCATCGGACAATGTCAGGCTATGGTGCGCACTAGTAAGCAGCATGCAAATATGATCGGATATATATAGAAGAGCTTTTCATATGCGCCTGGCCAGAGAAATTAATGCTATGTAGCGAAAAGACCTGACAGACCAGTGCACAAATTAAATATGAATCATTGTATCATCTCCAATGTGGTAGAATGCATGAAGATAGCCGATGAACATAGGATAGGCCAACAGCAGAGGGATGCTTGTCCATCTCGCGCTATGCAACACGAATAAGTTGAAGGTCAATTCGGGAGTGTGATGCGTTAGTTGTCATCTTCTTCCCTATCCTGGCAAGGCCACGACCACTTGTACTTGGACCAAATAGTACGCGTCTTTGAGATGGTGAAGCATGGCAGGAAATCCTGTTGGGGAAAGAGTCGACATGGTAGAGGCTGCCGCGCGCTTGCGAGACTCCGCGTGAACCGGCGCGGTGACGTGCCTGATTGCATGCGTCGGCGGGGTGACATGAGTGATCACTAGTAGAAAAGGAGGTTTTGGTGTGCCACCTTTAGTACCGGTTGTACAAAAACCGGTACTAAAGGGGGCATTAGCACCGGTTGCGTTTGTGGCACCGTGGCGAGGACCTTTAGTACCGGTTGTTCTTAGCAACCGGTACTAAAGGGTAGTCTTTAGTACCGGTTGCTCATAGCAACCGGTATTAAAGAGTTGGAGGCCACGCGGCCACATGCGGCCGCGGTTGGTGGCCCCACGGCGAGACCTTTAGTACCGGTTGTTATTACCAACCGGTACTAAAGGTTTCGGGCACTCTAACCCTTCTTCCACCCCGAGCTAGCTCCATTTGAAGCAACTCGACCCAACTCCATTTTTCCTCTCTCCCAAGCTCTCCCAAGATCTAGTTCACCGCTTTTTTCTCCAACATTTGTCAAGATTGGTGGCACCCTATACAAGGGTTAGCAACTTATTCATCTTCTCTTCCGGCATTTCAAGTTTAGCTCATTTTCGTGCAAGTTTAGCAAGTTTGATTTTGGTGGTGCTTGCAAGGTGTTTGATGAAATGCCTAAGTTAGGGATTTCATTTGTTTTATATGCGTTTTGAGATTAAATTAAAGTATAATTTGTGGTTTTATATAGTGTCCCTTCCTCACCGCCGTCGATCGCCCACGCCGCTCCGTCACCGACACCACCTCGGTGAGCCTCTTTTTTATCTTTTTTTTTTAAATTGTTAGTTATATGATTTAAATGCATAATTATTTCTTGTATAATTTTCTTATGTTTTTTTATATATGTATAGTGTCATGGTTTTGATATCCGTCCCCTTCGGCCCTCGTCCGGTCTATGAATCGGATGTGGTATATCTTTTTAACTATTTATTTTATTTCGTGTTTATAACAATCATGCCGACCAACTTGACGTAGATATATTTTTATTTAGGAGGTAGTTGAACCGGAAATTCCGGCCGACCCTATTGTCGAAGAGATTTCCATTCTCGGTCCTGTATTTCTACACAACATGTTCCCCTTTGAGAGGTTCATGAGAGTCTTAAAGAAATACGTTCATAACCGTGCTAGGCCAGAAGGAAGCATGTCCAAGGGCTATGGAACAGAGGAGGTCATTGAGTTTTGTGTTGACTTTATTCCTGATTTTAAGCCGATCGGTGTTCCTCAATCGCTCCATGAGGGGAGACTGCGTGGAAAAGGCACGCTAGGAAAGAAAGCAACAACATGTATGGACGGGCATTCTTTCACTCAAGCACACTACACAGTTCTACAAAATTCCAGATTGGTGGCTCCGTATATCGTGAAACACATGGATATTTTACGCTCCCAATACCCGGAGGAGACTAACTTCTGGATTAAAGGGAAACACGTGGATACTTTTGGCAGTTGGTTGCGTACACATCTCATTAATAACAGCACTGTTGGACAAGAGCTATACTTGTTGGCCAAGTCACCATCTTCGACTATATTGACTTTCCAAGGGTACGAGATAAATGGGAATACATTTTACACGGAAACCCAAGACAAAAAGAGCACTAACCAAAACAGTGGTGTCCGCTTTGATGCAACAAACGACGATGGGACAAAGGACACATATTATGGTTCCATACAGCAGATATGAGAACTTGACTATGGACCTTCTTTTAAGATCCCTTTGTTTCAGTGCAAATGGGTCAACCTGTCAAGCGGGGTAGAGATAGACCGGCGGTACGGAATGACTACAGTGGATCTCAAGAATCTTGCGTACCGCACCGAGCCATTCGTCCTAGCCAATGATGTGGCTCAGGTTTTCTATGTGAAGGACATGTCTTCCAGACCGAAAAAAAGAAAAGATAAGCAAGCCGGTACATCATACGATGAGCCAAAGCGCCACATAGTTCTTTCAGGAAAAAGAAACATCGTGGGAGTGGAGGACAAGACAGACATGTCAGAAGATTACAATAAGTTTGATGAAATTCCGCCCTTCAAAGTGAAAACTGACCAAGCATCGTGTTAAATGATGAAGAATGTCCATGGCTACGGCGCAATCAGAAGAAAGGGACACACAAGAAGAAAACGTGAACACTAGATAGGGATGTTGTTGCTGATGTGTAATAATGTATTAAACCTTTTATGTAACTATATCTTGAAAACTCAGATGAGAGATCTAAACACTATGTCAATCAGCTGCAGTTTTACCAACACAATCTTTGCATTCTCCAAGATCTTTAGCATTTCCAAGTGATAGAACAAAACATACGGTTTCCCCTGCCTACCTTCTCTAGTGGCCACTCTGACCGGCAAATCGGCAATCATCGCGTGGTCGTGAGACAGCAAATCGGCCTTCGATCCAGAGAGCGGTAAGACGTCTCTGATGATCTACAACCGTCCGGCAAGACATCTCTGATGATCTGCAACCGTTTGGAGCGGTCGCAGGTCATCAGAGACGTCTTGCCGCTGGTTGCCCAAAGATGCCTCTCCGAGTGACGCTGGAATGTTTTGTGTGAGTGAGTAGTAACCTGTCTGAGGAGGGGTCTATATATAGGGTACGTGTGCTTCTTTAGTCCCGGTTGGTAACACCAACCGGGTCATGTGGCTCACGAAGTGGTCGTGATACTGCTGATCCAACAGCTCACAATCCCTCAAAAGAAACACAACACTGATCCAACGTCTCACAAGTGTTTGAAAGAAACACACGATCCGTGTGCTTCTTTAGTCCCGGTTGGTAACACCAACCGGGACTAAAGTTGGGCTCACCCCTAATCCAACGTCTCACAAGCGCTTGAATCGCAGCTTTGAGTCTACAACGATGCGTACACCTACATATAAAAGATTGCAGATGGCTTGTGACTGTCCAGTGCAAGTTGGTGCTGGCATTGAAGATCCATATCTGCAGAACTAATAAAATCCGAAACACTATTCACCACTTCAGATCTGTACTTTTGTCATTTTTACACAACCTAGAATACAATATATTTCAAGACAAAAAAATAGCAATGATACGAAATATCACTGCCTATAACTAATTTTCTTTAAGATTTTTTTGAAACTTTAAAATGCCGTTTTCGAGATTTTCAGAGAAAATTGCACAATGATTGGTGACAAAGTTGCACAAAACACATAATCAAAACCATTTTTGCGGATAACCCTTACTTTTGGGATAATATGTTGCAGCTAGCCAAAATAGACGTCTTAGGGCTCTTAACAACGCATTTGACAAGCGATGCAATAATTTCATACTGTATACCACAACAATATGATATTTACAAAAATGGTACCAGAATTATACGATAATTAAAAATTATGATGCTCGATTTTTTTTTTGTGCGTGTGTTTTCTACCGTGCTGACAAATGATTCTCATGCTACATGGAACAATGTAGTTTGAAATAATTGAAATATATTTTTAACTTTCAAAAATGTAAGAAAAAATGTTTGGAGGTGGTCAAGGGTGTATATTCCAAGCGTTTAAAATCTCAATCATAAATTCTATGTATTCGGGGCTACACAAAGAATGATAAATCTGACGAAATTTAGTTTTAAAATTGTACACCATTCACTATACTCATATTCTCACTTTTTTTATTTTTTGTATGTTAGAATACAAAGTACTTAATATTAAGATTCTACAGTTTCATAGTACATAAAATTAATTAGATACTGACTTTTAAAATAACTAAATTAAAACTAATAGGGTGACACGACCGTTTGAGCGACTAAGTTTATCATATATACAATATGATACTTTTATTTTTTGTATAGTTACATATCATATTTTATATGCTAACTTGAATTTTAAATACCATTCAAAAATATATAGAAAAAACATGCTTTCCATTTTTATCATATAATGATGTTATATCATTTTAAAAGTGTTGTATAGTTGTGGTATATGGTATAAAAAGCTGTCCTACTTGTCAAGTATGTTGTTAAGGGCCCTAAGATATCAATTTGGGCTAGTTTCAACATATTACACCAAAAGTTGGGGTTAACTACAAAAATTGTTTTAATACTCTGTTTTGTGCAACTTTGTCATCAAACATTGGTGCTTGGTACGTGCAATATTCTCAAATTTTCATAACAAAGAGCTGGGAGTACTAGATGTAGCCCGGGCACGCTTTGTTGGAATATTAGGAAATTTGCACATGAGATTAATTACCGAAATCAACATCATATACAAGCACTAGCAGATCTAATCACATATGTCAAACTAGACATATCTAACCGATCTGCATATGGACCAACACGCTTCAGGCGCCGAAGCACGAGGTGATGCGGGCGATTTATAACGAGAGTACTGTACGACAGGACTGGACGGATGCCAAGTCGAGCACATAAGTCAAGAATAAGCGGTGACAGCGAGGCATGGCAGAAAAGAAACAAAGAAGATACGATAGATCTAGGCCCTAAACAAGAATCATCGAGCGTGTACTGACGTGGGATATCTCCTGACACAAGCCAACGGGTCCAGGGAAGTAATTTTCTCTGGCTTCCATCCACGCTATGTCGTCTACTTTGACACGTACGTACATAGCCATCTGGTCTAGTGTAGTATAGTGTCCAGGCACCGGCACGTGGATATGGAGTGGTGCGAGTTCCTGTTCAACACCTCATTCGCCGCCGGATGAGTTGTTCCCGGAGTCCGACGAGCTCTCCCTGGGAGCACAGCCGCCGCCACCTCCCCCGCAACTACTGCCAAGGCGATGGGATGCATTCGTGGGTGCACCTCTAGGAGACATGCATGCATGCATGCATGGTGCACCTCTAGCACAAGATTGGTCAAACTGGCATGACATTGACTTTTGACTACTTACAGTACCGGTGATCGAGCATACGCACATATTAAGAAGGTGATCGAGCATATACACATATTAGGATTAGCAAAATACTGAACATGTACGGTGACTAATTTACTACTCCTAGTTCCCCGTTACCAGGAGCTGGTTCTTCTTGATCTTCTTCTTCTCATTTATCCTCTTGTTCCTATTCTTCTTGTTCATGTGCAACTTTGCCTTCCACTCCGCCAGTTCAGCTTTACCTTTCTCATAGGTGGACAAGCAGGAGAAGAGGCCTTCGCCCCCCCAATGACACGCTGCAGAAAAGGCTAATGACTGATTAGATGTGAAACTATGGCCAGATTCTGAAATATTAGCTTGAGACTGGCCCCACTCATGGGATAATTACCTTCAGCGGCCCGCGTTGATTGTAGATCCTGGCTCAGCCGCTCATAGAACAATATGGTACTGTATACTAGGTCAGGTACGCGTCCATGCTTGCATATTTGACTCGCTTGTCAGGCAGGGGCACTGGCGCCCATCCTTTGTGTTCATCTGAAGGCAGCTTCTTTTTCAATTCTTTGTAGGAGCTGTCAATGAGGGCGGCAGCGAACACACCCAAGGAATCCTTTAAATTCTTTGTGCCAGGAGGCTTCCACTCCTTCTGGATGTCCACAAAGTTCTGCACTGCCAGACCACAACGCTTAAGCATCTCAATGTCATTGCCGATGTCGAAGCCTGCAAAGACAATGTTGGAGTCAAGAAGGAAATTCTTGATCTTCGTGCATGGCTCGACGGCCGCGGATATCTGGTACACCAGGCAGTGCATGCTGGTGCACAACTGGATGACGGCAGCCTTCTGCGTGCTCGAATCCTCGTCGGTGAACTCTACGTCGGGGCCGAACATCTTGTCCGCCTTCGGATCCTTCTCCCACAACGCTTCGATGTAGTCGATGTAGTCGTTCACCACATACGCCTCGCTTGTATAGCACGCCTTAATGACGGTGTCGCCATGGAGCTCGATGGAACGCGGGTTGAGGACGTCGAACGAGCCATGGTTGCCGCCTTGTCAGCGGCGGCCTCTTTTTCTTCGCCGGAGGGGAGGAAGAACGGCAGACGGCGGAGAGAGAGACACAAAAATAAGACGGTTGTGCAGCGTGTAGGCTTAAAACTGAACGATGGAACCGAGTGGCAGGTTGCATATTAATAACTGCCCGCTAGGCCACTGGTACTCGCACTAATGCGCGCATTGTTGTTTTTTACTTTTTAATGGTATGAAAAAATAGTACTCCCTCGGTCGTATAGTATTCTGCGCACAACCCCATAGTCCCAAAACCGCACACCTTTCAACGCACACATTTAATTTCTTCTCAATTAGTGGCTGGTTTCACATTTTTTTTCAATTTTTAATTAGTTGTGCTCATTTGAACACGATCGTGGTAGCTCACCCGTGCTAGGGCTTTTTTCATGAAAATATCGCGGACCAAGTTTAGTATATTTTTTTATCGTAACTATGTCACATAAAACACAACGTCGCGGGTTTCATTTTTTTTTAAATTAGTTGTGCTCATTTGAATGTTGGGAAAACCTCAAATAACCCCATTCATCTGCTGAAAACCATGCAATCCCTCTCCAAACCCTAGCGGCGATCTCTGACCATTGGATCTTACCCTAGCGCCGAACCGCAGCCTTCAGATCGGTCGAACCCCGAGAGGCTTCTTCCGCAAAGTGATGGCCGCGCGTGTAGGACTGGGAATCTCTCTGTCACCCAAAGCATGTGATCGTTACCAGCTGACGAGTGGACCGCGGCGTACCCAATGACAGGTGGGTCATAGCTCGCCCACAATTTGCCTCCTCTCTTCCCCAACAAAATCAATCTTATTTATTGTACCAACTTCACACGAAATGGGGATTTTGGCACTTATAGAAAATAAAAAACTCTTGGAGTCTTGTTTACAACGATGTATGCATACCCACATATAAAAATTCTTCTCGAGTTGTCTATGGAATCCTAATATCAACATCCCACGGGGCAACAAACATAATATAAATTATTTGCTCATAATCTCAACATTTTGCAACGTCAATTTCTTATTCACAAGATGAATTGACAGATTCAGTTCATCGCCACTACAAAAAGGTAGCAACCTTCTTCTTCCTCGGGTGGAAATTTTGTCCTTTTGGTCGATAGGCTGGATAAGAATTGTGTGCTATAACGCTATAGTGTCTCAGCGTGACATATATAGCGTGTTATTTTGCTAATAGCACCATAGCGAGCAAAAGTAGCTAAATTTTGCGTGGACTCTACGAATATGTTGTAGCGCACTATTTTTTCCATGCTTTTTATTGGTGCCTCCCTAGATACGTCGCGTGAGACAAAAATATCTGGCATCTAGTTACTCTGATATTCCTATGCCATATATCCTCGTTAAAAAGGGTCTAATGCCACAATAACTGCTGCAAAAGAAAGTGATTGCGTAGTACATGTGAGCATATATTAGTGAGGACACATTGGGCTGCAATTGCAACTGGATTGTATAGTAGGATTTTCGAAACATATGAAAAGGAAAAGGAAAACACTTCTATTCCCCCGGGGGATCGCACGCGACGCGTCCCCCGGGTGGAGCGAGCGACGCGTGTCCCAGCGAGGCCTACCACGTTCCCATCCTAATCACCTTCCCCGGTTCGTTCTTTTCTCTAATCTCATTTTTGGTCAACACCACAGCCCATCGTCTCCCTCCCCGTGCTGCCGCCAGTGGCTCGCTCCGCCAGGTCTCCGCCACCTGACGATGTGCCCGACCGCGCCGACGCCGGATGCTGGCGGGGATCCGGAGCCATGGGCGCCTCCTCCTGCGTGCTCCTCTTCGACCATCACCGCATCCCCAGGCACTCCACGCTGCTGCCTAGCTGCTCGCCGTCTACCATGCCATGGCCCCGCCGATTGAGCTCCACTGCGGCTCCGGCGCCGTCCAGTTCCTCCTCTTCGAGCCGGGACGGCGGCTCCCTCTCTCCCAGCAAGGTAATTTCGTGGCTGCTGGCGAGGGCATGGTGACCGAGCCCCTCTCGTCTCCATCGCGACCGACGTGGCCAGGCGCGGTGACGCCGTGCGCCCCCTCGTCTCCCTCGCGGCCGACGATCAACGGCCAGGCCACGCTCCTCCGTGCTCCACCGGCCCGTCCGCGCGCCGGCGCCCCTGTCCACCCCGTAGTGCGCCATCCCCGCCTCACCTCGCACGCCACCGAGCAGGGCAGCCAACACCACGGTTCTTCCCCATCCTCGCACCCCGCCGCGGCCCTCCCGCGCCTCAGTGCGCCGTTGCTGCTAAACCGTGCGCATTTTTGTAGCATTTTTTTGTTCTTCACATGAGCAATTCTGTCATGGGATTGTCACGGCAGATACTACCTGGGGGTAGTTTAGATTGGGGGACATGGTGACTCTGGTGTACAGGAGATTGTTTAGCTCTACGGGGTCACAGGATTTATCCAGGTTCAGTCTCTCCATAGGAGATAAAGACCTACTTCATGCTTGCTTGTTATTGATGGGGAGATCTCAAGACCCGGGCTGCAATGTCGCCGAGTCACGAGTTTAGGGTTACAATGATTCTACCTTATGTTTCTCTCTACGAACTTCAGCTTATCGATCTATGATCCAGGAGCCGGTTTATATAGGTTACCGGGTCTCCTGGTCGCTTACAAGGCAAGGTCGGGTTACCCCATACTCGGAGTCCTATTCTAGCTCTTCTTGCTCTTCGTGCCCTCCAAGTTTGGGACTCCGTGACACATACTGCCTCCAGGCCTTCTGGAACCTTCCTTGTGGAGGCCGGGTTACCGACAACTCTCCGGCCCATCAGTGTAACCCGGCCCGTGGCAACGGTTTAGCTGGCCTCGCCCGGCCTCCTGCCTAGCAGGTCACGCTTCCCTCTTCATGGGCCTACCGGATTATAATCCCCCCAACAGTAGCCCCCAGGGCAACTCGGGCACCAAGTTGGCATGCTCCTCTTCTGATTATAAACTTCATTTCTTAGCGAGAGCCACCATCCTTGTTGTCCGGATTAACCTCCTGAAAATAAGAATTACACATAAAAAGTTAAAAACCGGGTTACAGTGCTTTCTCTTTAGCTAGGCCGGCTCTTCTTGACGGTCCATATCATAACCCGGCTACATCATACCGGGTTCATACGCCTCCGGTTTTATGCTCAACACTTAGTAAAAAATATCACTCAATTCTAATCTATCCCTTGTCAAGGAATATTCCTTTTGTCTTATCCATTTGTCGCTAACTGCGGCTCAAAGATCCTTATCAGCGTAGTCTTTACTTTTTTACCCCTAGGATTTTTACTGTGTCTATAAATATAGGGCTAGGGTAAAATGGGTTTCATTTTCCCCATTTCCCCTTGCCTCATCATCTTGTTCCTCCAGCCGCCGCCGGAGCTCCAATCTCCAATCGCGAACCAGAAGAAGCACGAGCGCGGCCGTGGCCATCTCCAGGCCATCCAGCCCCTCTGCGCTCCTCATTTCCATCTAATCTGTCATCGCTGCTGCTCCACAACTTTCCCGCATCGCCACTTCTAATCCGTCGCTAGGGTTGGCCATTAAACCTGCTCAAGCCCAAGCTCGATTCGCAATGGTGAAGGAGAAGAAACTAACCAAAGGACCCAAGGGCGCGAAGAAGGCGACCGGCAGCGTGTCAGGCTCGGGCACAGCCATGGCCGCAGCTCCGCTCAACTGGACCAAATCTACGGTGACCTAGCCGATGCTCCAGGAACATGTCGATTGCGGTGAGCTTCCCCGCAAAATGAGATCCAATGGCGCGCTGCTGGAGAAGAGATCCACCTCGAGCCGCGCGAAGGTGAAATTGTCGTTCTTCTCGATCATGTCGCGAGGTCTCCGGCCCCTGGCTCTCTTTTCTTTTGTCAAGTCTTTAAGTATACGGACTCACCACACTAGATGTGGTGTTGGGGAAAGATAACCCGGTAGGTCCAAGGATAGGGAAACTATGACCCGCCAGGAGGAAAGACTGGCGAGGCCCACCAGATCATCTTGGGCCGGGCTACATTGATGGACTGAGGAGTTTGTCGGTGACCCGGTGTAAACAAGGGAGGTTCTAGAAGACCCGGAGGTGGTATGCGAGACTTGGAGGCCAAGATAGATGAGTTAGACTTTGGTTAGAACTCCAAGTTCGGGCGTGAACCGGCCTTACCTTGTAATCGACCAGGAGACCCGGGTATCTATATAAACCGGCTCCTAGGTCATAGAACAGGACGAACTTAAGAGGATAGACTAGACGCACAAGCTTACGGCAAGAGAACCTTTGTAACCTAGACTCTGAACCCGCCGGTGTTGTTATCCGCCGGGTGATCGAGATCGATATGAGAGTAAAGAAACACCAGGCTGGAAGTAGGTCTTTATCTCCAATGGAGAGGCTGAACCGGGATACATCCTTTTTCCCTAGTGAGCTAAACAATCTCCCGAACGCTATGACTGCCTTGCCTCCAATCTCAAGTTACCACCCGGTAACATCTGCCGTGACAAAACCACGACAGTTGGCGCCCACCGTGGGGCAAGCGTCAAAAAGCGTTATCATCACGGGAGAAGCTTTGCGAGGCATGCAGAACCTGGCCATCGGCCGGGTCATGATCAATCTACAAGGAGAGCACGTCGTGGACGATTTCGGGTGGAGCCTGGAGTCAGATTCACTGGAGACCGGCTCAGTCGTCCGATCGGGCGGATCAACGTCTTCGTGGGGATGATAGGTACATCGAAACCCGCCCTGCAATTTTCTGATTCTGTATCTGAAGCAGGAACCACCGTTCACTCGGATGGAGAGGATCAGTTGGGACGACGGAGATCGAGTCAGGAAACACCACGCAGGGAGCCGGGTCAGAAAAGCAGGCTTGGGCTCCACGTGGCCAGATCAATGATGATACAGAATCAATCTTGGAATTGTTTGAGGATCGCTATGGATACGAGGTAGAAGGGAAGAGTACGAGTCAGAACCGGGTCCGGTGCGCCGGGCTGCGGTCTACACCGCTCCAGCAATCAACACAGAACCAGTCCCAACAACAGCTTTGGCGGTAGTAACCCAGCCGGGTCAAGCGGCGCCGGGTTTGGCGATCAGAGAACCAGTTATCCAGGAGCAACAGCAGGTCGGGGTAGATGGAGAACGTGCATCAGTTAGTGCCGAGTCAGAAACTACAGCGGCATACAGAAACACGTTTGGATTTTTGGCGAACAGGGCAACGGGTCAAGGAACATCAGCTTTACCTAACCCCCCCCACCGCGATTCCTTAGTGACCTGCCAAGTGCTCCAGCAGCAACAGCAAATCCTGTGACCCCAGCAGTGGCAGCAGCGCAAGTCAGGGCGACAGACCCGGCTCGCATCGCTTACGAGCAGCAGATGGCATCGTTACAACGGCGTTTTGATCAGCAAGCGGCGCTGCAGCGGCAGTTGGATCAGCAGGACGAGTTTTTACGGCAAGCGGCAACAGCATTAGAAAATAGATCCAGAGAACAGCAACAGAGACAACAGAGTTTGATTGGCCGTGGTGGTCACATTAACCCGGCTAATCTATTCCAGCGCCGCAGGATCAGTTGATTGGAGGAACACCTGCAGTTCAAGCTACAGGACAGATGGTGGCTAACCCGCCGGCCCCAGCGCAAGCCGGGTCACCAGTTGTACCAACCGGAGGAGCCGGCAGAGATATTGAAGCTATGCCACCACCACAACCCAGATTTCACACGCCAGCGGGTCATTACAGTAACCCGGCTGACAACGTATATGCGGCTACAGTGGCACTAGATCGTATTCCATTGGGCGATTCACCTGCAGAAATAGAAGCAAGACGTGCCATTGACATGCTACGAACGGCCGTAGCCCAGCAAGCAAATTACTCGCATCGGAAAAGCGCGTTGCATTCAACATCTTTTCACAGCCGTCGTACCAGGAGTCGTCATGCGAGTCACCAAGGCCAGCCGGGTTAGCAGCCGCAGGGCAGCAGGATCCGGCGGGTCAGCAAAATCAAGTACCACAGCAACAACCGAGACAAGTGGCTCCAGCAGCATCAAGAGCTCAGGCCATAGTTGACAGCTCCAGGGCGAGGCGCGCAGCAAATTACAACCCGCCGTGGTACCTGCCGGAGGAGCCGGAGAAATCCCACGGGCGGGTTCAGTATCTAATCAGCAAGTAGCAAGGGCAGGACACGTTGAAGTAGCATCAACAATGGCGGGTCCCAAGTGCCTCATCGATTCCATCAGATCAGAGCCATATCCAGATAAGTTCAAAGAACCTAGTAAAATTTCAAATTATGATCCTAGCATAGATCCTGAGACATGGATAAATAGTTATGAGATGGCTATGAGTATTCGTAATGCATCTGAAAATATTTGTGCGAAGTTCATGTATCTAATGATGAGTGAAGGTGCAGCGAAGTTGTGGTTCAACACTATACCAGAGAAATCCATCAGTTCCTGGAGTCAGCTAGGGCGGCTTTCATCAAGAACTTCCATGGGACGTGCAAGAGGTTATACACAATTGAGGACCTGGACCGGTGTGTACACAGGAAGGGCGAGTCAGCACGCAATTGGATGCGCCGGATTACAGAGATCCTCCACTCTTCCACCAATATTTTGCCAACTAGCGCGATGTCAACATTGGAGAAGAATTGCAGATATGACCCGGTTGTTCAGAAAATGAGTCGCATGAGGAACAGCCCAGGAGCAAATGATATAACCATGGGAGAGGTGTTGGACGCAGCCAACAAGCATGCTTACACAGATAAAACCAAGGATGAAACTGAGGAAGACAAAGGAAAGGGTAATGTGAACAATGGAGAAACAACAACAACAACAACAACAACAACAACAACAAGCAACAACAACTATCACAAGAGGCCACACGCAGAGGACAACTCAGATCTAGTTGCAAACGCAAATACCGGGTCAGCGAGACCCAGAACAGATGGAAATTTCAGAGGAAACAACTACAATGGAGGTAACAACAACCGTGGGCCACCGCGTCCCCCGGGTCACTTTGATCCGATGAAGATGCCGTGCCCGCGTCACAGTCGAGATGGCAGACCCGCCAATCACTCCTTGGAGCAGTGCGTGGATCTGCAGAGATGGAAGAATATGGAAATCCAGAGGGTAATGCGTGGCGCAGGAAACGGTGGAGGACCCGGCCGCGGAGGTAACCCGGCTAATGGTCCCGTGCCCAATGCTAATCCAGAAGCCGGCAACCCTGACAACAACCAGAACAGAGAAAATCAAGGGGGTTATCAGGAAAACCCGAAGCGACTTGGCGGGTATCACGTTCATACGCTCAATACATCAAAGAGAGAGAAAAAGTTGGTTCAGCGTGCAGTTAACACGGTTTCATCGGCAGTACCGAAATATTTGAAGTACTCAGAAGTTCCAGTAACATGGAGTAGAGAGGATCACCCGCCCATATTGAAACACCGGGTCTCCTTGCCTTGGTGGTTGCACCTCAGGTGGCGGGTTACGTTCTGAAAAGTGTTGATGGATGGAGGCAGTGCTATCAACATCTTGTACTACGAGACGTTCTTGCGTATGAATCTCAAAAAGTCACAGTTGCAGCCAACCAATACCGTATTTCATGGAATAGTACCTGGGAAATCACATAGCCCGGAGGGAAAAATAACACTTGATGTTGCGTTTGGCGAGTCCAAGCATAAGTTTCGTATGGAGAAAATTACATTTGAGGTTGTGAAGTTGGAAAGCCCATATCACGCTATCTTCGGAAGGCCTGCCTTTGCCAAATTCATGGCCAGGCCGTGTTACGTGTATCTACAATTGAAAATCCCAAGTTCTAATGGAGTTATACTATTCATGGAAGCCGGGAGATGGCGGCTCAGTGTGACAATGGTGATGCAGCTTTGGCAGAACGAGCATGTGCAGAGGAGGAGCTGCGGTACAACAAGTCTCAGGTAGACCCGGCTGATAGAACCGTGTTACAGAGAACCACGGCTAAAGAGAAAGAAAAGTTCAAACCCGCCCAAGATACTAAGATGGTTGATTTCACACCCGGCGATTCTTCCAAGCAGTTCGCCGTGGGGTCCAATTTAACTGACAAATAGGAAAGCACGCTCATCGAGTTCATCCGTGAGAATAGGGACGTTTTTGCATGGACACCTAGTGACATGCCTGGCGTATGTGGGGACCCCGGACTAGCTGTCCGAAATACCCGATTATGCTTAACACAACGATCCCGTGATCAGTGTGTCGTTGCACATAATCCGAATTGGATACCAAAGTTTACATCCATTACAATAGCGAATTAAAAGTCTTACATAAACGGTCGTTTAGACCAAGTCTTACATAGGTGCCTTCATGGGCCAAACCAAAATATCAGCGGAAGCTACGGCGTAGTAGACATCATATTCTAACGATGACGACCCGACAGGCAGCTGACTTGTGGAGATCCTTAGTTTGCGTAGAAGTCGCCATACTCCTGCTCGGCGTAGTGCTCCTCCTCGTAGTCTGGCTAGGACAATAGCCAGGGACGAAACCAATATGAGTACATTTGAATGTACTCGCAAACTACCCCAACATGAGTATGCACTAGTTTTATCTTACTTTCATACTTTTATTTATTTAAAACATCTCTATATCTTTATTGAAAAAGGTAAGAAGAGTTTTATAACTATCTTTAAAATAAGTCACCATCTCATTTGTTTCTCCAAAAACCCCTCCTTTTCCTGACCATGGCTCACCATAGTCCATTTATTTCAACAACTCATACCACTCCATTTGGTATAGCTGTGTAACACCATCACCATTTCAGTTTCTTTAAACTTAAAAACTTTTCCAAAAACTTGCACATGATCTTAGGACAGCCTCCCAATTGTCCATAACCGAGGACTCGGCTATTCGAATAGTTTTGACCCTCTGCAGAGATAGCACGCTTTTAACCCACATCCATCCGGTAACTCATCGTGTCAGCCACGTCCCGCCATACAAGGTGTATGCGAAGTTGAGCCACCGACCCTAGCCTCTCCTTTGCTCATGCTAGTATAGGACCCTGCCCCTATGATACTTTCCATCCACACTTAACCCAGCCCGTCGGAATCTAAGTGAGAGGACTCAAAGGTTTTTCCCGGCGACCACATGGTGAAGTCTTCAATCCTCCTCCTTATCTTTCATAGAATTTGAGCGAGGACCCAGGTCAGGGGTGGATCACAAACCATCCCCTCATGCATAACGGAGTTATCTCCGTCGATGACGTATCCCATACTAATAAGAGCAAATTATATGACTAAGCCCTTTCCCATATGTGGGTAAATGTGGTCGCACAGAGTAAGATTGGTCGTCATAGTACTAGGACACTGTGCATTTTTCATAAACATCCCCATTTTCCATTTCTCTACTTCAACACCGACATCTCGGCATTCCATAACCACACAAGTATTTTCAAAGGAGTTTTGAATAAACAACATTGTTTCCCATCCTATAGTTTTATATAAACTACCTTATATTTCTACATAGGGTGGCAAAATAATATCCATATACTTTTTGAAAAGGTTTTGTAAACCAATGCCTTAAGAGTAAATCATTTGATCAAAGTAGATGCATATGTATTTAGGTGCAAGCTCAGGGAGTAGCTTGCCTTGCTCGGCAAAGTGACCTTGGTCTTGATCTTCAGATTCAACAAACTCTCCTTCCTCGATAAATCTGACAGCGTTCTCGTCTAATTAATTAAACAAACAAATACAAACAATCACTAGATTACTCAAGCAACTTCACACCATAACAATCATAAACATCACAAATAGCTACTGCACACATCAACAATACAATTTGGTTTCAAAATAATTGAATTAAACATTATTTAATTATGTGCAAAATTATGGCAGAAACTTGTGGAACATGTTTAATTGCACAACTTGAGTTCTGTTGGTCACAAAAATACAAACTAAATTTCTATAGAAAGCTACTGATGTGTAGAAGACAACACAATTTGATTTGGACTAATAAAGTATCTGAAACAAACAAGTTTAACAAGTGTAGAAGACAACTAAATTTCGTAATGATCCTAGCATAGATCCTGAGACATGGATAAATAGTTATGAGATGGCTATGAGTATTCGTAATGCATTTGAAAATATTTGTGCGAAGTTCATGTATCTAATGATGAGTGAAGGTGCAGCGAAGTTGTGGTTCAACACCATACCAGAGAAATCCATCAGTTCCTAGAGTCAGCTAAGGGTGGCTTTCATCAAGAACTTCCATGGGACGTGCAAGAGGTTATACACAATTGAGGACCTGGACCGGTGTGTGTACGCAGGAAGGGCGAGTCAGCACGCAATTGGATGCGCCGGATTACAGAGATCCTCCACTCTTCCACCAATATTTTGCCAACTAGCGCGATGTCAACATTGGAGAAGAATTGCAGATATGACCTGGTTGTTCAGAAAATGAGTCGCATGAGGAACAGCCCAGGAGCAAATGATATAACCATGGGAGAGGTGTTGGACGCAGCCAACAAGCATGCTTACACAGATAAAACAAAGGATGAAACTGAGGAAGACAAAGGAAAGGGTAATGTGAACAATGGAGGGAGAAACAACAACAACAACAAAAACAACAACAACAACAACAATAGCAACAACAACTATCACAAGAGGCCACACACAGAGGACAACTCAGATCTAGTTGCAAACGCAAATACCGGGTCAGCGAGACCCAGAACAGATGGAAATTTCAGAGGAAACAACTACAATGGAGGTAACAACAACCGTGGGCCACCGCGTCCCCTGGGTCACTTTGATCCGATGAAGATGCCGTGCCCGCGTCACAGTCGAGATGGCAGACCCGCCAATCACTCCTTGGAGCAGTGCGTGGATCTGCAGAGATGGAAGAATATGGAAATCCAGAGGGTAATGCGTGGCGCAGGAAACGGTAGAGGACCCGGCCGCGGAGGTAACCCGGCTAATGGTCCGTGCCCAATGCTAATCCAGAAGCCGGCAACCCTGACAGCAACCAGAACAGAGAAAATCAAGGGGGTTATCAGGAAAACCCGAAGCGACTTGGGGGTATCACGTTCATACGCTCAATACATCAAAGAGAGAGAAAAAGTTGGTTCAGCGTGCAGTTAACACGGTTTCATTGGCAGTACCGAAATATTTTAAGTACTCAGAAGTTCCAGTAACATGGAGTAGAGAGGATCACCCGCCCATCATTGAAACACCGGGTCTCCTTGCCTTGGTGGTTGCACCTCAGGTGGCGGGTTACGTTCTGAATAACGTGTTGATGGATGGAGGCAGTGCTATCGACATCTTGTACTACGAGACGTTCTTGTGTATGAATCTCAAAAGGTCACAGTTGCAGCCAACCAATACCGTATTTCATGGAATAGTACCTGGGAAATCACATAGCCCGGAGGGAAAAATAACACTTGATGTTGCGTTTGGCGAGTCCAAGCATAAGTTTCTTATGGAGAAAATTACATTTGAGGTTGTGAAGTTGGAAAGCCCATATCACGCTATCTTCGGAAGGCCTGCCTTTGCCAAATTTATGGCCAGGCCGTGTTACGTGTATCTACAATTGAAAATCCCAAGTTCTAATGGAATTAATACAATTCATGGAAGCCGGGAGATGGCAACTCAGTGTGACAATGGTGATGCAGCTTTGGCAGAACGAGCAAGTGCAGAGGAGGAGCTGCGGTACAACAAGTCTCAGGTAGACCCGGCTAATAGAACCGTGTTACAGAGAACCACGGCTAAAGAGAAAGAAAAGTTCAAACCCGCCCAAGATACTAAGATGGTTGATTTCACACCCGGCGATTCTTCCAAGCAGTTCGCCGTGGGGTCCAATTTAACTGACAAATAGGAAAGCACGCTCATCGAGTTCATCCGTGAGAATAGGGACGTTTTTGCATGGACACCTAGTGACATGCCTGGCGTATGTGGGGACCCCGGACTAGCTGTCCGAAATACCCGATTATGCTTAACACAACGATCCCGTGATCAGTCTGTCGTTGCACATAATCCGAATTGGATACCAAAGTTTACATCCATTACAATACCGAATTAAAAGTCTTACATAAACGGTCGTTTAGACCAAGTCTTACATAGGTGCCTTCATGGGCCAAACCAAAATATCAGCGGAAGCTACGGCGTAGTAGACATCATATTCTAACGATGACGACCCGACAGGCAGCTGACTTGTGGAGATCCTTAGTTTGCGTAGAAGTCGCCATACTCCTGCTCGGCATAGTGCTCCTCCTCGTAGTCTGGCTAGGACAATAGCCAGGGACGAAACCAATATGAGTACATTTGAATGTACTTGCAAACTACCCCAACATGAGTATGCACTAGTTTTATCTTACTTTCATACTTTTATTTATTTAAAACATCTCTATATCTTTATTGAAAAAGGTAAGAAGAGTTTTATAACTATCTTTAAAAGAAGTCACCATCTCATTTGTTTCTCCAAAAACCCCTCCTTTTCCTGACCATGGCTCACCATAGTCCATTTATTTCAACAACTCATACCACTCCATTTGGTATAGCTGTGTAACACCATCACCATTTCAGTTTCTTTAAACTTAAAAACTTTTCCAAAAACTTGCACATGATCTTAGGACAACCTCCCAATTGTCCATAACCGAGGACTCGGCTATTCGAATAGTTTTGACCCTCTGCAGAGGTACCACGCTTTTAACCCACATCCATCCGGTAACTCATCGTGTCAGCCACGTCCCGCCATACAAGGTGTATGCGAAGTTGAGCCACCGACCCTAGCCTCTCCTTTGCTCATTCTAGTATAGGACCCTGCCCCTATGATACTTTCCATCCACACTTAACCCAGCCCGTCGGAATCTAAGTGAGAGGACTCAAAGGTTTTTCCCGGCGACCACATGGTGAAGTCTTCAATCCTCCTCCTTATCTTTCATAGAATTTGAGCGAGGACCCAGGTCAGGGGTGGATCACAAACCATCCCCTCATGCATAACGGAGTTATCTCCGTCGATGAGGTATCCCATACTAATAAGAGAAAATTATATGACTAAGCCCTTTCCCATATGTGGGTAAATGTGGTCGCACAGAGTAAGATTGGTCGTCATAGTACTAGGCCACTGTGCATTTTTCATAAACATCCCCATTTTCCATTTCTCTACTTCAACACCGACATCTCGGCATTCCATAACCACACAAGTATTTTCAAAGGAGTTTTGAATAAACAACATTGTTTCCCATCCTATAGTTTTATATAAACTACCTTATATTTCTACATAGGGTGGCAAAATAATATCCATATACTTTTTGAAAAGGTTTTGTAAACCAATGCCTTAAGAGTAAATCATTTGATCAAAGTAGATGCATATGTATTTAGGTGCAAGCTCAGGGAGTAGCTTGCCTTGCTCGGCAAAGTGACCTTGGTCTTGATCTTCAGATTCAACAAACTCTCCTCCTCGATAAATCCGACAGCGTTCTCGTCTAATTAATTAAACAAACAAATACAAACAATCACTAGATTACTCAAGCAACTTCACACCATAACAATCATAAACATCACAAATAGCTACTGCACACATCAACAATACAATTTGGTTTCAAAATAATTGAATTAAACATTATTTAATTATGTCCAAAATTATGGCAGACACTTGTGGAACATGTTTAATTGCACAACTTGAGTTCTGTTGGTCACAAAAATACAAACTAAATTTCTATAGAAAGCTACTGATGTGTAGAAGACAACACAATTTGATTTGGACTAATAGAGTATCAGAAACAAACAAGTTTAGCATTTAAACCTTCTGTAGTATTTTTAATAATACTTTTTAACTATTTATTTAAATGACATGAGACTACTTGGGTTGGTTAAACAATTTCATAAGCTTTCCAGAACAATTGAGTTTGATTTATTTGGACTTGTAAATCTTGAGATATTGATTTTCTAAGTTGATGCCAGTACAGAAATTTCCAGAGAAAGTAAAATTCGAAATTGTGTTCTGTTTGGATAATGTTCAAATTTCTAACATGGGGGGCCTACACGTCAGCGGCACAGGAGAAAATATCTCGCGCGCTGGAAATCTTTAAATATCTGACGTGTGGGGTCCACTTGCCAGTGGCTCAATTAAACGAAACGGTACGCAACCGTTGATCAACGATCGAACGGCTCACGGAGCCCGCGTTCATCGACGACCTAAACATGGCGTCGCCGGAGCTCCGGCGACGGCGAGGGTGGCCAGTGGGGTACCTGTGTGGTCTAGGGACGGCGGAGAGGACGGCGTTCGACGGCGGAGGTCGTGGGGAAGCTTGGGAGGCGAGTGGAGCTTGATGGGGAGGCTCCTAGCGTCGGCGACGATCTCCTTCTTCTCCGCGGCCGTGCTCCAACTCCGGCGAGATCCTACGGGGGCTCCTGGGCACGATACAGAGGGGAAAACTTCGCGGGTGAGTGTGGTGGTAATGGAGACGCGAGGGAAGGCCAGGGAAGAGCAAGGGAGGAAGCAGCACGGCGTGGCCGTGGTCGTCGCCTACCTCGGCACGGCGAGGTTGCAGCGCACTGCCACGGGCAGCAGCGGCTTCACGGCAGAGGCTCCGCCCTCCTGGCGGTGCACGGGAGAGAGTGGTGAGTGAGAGAGACAGTGGGGCGGTGTGGAGAGAGTGCGGGGCTCGGGTGGTTATATAGCCGCAACGCCGGCGTACGGTGGTCGCGGTCCAGCGGCGTCCAGAGAGCGAGAGAGACCGGCACGTGGTGTCTGGGGGGGTCCGGGCATGGGCTAGGAGTCACGGCGTAGTGTATCGCGTGTCGGGGAGCTGTGAGGGGGCAATTTGGCCGGCGCCGTCGAGTTGCTCCGCGGCGGTGCAGAGGGGACAGGGGCGGCATTGGGGCGGGAGAGAGCTCTCAAGTGCTCTCCTCTGCGTGCAGAGGCTGCAGAGGCACGGGGGCGAGGGAGAACGCGAGCAGGGGGGCCTGGGTGGCCTGAAAACGGCGAGGAGCGCGGCATCCAGCGTCGACACGGCGACGGCGACAGTGAGCTAGGGGAGAGAGGTAGGGGATGGCGGTTTTGCAGAAAACCCCCTGCCTCCTCTTTTCTCTGTTTTCTTTTACTTCTTTTTAGTCCAGTAGCATTTTAGGATTTTATTTAGGGCACTTAATCATTTTAGAAAAATTTGCAAATAATTGTGGGGCCTCCCCATAACATGTAGAAGCTCCACAAAATTTGGCTTTGCAAAATAAAATGTTTTGAATCATTTTCATTCATAGGGTTTTGAATTTGGTATTTTGGTTTTATTTCAAATTGATTTTACTTTACAATTTTAAAACTAGTTTTAAAAAAATAGTATTGGAGAAGGAAAGTAGTAAGAATCAAAATGGGAGTGTTTACATCACCACTCCTCTGAATTTTGTTTGAAACAATTTTAAGTTTCTTATTTGGAGAATTTGGGTGACACACTTGTCACTTTTATTTTTCTTGTTTCATTTTTGCTTTTGTATTTCATCTTATCAATTCAAGCAAACAAGCAACACAAGCAACAAGAAATTATTACCACAAGCAACAATTTATAAACAACACATAATAATCAACAAAAGTTTTTGTTGGCTCTCATTTTTGGAATAATAATACTTATAATATTTTTGGGCTGTTACAGCGTACCTGCTGAACTCGCTGAGCACAAGTTACATGTTAACCCGGGAGCAAAACCCGTCAAACAAGGTTTGCGCAGATTGAATGAGGAAAGGAGAAAGATTGTAGGAAAAGAGGTAGCCCGGCTCTTGGCCGCGGGCTTTATCATGGAGGTTTTTCACCCCAAGTAGTTGGCTAACCCGGTACTTGTGTTGAAGAAAAATAATGAATGGCGGATGTGCATAGACTACACCAGTTTGAATAAGGTTTGTCCCAAAGATCCTTTTGCATTACCTCGTATTGATCAGATTATCGATGCAGTTGCAGGCAGCGAGCTCTTGTGTTTTTTGGATGCATATTCGGGTTACAATCAGATCAAGCTCAATGAGGAGGATTGGGAAAAGACGGCTTTCATAACCCCTTTTGGGGCGTATTGTTACAAAAATATGACCTTTGGGTTGAAGAACGCAGGGGCGACTTACCAGAGATGGATCCAGAACTGTTTTGCGAAGCAGATTGGCCGCAACGTGCATGCTTATGTTGATGATGTAGTAATCAAGTCAGAGAAAGCCAGATCACTCATTGATGACCTGAGGGAAACTTTTGCTAATCTGAGGAAGTATAAGATGAAGCTTAATCCCATCAAGTGTGTTTGGAGTTCCAGCGGGGATGCTGCTCGGTTACATTGTGTCACAGCGTGGAATCGAGGCTGACCCGGCAAAAATCAAAGCTATACAGAGTTTGAAGAAGCCAG
Source organism: Poa pratensis (assembly GCA_947311845.1). NCBI lineage: Eukaryota > Viridiplantae > Streptophyta > Magnoliopsida > Poales > Poaceae > Poa > Poa pratensis. Next base: position 220,503 of record CAMZMU010000038.1, read on the forward strand.
AGGAGCTGGCTGATGTTCAGAAGCTTACGGGATGCATTGTAGCCCTAAGCCGGTTTATTTCGAGGTTAGGAGAGAAAGCAATTCCACTTTACGGCTCTTGAAGAAATCAGATAAGTTTGTGTGTGACAAAGAAGCAGATGATGCTTTTGAGTTGTTGAAGCAAACATTGGCAGAGGCGCCAATCTTGGCGGCCCTTGCTCCAAAGGAACCTTTGTTGCTATACGTTACAGCAGGACCACGCGCAGTGAGTGTCGTGGTAGTAGTAGAAAGAAAAGAGGAAGGAAAAGAACACCCGGTCCGGAGGCCGGTTTACTATGTTAGTGAAGTGCTTTCAGAAACCAAGCAGAGGTATCCACATTGGCAGAAACTGAAGCATTACTTCTTGGAGCACCCATTCAGAGTTGTTAGTTCAATCCCGCTAGCAGAAATTATCAGAAACTCAGATGCAACGGGACGGATCGCCAAGTGGGCGATAGAGATGGGTGATTATCACATCAGTTATGAGCCACGCACCGCTATCAAGTCTCAGGCCTTGGTAGATTTTGTTAATGATTGGACAGAGTTAAGCATGCCACAGCAAACACCCAGCACCAAAAACTGGGTCATGCATTTTGACGGGTCAAAGCAACTCGAAGGATCAGGAGCCGACGTGGTGCTCACATCACCAAGAGGTGAAAAGTTGAACTATGTTTTGCAAATTCACTTTGATTGCTCCAATAATGTGGCAGAGTATGAGGCCCTACTTCACGGGTTACGTATGGCAAAGGAAATGAACATCAAGGCATTCATTGTTTTGGAGACTCGGACCTCGTTTCCCAGCAGGTGTCTAGAACTTGGGACCGAAAAGATGCAAATATGGCGGCTTACAGAAGAGAAGTAGACAAGGTAGCCGGGTTCTTCTCTGGTTATCAGGTGGATCACATTGATCGCAGGAAAAATGAGGCAGCAGATGCTTTGTCGAGACTCGGCTCACGCAGAGAGCCGGTTCCACCAAACGTTTTCTTGGATGAGCTATGGAACCCATCAGTCAAAATAGAAGCGGAAGAGGATCTAGGATGCCCGGATCAAGTTTCAGATTTAGTTTCTCATGTGCATGAAAGACCAGAGTGGACTGAGCCGTACATTGCTTATCTCCTGCGAGGCGAGTTACTAGCGCAAGAAGTCATAGCCCGGCAAATTGTGCGTCGGGCCAAGTCATACGTGGTTATTGGCACAGAGATGTTTAAGAGAAGTCCTTCAGGGGTGTTCCAACATTGTGTTTCCCCTGAGGAGGGACAGAAAATTCTCAGAGAGATACATGAGGGAGACTGCGGTTATCACGCTTCGACCCGGTCTTTGGTAGCAAAAGCTTTCAGACACGGATTTTTCTGGTTAACTGCCCTGGCAGACGCGGAATATTTGGTCCAGAGATGTGATGGATGTCAAAATATGCCAGGCAAGCTCATGTGCCGGCTCAGGAGTTAAGAACAATACCAATCACATGGCCTTTTGAAGTATGGGGTCTCGATATGGTGGGTCCCTTTCAGATGTCTCCATGTAAGAAAACACACCTCTTAGTCGTCATAGATAAATTCACCAAGTGTGTTGAGGTTATGCCAGTTACAAATTGCGAGGCAATCACAGTGGCGAAATTCTTGGAGCGGATCATATACCGCTTTGGCTATCCACGTAGTATCATCACAGATAATGGGACAAACATGTCCCTTGGCGAGACAGAGATATTCTATGCTGAGAAGGGCATACGCTTGGATGTTGCATCAGTTTCTCACCCACAAGCCAATGGTCAAGTAGATAGAGCAAACCAAGAATTGCTCCGTGGTTTAAAGCCAAGACTCCGGGTTCCATGCAAGAGAGCAGCAGGAGCTTGGGTAGAAGAATTGCCATCAGTTGTGTGGGGTATCAATACCACACCTAACAGATCAACCAAGCAGACACCGTTTTTCCTGGTGTATGGAGCAGAAGCTATTTTACCAAGCGACATTATACATGACTCGCCGCGCGTGGCGGCTTACGTTGAAGTTGAGAACGAGCAAACCCGGCAAGATGCAGTTGATCTGTTAGAAGAAGAAAGGGAGCGAGTCCTAGAGAGGTCAGCGATTTATCAGGAAGATTTGCGGCGCTATCACGCTCGCCGGGTCAGAACGAGAACTTTTCAAGAGGGCGACCTAGTTTTGCGATTCACACAATCACGGGCTGGGATGCACAAGCTGTCACCTCCATGGGAAGGACCTTTTATCATAAGCCAGAAATTGCACAACGGGTCATATTACTTGGTTGATGCTAGAGAGAAAAGTGACTGGGTGAACGATACTGATCACAGCACCAAAGAATTGGAGGAAAGGAATAGGCCGTGGAACATAGCATAGCTTCGTCCTTACTACACTTAGTATTAGAATTGAGTTCACAAAGATGTAACACACGATGTAAAAAGACAGCAGGTTTCAGACGCACTCTTTTCCTTACCAGGGTACCTAAAGGGACTGGAAGGTTTTTAATGAGGTGGCTTGCTGATCTAATATATGAATAAAGATATATGTGCCCAAAGAATCACCTTTCTTGCGCATTTACTTTACAGTTTTTACTTATTTTTGTTCAATTTCATCATATTCGCAACAATGAGCCGGAAACTCCTAAAAGAGGAGACCCGCCATTGTATTACTGATGCATGTAAAATGCATACATGAACTTTGCATTATTTTCACTTATATTCCAGTCATATTTGCATCATATATGGGTTATATCACTGTTTTATAATGATTTTGGGAATATTAGATATGTTTCCTATTTTTTATGGAATTAACCTGCGCAGGCAGAAATCCCTATTTCTACATTTTAATGTTTCAGGGACCCAAACGACGTCCAAATCACCTGCAAATTTACGAGCGTCAATATTTGGAAGGAAGAAGACTTGGGGGCGAAGGAAGCAAACAAGCGGAGTCCCGAGGGCCAAAAGAGGTGGGCCCACGTGGCCCCTGTACCTGGCCGCGTGGGACCCATCAAATTGGGCCTCGACGCTCCGCTGCCGTCGATCTTTCCTCCACCGACTCCGTTTTGACCTAAAACGCCTATAAAAATTGTCCCCCGACATTCTCTGGAAGGAGCGCCGCTGAAACACAGAAACCACGAAATAGAGACCTGGAGCTGTAGATTGGAGGGGGAAAACTCCGGTGGGGCGCTGCCGGGGTGGTCTCTATCTTCTCCAACGACTTCTCCACCGTCTCCATGATGAAGGGTGAGTAGTCCACCCCCTGGACCTTGGGTTTGTGGTGGTAACTTGATCTAATCTCTCTATGTATGATCATTGTTGGAGTCCATATGATGTGCCTTGCATAAGTATAGATCTATCTATGTAATTCTTATGGTGGATATTGTGGTATGAGATGATTTGAAAACGCTTATGTTGTTAATTGTTGTGGGAAAAGTTGGTTATATAGCTCTCTCGAACTTGATGCACACTTTACTTTCATTGCATTAAATAAATTTTACCCATTGTGATTAAAATTATGATGTTGTGGACTTGACAAATGTCTTTGGTTGAGAGTTAGCTCATATGTGCTGTCACATGGCAAGCTTTCAACATTGCACATCATCTCATTTAGTTGATATCATGTACTTTTGTTTATGGATGTTTACCATGGGTGAAATAAATGGGAAAATGAAGTGAGTTTAAATGAGTTTGTATAAATGGTTAGAGAGACGCCTGGGCCGCTAATCTAAGCCATGCATCATTCATGGTGGAAATTTACTTACATACTATGGTGAACCTTCTGTGATACACCTTACAATAAAAAGCTATCCAATGGTAAATAAAAAGGGTGTTGAGATTGTTCATTATGTTTGTTTGTCTTGTCGTTTTGATATGGGCTTGTTCCATATCCTGGGACAAGAGGTACCCCAGTTGACGCTCTTAATGATACTGTTATTACTTACAATGATATTTAACTTGAACTTGCTTTGTTTTCCAAGTTGAGTAACACATGGAGTAGGTACTTGTATTCAATGGGCATGAGACTTTCAACCTGTACTTTGTCAAGCACACTACTCGTATTGCTATACTTTAAACTTAATCATTCAAGATGCTATGATAGGGGAATGAGAGCTTGACACCAAGGATTGCCATATTACAATCATTGACTTAAGTAGAGAAGTTCAGAAGATAGATGAAATTTATTCATGCTTTACCTCTACTCATATATATATCTTTCCAAAGTGTCCACCTTTTATATTCAGATTTTCACCAATACTCTATGACCATTATAGGATGTTCTTACTTATTATTATGCATACATGTGGTCCATAGTACTTCTTCTCTTATGTTACACTTTGTGAATTATCATTGAACATCCTTGCATTGAATACTTGATATCACTTCATAAATTATCTTGCATATTGCTACTTCTTTTAAGAATGAATCATTTTACTCTATGTAGCAATAGTAATCATCTTTGATATCCATTGATAGTATTAAATTGCAAAGTCCATGTTAGTTTTATCACCTTCATACTCGAGGACGAGTATAGGTTAAGCTTGGGGATGTTGATGCATGTAAAATGCATACATGAACTTTGCATTATTTTTTACTTATATTCCAGTCATATTTGCATCATATAAGGGTTATATCACTGTTTTATAATGATTTTGGGAATATTTGATATGTTTCCTATTTTTTATGGAATTAACCCTGCGCAGGCAGAAAACCCTATTTCTATTTTAATGTTTCAGGGACCCAAACGACGTCCAAATCACCTACAAATTTACGAGCGTCAATATTTGGAAGGAAGAAGACTTGGGGCGAAGGAAGCGAACAAGCGGAGCCCGAGGGCCAAAAGAGGTGGGCCCACGCGGCCCCTGTACCTGGCCGCGTGGGACCCATCAATTGGGCCTCGACGCTCCGTTGCCGTCGATCTTTCCTCCACCGACTCCGTTTTGACCTAAAACGCCTATAAAAATAGTCCCCGACGTTCTCTGGAAGGAGCGCCGCCGAAACACAGAAACCACGAAACAGAGACCTGGAGCTGCAGATTGGAGGGGGAAAACTCCGGCGGGGCGCTGCCGGGGTGGTCTCCATCTTCTCCAACGACTTCTCCACCGTCTCCATGATGAAGGGGGAGTAGTCCACCCCCTGGACCTTGGGTTTGTGGTGGTAACTTGATCTAATCTCTCTATGTATGATCATTGTTGGAGTCCATATGATGTGCCTTGCATGTATGGATCTATCTATGTAATTCTTATGGTGGATATTGTGGTATGAGATGATTTGTTATACATTTACCGTTGTGTTGGAGCTTTTATGATTTGTCATACTTTGGAGATATTCTATGATGCATGTGATGGTTTGATTTATGCATAATGCCTTGTTTATCCTTGTCATGAGGTGATTGACACCACCAAGTGTGGATAGATGAGAGAGATGTGGTCATGCACACGAATTATGAATCATTGCACTAGTGTTTAGAATATTGTCCATTATGAAGTATGATGTATGTAGGTACGGGATGGCCGATGTGACACGGCATATGTATTGAGTGACATGTGAAATACAGCCCAACATCCTTTATCTGGGGGTAAAAAGGAAGAGTATGATGTGGGAGTGACAGCAACCACGCTAGCCTTACGAGGGTGACCTAGCAACACAAATGAGTACTTCTTTCAACTATGTGTTTTAGGACATATAGCCGTCATAAAAGCTACCATTAAAACATGACAATTGTGTGTACTTTATCTATAACATGATAATCACCGTAGATGAGAGAGAGAGGATTAAGTGAACCCATGTCCATTGTTCCTATAAGAGAAAACCTTTGTCTTGTCCTCTTGCATTGAAGAGGATTGGGACACTTTTACATTCTTGTTTTGTTACATTAAACTTCCATCCATTAAATCAACCATCTTGTTCTTTAAACTTGTTTAGTGCATAATCAACTAAAACTTGTGACACTTTAGTTGTAGGGAATAGATAACTTTTCCTTCTTGCTCCTGCGGATCGATACCTTACTTCCACATTGAGAGGTGCTACAGTGATCCCCTGCTCTTGGGGGTTATCAAGTACTTTTCTGGCGCCGTTGCCGGGGAGCGTAGCGCTTAAGTTCTATTCTTGTGTGCACTAGACTTTAGATTTATTTTTGTTTTATATCTTGCAATCATCTAAGCTTGGGGAGGTTCCTTTAAACTTGTTTGGTTGTGAGTTTCTCATTAGTTTTACTTTCAGTTTTATATATCAAAAACCCAAAAAAATTAGAAAATGGAAAACTGTTATGAAAACGCCATGATGGCTGCTGAATTTAGAAAATCAAATGAAGGGAAAAGATTAGGAGAATACATAGAGCTTCTAAATAAAATTGCTAGTGTGCTGCTTAATTATCATAAGGAAGAAACTTGTTGCTCTGAATACTTTAGACACTTTGAATTCCAATGCCCTTCCAATAGAGAACATGTTATTGCAACTTATCATACATGGAATTATGCTCACTTAGGGATGGAAGAAGTAGAGCAATTTGTTATTTTTATGGCAGCCTATGAATTATACACCTTCATTGATGAACATGAAACCTGCCCTATAGCTTCTCAATTTAAAGTTTTTATTGCCAATATCCTTGATCTCTGCATACTTGAATTTAATGAAAATATCTATGTTGTTGACACAAGGAAGAGAGCTGCCAAAGAAAGCTCTAATATTTTGCAGGAAGAAGATGACAAAAGCTTAAGCTTGGGGATGCCCGTGCAACCCCAAGAGGATGATGAAAACATAAGCTTGGAAGAGGAAGTATGTGAAGAGGAGATTGAAATGGATGTGTTCCAACCTAAGCTTGGGGAAGAGTTGGATCTCCCAACTTCACCATCAACATGATAGTAACACTCAAACTCAAAAATCTTTTGTTATTTATGAGAATCCATGTTATGATGAGTGTGAAACTGAAAATGCTATGGTCCTATATGATAACCCATGCTATTATGATGAAACTAAAAATGCTCCTTTACTTTCTATTAATGCTACTAGTGAACTTATTGATGATAATGAGGAGTATTGCTTAAATATGCTATATGATAATGCTTTAGATGATGGTCCTATGCTTATTGATAAACCTCCATGTTTAGTTGTTACTAAATTATGTGAGGATAAAAATGATATACTTGCTGTTTGTGATAGTACTCTTACTCATGAGAGTCCTACTTTGTTTTGAACTCTCCTAATACACCATAGAGGAGAAATTTGCTTATGTTGAGAAATACTTATGTGTTTGCAATTATCTTTAGTTCCAAATCTTTGTTGCAATCATGATAGTAAACTTGATATTGATCTTATTAACTATTTTGAAAGAGGGAAGCATGCTAATGAATTCCATAATAAATTTAATAATCCTCTTTATGTGCCTAAATTATCTAAGTTGAATGATTCTTGTGGTTATATGGTTGAATTTATTTCTACTACTTGCAACTATTATGAAAGAGGAGGTGATAAGAACCCTCTTTATGTTACTAATAATTATATGCTGCAAGTAAATATTGTTAATATGCATTGGGAAACTTCTATTTATGGTGATTCATTCATATACAAAATGCCAATGCATAGAAAGAAAGTTAGACTTCGTTGTTATTACTTTTGTGTTTTGTTTTTCTCTCAACTAGGGTTCAACTTGACTATTATTTTGATTGGTTTGAGAACACCATGGGATCCTGGTATTATGCATGAACACTTTCCAAGGAAGAGGGACACATCAAAGTTCAAGCTCCCTCATGAGCTTCGTCCTCATAAACATCAAGTAAGAAGCCTAGCTATATGGCTATAAAGAAAGCGCTTTACGGGAGGCAACCCGGTTGTTTTTATTTGTGATTTTCTTTGTGTCCTCTTGCTGTAACAAGAGACTTAGTGTTTAGTTTAGTTTCTGGAATTTTTAATAAAGTGCCAAGTTTTACTCATTTTGGTATGAAAAAGTTGCTTATAGCGTTCGGAGATTTTATTCCTGCACGAATCTGTGCACGGTATGATTTTTAATTCTTATTCTGTAACTCCGAATGAGCTCATATTTAACTGTAGTGCAACTTTTCATCCTCTGTATGCATGAATTTTTTCGGAATTTTCCGACAAAGTTAAGTAGGGTAGAAAAATACGTTTAGCTGCTGCTGTTTTTCTGGACAGATTCTGTCCCATTTTGTTTGATGCATGCTTAGAACTTTTAACATGAATCTTTTTATCCAATTGAGTTTATGAGTAGGCATACAACATTATACACTTTCTGGACATTCATATGAATTTTTGTTCAAGGATTATATGCAGCAAGAAATCTATTTGTTTATCACTACTAATGCCCCACAGAAAAAGAAATGGGAGAAACGGTGTTTTGAAGTTTTTTCACAGGGATTAGAGGAGATGCACCAAGAGCTATCCAAGGATGGTGAAGACCATAAGCTTGGGGATGTGAAGACAACCCCACTGGACCTACACACTCTCGGTTTGCACACGTCTAACTTCTGTTTTTCGATCGAAACACTTTATCGCATAAACTTGGAGCGTCTTTTTGTTTGTTTAGGTTAGATTTTTATTTTGTGAGACCACCACACTATCATTTATATATGAGAGAGCTACTGGAAATTTGGGTTGAATTATGTTGGATGCTATTATAAGATTGGGAAAAGGGATGTTGAGTTAATTTTAAAAGATACATATAATTGCATGATTCATGAGCTTGTTAATGAGTAATAATTTGCAAATATTTTATCAAGAGCTATCTTTTATTCATGTTTTGATGCTAAATGTTATTCTACCTTGTTTTAACATGGATTAGTTAGTTCTATGGACACTCATGCATGCATTTAGATGGTCAACTTTCTCCCTCTTGCTAGCCCAAAAATTCCAACAAGCAAAAACTTGTTTCCAACACCTTCAACCAAAGTTTTTCCAGTGAGTCCACCATATCTACCTATTAGCTTTATGCTATTCCGAGTATGTTTATCATGATATTTGTGTTATCTATACCTCTGAATGAAAATGCTTATGTTGTTATTGTTGTGGGAAAAGTTGGTTATATAGCTCTCTCGAACTTGATGCACACTTTACTTTCATTGCATAAATAAAATATGACCCATTGTGATTAAAATTATGATGTTGTGGACTTGACAAATGTCTTTGGTTGAGAGTTAGCTCATATGTGCTGTCACATGGCAAGCTTTCAACATTGCACTTCATCTCATTTAGTTGATATCATGTACTTTTGTTTATGGATGCTTACCATGGGTGAAATAAATGGGAAATGAAGTGAGTTTAAATGAGTTTGTATAAATGGTTAGAGAGACGCCTGGGCCGCTAATCTAAGCCATGCATCATTCATGGTGGAAATTTACTTACATGCTATGGTGAACCTTCTGTGATACACCTTACAATAAAAAGCTATCAATGGTAAATAAAAAGGGTGTTGAGATTGTTCATTATGTTTGTTTGTCTTGTCATTTTGATATGGGCTTGTTCCATATCCTGGGACAAGAGGTACCCCAGTTGACGCTCTTAATGATACTATTATTACTTACAATGATATTTAACTTGAACTTGCTTTGTTTTCCAAGTTGAGTAACACATGGAGTAGGTACTTGTATTCAAGGGGCATGAGACTTTCAACCTGTACTTTGTCAAGCACACTACTCGTATTGCTTTCACTTTAAACTTAATCATTCAAGATGCTATGATAGGGGAATGAGAGCTTGACACCAAGGATTACCATATTACAATCATTGACTTAAGTAGAGAAGTTCAGAAGTTAGATGAAATTTATTCATGCTTTACCTCTACTCATATATATATCTTTCCAAAGTGTCCACCTTTTATATTCAGATTTTCACAATACTCTATGACCATTGTAGGATGTTCTTACTTATTATTATGCATACATGTGGTCCATAGTACTTCTTCTCTTATGTTACACTTTGTGAATTATCATTGAACATCCTTGCATTGAATACTTGATATCACTTCATAAATATCTTGCATATTGCTACTCCTTTTAAGAATGAATCATTTGACTCTATGTAGCAATAGTAATCATCTTTGATATCCATTGATAGTATTAAATTGCAAAGTCCATGTTAGTTTTATCACCTTCATACTCGAGGACGAGTATAGGTTAAGCTTGGGGATGTTGATGCATGTAAAATGCATACATGAACTTTGCATTATTTTACTTATATTCCAGTCATATTTGCATCATATAAGGGTTATATCACTGTTTTATAATGATTTTGGGAATATTTGATATGTTTCCTTTTTTATGGAATTAACCCTGCGCAGGCAGAAAACCCTATTTTCATTTTAATGTTTCAGGGACCCAAACGACGTCCAAATCACCTGCAAATTTACGAGCGTCAATATTTGGAAGGAAGAAGACTTGGGGCGAAGGAAGCGAACAAGCGGAGCCCGAGGGCCAAAAGAGGTGGGCCCACGCGGCCCCTGTACCTGGCCGCGTGGGACCCTCAATTGGGCCTCGACGCTCCGTTGCCGTCGATCTTTCCTCCACCGACTCCGTTTTGACCTAAAACGCCTATAAAAATAGTCCCCCGACGTTCTCTGGAAGGAGCGCCGCCGAAACACAGAAACCACGAAACAGAGACCTGGAGCTGCAGATTGGAGGGGGAAAACTCCGGCGGGGCGCTGCCGGGGTGGTCTCCATCTTCTCCAACGACTTCTCCACCGTCTCCATGATGAAGGGGGAGTAGTCCACCCCCTGGACCTTGGGTTTGTGGTGGTAACTTGATCTAATCTCTCTATGTATGATCATTGTTGGAGTCCATATGATGTGCCTTGCATAAGTATGGATCTATCTATGTAATTCTTATGGTGGATATTGTGGTATGAGATGATTTGTTATACATTTACCGTTGTGTTGGAGCTTTTATGATTTGTCATACTTTGGAGATATTCTATGATGCATGTGATGGTTTGATTTATGCATAATGCCTTGTTTATCCTTGTCATGAGGTGATTGACACCACCAAGTGTGGATAGATGAGAGAGTGTGGTCATGCACACGAATTATGAATCATTGCACTAGTGTTTAGAATATTGTCCATTATGAAGTATGATGTATGTAGGTACGGGATGGCCGATGTGACACGGCATATGTATTGAGTGACATGTGAAATACAGCCCAACATCCTTTATCTGGGGGTAAAAAGGAAGAGTATGATGTGGGAGTGACAGCAACCACGCTAGCCTTACGAGGGTGACCTAGCAACACAAATGAGTACTTCTTTCAACTATGTGTTTTAGGACATATAGCCGTCATAAAAGCTACCATTAAAACATGACAATTGTGTGTACTTTATCTATAACATGATAATCACCGTAGATGAGAGAGAGAGGATTAAGTGAACCCATGAACCCATGTCCATTGTTCCTATAAGAGAAAACCTTTGTCTTGTCCTCTTGCATTGAAGAGGATTGGGACACTTTTACATTCTTGTTTTGTTACGTTAAACTTCCATCCATTAAATCAACCATCTTGTTCTTTAAACTTGTTTAGTGCATAATCAACTAAAACTTGTGACACTTTAGTTGTAGGGAATAGATAACTTTTCCTTCTTGCTCCTGCGGATCGATACCTTACTTCCACATTGAGAGGTGCTACAGTGATCCCCTGCTCTTGGGGGTTATCAATTACTCATAACGATGAGCCGGAAACTCCTGAAAGAGGAGACCCGCCATTGCATTATCCTACTGAGAACAATGAGCCGAAACTCTAAAGAAAAGAGACACGCCATTGCATATTTTGGTCTTCAAGAAAGCACAGCTTCAAACCTAATGACCGGCCATGATGCCACTTTGGTCATGGGGGCTGATTATCTTTAAGGTACAGCTACAATCCCATAACCCTGCTAATTTTTAAGCCATTATTTTCTCGTCTATCTTAGTTAAGCCTGATGTGACTCGCGATCATATGGCCTGTTTGTTCCCATGTAATTTCAATCAGTTATGATGCCCATGGGACTTAACTGACACTGTTTTTACAGAGTGAGATGCAACAGTGAGAATCCATGCGAAAGCCGGCTTACAGTTAAAGATAAACAAAAGGGTCATCTAAACCATTGAATTTTGCAGCGCTAACACATAAGAATTTTTTGTTACATCTCATGCAAATTCACAAAGGTGTACAGGCACACAATCAAAAGAATATTGTACCAGGCATAAGTTATTACATAAAACGCCACAAGGGCCAAATAAGACATTGTTTTTACGCAGAAATAAATCTGCAGGAGAAAAGTTCACTGTTTAGTTGGTGTAGCAGCAGGAGCCTTTGCCGGGTCATCAGCTGTTGGCTCTGTGGAAGGAACAGCGGCCAGCTCATGCTCAGGAACAGAACTTGTGGTCTCTTCTGTTTGGCTCGCCGGGTTTCCCTTGGAAACCTCTGCCGGGTCAGTCACCACTTGAGCTGATTTCTGAGTCTTGGGGGCTTCCTTTGATTTGGCCTTGCTAGAACCTTCCCCAGTACTTGCAATACTTGGCTTGGACTGCCAGCAAATTGCGCTCAGCTTATACCCAACAATGTCATTATCATCTACACTTGGACGGCTGGGAGGGGGCATAGCTGGTGTCCCTGACCCGGTAACAGCAGAAGCAGTCACTTGCTCAGATAGTTTTGGAGGAACCACAATTGCTGGCTCCGGCTCTGGGGATGCGACCTGCCGGGTCTTCTTGTTAAAGCCGGGTTGAAAAATGTCTAACCTGAGGCCTTCAGCAATCGTTGTGGCAGGATACCGGATCATCTTGTCAATCTAGGCAAAGGAATTGTCATCAAAGCGCGAGCCATCCAAGTTGAATTCTGGGAATCCTTTGGCAAGTTTGGCCGGGTTAATATCAGGGTAATGAGATTTGGCCAACGCAAGAGTGCGCATGGCACCCTGGCGACAGCAAGATATCTTCCAGCGGGCAAACCACTCAGGGATGGTAGAGAAATGTCTCAGGAAGTTCTTCAGTGATTTGGGCGGCTCATCTGTTCCACGGGCTGCAGCAATTGCTCGCCCGGCTCCATAATACAGTTGCCGCACAAAGGCCATCACACTCTGTATTTGAGTTTCAGGGCTTGCCAAGTTCAGATGATTCCGGGTCCCTGCAAAATATTTAACAAGGTTATTCATGAGTATGATACAAAAGTATAGAGATTCAGGCAAGAGAAAAGATAAAAGAATCATACCCCAGATTGCCTTGACAAGATCACCTAGTAGGTCAGTGAAAGACTTGAGGGCTTTCTTTGCCTCAGCTATTTTTTCTCGGCGGATTCCAGCCGGGTCTTCCAAGATTCTTCAAGCTTCTCCACTTCCTTATTCAGAGATAAATTTTCTTCTGTTGAGCTGGATAGGGAGGCTTCCAGTTCTTTGAGCTTTTTCTCCATTTCAGATTTTAGCCGGGTCTCACTGGCAAGTTGCTCGGTGAGCCGGCTAATTTCTTCAGCAACGTGGGATGCGTTTTGCTGTTACAGAGATGAATAATAAAGTTATTAGCACCTCAAGTTACTGATATAGATGCAATCCAGAACTTGGGGGCTGCAAATAGTAAAGAGGTAACAGTGGAAAAGAATTTTAGTCCCGAGTTGCTGCAGGCATACAACCCGACACTTAGGGGCTACTCAGTTCAAGATTTTTGTCACATGAAAATTTCAAGCAAAAGGTGATATTTTTAGTCCCAGGTTGCCGCAGGCATACAACCCGGCACTTAGGGGCTACTCAGTGGAAAGTTTAAAGTCTACAAATACAAAGTGAAAATTTAGTCCCAGGTTGCTGCAGGCTTGCAACCCGGCACTTGAGGGCTACGGTTTGAAGTTTAAAAAAAATTACAGTTTGAAGTTATGTACAATATGTTGGGAAGTATTTTTTGGCTATGTTATTTTAGAACAAGCACCAAGCTCATCAACAAGTGATAAACTTAGAGCTTTGGGGCTACTGCATAAGTATATTCAAAGAAGTAAGGTAAATTACCTCATGGCGCTTTTGGATGGTGGAGATGAAGCTGTCCTCAATACCCCGGTGTTGTGAAACCGGGGAAAAGTATTCAGAGAGTAGTGGAGGGCCCATCTTGGACAACCTTTCGTGATCCCAACACTTGCACTTCTTCAGTGCCTTTGGTGACAGTGTTGGGGGAGTTGGTAGCAGACTTGGCCGGCGATGTCATCAGGAAGGTGCGCCACGCTCTCATCTGAAGAAGCTGACAGAGATTGGGACTAAGAGACCCGGATTTTGCCAGCAAAACTAGACGAGGATTTGGAGGCACCAATCGTGGAGATAGCTTTACGAAGTGAAGTGTTGTAGGGGATACCACCACTAAGGGAATCACAGGTTGAGGTAGACCGGGTCTTCCTCTTCTTGTTGGCCTCTTCCTCTTGTTCATGTGGTTGCTCTTCAGGTTGAGATTTGTTCATCACATAATTATAGAAGCGAGAGTGTGGCACCTTTGCATTTGCGGCACGAGTTCTTTTGGAACTCGGAGGTTGAGCAGGAGAGGGTTGAGCAGCTTGCTGACCCGGCATTTCAACGGCATCCGGGTCATCTTGTCCTGAGAGAAATTTGCGAGTTATCAGTAGAAGGGTTCATTTGAACCGGGTCATTGTCAATCAGTTCAATGAAGAGCCGGCCAATAGAATCTAGCTCACCATCATCTTCATTATCTTTGTCCGTTTCTGTTTCCTCATCGTCATAAGAAGAAATAGAGGTGAAATCTACAGACCACCATGCTTGGTCCTAATCAAGGAAAAAGTAAAGAGAGTTAAGAATTATAGACAAGTGGTTAGTTGCTTTGAAACAAAGGAGCAAGGTTGGAAAATTACTGAAGGTGGCAGGTTCTTAGCACTAAAAGGGGTAAGCCCGGGCAGTGCAATCTTTTCCTTGGTCTCGCCAAGAAGTTGCTTAGCATTCTTCACCAGTTGATCATCAGTGAGAGTGATCTCAGAGTATCGCATATTATCAGTTGGCTCACCAGTGTATTCATGGAAAACCCGGGTCCTGATTGAGAGTGGCTGGATAAACCAACCAACCCAGCACTAGACGAGGTCAGTCCCGGCCAAGCCGTGGGCAAGCAGAGCTTTAGCCCGGCGAACCAGGCCCTCAACTTCGAGCCGGGCAGGAGCATCGGTAGCCCGGCTATTCATCTTGGCATTGTATTTTAATGGAGAGTTTCGGAAGGCCAGGTAACGAGCCTCGTCCTTCAAAGGAGAGGTGTCCTTGCAGTAGAAATATGTGTTTTGCCATCCCTTGGGATGGCTGGCTAAAATAAGAGCCGGGAAGAAAGTGCAGGCATCCTTCCTGCGTTGGATAGAACCCCCCCCCCCCCCCCCCCCCCCCCCGTATGGCCCTAGAGCTTGGTTTTTGCAGTTCTGGGGGTTGCAGTAAAAGATTTCTAGGAATAAAGCTAAGCTGGGAGGAACTTGGAGGTAGTCTTCACAAAAAACTACGAAGTTGCTGATATTCAGAAGGGAATTGGGCGCTATGTCTAAGGGAGTGAGACCGTAATATGACATAACCCGGCGAAAAAATAGACAACCCGGCGGACGAAGCCCCAGGGTTACGTGATCAAGAAGTACCACAATCTCATCTTCTTTTGGCTTGGGGCGGATCTCCTCACCCGCCGCGCGCCATTGGATCTCTTCCTTGGGCGGCAGTTCACCATAGCCCACATATTTCTGAAGTGTAGCCTCTGTCACGGTGGACTTCGTCCAGTTCACCGGTGCCGGAGTTGTGGGCGCGGCGGAGCTAGATGCGCCGCCGGCCGATTTCTTCAATCCCCTCGCCGTCGTTTTCTTCCCCATTGCTAAGAGCTCGAAGAAGCTGAAAAGGCCAGATTCAATGAGTACAGATCTAGACCAAGAAAGACATGGAGATGAGCGAAAAAGTGGTGCGGATTGCAGATAAATGAGATCTACACTAAAAAGAAGGGTGGATGTACCTTGTTTGAGGAGATGCGGCTGGATTGAGCTTCGGGTGCTCAAGAACTCGCGTTCTAGGGTTCTTGAGCTCTGTGTCTCGAGGTTGAAGACGAAGTGGTGGCTGGACGGGGAAAGTGAATGCATTTACCCTGGGTCCCACTATTTATAACCGCGGTCAGAGTTGACCTAGGGGTAAAATGGTAAAAAGAAGAGAGACAAGATAAGATAAGATAAGATAAGGAATGTTGACCGACCGAGATTCAGGGGAGAATATTCTCTGACAAGTTTGACCAATGTTCCAGAAATCGTGGAACCGGGTTATGAAAGAAACTATGAGCAAAAGCCACTCAAAGCAAAAAGAAGCAATGTAACCCGGCATATTATTTTGTTAACCAGTTTTTATTTCAGGAGGATAATCTAAACTACAAGGATGGCAGCTCTTCTCCAAAAGCTATGGTCATAGGTTGAAGAGAGCGCCAACTTGGAGTTCAAATCATCCTAGGGGCTACTGTTGGGGGAAGATAACCGGTAGGTCCAAGGATAGGGAAACTATGACCCGCCAGGAGGAAAGACTGGCGAGGCCCACCAGATCATCTTGGGCCGGGCTACATTAATGGACTGAGGAGTTTGTCGGTGACCCGGTGTAAACAAGAGAGGTTCTAGAAGACCCGGAGGTGGTATGCGAGACTTGGAGGCCAAGATACATGAGTTAGACTTTGGTTAGGACTCCGAGTTCGGGCGTGACCCGGCCTTACCTTGTAATCAACCAGGAGACCCGGGTATCTATATAAACCGGCTCCTGGGTCATAGAACAGGACGAACTTTAGAGTATAGACTAGACGCACAAGCTTACGACGAGAGAACCTTTGTAACCTAGACTCGGAACCCGTCGGTGTTGTTATCCGCCGGGTGATCGAGATCGATATGAGAGTAAATAAACACCAGGCTGGAAGTAGGTCTTTATCTCCAATGGAGAGGCTGAACCAGGATACATCGTTTTTCCCTAGTGAGCTAAACAATCTCCCGAACGCTATGACTGCCTTACCTCCAATCTCAAGTTACCACCCGGTAACATCTGCCGTGACAAAACCACGACATGTGGCCCCAATTCCATCCTCAACATCAGCAACTTTGTTGTTTTCTGTGAGGATTACCACCAAATGGCTCCTAGTTTGGAGCTGTTTCTTGAAATTTTCTTTTGCAATCCCCAAAATCGCAAGGACCAAGCTGTAGGTCCATATGGCGGGGTGTCAATCCAACGCCGCAAAGACTGCACTTTCCCGGCTCTAGTTTTAGCCAGCCATCCCAAGGGATGACAAAACACATACTTTTACTGCAAAGATACTTCGCCCACAACTGACGAGGCCCGGTATCTGGCCTTCCGCAACTCTCCTTTGATCTACGACCCCAAAATGAATAGCTATGCGGAAGGCGCCAACCGGGTCATGGTGGATTCTCTCCTTCGCCGGGCCAAAGCTCTGCTTGCTCATGGCCTCAAGGGCACTGACCTGGTCAAGTGCTGGATCGACTGGTTTATTCAGCCGCTCAGTATCAGGACCCGATTATTCCACGAGTACACCGGCGAAACCACTGATAATATGCGTTACTCTGAAGTAACGCTTACTGATGATCAACTCGTGAAGACCGCCAAGAAGCTTCTTGGCGAGAACAAATCAGCTATCACACTGATCGTCCTTGCCCCGTTCAGCGCCAAGAATAAACCTCCCACGGTAAATCTCTATTTTTTATCTTTATAACATCCGACCCGGTATTTTCTGATATCCGGGTTATATTTACTTTTTCTTAGGACCAAGACTGGTGGCGTGTGGACTATACCCCTGTTTTGTCGCCTGATAGCGACGATGTTGAAGTTATAGAGGATGACGAGGATGAAGGTGAGCTCGACTCCGCCGGGTGGCTCTTCCTTGACCTGATCAACAACGAAGCCACTCGTACAGCTCTTCTACTGATAACCCAGCACTACTTATTCCAGATCCTACTGACCCGGCTCCTTCTGACATACCGGGTCCACAACCTGCTGAACCTCCAACTGCCAAGAGAACCCGGGCTACGGTTATAAAGGTGCCTTATTCTCGCTTTTCTAATTATATGATGAACAATTCTCAAACTAAAGATCAACCACAGGAAAAGGAAGCTGAGGCCAACAAAAAGCGCAGGACCCGGTCCTCAACGAGCCAGGAATCCCTCAGCGAGGTATTCCCCCTTTTGCTCCATCTCGCCGGGTCAAACACCTTCAGAAGACTCCCAGTACTTCACACCCTTTGGCTGGCAAAATCCGGGCCGCTAAATCCTATTCTTTATCAGTTTCTTCCTCGGACAGCGTGAGCACGCCCGAGGATTTCAAGATCAACACCGGGTAAGACACATTTGCTTCGTGTTCTTTCTATACTTCTATTTTTATACACTCTTGATGATAACATCTATTCTTTTTCAGAGCCAAGGCAACTTTGGATGATGACCCGGATTTTCCTCCACGTGCTTCTCCTCCTCCATCCGCGACAGAGCCTACTCAGTTGGAGGCACACGTCAATGAACCGGTTCTGATGGACGAGCCAATGGAAGACCCGGTCCAATCTACATCTCCGAAGTACTCTCCTCCCCGAGCGCCTGAGCCTGTTATTTCTGAACATTCTCCTGCACAAGGTTCATGCACCAAAGAAGAGGAAGTTGTGGTGACCGGGTATCGCCAGATCCCAGTTGATGGTACCTCCACCGTACTTGCTAAGGTGGTAGCTCCTGAAGTGAAGTCGGGTCCCTCTGCTCGTGGTAAGAGCCCGGTTATTTATACTGATTTGTCGCCTCTGGAATCTATGTCGATGCCGGTTCTCCGTGATGAATATTTCACCCGGCTCGCTCAGCACAAGGGCTTCGAGACTGACCTGGTCAACATGATGCAGAAGCGCTATGAGGTAATCCTTTTGCTTATCTTGTCTTTACCTGTATACCATGCAGCCCCCAAGCTCTAAGATTATCACTTGTTGATGAACTTGGTGCTTGTAGTAATCTCCCTTAGAACATAAAAAACTTCAAACCTATAGCCCCCAAGTGTCGGGTTGTTTGTTCACAGCCACCTGGGACTAACTTCATCTTCACACAAAATTCTTGCATCTGTTATCAAAACTTTCAAATACTGTAGCCCCAAGTGTCGGGTTGTGAGCCCGCAGCAACCTGGGACTCCACCTTTAGTCTTTGGTATTAAAAAATTCAACTCAGTAGCCCCCAAGTTCCGGGTTAACTTTCCTGCAGTAACTCGGGGCTTAACAATGTATCTTTGCTTTTGTGAACAGGAGCATGTTACCAAGGCCGGGCAAGAAATGTACCGACTCAAGGAGATGTTGAAATCTGAATCCAATGCCCGGCTCACAGATGCAGAGCAACTGCAAGCTTGGAAAAATCTGTAACTGAATTGACCCAGGATAACTCGGACCTGAAGAAGGAGATGAGGAGCACGAAGAAAATTGGAAGGATCAACTATCCGACCTGCAGAAGAAACTGGACTCCACCACTGGAGAGCTGAGCCATCTGAAGAAAATGATCAACTTCATGGTCGCCTCACTAGTTGGTAAGTACTTTTACTGCAATTCTGGTTAACTGAAACCCGGGTCTTCGTGCTAAACTGATCTTCTCTTCTGTAGGCAAACAAGACTCATCCCTTGTGATTAGGTGAAATGCATGTACACGCTTGTGCGCCAATTATACTTTGGCAGCTGTGAAGTTATCAAGGCCGCCAGGAACTGGGAGAACCCGCCGAGCACTTATTATGAAGTGCTTGGCCACTTATCGACGATACCCCAGTGGATTGACTTGTGGAAGAGATCCTCCTGCAGAGCCGGTATGATGCACGGTATTGCTCTAGCCAAGGCTTATCATCCAACTTTTGACCCGGCGCCACTCTTAGGGGGCTTTCCTGAGTTCAACTCTGATGGCAGCAAGTTTGATAAAAAAATCTTATGCCTGAGCCGTGAAGCAGACCCGGTACGTGGCCACAGAAATTGCCAACAAGATGAAGCTTTCACTTGCAGTATGGGTACAGCAAGGAAAATTAAGAAATTGTGGATGCTGAGCCGGCTCGCATCGATCTGCTCCAAAGCAACAAGGACTCTCTTGCTCGAGACAAGATTGCTCCCAGCTCATGTACGCCAGTTGTAGCACCTCCATCCCACGCTGCAGTTGAAAATGATGATGAGAGCCACTTCGAGTCTCTCTTCCTTGTTACCTGGCGCGGAGAAGAAGCCCCCAAGACTCGGACCGAGCCTGCGGAGGCAACGCATGATGACCCGGCAGCCACAAAGGAGGATAGCTCCAACGCCACCGCCAAAGATAACCCGACTGCTGCTTCCGCTGGTAACCCGGCTCTAGATGCTGAGTCTTGATAACTTGTGCAGATGCTCAATCTCTGCAAAAAAAACAATCTTTATTTGGCCCTGATGGGCAGTGATGTAATAACTTAATACTTCTGGTCCTTATTCTTTTGGTGGTGTGCCTGTACACCTTGAAACTTTGCATGATATGTAGTGAACTTTGAGCCTTTTGCTAGTTCTGCAAAGTTTGTGGTTTTGATGACCCTTTTGGTTGCTTTTAACTTTGAGCCGGCTTTCGCATGGATTTTCTCTGTCGCATCTTCTCTGATAAAAACAGGGTCAGGCAAGTCCCAATGGGCATCATGACTGATTGATTTTACAGGTGAGCAATCAGGCCATATATGTGCGACTCACGTCAAACTCAAGTTAGATAACCAAGAAAATAGTGGCTCTAAAATTTGGCCGGGTCATGAGATTGTAACATGTACCTCTCAAAAGTAGCAAGCCCCCATGACCCAAGTGGCATAAACGCCGGGTCTTGAGTTTTAAAACTGCGCTATTCAAGCGATCAGCCACCAAGACCTGAAAATATAAATTGCAAAGCCACGGCGGGTCTCCCAGTAGGAGGCGCCGGGTTATAAATAAATATATAAACTGAACTAAATAATCATACGAAAAAACTGTAAAGTAAATATGCAAGGGAAAGGTGAATTTTCCTGTCAAACTTCACTATATTCATATAGTAGGTCAGCAAGCCGCTCATTAAAAACCTTCCAGTCCCCTTAGGTACCCTGGTAAGGAAAAGAGCGCGTCTAAAACCTGCTGCCTTTTTACATCGTGTTTACATCTGATAACTTTGATCTGATACTACGTATAGTAGGGGCGCAGCTGGGCAATGTTCCATGGCCGCTCGCACTCCTCCAGTGATTTGGTGGAGTGGGTTGTGTTATTCAGATACTCCGATTCTTCTCTTGCATCCACCAAGTAGTATGAACCATTGTGCAGGTTCCGGCTTATGATGAAGGGTCCTTCCCATGGAGGTGATAACTTGTGCATCGCTACTTGTGATTGTGTCCATCACAGCACTAAGTCTCCCTCCTGAAAATTGCGTGTTCTGACCCGGCGACTGTGATAACGTCGCCAATCTTGCTGGTATATTGTGGATCTTTCTAGGGCTTGCTCCCTATGATCCTCCAATAAGTCCAGAGCATCTTGCTGGGTCTGCTCATTTTCCACTTCAACGTAAGCCGCTACCCTTGGCGAGTCATGAATAATGTGATTTGGCAAAACTGCTTCTGCACCATATACCATGAAGAACGGTGTCATCTTTGTGGATCTGTTTGGCGTTGTGTTGATGCCCCAAACTACGGAGGGTAGCTCCTCTATCCAAGCTCCAGCGGCCCTGATATATGGGACCCGGAGACGTGGCTTCAATCCTCTGAGTAACTCTTGATTTGCACGCTCCACTTGACCATTAGCCAGTGGATGAGAAACTGAAGCAACATCCAAACGAATACCATTATTTCCACAAAACTTGGCTACCTCTCCCAAGGACATGTTTGTCCCATTATCTGTAACTAGCTAAGTAGCCCGCGCATTTGCGCGGCTAGATTTACCTTGTATTATCATTTTATATTACTTTGTATTGTCATTTTATGTTGGACTTATTATCTCCCACTTATTTATTTCATAATGAAATATTGAACAATTTATTATTTGCACTATGTACTGTTATACTCCTTCCGTCCCAAATTCTAAGGCATCATTAAATTTCGCTGCTCAAAGACATACATATTTGTACTTATAATATGTCGACAAAATTAGTATAATGGTATATTAAATGAAATAGTTTTGTAAATTGAATCCAATAATACCATTTATACATTCTCAATCCATATAATTTATTATATATTAGTGGCCAAATTTAAGAATCAAATAACAGCGAAAAAACGGCGGGCTTATATATTTTGGGATGGAGGGAGTACTGTAAAGTACAGAACATCATATCGCTTTCTAGCTTTCACACTACCAAGATCCATTGCTGCCTATTGCCCACAAAATTCTATATTTAAATATTTATGAATTGTATCTAAACTTATATCCTCTTGTTCCTACATCATATTGGTTAAACTGTAGTTAGATCTGAGAATGTATAACTGAAAAATAAAGAATCCATATAACGTCTTATTGTACACTGTAGATTCTTTTTCGGGTAGTCGGAAGATTCTTCTGGGTTCTGAACATGAAAAATGCTTAAATTTTCAGAGGTCGTACACTGAGAGACAATGTACTGAAACTTTTTACAAATATTATCAGATTAGAGCTAAAGATTAGTTCTCCAAATTTTGTAGAGAAAAATACAACTATATATAGTATGATATTCCTAAGGAGCAAACTTACATGCTCATTTGTAAATGAAGAATGTATAGACCTCTTCGGATTGTGTCTGGACTTGGATAGAGTGCGGGATTTTCTTAATGCTTGGCATACAACGTGATTGTAATCGTGCTAACAAATGCAGGAAAGCACTTGTTCATAAGAAAATGGTTGAATTTAAATTCTTCTTTTAAAACTGCAATGTTTTGTTTTCTCAAGAATTTTTTCAGTTCAGATTATCACTTAATTTTGCACTTACATTTTCTTGCTGCGTTTTTTCTGATATACACTTCCTTGCTGATAGAATGCACACGTTTGGTCCTTCTCTTATCCTCATAGAATGAAGTTCTACAATAATGAACCGACTTTAAATCTAACCTATATGTTCTAATATAAAATCCGGCACACTTACACAGGCATCATCACTTTGTAAGTGTTTTCCAAACTGTATCTCTCTTCTGACAGTATTGTATGAATAGCTTTAGCGCACTACCATTTAAATTACTTCATAGTGTAAAATTTGCGCACCCCTAGAGGTGAAAACAGAAGATTTCCATTGGACACCACACATGATTGTTTAACTGCAAACATACAAACAACTGAGGTACTTTTCAAGAAAACAGGAAAAAAGATGGAAGAAATAAATCTACCTGAAATTCGGCCAAGAGAATTTACGGAATCATATTGTTCCACCAACCATTATCAAAAGGGTATCCCATCTGCAAAATTATGCGATGTCCACCAAACGACAGGCTGACCACACTCCAATTGATCTGTCCAACAAAAATAAATTAATAGCAACAGGAGTGGAGAATTAAGATTTGATTATAGATAGGAGAACATAAACTGAGAACGCTGGAATAACCTAAGCTCTTGCTAGCAAAGAAAACCACCAGAAAAAATATGAGATTTAGTAGCCGCAGTTCACCTTGAATCCTGAACGGAACTTCAATTACTCCTGCTCACTCACCAACTAATCATCGACAGTATAGAAACATGGGATGTTGAATCTGACGAATCAGTTGCATCAAAGTTAAGCTGCCAGTGATAAGAATATGTAAAGTAGTATTTAATGGCCACGCATAAATCACAGCTTAGTGGCAAACGACTTCAGTAGCTGCTGCCGAATATTGCCGAGATTGTCTCCGTCCACTCATGTATAAAAGATCGCAGAAACTGCCCTGACTTGTCGTATACAGTCATAGGACCATCTGCTGCTCCCGAAAATTGCTGAGATTGCCTCCGTCGACTCATCACAGAAGCTGTCTTAATTTGTCGAGTACAGCCAGAGGAAGATCCGTCGCTCCATTACCGACGGAAATCTCGATTTTGAGTTTGGGTGGCGAGCGAACTCCGGCGAGGTCGTGAGATCGATTTGGAAGGTTGTAATTTTCTTACATGAACCAAGGCTGTAAGCTGTCATGTTTTTGTCTTGCGGCAACACAGATCCTGATGTTCGTAGCACGATTGGCTGACCGGTTCCCGATGTGGCCGAGTGATGCCGCCGGTCGTCCGATCTTGCTTTTCTTGATTCTAGCAAGCCTGGAGAGCAATCGTACTCGTACCTCCTCTCCTCCTGACATGCTATATGAGCAACAAAAACGATTCCAGATGTGGCGGAGCGAGGCCGCCAGCCGCCCGGCCTTGCCTTTTTGAAGCTAGCAAGAGTACTCCGATGCGTTCTCATGTTACAATTTAGACAAAGAAGACGACGCCATGACGGGCCGTCGTGATTAGGTAGTGATGTAATTTGATTTGAATAGGCGTTCTCTTCCCTTCATTGACATGCGGTGTTTTTGTACAGTACGTTCCCCACTTTTATTTCCGAGTCGCGCATCTATCCGAGCGATAAATCTATACCATTGATTAGCTCTGGCTTTGCGTTGCTAAATCTCCACCATTAATTATCCTGTACTTTAATTATATAATAGATGATACTATGAGGATATCCAAAGGATGTACAATTTTCTTCAAGAATTGTACTGCTGTGACTGCCTCACAATTTGTAACTGGCATAACCTCGACCCACTTGGTGAATTTGTCAATAGCAACTAGGAGGTGGTTTTCTTGCAAGGGGACATCTGAAAGGGACCCACCATATCCATACCCCAGACCGCAAATGGCCAAGTCAAGGGTATCGTTCGTAGCTCTTGAGCCGGCACATGAATTTGCCTTGCGTACCTCTGACATCCATCACATCTGCTTACTAGGCGCTCCGCGTCTGCCAACGCAGTGAGCCAGAAAAAACCGTGTCTGAATGCTTTTGCCACTAAAGATCTTTTTGAAGCGTGATGACCACAATCACCCTCATGAATTTCCTTAAAAATTTCCCGGCCTTCCTCTGGTGACACACACCGCTGGAACACGCCTGAAGCACTCCGCTTGTAAAGCTCGCCATCAATGACTACATAAGCCTTGGCCCGGCGCAGAATTTGTCGGGCCATAACCTCTTGCTGTGGTAGCTCTCCTCACAAAAGATACGCCAAGTATGGATCTGTCCATTCTGGAATAACATGTAAAGCAGCAACAAACTGTGATTCTGGATCATTCGGGTAAGCAAGTTCTTCCTCTGTTTGAATCTTGACTGATGGGCTCCACAATTCATCCAAGAAAACGTTTGGTGGAACTGGCTCTCTGCGTGAGCCGAGTCTTGATAAAGCGTCTGCTGCCTCATTTTTTCTACGATCAATGTGATCTGCCTGGTAGCCTGAGAAGAACCCGGCCACCTTGTCCACTTCCCTCCTATAAGCTGCCATATTTGCGTCTTTTCTATCCCATGTTTCAGATACTTGCTGGGCCACGAGATCCGAGTCTTCATAGCACTTGATACGCTTGACGTTCATCTCCTTTTCCATACACAAACTGTGCAACAGGGCTTCATGTTCCGCCACATTGTTGGAACAATCAAAGTGAATCTGCAACACGTAACTCAGTTTGTCTCCTTTGGGCGAAGTTAAAACAACGCCGGCTCCTGAGCCCTCATACTGCTTGGACCCATCAAAATGCATAACCCAGGACTTGGTACTTGGTGCAACTGGAGGTGCGCTTGTCTGCGTCCAATCATTAACAAAATATACTACTGCAAGTGACTTGATGATTGTCCTAGGCTCATAGTTGATGTGATACAGCCCCATCTCTATTGCCCATTTAGCAATTCGTCCAGTAGCTTCTGAATTGCTAATGATATCTGCCATTGGAATAGAACTAACCACTCTGATTGGATGTTCCTGGAAATAGGGCTTCCACTTCCGGCTCGCCATGAAAACTCCGAAAACTAACTTCTGCCAGTGCGGATACCGCTGCTTGGCTTCTGATAAGACCTCGCTAACATAATAAACCGGCCTCTGGACCGGGTACTCTTTTCCTTCCTCTTTGCGCTCAACCACGACCACGACACTGACTACTCGAGGCCTGGCAGCGACATACAACAGCATGGGTTCTTTCGGACCCGGGGCTACCAGGATTGGCGCCTCTGACAGCTGCTTCTTCAGGGACTCGAACGCTTCGTCTGCTTCTTGGTTCCACACAAAATTATCTGTTTTCCTCAAGAGCCGGTATAATGGTATTGCCTTCTCTCCAAGCCGGGAAATAAACCGGCTTAGCGCTGCGACACACCCTGTAAGCTTCTGGACATCTTTCAATTCTTCCGGCTTTTTCAGGGTCTGTATGGCCTTGATTTTTTCCGGGTTTGCCTCGATCCCTCGTTCTGACACGATGAAACCAAGGAGCTTCCCTGCTTGGAGGGGTAACTGCCTCTGATGCCTCCTATTCTGCACCCGGGTCATATCGTTGTGGCGGTTCTCCAGGATGCTTGCGTTGTGTCGCTGGCGATTTTCTTGCTCATCCAACTACTGCTGCCAGGTTGCCATCCGCTGCTTCTCTGCTTCTACTTCTCGCCGCTATTGCTCCAAGCCTCGGCGTGCGGTGTCCAACTCTCTGGCTCGTACAGCAGCATTCTCCGGGGTTACCACCACCGCGAGTGCAGCAGGATCCAATATCAAATTGTCACTAAACAGAGCCGGGTTTGACGGATTGGAAGTCCCCTCACCCGGAGCCCTATTCATCAGGAATCCGAACGTATTCATGTGGCGCGCAGCATCATCACTTTCACTGGTAACTGAAGCAGCTTCTCCGTCGACCCAGGCTCATGGGGGTCTTGAATCATGAAAGGTTGTTGCTGGGCCATTGCCGCGGCTGTTGCCGTGGCTGCTGCTTTCACCGAAGCCGGGTCCAGGTTTGTCGCTGGGCCGTGTACACTGCAACACGGCGCACCGGACCCGGGGAGGACTCGTGCTCTTCTTCTTCGCTTCCGTATCCACACCGATCTTCGACCAGGGGCAGGATTGACTCCGTATCCTCGTTGTACTCGATCTGGTCACGCGGGGTCCATGCCGGCTCCTCCAGCTTTTCCCTCTACGTGGTAAGTGCTAGCTCGATTTCTGCCGTGCCTATAGACTCTTCACCGTTCGATTGGATGATGGTGGCGGCTCCTGACAAAGAATCATACACAGTATTTTCCATAGTCAGTCCAGATGTATGTACCATGCCCACAAAGGCGTTGATCCGGCCGATCGGGATGACCGTGCCTCTCTCCAATAGATCTGACTCTGGCTCCCAGCCGAAATCGTCGACGATGCTTTCTCCTTCTGGGCTGGTGACAATCTCGCCAATGGCGAGGTTCTGCATACCTTGCCGAGCTTCTCTCGTGATGTAAACACCTTTGGACCCGGGCCCCACGGTGGGCGCCAACTGTCGTGGGATTGTCACGGCAGATACTACCTGGGGGTAGTTTAGATTGGGGGACATGGCGACTCTGGTGTACATGAGATTGTTTAGCTCTACGGGGACGTAGGATTTACCCAGGTTCAGCCTCTCCATAGGAGATAAAGACCTACTTCCTGCTTGCTTGTTATTGATGGGGAGATCTCGAGACCCGGGCTGCAATGTCGCCGAGTCACGAGTCTAGGGTTACAATGATTCTACCTTATGTTTCTACGAACTTCACCTTATCGATCTATGATCCAGGAGCCGGTTTATATAGGTTCCCGGGTCTCCTGGTTGCTTACAAGGCAAGGCCGAGTTACCCCATACTCGGAGTCCTATTCTAGCTCTTCTAGCTCTTCGTGCCCTCCAAGTTTGGGACTCCGTGACGCATACTGCCTCCAGGTCTTCTGGAACCTTACTTGTGGAGGCCGGGTTACCGACAAGCTCTCCGGCCCATCAGTGTAACCCGACCCATGGCAATGGTTTAGCTGGCCTCGCCCGGCCTCCTGCCTAGCGGGTCACGCTTCCCTCTTCATGGGCCTACCGGGTTATAATCCTGATAACCCCCAAGAGCAGGGGATCACTGTAGCACCTCTCAATGTGGAAGTAGGGTATCGATCCGCAGGAGCAAGAAGGAAAAGTTATCTATTCCCTACAACTAAAGTGTCACAAGTTTAGTTGATTATGCACTAAACAAGTTTAAAGAACAAGATGGTTGATTTAATGGATGGAAGTTTAATGTAACAAAATAAGAATGTAAAAGTGTCCAAATCCTCTTCAATGCAAGAGGACAAGACAAAGGTTTCCTCTTATAGGAACAATGGACATGGGTTCATGGGTTCACTCAATCCTATCTCCCATCTAAGGTGATTATCATGTTATAGATAAAAAGTACACACAATTGTCATGCTTTAATGGTAAACTTCTATGACGGCTACATGTCCTAAAACACGTAGTTGAAAGAAAATAATCATTTGTATTGCTAGGTCACCCTCGTAAGGCTAGCGTGGTTTGTTGTCACTCCCAGATCATACTTCTTCCTTTTTACCCCAGATAAAGGATGTTGGGCTGTATTGTGTCACTCAATACATATGCCGTTGTCACATCGGCCATCCTGTACCTACATACATCATACTTCATAATGGACAATATTCTAAACACTAGTGCAATGATTCATATTTCGTGTGCATGACCACATCTCTCTCATCTATCTACACTTGGTGGTGTCATTCACCTCATGACATGGATAAACAAGGCATTATGCATAAATCGAACCATCACATGCATCATAGAATATCTCCAAAGTATGACAAGTCATAAAAGATCCAACACAACGGTAAATGCATAACAAATATCATCTCCTACCACAATATCCACCATAGGAATTACATAGATAGATCCATACTTATGCAAGGCACATCATATGGACTTCAACAATGATCATACATGGAGAGATTAGATCAAGTTACCACCACAAACCCAAAATCCAGGGGGTGGACTACTCCCCCTTCATCATGGTGATAATGGTGGAGATGTTGGAGAAGATGGAGACCACCCCGGCAGCGCCCCGCCGGAGTTTTCCCCCTCCAAGCTGCAGCTCCAGGTCTTCTGTTTTGTGGTTTTGTGTTTCTGCGGCGCTCCCTTCCGAAAGCCGTCGGGGGACTATTTTTATAGTCGTTTTTAGGTTAAGACGAAGGCACGGGACGAAGATCGACGACATCGGAGGCTCGAGGCCCAGGATAGGGGGTCCCAAGCGGCCAAGGAATCTGGTCGCGTGGGCCCACCTCTTTTGGCCCTCGGGTTTCCATTTTTTCGCTTCCTTCGCTCCTACGCTTTCTTCCTTCCAAAAAAATGATCCCCGCAAAATATTAGGTCATTTGGACATCGTTTGGGTCCCTAAACCATCAAAATATAGAAAATAGGGTTTTCTGCCAGTGCAGGGTTAATTCCAGAAAAATAGGGAAACTGTGAAATATTCCCAAAATCAATATAAAACAATGATATAAACCTTATATGATGCAAATATGATTGAAATATAAGTAATATAATGCAAAGTTCATGTATGCATTTTACATGCATCAACATCCCCAAGCTTAACCTATACTCGTCCTCGAGTATGAAGAAGATAAAACTAACATGGACTTTGCTTTTTAATACTATAAATGGATATCAAAGATGATTACTATTGCTACATAGAGTCAAATGATTCATTCTTCAAAGGAATAGCAATATACAAGATAGATTATGAAGTGATATCAAATATTCAATGTAAGGATGTTCAATGATAATTCACAAAGTATAACATAGAAGAAAGTAATATGGACCAAATGTATGCATAATAAAAAGTAAAAACATCCTATAATGGTCATAGAGTATTTTTGCAAATCCGAATATAAAAGGTGGACACTTTGGAAAGATATATAAATAAGTAGAGGTAAAACATGAATAAGTTTCATCTAGCTTACAAATGCTTCTACTTAAGTTAATGTTTGCAATGTGGTATCCATTGGTGTGGAGCTCTCATTACCCCTATCATAGCATCTTGAATGGTTAAAGTTTAAAGTGAAAGCAAATATGAGTAGTGTGCTTGACAAAGTATGGTTGAATGCCTCTTGCCCCGTGAATACGAGTACCTACACCACGGTGTTACTCAACTCAGGCCACAAAGCAAGTTCAAGTTAAAGTCATTGTAAGTAATATAATAGCGTCATCAAGAGCGTCAACTGGGGTACCTCTTGCCTCAGGACATGGAAACTAGCCCATGTCAAAATGACAAGACAAACAGACAATGAACAATCTCAGCACTCTTTTATTTACTATTTGTATAGCTTTTTATTATGACGTGCATCACTGAATGTTCACTTTGGTACGCTGTAAATTTCCACCATGAATGATGCATGGCTTAGGTTAGCGGCCCAGGCGTCTCTCTAGCCATTTATACAAACTCTTCAAACTTACTAAGTTTCCGCATTTATTTGGCACCATGATAAGCATCCATAAACAAATGTACATGATATCAACTAAATATAATTAAGAGCACGTTGAAATCTTGCCATGTGACAGCACATATGAGCTAACTCCCAACCAAGACTCTTGTCAAGCTCACAATTTCATAATTTTAATCACAATGGTTCATGTTTATTAAGAGCAATAAAAGTAAAGTGTGCATCAAGTTCGTGAGAGCTTTTTAACCAACTTTTCTCATAACAATCAATAACATAAGCATTTTAATTCAGAAGTATAGAAAATACAATATAACATGATAAACATACTCGGAATAGCATAAAGCTAATAGGTAGATACGGTGGACTCACTGTAAAAACTTTGGTTGAACGTGTTGGAAAACAAGTTTTTACTTGTTGGAATTTTTGGGCTAGCAAGAGGGAGAAAGTTGACCGTCTAAATGCATGCATAAGTGTCCATAGAACTAATCAATCCATGTTAAACAAAGTAAAGTAACATTCAGCATCAAAACATGAATAAAAGATAACTCTTGATAAAACACTTGCAAATTAATACTCAGTAAAAAGCACATGAATCATGCAACTATATGTATCTTTTTGAATCAACTCAAACATCCCTTTCCCAATCTTTTTAATAGCATCCAACTTAATTCAACCCAAATTTCCAGTAGCTCTCTCATAACATAAATGAAAAGTGTGTCGGAAATATGCCCTAGAGGCAATCATGTTGATGATGATATTTCCACATGTTTATGAATATCTGACAAAAGAATAATTGTCATTCTGTCCCTTGAATAAACTATCATGATATTGGTTAATGAATACATGATTCATTTGTGACACCCATTATCTCTATGATGTTATTCTAAATAGGTTCCTGGTCAACAATCATATGGGGGAGGCATATGAGTTACTGACTAGCACATGTATTGATGGATGATCATGTTTCACGGATCATTGACATGGAGATGTCAATCAATAATGTGGACTCATGCTAGGAACATGGAGTTGGACTGACCCACCATGAGACAATGTGATAATATCTATTTTTATGTCATCAGCTGATCTCATACAATATGTATGCTGATTCCTTAGACCTGAGATCTTCGCGTGCACTTGGGATGTGTAAGGGCTTACTTTGGGGCTATCAAACACTACACCGTGAAAGGGTAGCTATAAAGGTAGCTTTCGGGTTTGTCACGAAACATGCTGTGAGTCATGGTTGATCAAGATGGGATTTGCCCCTCCGTGCATACAGAGAGATATGTGTCTTGGCCACTCGAATGACCGGATCCAGAAAATGTATGGCCGTACTCTCGGTTAAGTGTTAACCGTGTTTCAGGGATTCCGTGTCATGGAGATCGAGAAAGATGATCGAGCTACTATAAGGATGACAAGTTCTCACCTTGAGCTTAATCAATATATATATATATATCGTGAGGAAAAGGGAACAAGTATACAATATTGTGGCAGGTTCGTCCGAAATGATCTTTACGTGTATTTGGGAGTCGGCACGTCTTGCTAGAGTCCGCTACCGATTATTGGTCGAGTAGTGTACTCGCGCCATGTCCATCTATGCGTGAACCTATATGGTAACACACTTAATCGGTTTGGAACATAGTTTGGATGCGATCCATCTTATTGGGTTTATAGTGCTTATGGGTTTCTAATGTAGCAGCCCATTAGGAGGACTATATTAGGAGAGGAGTGGGCAACACAACACACGGAAGTGCAAACCCTAGCCGCCGCACTCTCTCCACCAGATCGCGTACTCGGCGCTAGCACCCCGACCGCGATGTTCCATCTCTATATGTGCGGATACCTTGGAGGCGCCACACTTGGGGCGCTTGGACGAATCATTCATGAGATCCGCGAGGTGCTGTTCGTGGGATCGTGAGGAGGAGGAGTAGTACGACTAAACGGCATCGACGCGCGAAATCGACAGTCTTCCGCTGCACTGCGCGTCAAGAGGTAATTCGTGCTCCGTGATCGATGACTTGCAGGGGTTCCGAGATGATCGTGGTAGAAATTTTTGATTTGTGCTAGCGTAGCCTACCTCGATTCCCTTCAGTGGTATCAGAGCCATCCTGTTTAGTTTTCTATTCGGAGCGGGGCACAATGAGTTGTGCCGGGGGCGGATTTGATCCGCGCCATGGCAGATGCGATCTACGCGCGGTTTCTTTCTGACCCATAAAGCAGATTCGATTCATGTGATGAACTGGATCGCGGACGCCGGCAGATTGGATTTGCCCACCGTCCGCAGCGGCCTACGCCCGAACCAGTCGATTTGTTTTTGCCCCGCAATCGGACAGATTGTCGATAAGATCGATGGGTTTCTGATTAGATCGGAGTCCCTTGCGGCCCGGACGTGCTAGTACATGTGATGTACTAGTCGTCTCTGGTTCGTATGGGTCGTTTGATTTCTGTCCCGGGAGCCGTCGGGTGATTCACATGGAATGACTGGTTCCGGCGGCGAAGGCCTGACTAGCTCAGGCCGATGCATGCCCTCCCTGGTACGAAGGTTTTGCTGTTCCCTGTATCTGCACATGAGCATCCTTTTATCCTAATTGCTAATTAGTAGATATGATCTATATATATTAGCCAACTGGTTAAACTAGTACTCATATGCACCCAGTCTTGCTTACTGAAATTGTTTCAGAGGATAATTCCTTTTGGGCTTGTACTCTGCAGTCTGCACTCCAATTAGCTGCATAGTGATGCAGAGTTAACGGAAGCAGCTGAATGCCAGGTCGTGAGCATGTGTGTGTGTTTTTCACGATGCACTATTGGAATTGGTGGCCGTCATTGCTGATGCTCTCAAGCGAGCATGCGGCACTGCCGTTTCTGACGGACTGTACACACATGGTAAAAGGTAATAATGGCTAATACGATTAGTCAGTATTGATTAGTATATTTGATATACAATCATGTGTGTCTTCCGGCCGGACGATACGTATTCTGATACTGTGATACATAATGAGCAAGATCGTTTCATACATGGATACTAGTAGGTACGATGCATGTGTGTTTTTCTTTCCCATGCAAAGCTGCGGCAATGGACTAGATACGATCTTTTTGTTGTTTTAGCCAGCCTGGTAAATGTTCTTCTAATGGTGATTAGCAGCTAGTAGATGTGATCTGCTATTTGAACATAAACCGGCATGTGTGGAAGAGAACAGATGTAAAGTACTGGCTGTACTCGATGCTCCATGATGATGCATATATAAGAAAACAAGAGACATGTTATTTAATCCATGTGATGGATTTGGGAATTGAGCACAATCTTGGCCGTGGTTTATAGCTGATCGATCCATGAGATGGATTAATAGTTTAGTCCATGTGATGGATTAATTTCTTATGAACCATGAGTTGGATTAGTTATAACATAGATGCGATCTATTATTAGATACTGGTATATGTACATCTGTACACGTATTTGATACTGGTTCAGAGTACGCGCACATGCTGATTTTATATTTGGCTTAGTGTTGGAGCAGTTTCAGATTTGATCTGTAGAAGTGACGTGCTCCAATGCTAACTTTTATTATCAGATGCTGCGTAAGTAAACAATGGCAGATATGATCTGCAGGTTCTTCTTGAACATTATGTGGTCGTGTGACGACGAGTGTTTATAGACTTTGCAATATGTTTATTCTTAGTCGATATGATCGCCCGAGTGCTTTTTGGTTGGATACATGTCAATTTGATCGACTAGCCATTCTAACTTCTGAGTACATTTGTAAGCATGGTTGGAAAAGGGGTTTCCAAAAGTTGTATAAATGATACTCATGTATATACTAGTTATAAAATGTTATAACACAGTGCCAAAGTATATTGATTCCTATTGATTGATAAGATTAATCGACAATTCCTTTCGCATATTGGTCGGTGAATTTGTTCTCGCGAACTTGTGCGATTGGACATGGTTATCGAAAATTGTTTTCGAATGTAATTCCTGTACCATTATATATGTTACCAATTCACGTTATTATAGAATTTGATTCTATGCAATATTGTATTGTGGTTAATTATGTGGATAGAGTTATTTATGATGTGCACATATGATGTGCATTGAGTGCGAAACGTTGTAAAGTGTTATGGCTTGTTATTCGTACTCGGATGCATATGATGTGTCGTAATGAAGGCAAGCGGAGAAAAATGCGGCGACAAAATCGCCATTGCAAAAGGTGCACACATTTACAGCTAATTTGATTATCTGCAAAATCTTTATGTTCATTTACAAGGTCTACTTCTATTATTGTTTTGTTGCTTGCCATGCTTGTTACTTAATAGAGTAGATTCCCTCACAAATGTTAAGTTAAACATATGCCCTCCCAACTAAAACTTGCACCATCCCATGTATTCTACAATTGATGGTGGGACTGTTGTCGCAGACGCCTCAGTTTTCGTTGACTAGATGGGTTTGTATCGGTTAGATGGTATTTTCTGTTGCAGCAGTGTGCCATCTGCCGGTAGCTTACGCGCATAAGGGGTTGGTTAACTTATCAAGGTAATCTTAACGGTTAAGCGCCTTGGGGCATAAAGGTTGGGTTTTTAGGCATAGAGATGTCGCCCAACAACAAGAGTCATATGTGATATGATTAGCAAGTGTTGCTTACCGATCTACCTTGTCTTCTAGCAGTGATGTTTAATATCACTAGTTGACATGTTCGTTGCGCATCTTGAATCACTAAAGGTCGTATGAGGGATACGGAATTTAGTGGGAGTATTTTTATCAAATAGTTTAATGTAAAATACTTCTTCATAAACATACATCTCAGCTTTGCATGAATATTACTGTTGTAGATTTATTTTGATATGGCTACATTCAGTTTTATAGTTTTATGTGTGTTCGATTATTGTTAGAACTATTTTTATACTATATTTGGAAAAGTGTTCCCAAGTAGAATGTTATTTAGAATATATTTAAAGTGTACTTGTTCATTTAGTTGTGTCTTAATGCTACTAAAAATGCTTACGAAGCATCATATTTCCTTGTTACTTGCGTTCTCTTAATTGCCGCAAACTACTCTGAGCTTTTGAAGCAAGATGAAAATTTGCACGTCTACAATATGATTGTAAGACTAAAAAGGTATATTTGAGAAATGAACAAAAGTCCAGATGTTTGACATCTTGGGGATATTGTTGATGCCAGGTAGCGGAAGGAAATTCGGTCGATATCCATGTAATTAAATTGTTTAGTTACATTGAGAATATGGGAAATGTTTCCGTTTGTCAAGTGTTGACTAATGTTTGATTCCTTCATTCATCTTGATTGTCAAATGATTGTCGTGAAAAAAATACTGGATCAAAGTGCATTAGATGCATGTGATAGATGAGTTGAGCATTAAGAGTAGGCATTGATCATGTGATGATTATGCCAAAGACAAGTGACCAAAAGCATGTTTTAGGATATGATCCTGAGCATGAGCTTTTGTCCAATGATCCGATCATTGTTCTAACTCATGACGATGAGTGGCACTTAGTCGTTCGCAGTTATTGAAGGAGAGAGGTGCATGAATTCCGAGGACTAGAAAGTGGGCAAGGGAAGTGTGACTTGATTGTCCATAATGTTTGTTGTGAATATTCTCATTGTTGGTCGTCAAACAAGGTCGTTAGTATTTGATACTTAATCGATTGCTTCGGGCAAAGCGATGCTTGAGCTAGTTTTGATGAAAGGTTAAGCAGTGATCGAAGATGGTCTTCGTAATAGCAATGCGGCAATAGTTGCTACATTGGTTTTTTTTGCTGCAATTGTTGCTATTGTCAAACCTATGAATGGAACTAGATAAATGTTATTATGTTTTTACCCTCATCACATGAATAACTTATGTCGTTTGACAGAAGGTTGTAAATTCTAAATAGAGAACAAAAGTTGTTCGATATTATGAATGATTTGTTGAGTGGGAGTACTCC
The DNA here is from genome assembly GCA_947311845.1 of Poa pratensis. Lineage (NCBI taxonomy): Eukaryota > Viridiplantae > Streptophyta > Magnoliopsida > Poales > Poaceae > Poa > Poa pratensis. The sequence goes on from CAMZMU010000038.1 coordinate 256,740, forward strand.
ATTGGCGAATGGACTACTCGTCTTAGTTTTGACAGTCGCATAGTTTCACAACATTAGTTAACGGTATTGAAAGATAATTTATATTCTATGATTTGAGCTATACACAGTTACCATGTGAAGCAATGTGGAATTGTTCCACTATTGTTGTAGCCACCGAAGCCTCCAAATGTTGGACCTTTCGGGTGGTATATATATGATCAAACCTTGTAGGACATGGTTAGATCAATGGTAAACTTTTCTTGTCCGAAGTTTTCTTTCATGTCGCACGTAAGAATGAGTTGTTCTAATGTAGAATTGGGTTCTTCTATGTGAGACCATTTGAAAGACACCATATATGATATGGATCAGGAGGAGTCCTGAGTTGTCGTTTCATGAGGTCATCATAGCATTATGAAGATGGCGAAATGTTTGCAGCTCTAAAATGACTTTCCAAGAGAAATTGGTTCTCGAAGAGAGTCAGTGGGAGCACGGCACAACTCAAATTTGTTTGAGGCGCGCCAATTCAGAATGCGCAAATAATGTACTCGTCGGTTTTACGACTTGTACATGGAGAAGCGTGATGGAGCCTAACTCAAGAAAAATGGTTTTGAACCATTACACTCATAATAGATTTATGCATTTCATCAAGGTTATGAACCTGGTTGACACAAGTAGTCGTGAAGTGTTTCTTCAAGTTCAAGTTGTTGAACATAATGAAATCTTCTAGTCTATTGTGATGCTAAAATCTTTTGTGAGTGAACGCTATTGTTTGACATAATCAAAATGTTTGACTTTTCCAATACAGTAAGAAGTCTTGTTTTGCAACAAGATTTGTGGGAGTACACTCGTATTGATCATGCATGTGGAGACATGAAGATCAGGATAATATTCTAATAATTGAATCCTTACAATATTCAGAAGAAAAGAGTTTCTTGGTGAAGTAATGATTGTTGAAGTGTTCATCAATTAGTATGTCACCGTGATTGTCATGATGAATACCAAAAAGGATATGTAATTTGTTATGCGTGAGATGAACAAATATCAGTCAAATCTGAGTGAAAGTCACTCAGATATGGTTTAAATCCTCGGGTGCTTCGGAAGCACAAAAGGATTGTTTCTAATGGTAGCTGTTCGTAAAGGGTTACGTTACTGCTCATTACCAAGTTCATAATCGTTCATATTATGGTTTGGAAAGACGGTATGCTGGAATTGTTCCATGCGAGAGGCCGACTTTCGTTATATGCAATTTATGCATGGGCAACAAATGTTATTGCGCCGCCAGCAAAAGCGTAAACCACAATCTAAGTGTTAGATGCACAGATGAGTAAGTGTTACTCGATTCTTGTATAGTGATACATGATTGACTCTAGTGCAAGTGGGAGACTGTTGGAAATATGCCCTAGAGGCAATCATGTTGATGATGATATTTCCACATGTTTATGAATATCTGACAAAAGAATAATTGTCATTCTGTCCCTTGAATAAACTATCATGATATTGGTTAATGAATACGTGATTCATTTGTCACACCCATTATCTCTATGATGTTTCTAAATAGGTTCCTGGTCAACAATCATATGGAGGAGGCATATGAGTTACTGACTAGCACATGTATTGATGGATGATCATGTTTCACGGATCATTGACATGGAGATGTCAATCAATAATGTGGACTCATGCTAGGAACATGGAGTTGGACTGACCCACCATGAGACACTGTGAGAATATCTATTCTTCATGTCATCAGCTGATCTCATACAATATGTATGCTGATTCCTTAGACCTGAGATCTTCGCGTGTGCCTGGGATGTGTAAGGGCTTACTTTGGGGCTATCAAACGCTACACCATGAAAGGGTAGCTATAAAGGTAGCTTTCGGGTTTGTCACGAAACATGCTGCGAGTCATGGTTGATCAAGATGGGATTTGCCCCTCCGTGCATACAGAGAGATATGTGTCTTGGCCACTCGAATGACCGGATCCAGAAAATGTATGGCCGTACTCTCAGTTAAGTGTTAACCGTGTTTCAGGGATTCCGTGTCATGGAGATCGAGAAAGATGATCGAGCTACTACATGGATGACAAGTTCTCACCTTGAGCTTAATCAATATATATATATATATCGTGAGGCAAAGGGAACAAGTATACAATATTGTGGCAGGTTCGTCCGATATGATCTTTACGTGTATTTGGGAGTCGGCACGTCTTGCTAGAGGCCGCTACCGATTATAGGTCGAGTAGTGTACTCGCACCATGTCCATCTATGCGTGAACCTATAGGGTCACACACTTAAGGGGTTTGGAACATAGTTTGGATGCGATCCATCTTATTGGGTTTATAGTGCTTATGGGCTTCTAATGTAGCAGCCCATTAGGATGACTATATTAGGAGAGGAGTGGGCAACACAACACACGGAAGTGCAAACCCTAGCCGCCGCACTCTCTCCACCAGATCGCGTACTCGGCGCTAGAACCCCGACCGCGATGTTCCATCTCTGTATGTGTGGATACCTTGGAGGCGCCACACTTGGGGCGCTTGGACGAATCGTTCATGAGATCCGCGAGGTGCTGTTCGTGGGATCATGAGGAGGAGGAGTAGTACGACTACACGGCATCGACGCGCGAAATCGACAGTCTTCCGCTGCACTGCGCGTCGAGAGGTAATTTGTGCTCCGTGATCGATTACTTGCAGGGGTTCCGGGATGATCGTGGTAGAAATTTTTGATTTGTGCTAGCGTAGCCTACCTCGATTTCCTTCAAAGTGGTGGTCTCACAAATAAAAACCAAACCGAAATAACAAGCAAATAAAAGACGCTCCAAGTTTATGCGATACAGTGCATTGATCGAAAAACAGAAGTTAGACGCGTGCAAACCGAGAGTATGTTGGTCCAATGGGGTTGTCTTCACATCCCCAAGCTTATGGTCTTGTCCATCCTTAGATAACTCTTGGTGCATCTCCACTAATCCCTGTGAAAAAAAACTTCAAAACACCGTTTCTCCCATCACTTTTCTGTGGGGTGACATTAGTAGTGATAGACAAATAAATTGCTTGCTGCATAAAATCCTTAAACAAAAATGTGAAACATGTCCAGAAAGTATATAATGTTGTATGCCTACTTATAAACTCAATTGGATCAAAAAGATTCAAGTTAAAAGTTTAAAGAATGCATCAAACAAAATGGGACAGAATCTGTCCAGAAAAACAGCAACAGCAAAACGCATTTTTCTACCCTACTTAAATATGTGGAAAAAATCTGAAAAACTTCACGCTTACAGAGGATGAAAAGTTGCAACTACAATTCAAATTTCAGCTCATTCGGAGTTACAGAATATAAATGAAAAATCATACCGTGCACAGATTCGTCTGGAATAAAATCTCCGAATACAAATAGCAACTTTTTCAAACCAAAACGGGTAAAACTTGGCACTTTATTAAAAATTCTAGAAACAAAATTAAAAACTAAGTCTCTTGTTACAGCAAGAGGACACAAAGGAAATCAAAAATAAAAACAACAGGGTTGCCTCCCGTAAAGCGCTTTCTTTATAGCCATGTAGCTAGGCTTCTTAATTGATATCAAGATGGTTGGAGTGAGGTGGCTTGGCATCCCCAAGCTTGAGTGTTTGTCTCTCTTGATCTTTGTTCATCACTCCCAACTCTTCCACTTGAAAATTCTCTTTACACAAAACTCAACATAAAACTTGATTAGAGGGGTTAGTGTCTCCATAAATTAAATCCTCATAGGTACAGCAAAGACATATAATGAGTTGATTCTAAACATTAACTACTGTTACTAAGGTTATGTTTTGCTCTTTGATCAAAAGAACTGTCGCAGCAGTGGAACATGGGGTTCCCCTAGTACTGCCAAAGTGGGTCCACCCCATGTGGGCCCAAGATGAAGATGGACAAGACCAAGACTCAAGTCAAACTGGCGGGTTCACCGTCAAGACACGCATGGCCTACGTCGACAAAGGGCTCCGGTCCTGGGGACCTTCCGGGTCCCCGAACCAAGCAAGAAGGCCAGGAAGGACCCGAGAGCCCGAGTTCCCGGCAGGAGGCCAGGCTCCCTCTCGGGTACTTCCCCACGTCCCTGTGGATAAGCACTCCACCTCACCGCGGAAGACTTGGGAAGCAAGGCGAAGGCAGCGCAGGCGGGAAGCACGTCCCGTGGTGGTGTCAGCTCCTGTCCACCCCAAGGCGGACGCCCCCACCTAACCCAAAGGAGACGCTAGGCTGAGGAGAGGCCACGTCTCCACCTAAACTAGATGAGGAGGGTCCTTCGCCCCGAAGGTCCCTCATGCCTCTCACGTGACCTTGTGGCAACCCCTTAGCCTATAAAAGGAGGACAAAGGCACGGAGGAGGAGGGGGAGAAAGGAAGGTCGAAGCAAGGACGAACACAAGGTAGAATCAGAGCAAGACTAGACTAGGGCTGCGATGGTAGAGAGGAAGGTGATCTCCTTCGGGTCAGGATCTGTCCTTCTTCTACCTCCAGCCAAAACACTTCTGGGTACCCCATCCGGGAGGTTCCATTGTAAGCCACACTAAGAACCCATCAATCCAGACATGCAGGAGTAGGGTTTTAGCCTCCGGGCGGCCTGAACCTGGGTAGCTCCTTGTGTCCCTTTGGTTGCATGCCTTGATCGTGGAGAGAAGAGCTTGATCTAGACTCCGCCCAAGAAGACGATTCTCACCCTCCTTCGCGCCCCGTGCCGAACCTAAAAGGGGTATCCTATACTCCCGATGTCCGTGCAACGAGACACGACATCTAGCGCCAGGTAGGGGGCGCCAGCGATGGTTTCATCTTCGTCAAGTTCATCGGCAAGTTCTTCGTCAAGCATGCCTCCGAGGAAGAAGGGAGACCCTGCGGCGTCCAAGCCGGTCTCTCCCTCACGCACTCAAGCTTCAGCTGAACGTCGTGCTGCTGGCACACGACGGAGCGTCTCTCCGTCCCCGCCTCCCATGGAGTGGGTGGCGCCGGACGAAGTGGACGGTCACGACAAGGACAACGGCCCTGGCGGAGCGGCGGCTCCAAAGGGCACCACCATGCCTCCTCCTTACTCGGGGAGAAGTGCGTCTACAACGGCACCGACAAGGAGCCCACCGCTGGAGGAGGGAACCACGGCGTTCGCCCAGCGGGGATCCACGAGCATCCAAGAGCAAGACCTCCGCGCACTCGCCTTCGGACGTCCCATGATGAGGACATCCCTAGCTCTTCTACTACTTCTCCAATTAATAATGCTGCTGTCCAAGATAATGAAGTGAGACTTGGTCCAATGACAAGATCAAGAACCAAGTTAATAGAGCAGCAGGTGAATTCTCTCTTATTAGATTATGATGTTTCTGATTGTGAGAACTTTATACTACCTAAATCTATGCATGTATGTATTCTCAGGTTTATTGATAACACAAACACTAATGGAGGAGAGGAGCAGCACGGCATGGAGAACATGGAGGAACACATGATGGACAAGAGGGAATGCATGGAGGATACAATTCAGAACAACTGCTACAAGTGCTCGAGGGAGGAGAGGGAGGCAGGAGCACATGGAGAGAGGCAAGAGGGTGGCGCACAACACCATGTTGGTGCACCGAAGAAGGGGTCCTAGACGTACAAGGACCAGGACCTGCGTGTCCTTTAGGGCCGAGCCCATTGGGTCGGTTTGTATCTCGTTTTATAAGTCCAATTAGGAGTCCAGTCCGAGTTGGGATAGAGGTGCTTGCGCAAGGGACTTGTGGCCGCACCCCTCTCCTTTAAATAGATACCACCTGCGTGTGGATTAGGGTTAGACCAAGTTAAAACTAAAACCCTAGCCTCTAGATTGAATTGCTGCTAAGCTTTCATCTTGAAGTAATACCATTGCAAATCTTACGTGCTATCTTGTTGTTCCATTGGGAATAAGGGGATACAGGACCACCCGCGATCTTTGATTGCGTGTGCAAGAGTGTGTAGTTGAGAATATCCGAAGGAATCAATTGTTGTTGCATTGGCAGCAGGGATTGTTCGAGGAGAGTTTTCAGTGAGGCACTAGTTATCAATCATCCACCATATATCCACCATAAATTCGTGTTGCTCACAAGAGAAGATCGGGCCACCCCTTATCATCTTGGTATCAGATTCTCGGGTTTACTCGGTGAGCTAATTCCATCCCGTATTTTAGTTGTTTTCTTACCTATCCAGAAAAAGCCAAAAAAAAAATTAGGTTTAGAATTTGCCATAGCCTAGATCACACCGAAATTGCTTGGTTTACTTTGCTGTTTTGGGTTGATTTTGCGTCCCTGTTTTTATTTTTCTAGTCGTCGAGTTGTTCGGTTTAGGGTTTCGGTTGTTTCCAAGTCGAGTCCTTGTTCTAGTTCTGTTTCGAGTCCATAAATCAAAATACCAAAAAGAGTTCGTGTTCCAAGTTGTGTTTCCTTCTCCAATCCGAGTTGTGATCAGGTAGCTGCCACGGCACAATTACTGTCCGTTTTCTCTGCCGCGCCCTTAGTCTACTTCTACTCGGAATCGATTTCCTGCCAAGGCACAGAATCGCGTGAATCGCTGCCGCGTGCTTTTCTCGAGTTCTACTCGGAATCGGTTTTAGTGTGTTTCTTTTGTTTTTCTTTGCACCTTTCATTAGGATTTCAGTCTACACGTTGTGAGACCTAGACACAGCCTTTCTACACATATATTTAGGAGCTTACCCACAAGACTAGCTATTTATTTACTGTTACTGTGGCAGTCGTGAAAAAGTATAAAAACAGAAAAAGAGTTATAAAAAAAAATATCTAGAAGAGAAAGAAGAGGCCTGAACGTTGATCATACATACTGCAGTTTTTGGAGCTGTTTACCTTGCTGTGTGCACTAGTAAATTGAGCAATCGTGTGCCTGTTTTATTGAGCTATTGCTAGTGTCTTTCGAGTGCATTGCAAAATTTCCATCCATATATTTGCATTGCCACATTTGTCTCCATACTTTGTGTGAGTTCTATAGGTGTGTTTTTGCATCATCACAAACAGCAAATTAGGCTTTGTTATTTTGGTGTGTTAGGATTTGCCTAAGCCAAGCTCTACCAAATAGCCTGTTTGCCGTGTGACACTTGATATCCTGGTTATTCTCTTCTCACACTTGGTACATCTATCATTGGTCCGTGTTGGTAAGTAAATCCTTTTCACTTTGGAACAAGTAAAGATACACTATTATTTGCTGGTTTTGAGTGAGTTGTGAGAGAACACCACATCCCATTATTATTTTGTTTTCACTAACATCTTAATCAATGGATGCTGCTAGTGATCTTATTGTGCAGGCTAAGAAGAACCCTGAGGATCCAGTCAAGTGGAATGAATACGAAGCTTTGAGAGAAACCGTGTACAAACGCATAGCTGCTGCCATAGAGGCGAGTGATGATAGTTTGAGGGAGGAGTTGAACACTTTGGACCTCAAAATTGATGCTGCTGCTACTCAAGAATCTGTGGATATTTTACAAGAGTCTGTGACTAATTTGACACGGCAGGTTAAATTTAGCAACCCTTTTGGAAAACCAACGGCAATTTCCGCCCAATGCTCCCAATGCTGCTGAGTTACATGGCCGTGGTCATATGCACGCTGGCCGTGGAGGAGTTGCTGCAAGGGGATCCATTGGAACACAATCGAGAGGACGATGGTTTGGGCAAACCGAAATTTTCTATACCTACTCTCACTTGTGATACTGAAGATGTCGAAGAGTATTTGATGTGGCAGCTGAAGATTGAGAAGTTGTGGAGATTGCATGAATTATAACGAGGAAAGGAAAATAAAGCTTGCATTGTCTGGTTTTGATGGTTATGCTCTGTTGTGGTGGGATAGCATTACAAGTTTGAGAGCAGAAAATGGCGAACCAGAAGTTGCTACTTGGGGCGAGATGAAACAATTGCTTCGAGACAGATTTGTGCCAAAAATTATATTCGAACCCTCTATGATAAGTTGCAACAATTGAAACAAGGAACGAAATATGTGGATGCTTATTTCAAGGAGATGGAGTTGATCCTTCAGCGAGCTCGGTTAGGGAGGCTCCTGAACAAACAATGCAACGTTTCTTATCTGGTTTGCAATTTAAAATCAAGAGCATTGTGAGGCGCACACATTACACTGATATGACGGACTTGCTGCATCAAGCAAGACAAGCTGAGCAAAAGGTTGGCCGAAGAAACAAATCAGTACACGGAGGAGTTTTCCGCAGAAGACTTCTGTTTTCTCACCACCAACACCTCAAGTTGCTCCCAACCGTAGTGGTACTGCCAAACCAGAGGCTAGCACTTCGGGTGTCAAGAAATCCGTTCCACCAATTGCCAAGTCAAGTGGACCTACCAATGTCACCCGCAATAGAGATATGGTCTGTCATACATGTGGAGGAAAAGGGCACTTTAAAAGAGATTGTCCTAATAAAAAGGTCATGATTATTAATGCTGATGATGAGTATGAGACTGTAGATGATGCTGATCCTAATGAGGAGGATATTTCTGATGAGGAAGATGGTCCTATAGATGCATATGTTACAAATTATCCTACTATTGTTTGCACACAAGCTTTGAGTGTTCAGCCAAGTGATGAGGGTCAACGATGCAATTTGTTCCAAACAAAAGCAATTGTAGTCCTAAAATGGCTTGCAAGGTGATCATTGATGGAGGAAGTTGCAGAAATTTAGCAAGCAAGGAATTATGTGCAAAGCTCAAGTTGAAATATTCCACATCCACACCCTTGTTATATTCAGTGGTTAAGTGACAAAGAAGAAATCAAGGTGTGCCATATGGTGAGAGTGGAATTTCAAATTGGACCATACCAAGACACAATTGAGTGTGATGTGGTTCCTATGTCAGTTTGCCACATGCTGTTGGGTCGGCCATGGCAGTTTGATCGAAGAGTTATCCATGATGGCCGGGCAAATACATATCAATTGAATTGGCATAAGAAGGATATTATATTGTGGCCTATGTCACCACAAGAAATTGTAAATGAGTCTCGACAAAAAACTGAAGTAAATTTAGAGCAAGCTAGTGTGAGACATGAAAAGAGTGATAAGCATAATTCTGTAGGTGATAATCAGCCTAGGCCGAGTGGTAAAAGTAAGGGAGTGAACCTTTTGACAATGTTAGCCACCAAAGATGATTTGAGAGAGTTTAGTGAGGATCCTAGCTTAGTACCTATAGTGCTTATGCATAAGGGGGAAATTTTAGTTTCTAACGACATGACTCCTATTTCTCTTGGTGTTTCTAATGTTTTGCAGGAATTTGGTGATGTTTTTCCAGCTGAGATACCTTCGGGTTTGCCACCATTGAGAGGCATTGAGCATCAAATTGATCTTATTCCTGGTTCATCATTGCCAAACCGAGCTCCCTATAGGACAAATCCCCAAGAGACGAAGGAAATTCAGAAACAAGTACAAGAGTTGTTGGATAAAGGGTATATTCGAATCAGCCTTTCTCCTTGTGCTGTTCCTGTTATTTTGGTCCTAAGAAAGATGGTACTTGGCGCATGTGTGTAGATTGTAGAGCCATTAACAACATCACTATTCGTTTATAGACATCCTATACCTCGCTTGGAGGATATGTTAGATGAATTAAGTGTGCTGCTATTTTCTCTAAAATTGATTTGCGTAGTGGATATCATCAAATTAGGATGAAAGAAGGGGATGAGTGGAAAACAGCCTTTAAAACAAAATTTGGTTTATATGAGTGGTTAGTAATGCCTTTTGGTTTGACTAATGCACCTAGTACTTTCATGAGATTAATGAACCATGTTTTGCGAGATTTTATTGGCAAGTTTGTGGTAGTTTAATTTTGATGATATTCTCATATATAGCCACAATGAAACTGAACACATTGATCATATTCGACAAGTTTTGCAAGTGCTACGAGCAAATAAATTATTTGGTAATCTTGAGAAGTGCACTTTTGGCAAAGATAAGGTCATATTTCTGGGATATGTTGTTTCTAAAGCATGGAATTGAAGTAGATGAAACTAAAATTGAAGCTATTAAAAATTGGCCAATTCCAATGACTATTAGTCAATTACGAAGTTTTCTTGGACTTGCTGTTTTATAGACGATTTGTGAAGGATTTTAGTACCATTGCTGCCCCTTTGAATGATTTGACTAAGAAGGGTGTTGATTTCGAATGGGGGGTAGCTCAAGACATTGCTTTTGATACTCTGAAAAATAAGTTGATTTTGGCTCCTTTATTGATGCTTCCTAATTTTCATAAACAATTTGAAATTGAATGTGATGCTAGTGGCATAGGTATTGGAGGTGTGTTGATGCAAGATAAGAAACCAATTGCTTATTTTTCTGAAAAGTTGCATGGTGCTCAATTGAATTATTCTGTCTATGATAAAGAATTGTATGCACTTGTTAGAGTTCTTGAAGTTTGGAAACATTATTTGTGGCCAAAAGAATTTATCATACATTCTGATCATGAGGCATTAAAATTTTTGAAGAGTCAATCCAATCTTAATAAGAGACATGCTAAATGGGTAGAATTCATTGAATCTTTCCCATATATTATTAAACATAAGAAAGGATAGATAATGTGGTTGCTGATGCTTTGTCACGAAAAAACATGTTACTCACCAAATTGGATGTTCAAGTTTCGGGTTTAGAGAGTTTGAAATCTTTATATGCTGAAGATAATGAATTTTCTATGCCATATGCTAAATGTTCTGATGTAAAAGCTTGGGATAAGTATCACATCCATGATGGTTTTCTGTTTAGAGCTAACAAACTATGTGTTCCCGAGTGCTCTTTGCGTTTGATGTTAGTGCAGGAATCACATAGTGGTGGATTGATGGGCCACTTTGGACGTGAGAAAACATTGTTGATGTTGGCCGACAATTTTTATTGGGCACATATGAGGCGGGACGTTTACAGGTTTGTACAACGTTGCTTAACTTGCAACAAGGCTAAATCAAAGCTGAAGCCTCACGGTTTGTATACTCCTCTTCCTGTGGATAAGCACTCCCCTCACCGTGGAAGACTTGGGAAGCAAGGCGAAGGCAGCGCAGGCGGGAAGCACGTCCCGTGGTGGTGTCAGCTCCTGTCCACCCCAAGGCGGACGCTCCCATCTAACCCAAAGGAGACGCTAGGCTGAGGAGAGGCCACGTCTCCACCTAAACTAGATGAGGAGGGTCCTTCGCCCCGAAGGTCCCTCATGCCTCTCACGTGACCCTGTGGCAACCCCTTAGCCTATAAAAGGAGGACAAAGGCACGGAGGAGGAGGGGAGAAAGGAAGGTCGAAGCAAGGACGAACACAAGGTAGAATCAGAGCAAGACTAGACTAGGGCTGCGAAGGTAGAGAGGAAGGTGATCTCCTTTGGGTCAGGATCTGTCCTTCTTCTACCTCCAGCCAAAACACTTCTGGGTACCCCATCCGGGAGGTTCCATTGTAAGCCACACTATGAAGAACCCATCAATCCAGACATGCAGGACTAGGGTTTTTAGCCTCCGGGCGGCCTGAACCTGGGTAGCTCCTTGTGTCCCTTTGGTTGCATGCCTTGATCGTGGAGAGAAGAGCTTGATCTAGACTCCGCCCAAGAAGACGATTCTCACCCTCCTTCGCGCCCCGTGCCGAACCTAAAAGGGGTATCCTATACTCCCGATGTCCGTGCAACGAGACACGACATCTAGCGCCAGGTAGGGGGCGCAAGCGATGGTTTCATCTTCGTCAAGTTCATCGGCAAGTTCTTCGTCAAGCATGCCTCCGAGGAAGAAGGGAGACCCTGCGGCGTCCAAGCCGGTCTCTCCCTCACGCACTCAAGCTTCAGCTGAACGTCGTGCTGCTGGCACACGACGGAGCGTCTCTCCGTCCCCGCCTCCCATGGAGTGGGTGGCGCCGGACGAAGTGGACGGTCACGACAAGGACAACGGCCCTGGCGGAGCGCGGCTCCAAAGGGCACCACCATGCCTCCTCCTCACTCGGGGAGAAGAGCGTCTGCAACGGCACCGACAAGGAGCCCACCGCTGAGGAGGGAACCACGGCGTTCGCCCAGCGGGGATCCACGAGCATCCAAGAGCAAGACCTCCGCGCACTCGCCTTCGGACGTCCCATGATGAGGACATCCCTAGCTCTTCTACTACTTCTCCAATTAATAATGCTGCTGTCCAAGATAATGAAGTGAGACTTGGTCCAATGACAAGATCAAGAACCAGTTAATAGAACAGCAGGTGAATTCTCTCTTATTAGATTATGATGTTTCTGATTGTGAGAACTTTATACTACCTAAATCTATGCATGTATGTATTCTCAGTTTATTGATAACACAAACACTAATGGAGGAGAGGAGCAGCACGGCATGGAGAACATGGAGGAACACATGATGGACAAGAGGGAATGCATGGAGGATACAATTCAGAACAACTGCTACAAGTGCTCGAGGGAGGAGAGGGAGGCAGGAGCACATGGAGAGAGGCAAGAGGGTGGCGCACAACACCATGTTGGTGCACCGAAGAAGGGGTCCTAGACGTACAAGGACCAGGACCTGCGTGTCCTTTAGGGCCGAGCCCATTGGTCGTTTGTATCTCGTTTTATAAGTCCAATTAGGAGTCCAGTCCGAGTTGGGATAGAGGTGCTTGCGCAAGGGACTTGTGGCCGCACCCCTCTCCTTTAAATAGATACCACCTACGTGTGGATTAGGGTTAGACCAAGTTAAAACTAAAACCCTAGCCTCTAGATCGAATTGCTGCTAAGCTTTCATCTTGAAGTAATACCATTGCAAATCTTACGTGCTATCTTGTTGTTCCATTGGGAATAAGGGGATACAGGACCACCCGCGATCTTTGATTGCGTGTGCAAGAGTGTGTAGTTGAGAATATCCGAAGGAATCAATTGTTGTTGCATTGGCAGCAGGGATTGTTCGAGGAGAGTTTTCAGTGAGGCACTAGTTATCAATCATCCACCATATATCCACCATAAATTCGTGTTGCTCACAAGAGAAGATCGGGCCACCCCTTATCATCCCAGCTCGCCATGATGCTCTAGTCGCTGCCAAGGCCCTGATGCAGTTCCCTCCAAGCAGCGGCGATCCCAAGGTCTACCAAGAATGGAGGACTCGCGTCGAGAGGCTCCTCGACTTCGCCGATGGTGGTCCGTGGGTCGAACCCACTCAAGCTCCCACCGTCGACGATCCCGGAGCAGCACAAGACAAGACACGTGATCCGCGAGGCCAGCCTCGTGGTGAACGTCAAGCCAAGACGGCGCCTCCTCGCACCGCGCCACCGATGGCTGATCGGCTAAACCGCGATCACGGCGAGGCCATCTCCATCGGGTCGTCTACCTCGCGCAACCCAGATCTTCGTGACGAGCTCAACAGCCGTCAGAACGAGGATATGCGCACCCGCATCGAGCGTCGAGAACGTCACCGCCGGGAAGATCGGGCATCGACCTCGCCGAAGGCTGCCTCGCCCTCGCCCCCGAGTTCCGCCACTTCAACTGGCCCAAGAAATTCAAGATCGACGTTCTCCGCTACGACGGCACCACGAACCCCCGGGACTTTCTGCAGATCTACTCTCTTGCTGCGATGGTTGCCGGGGCCGACGAGGTCATGATGGCCAACTGGTTCCCATTGGCCCTGAAGGGAGAGCCCAGACTTGGCTTCTCAACCTTCCCAAGTGCTCCATCCGTTCCTGGCGGGCACTGAAGGAGCAGTTTCTGGGGGCTTTCCAAGGCGGGTACGAGCGCCCGGGGGCTCCCAGTGATCTCCACGACTTCAAGCAGCTGCCGGGTGAAACTCTCCGCAAGTTCATCCAGCGCTTCACCCAGAAGATGAACACCATCCCGTGCATCAAGGAGGAGTTGGTGATCCAGTCCTTCCACGCCAACGTCCGCAACCCCAAGATGCGCGAGAAGCTGAGCATCCATCGCGTCGAGTCTGCTCGTAAGCTCTGGGAGCTTGCAGATCGGTGCGCTCGAGCTGAAGAAGGAGCCAAGTTCCCCGGGGAGGATGAACCCGAGGACAAGGTCGCTCCAGCCAAGAACAAGAAGCGGGACCCTGGACCCGACAAGCGGATCTTCGTCACCGAGCCTCTTCCGAAGAAGACCAAGCCCGCGCCGACTTCCGAGGAAGAAGGTGAAGGTGATCCCTGGTGCCACATCCATCCAGAAGGCAACCACTTGCTCAAGGACTGCCGCATGCTCAAGAACCTCGCCATCCGGGAGCAACGGAGCTGATGGGGTCAGTCAAGACGGTTGCTACAACTGCGGCACTGCCGGGCACATCGCTCGTGACTGTCCCACGGGTCGCCAAGGCGGAGGCGGCCGTGGATGGAACCGAGGCGGTGGCCGCGGGGGCCGTGGAGGAGGACGCGGCGGTCAAGGTGGTCGCGGGTACACACTCCGGAGGCCGCCCACGGCGGCAACGGGGAAGCTCCGGCTCCCCAAGGAGGCAACGGCGGCAAGTATCAAGAAGTCACTGGAGTTGTCGGGTGCATCCACGGAGGGTCTTCTCTGCCTCCCTCCAACGGCGCCTGCAAGAGACTTGTCCGGGAGCTGAACGCGGTTGCTTCTGCTCCGTCCAAGCCCCTGGACTGGTCTAGTCAAGTCATCACCTTCGACCCAGAAGACCACCCTGCAAACACTGCCGGGGTCGGGACCCTGCCGCTGATCGTGTCGCCCGTCATCCACAACTACAAGGTCACCAAGATGCTGGTCGACGGAGGCTCCAGCCTCAACTTGCTGACGGCGAAGGTCCTGGCTATCCTTCAAATCCCCTGTCTCGCCTGCAAGACACCGGGTGTTCCAAGGCGTGAACGGAAGTGTTACTCGACCCCTCGGGAAGATCACCCTTCCGGTCACCTTCGGCGACTCCAAGAACTTCCGCACCGAGGAAATCGTCTTCGACATCGCCGACACTCCGCTACCGTACAACGGCATACTTGGCAGACCTGCTCTGGCCAAGTTCATGGCCGTCTCCCACTTCGCCTACAACATGCTGAAGATTCCGGCGCCGTGGGGTGATCAAGGTCAAGGCCGACATCGACGATGCTATCTACTGCGTTCACCAGCTGAACCAGACGGTGGCAATCACGGCGGATGTCCCTCAAGGTGTACAGGAGGATGATGATGGGGCTCTCCCCGGGGGCGAAGGGCACCCCGGGGGCTCCACATCTACTCCCCCAAGAAGGCGCCATTCCATGGCGATCCGCAGCTGACCAAGAAGGTGGCGCTAACCAGCGACGGAGTTCGCTCCATCACCATCGGCGCCCGCCTCACCGACAAATAGGAAAGCGCGCTCGTCGCCTTCCTTCGGGAAAACTCTGACGTCTTCGCGTGGGAGGCGTCAGGTTTACCCGGCGTTCCAAGGGAGGTGATCGAGCACAAATTCGGGGGCTCGCCCCGTGAAGCAGGTTCTCCGGAACCAAAGCAAGGAAAAGCTGGAATTCATCATCGCCGAGGTGGACAAGTTGATAGAAGCTGGTGTCATCCGGTCGGTTCCCCACCCAAGCTGGGTGGCCAACCCCGTGGTGGTACCGAAACCCATGACCTTCAAGTGGAGACTCTGCATCGACTTCACAGACCTGAATAAGGCCTGTCCCAAGGACCCTTTCCCCCTGCCGCGGATCGACATGATCGTGGATTCCACGGCCGGGTGCGAGCTGCTGTGTTTCTTGGACGCCTTCTCCGGGTACCACCAGATCATGATGTCACTCGAGGACCAAGAGAAGACGGCCTTCATCACTCCCAAGGGCTGCTACTGCTACACCCGGATGCCTTTTGGCCTCCGAACGCCGGCGCTACCTTCCAGCGCGCAATGCAAGCATGCCTTGGGTCAGCAGCTGGGCCGCAACGTTGAAGCGTACATCGACGACATCGTGGTCAAGACCCGGTACAAGGACTCCCTCATCCAAGACCTGCACGAGACCTTCGAGAACCTCCGCCGGGTCAACTTCAAGCTCAACCCCGACAAGTGCGTGTTCGGGGTCCCCTCCGGCAAGCTGCTGGGTTTCCTGGTCTCTCACCGAGGGATCGAGGCGAATCCGGACAAAATCAAGGCAATCGAGCGCATGGAGGCGCCCCGGCGGGTCAAGGACGTACAGCGCCTCAACGGGTGCATCACTGCACTCGGGCGCTTCATCTCAAGGCTTGGGGAGCGGGCCTTACCGTTCTTCAGGCTGCTCAAGAAGTCAGGCCCCGTGGAGTGGACCTCCGAGGCCGAGGAAGCCCTGCAGTCCCTTAAGCGCTACCTCGCCTCGCCACCAATCCTCGTGGCACCAGAAGAGAAGGAGCCCCTACTACTGTACATTGCTGCCACCAACCAGGTGATCAGCGCTGTGCTTGTGGTAGAGCGTGACGCTCCTCCGAAGAAGTCAAGCAAGATCAAGGGCAAGCGACCCGGGAACTCTCTCCCGGGACAACCGTGCAAGAAAAGGCTGCCGGGTGACCAGGGGTCTCACGATCCTGACGTCACTGCAACCTCACCAGACGCGCGGAGCCCGTCGGGAATGGAGAATCTCCCTCCGACGAGACTTCGCCGGGGGCTACCTCGTCCCCACCCCAAGACGTCGACGTGGAAGCCGAGCCCTCTCAGGACTCGGCGACCCGCAAGGTGCAGCACCCGGTCTACTTCGTCAGCGCAGTGCTGCGCGACGCCCGGGAGCGGTACCCCATGATGCAGAAGCTGCTGCTGGCAATCCTCATTGCCTCCCGCAAGATGAGGCCGTACTTCCAAAGCCATCCCATCACGGTGGTGTCCAAGTACAACCTAAGAAGCCCCCTGGAGAACCCACTTGCCACTGGTCGCATATCATGGTGGGCCATGGAGCTTCAAGGTTTCGGTCTCAAGTTCGAGCACACGGACAACATCAAGAGTCAGGCGCTGGCGGATTTCACGGCCGAGTGGACCGAGACGGCGTTCGACGACCCGGAAGAGGAA
Source organism: Poa pratensis (assembly GCA_947311845.1). Classification (NCBI taxonomy): domain Eukaryota; kingdom Viridiplantae; phylum Streptophyta; class Magnoliopsida; order Poales; family Poaceae; genus Poa; species Poa pratensis. The sequence goes on from CAMZMU010000038.1 coordinate 273,588, forward strand.
ACCTGCCTCCCCGGGAAGGAAGATCCTAGCGCCTGGACCATGCACTTCGACGGCTCCTACACCAAGGGGAAAGGAGGTGCTGGGGTTGTCCTAACCTCACCAACCGGGGACCGGCTGAAGTACGTCGTCCAGATGCACTACCAAGGGAACATCTCCAACAACACGGCGGAGTACGAGGGCCTGCTCGCAGGACTTCGTGCTGCCATCGGCCTCGGCATCAACAAGATCGTCGTCAAGGGTGACTCTCAGTTAGTCATCAAACAAGTGAACAAGGAGTACGCGTGCCCTCAGATGGCACCATACGTTGAAGAGGTCTGGAAGCTGCAGCGGCGCTTCGACAACTTCCGGGCTGTGTACGTCCCACGGGGAGAAAACACGGCCGCGGATGAGCTATCGCAGGTGGCGTCCAAGCAAGAACCAGTGCCTCCCGGGATCTACATCGAGGTCCTCAGGCGACCTTCGATCCCACCCGAGAGGCTCGCGACAAGATCTGCGCCGGGGGCTGGCGACCCTTCTACCTCGACAACACGGGTAGCCAGCCCAGAAGCTCAAGACCCGGCAGCCCCTCCGCGGAGGAAGCTATGCTTTCTTTCCGTCGGATGGTGCTACCGGTGGAAGGAACCCACCCACCCTGGGCCCGGGACATCGTCAAGTACATCATGGAGCACGCCCTCCCGGAGGACGATCACGACGCCGAGCGGGTGGCTCGTCAAGCCAAGCTCTACGTCATGATCGACGGCGAGCTCTACCGGCGACGGGACAACGGAGTCAAGCTCCGCTGCATCCCTCAAGAACAAGGCCAAGTACTGCTACGGGACATCCACGAGGGCACATGTTCAAGTCATGTGGCATCAAGATCACTGGCGGGTAAAGTTTTTCGTCACGGGTTCTACTGGCCAACAGTCCTCAGTGATGCGGAGCAGCTAGTCAAGACCTGTGAAGCCTGCCAGTACTATGCGAAGAACATACATCAGCCGGCGCAAGCTCTGCAGCCAATTCCAATCTCCTGGCCGTTCGCGGTCTGGGGGCTGGACATCGTGGGGAAGATACCGAAGTCTGTCGGGGGCCATGAATACCTTTTCGTGGCCATCGACAAGTTCACAAAGTGGGTGGAAGTGATGCCAGTACCAAGACAGACAGCTCAAGCAGCCATCAAGTTCATTGAAGGGATCGTGTACCGCTTCGGAGTACCCAACAGAATCATAACGGACAATGGCTCTCAGTTCACAAGCCGATCCTTCCTCAACTTCTGTGAAGAGCTGGGAATCAAGGTGTGTTTTGCCTCGGTGTCCTACCCAAGGTGCAATGGGCAAGTGGAGCGAGCCAATGCGGAGGTCCTAAAGGGTTTGAAGACCAAGGCCTTTGACAAGTTAGAAGACAAGGGCAAGAACTGGATTGAGCATCTACCAAGTGTCTTGTGGTCCCTCAGAACCACACCAAGCAGAGCCACTCAAGAAACACCATTCTTCCTTGTCTATGGAGCAGAAGCCGTCTTGCCAACAGAGCTCAGGCATGGATCCCCCCGGGTACTTGCCTATGATGAAGACGCACAAGCTGAGAGGAGGATTGATGACATCAACTTCCTGGAAGAGGTGCGGTGCGAGCTTCCTTACGATCTGCTCGATACCAGCAAGGGCTCCGCCGCTATCATGATCGCCATATCCGTTCACGGGTACTGGAACCCGGAGACCTGGTTCTCCGCAAGAAGCAGAAGCTTGATAACATGAACAAGCTGTCCTCCAAGTGGGAAGGACCTTATCGGGTGACGCATACCCTGAGACCCGGAGCTGTTTATCTGGAGGACGAGAAAGGCAGGCCGGAGGGCAACGCCTGGAACATCGAGAATCTCCGGAAATTCTACCCCTGAATACGAACATGAATCGCAGATAGTTCGAGTCAACTAAGCACGCCCAAGGGGCTAGTGTTCTGTATAAGGGTGTAAGAATCGTCGCCAAGGAATAAAAGATAAGTTTTTCAATTCCGTGAGCCTCTCTTGTTGTCGTGAAGTGTGTTATCCGTAACAACCCCCAAGCAGGGGGCTGACATGGTGCCGGTGGCTGACAGGTCGAGCGCGAGTAGCCTATCAGTAGGCGCTGCCACCTGATCGTGCCGTACTGCCGCGGTAAGAAGTGGAACGGGCAGTGCTGTGTTTTAAAGAACCTAAACACAGAAATGCACATTCAACTTTGCTTGCGGGTTGCTCCGGATGAAACACTTTCACGACATGTAAGGGAGGGTCCATTCTTTTCCTACTGAAAGTGTGTTATGTGTAGCGCCTCTCCCGGGACAGGAATGGATGCTGAAGAGCGGCTCAGGAGCTGGTACCCGGGAAGGACAGAGTAGATCAAGGGCACGGCAAAAACCAGCTAAGTCTTTGCATGTGCATCTTGCATTCTAGGCATAATATCTCGCTCGGAGTCAATATACCACCAACCTGCGCATGCTTGACAGTTGATGAGAACCTTTGCGGGGGTAATGCGTCCTCCCCGGCGAACGGTCAGATTTCCCTTCTGGCCTAGTACCCGTGGCTGTGGAGTGGACTCCCGGAAGGCATAGTGCTCTTAGGGGTGCTGCTACCGGTAGGCGGTTAGAGTACTTGTCACCTAAGAGATCTCCTCAGAAAACTTGACGGCGCGTTAGTGCAAGGGGAGGTTTGGGAAATGACCCCGGGAGTTGAGCCCTAGGATTGCATTCATCTGAACTTACATTCTGAATTTACAATTCTGATTACATTCAGTCGAAGCTTTCCTGGATACATATCTAGCCTATGCTACTAAGGCCAGCTCAGGCTCCTGGCTGTGCAGATCTGTCTTCTGTTTTATTGCCTGCCGGGTGCACTCTTTTCTTCCGGGGACGCCTGGGTGAAAAGATAACACGCGTGCAGATCTTGTCAGGCGCGTCGAAGAGCTCGACCCCCTTCTGCCGACCAGGGCGCTCCAGGGCCAAAGAGACGGAAGATTCCGTCCGCCAGTTCGCCTACGGACTGACTCTCGGCCTGCAAAAGTCCAGGTCAAGATCGAGGTCATCCAAGAAGAAAAGGCGGAAAAATGGAGAAGAGCAAACAGTGAACCTGCTCAATGGCCTCGAGCTCAGCCACAACCAAGGACAGCTCCGGAATACCGGCAGTCCTTTCCTTCAGGATGGACCACAGGTGCGTCCTCCTCACTGCCCTAATCCTTGCCTCTTCTTGGGCAACAGGACCAGAGACGGCCGCCAGGCGAGCGACATTCTGGGCAGCAGAAGAACGGGACGCAACCTCGCCATCAGTGGCTCGGGCTCCAGCTTCGCTGGGTGCCTCCGCCGCTCCTCGAAGACGGACTCCGCCGTCGACACATCGGACAAGGCCCTCTCTGCTTCGCCGGACATTGTTCTGCGGGCGGGAGAGGCAAAGGAAGAAGAGGAGCGGAGCAAGGCGAGAAGATGTGTCAAGGGTTGGAGTCTGGATGGTCTTTTATAGGCCTCCCACGCTCCACCTACCCCTTGACGCTACGGCTGCTGCAGTAATGGGAGCGCGTTTTGCAAAAAACTCGTTCTCATTCACACGGACGCGACACGAAGACAAGGAGGAAAACAAGATCTTCTTCATTTACAAGGACTACAAGGGGACGATCTTTTTTACAACAAAAAGGTTGGCTCCCGTCGAGCAAGGAGCACCGCCGTACAATGGAAGACGCTACTTCCAGAAATACGTCGTCAAGGCCGCCGGGGAGGAGGTCAACGAGATCTCCATGGCGCCCGTCCGAAGCTCCTCGCCTTCAGGAAGACGAGCTCCCCTCGACCTTGATGTCAGATGAGTTTTCCTCATCTTCATCCTCGTCGTAGGAGCTCGAGCTGCCGCTGCTGCTCTCCATGCAGCACTCCACACGTCCGCCATCGACACCGAAGATCTTCACGGAGAGCGTTGCATCTCCGTCGTACCGGAACACCAAGCATTGCCCCCGGACAGGCGGCGGGCACGGGAGAACGACTTCCACCCCGGACCCAGAAGCATGGCGCCTTCAGTGGTGCGCTCCGCCATGGCCCAGGAGGGGCCATTGGGGCAGCCTTCCACTTGCAGCCAGAAGCCGGAGGGTCCGATGTCCTCCGTCGCCATCGCGAAGGAATCCGGCAGGAGAAGCCGGCTGCGAGGCCTGCGGTTCAGATCCACGATGAACTCGAACGGCGCGAAGCTGGTATGAACCATGCTCCTAGGAGGGGGAGCAGCGGTGGCGGCCTCCACGGCCGCCGCGACCGCGAATCCCACGACCTCGCGGAACAGCTCGACCACGAGTGGAGGGGCCACTCTCCGCAGCAGCTGAAGAAGAACGAGGGCGCCCAACTCCTCTCCTCGCTCTCGCCATTGGCGCTGGCAGCTTGTGGAGGCCTGGAGTTGGACTGAGGAAGAAGATGAACGAAAGAGCCAGGGGTGCGCCTCGCTTTTATAGCCACGGCGGCGCCTCTGTCAGCGTCTCCTCGGTTCTTCCGTTATTGGGAATCGAGGGGGCCCCGCAGTTATTCCCCCGAGCGGAGTAACTCCAAGACCTTCAAGGCCATCAACAGAGCTGAGCAAGGAAGACCAGGTGCCCGGGACCCACTTTGACCTATCTTTAGGCCATGGCCCCGGCAGCTGGAGCAAGAGCCGCCGGGACCATGCCCGGGGGCTACTGTCGCAGCAGTGGAACATGGGGTTCCCCTAGTACTGCCAAAGTGGGTCCACCCCATGTGGGCCCAAGATGAAGATGGACAAGACCAAGACTCAAGTCAAGCTGGCGGGTTCACCGTCAAGACACGCATGGCCTACGTCGACAAAGGGCTCCGGTCCTGGGGACCTTCCGGGTCCCCGAACCAAGCAAGAAGGCCAGGAAGGACCCGAGAGCCCGAGTTCCCGGCAGGAGGCCAGGCTCCCTCTCGGGTACTTCCCCACGTCCCTGTGGATAAGCAAGGCGAAGGCAGCGTAGGCGGGAAGCACGTCCCGTGGTGGTGTCAGCTCCTGTCCACCCCAAGGCGGACGCTCCCACCTAACCCAAAGGAGACGCTAGGCTGAGGAGAGGCCACGTCTCCCCTAAACTAGATGAGGAGGGTCCTTCGCCCCGAAGGTCCCTCATGCCTCTCACGTGACCCTGTGGCAACCCCTTAGCCTATAAAAGGAGGACCAAGGCACGGAGGAGGAGGGGGAGAAAGGAAGGTCGAAGCAAGGACGAACACAAGGTAGAACCAGAGCAAGACTAGACTAGGGCTGCAAAGGTAAGAGGAAGGTGATCTCCTCCGGGTCAGGATCTGTCCTTCTTCTACCTCCAGCCAAAACCCTTCCGGGTACCCCATCCGGGAGGTTCCATTGTAAGCCACACTATGAAGAACCCATCAATCCTGACATGCAGGAGTAGGGCTTTTAGCCTCCGGGCGGCCTGAACCTGGGTAGCTCCTTGTGTCCCTTTGGTTGCATTCCTTGATCGTGGTGAGGAGAGCTTGATCTAGACTCCACCCAAGAAGACGATTCTCAGCCTCCTTCGCGCCCCGTGCCGGACCTAAAAGGGGGTATCCTATACTCCCGGTGTCCGTACAACGAGACACGGCAAGAACCACACAAAACATAGTAATGAGACTAATGCAAAATAAAAATAGAATCTGTCAAAAACTAGACAACCTGAAAGAGCGAATTTTTAGAGGCACTTATGTTGCTCAAATCAGAAAACTTTCTACTAATGAAATGTGTAATAACAACTGAATTAAAATATCAGGTCAAAATTCCTCTTCTGTGATGTTTAACATTCTTCGCAGTGAATCTTAGGAATCTGTTTTCTGGACAACAAATCACTATTGTTTGATCCTATCTCTCAAATAGGACCATCATCTAAAGCATTATCATATAGAATATCTAAACCAAATTCCTCATCACTTTCAAAGCTATTATCAATAATAATATCATTTTGAATGTGTTGATCATCATCAGAATCAGAATCAAAATAGCATGGTGAGTAAGGATATGGGCAATCCTCTAATACCTTTTCCTCTTCTCTATATTCTTCTTGTTCCTGCAAGCCATTAGATCTCTCCTTGATAGCAACAAGATTGTTATAATATTCAAGGATATAGGTATTCTTACAAAAGAGTTTCAAGAGTTGTTCAAGTGTTGTAGCAAGTCTTGGTGTGAGGCTACGAGCTTTATCTATATTAAACATAACTATCTCAAGAATTCCCATTACAATAGTAAATTCCTCGGCTGCCTTCATATCAGTGGTCATAATTTCATTATTATGGTAAGAGGCAATTATAGGCATACTATCAAGCTTGCATTGAAAATTAAGATGCTTAGGATATTGATCTATGCAGCAAGATACATTATACCTATCACATAATCCATGGCCAATTACATTTAATGCTTCCATTATAAACCTTTTTTGATCAACATTAATTGATCCAACCATAGGGGGTTGCATAAGTACGTGACTCATACATTCCACGAACGTAGCAAATGAACTAATTTTTTTGTGTTTTTCAAATAAAGAGAGTATAAACTGATACATAACTAAAAGTAAAGCTCATGAGAAACTCACAACCAAACAAGTTTAAAGGAACCTCCCCAAGATTAGATGATTGTAAGATATAAAACAAGATAAAATAAATCTAAAGTCTACTGCATACAAGAATAGAAACTTAAGCGCTACGCTCCCCGGCAACGGCGCCAGAAAAGTACTTGATAACCCCCAAGAGCAGGGGATCACTGTAGCACCTCTCAATGTGGAAGTAGGGTATCGATCCGCAGGAGCAAGAAGGAAAATTTATCTATTCCCTACAACTAAAGTGTCACAAGTTTTAGTTGATTATGCACTAAACAAGTTTAAAGAACAAGATGGTTGATTTAATGGATGGAAGTTTAATGTAACAAAACAAGAATGTAAAAGTGTCCCAATCCTCTTCAATGCAAGAGGACAAGACAAAGGTTTTCTCTTATAGGAACAATGGACATGGGTTCATGGGTTCACTCAATCCTCTCTCCCATCTATGGTGATTATCATGTTATAGATAAAAAGTACACACAATTGTCATGCTTTAATGATAAACTTCTATGACGGCTACATGTTCTAAAACACATAGTTGAAAGAAAATAATCATTTGTGTTGCTAGGTCACCCTCGTAAGGCTAGCGTGGTTTGTTGTCACTCCCACATCATACTTCTTCCTTTTTACCCCAGATAAAGGATGTTGGGCTGTATTGTGTCACTCAATACATATGCCGTTGTCACATCGGCCATCCCGTACCTATATACATCATACTTCATAATGGACAATATTCTAAACACTAGTGCAATGATTCATATTTCGTGTGCATGACCACATCTCTCTCATATATCTATACTTGGTGGTGTCAATCACCTCATGACATGGATAAACAAGGCATTATGCATAAATCGAACCATCACATGCATCATAGAATATCTCCAAAGTATGACAAGTCATAAAAGATCCAACACAACGGTAAATGCATAACAAATATCATCTCATACCACAATATCCACCATAGGAATTACATAGATAGATCCATACTTATGCAAGGCACATCATATGGACATCAACAATGATCATACATGGAGAGATTAGATCCAGTTACCACCACAAACCCAAAGTCCAGGGGGTGGACTACTCCCCCTTCATCATGGTGATGATGGTGGAGATGTTGGAGAAGATGGAGACCACCTCGGCAGCGCCCCGCCGGAGTTTTCCCCCTCCAATCTGCAGCTCCAGGTCTTCTGTTTCGTGGTTTTGTGTTTCTGCGGCGCTCCCTTCCGAAAGCCGTCGGTGGACTATTTTTATAGTCGTTTTTAGGTTAAGACGAATGCACAGGGACGAAGATCGACGGCATCGGAGGCTCGAGGCCCAGGATAGGGGGTCCCACGCGGCCAAGGAATCTGGTCGCGTGGGCCCACCTCCCCGCAAAATATTAGGTCATTTGGACGTCGTTTGGGTCTCTGAAACATCAAAATATAGAAAATACGGTTTTCTGCCAGTGCAGGGTTAATTCCAGAAAAATAGGGAAACTGTGAAATATTCCCAAAATCAATATATAACAATGATATAACGCTTATATGATGCAAATATGATTGAAATATAAGTAATATAATGCAAAGTTCATGTATGCATTTTACATGCATCAAATCCCCCCAACAAATTCCCTTGACGCGATGCAAATGTTTAAAAGCTTTATAGCAAGCATTATCTCCTTCCGATACAAATACGTATTACAATTATAGCAAGTTTCTTCTCATACAATTTTTTGATGTGGTGCAAATGATTATAAGATTTGTGGCACAATGCTTTCCCTGTTGATGCAAATCCGTAGAGCTATTGCAGCAAAAAAAATATTTATCTGATGCTACTTATTTTCAAGAGATGCAAAATCATTCAAAATTTTGTTGCAAAATTCTTCTCCTTCGAATGCAAATCAACATAAAGGTTGTAGCACAAATTTGTAGGGTTTTCAATCCATGGCGGCAATGCCACCAAACGCCTCACGGCGTTGCTACCGACAGCGCATGGCCTTGCTACCGACTAGCCCATGATGCTACCAACGAACGAGCCGCGATGCTACCGTCGGTATCCGACAATGCTACGAGCAGATGCTACCGATGTGTCCTGGTGTTTCTACCGACAAGTCAGCGATGCTACTGATTGCGCATGCCATTGCTACCGACGAGCTGACGATGCTACAGGGGGCATCGCGACGTTGCTACCGATGACCGTTTTGCTCCGTAAAAGAATCTATGATGGTGCGAGTTGGCGATGCCTCACCAGAGCTCTAGAGGCAGATGCGACCACTGACCATCCACGTTGTTGCAAGCGATTGTCATGGTGATGCTGTGGCGACGCCGCGTCTGGGTGTTCTCCAATGTTGCCAGCGAGATCTCGTCGGATTTGGTACAATAGCAAAAAATTTCTACGAATAGAACCTTTTGTCTCCATAGACGAGCAGTACAAAATTTTTGCTACGAATGATTTTTTTTGCTCCGTAGAAGCATTTTGTGGGATTTGGGAGAAAATTGGACTTTTGCTACAATAGTACAAAACTCTCATTATAAACGAACCAATTTTTGCTTCACAGAAAGTGCGGGATTTTGGTGGATTTTGTTTTGCAACAATAGCACAAAATTCTTATTACGAGCGAACAGGTTTTGCTTCATAGAAGCAAAAGTGGGATTGGGGTCAGGGAGGGGGACACGTGTCAGCGGGAAGACACGGTGCTACGAGACAAAACTCCGTGCAGCAAGGCGGGCCGCCTATTGCCGGCGATGTTGCAATCCACGTTGTTGCAATCAACCGGGGCGCGACACGGTCATGGTGGTGCTCACCGGGCAATAGGCGTATCACCGATGACACACCAAGGACAGGGAGTTGATGATGCAATAACAAAACAAATTGCACCATACGATTGGGTGGATTTGCATCACAAAAGTAATTTTGTTGCTATAATTGTTGTATTGTTTTCCATTATAAGTTTCATTTGAGGATTTCGTTGGAAGATTTTCCTGCTACGATGTTTACAATTAATAAAAAAAATTGCTTGCGTGATTTTGCTGCAATTATACAAAGTTTTTGGTGGGCGAGGTCTCTGACGAGGTCGGTTTTGCTACAACAGCACAATTTTTTTTGGTACAACGTCTCCGATGAGGTATATGTCTCATGCCTCTTTTTTCTATTTTGTGATCGAATCATTTTTTCTACAAGCTAAAAAAAATTGCTACCGCGATGATGCTGCGAGCTCTCCAGTCAAAAATGCCCACAGCAAGAAATAATACCAATTTTATTAGTTCAGTGACGAAAATAAGGACAAATTGTGTATCTTCCAGAAAATATGCACAAATCCAGTCCAGCTGAGGTGGTTGGTTCCTCGTGGAGAGGTCCAGGCAGGCCTCTCTCATAACCAGAGTTTGAATCCTCTTAATCCCTAATTTAATTTTATTCCTGTGATTAGCCCCACACGGCCGGACAACGTGGAGACGTAAAGTCACGTGTGGTGCGTGGGAAATCGACGTTTTGTATTTTCTGCATGAGAGCATGCGACGCGGGGCTGTAGCGATATCCAACGGCACCAGAGGGATCCATCGGGGGATGCCTAGCACTGGCCAAAGGAAAAACAGAGGATTGGGATGATCATATGCATTTCAAATCCTACATTATTTCAAAATGCACGTGGCGCCTTAGTTTTGCGTGCACGAACTAATCCATGAAAATTATGTCATAAAAATGATACCATTAGAATCTTTATTTGAATACTAATCCAAGGGTATAATTTTCAAAGCATATAACAAAAAAATTGTTCGTCAAACTCGGTGAACCACTCGTTTATAAGCAGGATTGCGCCGTACCAGCACCAAAATAATGTTTATTTTGAGGCTTTTCTAAAGTCAAATAGAGATCACAGAAAAGCCTACTTGACTTTAGAATGGCCCCAAGATTAAACAAGAAATATTTTGAACTTACTTACAAATATTCGGTTAATACTTTTTGTCTAATTCATGCTCAACATTTAATTTCGTTTGTTTAGAGATACTATGTCGTTAATTTGGAGGATTAAGATGTAAATTAAGTTTATAAAGTCATTAGGAAACTGAAACTGAATTGAAACTTACTGCTAACCAACGAATTAGGAAACTGAAATTTATATACTGATTTGAAGAAGCAGCACAAAATATTTTCAGTGCATAAATTGATTAGACTAACTAAATACTAGTAGTACTACTATACTACAACTAGTACTACTGCTTCTTCTTCGCCAGCGGTGGGCTCCTACTTTTTCCTCTGCCTCTTCGCCGGTGGTGGGCTCCTACTTCTTCCTCTGCCTCTTCACCGGTGGTGCTGCGCCCCCGTCGTCATCGTCGTCGTCGTCCTCCTCCTCGTCGTCCGCCTCCTCGCCGGAGTCGTCATCCTCCTCCTCCTCATCGGAGTAGTAGTCTACCGACGGCTCCTCTTCGTCGTCGCCAGAGTCGTCGTCATCGTCGTCGTCGGCATCGTCGTCGTCGCCATGGCTGTCGCCCTCGCCCTCGCTGTCGTCGTCGCCTTCCTGGCCACCCTCCCACCAGCGGGGCTCGCCCCGGTCCTCGGCGCTAGGGTTGTCGCTAGGTATGTTCTCATTGTGCCACCACTCCTCATCCGACATGGCGAAGGAGAGGAAGAGAAGATCAGTGCTCTGAAGGGAACGGGGTTTTTTGGGAGAGAAGAACTGCTTTTGGAACAGTTTGAACCACGATGGAGAAGGATTTTAGTGCGAGGGCGCGTAGATCAATAACCGCCTGCCTAATTGAAGAGACGCATAGATTGCTTCGTATTTTGCCAAAACCAGTGTGACAAGGACTATACACTATGACATATATTCGCAATCGATGACTGCAATGGCGTTCAGTTCAAATGACAGGCCAGTAAATGTTCACCACGTCATCTAGAGCGTCTAGACGCGTGTTGTACATGTGTCGAACAGTTGACATGCATTGACGTTCTGGTCAAATTGACTGCAAGTGGGAACGTCGTCATCCATCTAGACATGTTGCAACCATGTTTTGCTTGAACTGACGCGATAATTTATGTTTTCGTGCAACCCTGTATACGTGCATTCGTGTCATACCACCAATAAGCGCGAACTGGACGCGAACTCGCAACCACAGTGCACTCTGGGACACGAAAAAAATGAAAACTGTTGTATTGCAAGTTTATGACTTTTCCCCGATACTAAAAAGGAATATTCCGCTAGGTTTTCCTTTTTCGATTGCTTCTTAATTTATGTGATTTTTCATCGGTAAATGCTATTAAACTCATTTAATGAGTGTAATGTAGTTAAAAAGCTCAAGGTATTCAGGGATTACGCCTCCCACATGATATACTTTGTGTGAAAATTGTAAGAGGTCAATTATCAACCTTATTTATAGTATCTACTTCACACAAAATTGAGATTTTGGCACTAGAAAATATAACAATAACATTTCGAAAAATCTTGGCATCTTGCTTTGGCCATGCTCTTTACAATGTCAATGGACATGTTTGTGCCGAGTTTGGTCATCATAGCAAGAAGATAGCCATGGATATGGCCGTGACCTTGGTTTTTTTGGCTTGAAAGCCATGAATCTCATAACTAAGGGGCACCAAAACACGTTTAAAATAGGAAAAATGAAAACTAATTATGTTCAGATCCTTCTTATTCACCCCAAAATGAAGCTTCGGTGAAGTTCTAGATTTTTTTTATATTTCAAAAATCCTTCCTCACTTTCGTTGAACTCTGTACAACCTCGTTCATGGCAGCTCATCTATGTGAAGGGTTTTCAGTAAATTATATGTGGACCAAGTTTATTAGTTTATATGGTGACTAAGTCACATAAGACGACTGTCGTGTCACAGCGGACGGACACCGGAGATAAAGGATACCCCCTTTTTTTGTTCGGCACGGGGCACGAAGGAGGCTGGTAGACGTCCCACCCGGGTGAACTACGTCGAGCTCTCCGATCTGACGTTCAAGCAATCAACACAGAGACGCAGAGAGTTTACCCAGGTTCGGGCCGCCCGGAGGCTAAAAGCTCTACTCCTGCATGTCTGGATTGAGGTGTTCATCATGGTGTGGTTTACAATGGTGGTCTCAGGTGTGTACCCGGAAGGGTGGCGGCTAGAGGTAGACGACGAGCAGATCCTACCCGGAGGAGATCACCTCTCGCTCTACCTTCTCAACCCTAGCTAGTCTTGCTCTGGTTTCGATCTGATCTCCCCTTTCCTCCATGACCCTGGTCCTCCTTTAATAGGCTAAGCGGATACCACAAGGGGCATGCGAGGCGCGTGGAGGGTTTTAGGCGGGAGAACCCCCCGGTGGTCTTTGGAGGCGACGTGGCCTCTTCTCCTCCAAGTATTCGTCCGCGGTTAGGTGAGGATGTCCACCTTTAGGGAAAGTGGGGCGGACAGGGACTGACTCCCCCACCGACCACGCTACATGGTGACGTCACTGGTCCGCGGCCTTCATCTTGGCGCCCAAGCCTTCTACGAGCTTCTACAAGCTTCGAGCACGTGCTGGCGTGCTTATCCTTGGCGCTGTACGGAAGCGGACCCGAAAGGGAGCCTGGCCTCCTGCCGGGTGCTCGGGCTCTCGGCTGTCTTGACTTGGCGCCTCGGAGGAAGGTGACCCCGGAGGGTCCCCTGTCCTTAGCCGCAGGGAGTTGATGTCAAGCTTGCTCAGTTACCCGTCTTGTCACTTGGCCTTGTCCATCTTCTTGGTGGGCCCACAGGTGGTGGACCCACTTTGGCAGCATAAGGGGAACCTCATGTTCCACTATTGCGACAAAGACAATGTTCGCATGTTTCATTTTTTTTGATTTTTTTAATTAGTTGTGCTCATTTGAACTCGATCGTGGTAGCTCACCCGTTCTAGGTCTTTTTTCATGAAAATTTCCGCAGACCAAGTTTAGTATTTTTATCATAACTATGTCACATAAAATGACAATGTTGGTCAAACATTTGAATGTTGTAGGTCTTTTTATGATTTTTATCGAATTAGTTGTAATCATTTGAATGTTGGTCAAACCTCAGATAACACCGTTGACCCGCTCAAAACCCGCATTCCCTCTCCAACCCTAGCGGTGATCACTGCCATTGGATCACACCCTAGCGCCGAACCGCATCCGGCATATTGGTCGAACCACGAGAGGCGAGAAAAGAATTGCGTGCTATAACGCTATGGTATCTCAGCGCGACATATATAGCATGCTATTTTGCTAATAGCACCATAGCGAGCAAAAGTAGTTAAATTTTGTGTGGACTCTGCGAATATGTTATAGCGTCCTATTTTTTCCATGGGTAATATTGGTGCCGCCCTAGATACGTCGTGCGAGACAAAAAAAATCTGGAATCTAGTTAGTCTGATATTCTGATGCCATATCCTCGCTAAAAAAGGTCCAATGCCACAATAACTGCTGCAAAAGGAAGTGTCTGCATAGTACATGTGAGCATTAGTGAGGACACACTGGGTTGCAATTGCAACTGGACTGTATAGTAGGATTTTCGAAACGTATGAATAGGAGAAACAGAGGATTGGGATGATCATATGAATTTCAACTCCTACATGATTTCAAAATGCATGTGGCGCCTTAGACTTGCGTGCACAAACTAATCTATGAAAATTATGTCATAGAAATGACACCATTAGAATCTTTATTTGAATACGAATCCAAGGGTATATTTTCAAAGAGTATAACAAAAAACAATGTTGGTCAAATTGATGGTCAAACTCAGTGCACGCAAAAAAGGACGCCACCTAGTTTTTCTTTACAGACGACTCCTGAGGGAGTTCATTATTTTTTTGAAATTCAAAGTTGCACCTGAGCTCATGCATATGCTTCTGGTTGAGTACGGAATACAAAAAAATATATGAAAACACTTTAAAAAATTCTAAAAAAATCAGAGACGAACATGTTACAGTTTCCTACATACGTGCAAAGTTTGGTAAAAAAATGACACATTTTGTGCTCTGTGCAAAAAGGACAAAATCAGTGGCTAACATGTAGATCTGTCTTTTTTAGAGCACTTATTTTGGCTTTTTCGCACAGAGCACAAACAAAGTAATTTCTTGACGAAACTTGGCACGTATGTAGAACACTTTGACATGTTCGTTTGTTTCAGAGTTTTTTGATGTGTTTTCTATTTTCTTCGAATTTCGTGCTCAACAAGGAGCATGTGAGCTCGGGATCCAAATCTGCCCTCCCAAAAACTTGGACTATAGCCAAATTCAAAATCCCGGCCTATTTCGATTCCAAGTTTCATCTTCCCGTTCTACCCCTTGCACAGAAGACCCAACGTTCATACTAAGTCGGTCGGTGGGTGGGTTTGATCGTAATTTCAGGTTCAGCACCGACCTACACCTCGATAGTCCTCCCCAATCCTCTCTCTCCCTCTCCCACTCGCACTATCTCTCTCTCTCTCTCTCTCTCTCTCTCTCTCTCTCTCTCTCTCTCACACACATACACACATCGGAACACCCCGGCCTACCCTCGAATGCCCCAGATCTACCGGGCCCTTCGGCGTCAGGAAGTATATCTGCTTCACCCAAGCTCTCGTCCACACGGATGCCGATTGAGCATACACGCCGCCGCGACCAAGGTAGCCAGATCTCCCTGCACCTTACTGTCTGCTAGCAATATAGAAAGTTCAAGCTTGCCGCGGTGAACTGTGTTTCTGTATTCCTGATATATTACTAACTCACAAGTGATTTACCTGATACACAACTCTTCCTAAATGACAATGTAAACACGATGTACTTGGTTTGAACTGTGCTTATCTAGTTCATGCCAAATTTGAACTCACTAAACATGTTGATCTGCATTGCCAGCTCTACAAGTTCACACGATATTCAATTATAATTCCCTGCAATATATTAGGTAGTTTATAGCTAATTTTGAATACTGAACTTGCTGGTTTGCATTCTTGTGTTCTCAAATTATGCCACTGTAGTATCTATCTCGTTCGCCAGTAGCTGCTTGCCGTTATGTAGTTCATCTCAAAATTTAAGGCACTGAACATGTTTTGTTTGCATACTCTGGCTGTCTGCTCTACAAGTTCACAAGTTATGCCATTACAATTCTTACCTAGTAAGTCCTAAGCTTGTACACTAGTTGCCTGCTATTATATAGTTGATGCCAAATTTTAAGACACTAAACATGTTGATCGGCTTTACGTGCTCTACGAATTCACGCATTATGCAATTATAATTCCTATCTGGTTCATCCTATGTTGCGACACTAGCTGCCTGCTATTATGTAGATCATGCCAAATTTATAAGTCACTACACATGTTGGTATGCATTCCCTGCTGTGCAAGTTCACACGTTATGCCATTATAAGGGCCTCTTTGATTCGCAGGATTGTAAAATCGCAGGAATAGGAAAAATGCAGGATTGCAATGTCATCCACACTTCAATCCTTCAGGAATTTATATAACCAAAATACGTTTGACTACGTCATAGGAAAGGCAAAGGATTTTTAAAAGGAGGTATGAGTGGATGTTAGATTTCATATAGGAAATACTGCAAAGGATTTCTTAGGAAAATTCCTATAGCATTTAATCCAACAAATCAAACAACCACCACAGGGGAAAATCTGAAGTATTTCAATCATTCAAAATTCCTGTGCAAATCCTTTATTTCAAAGAGGCCCTAAATCTCTGGTTCTTCCTAAGAGCTGCGTGCTAATAGACTTTTATGGCGATTATTAAGTCACTGAACTTGTGTTTTGCATTACTAGTTCACAAATTCTGCCATTTTAGTATCCCTATGGCCCTACAAGTTCACAAGTTATGCCATTACAATACCTAGTGGTTCGTCCTAAGCTTATAGAGTAGCTGCTTGCCTAGTTCATCGCTAAATTTAAAGAACTGTGCATGTTTATTTCCATACTCCGATCTTCAAGTTCACATGTCATGCTATTATAATTTACTAGGCAACTGAGCGCGGCATTGCCGTGCGTGTGTGGGCAAAATTTGAATTTGGAAATTTGAGAATTATGATATATTTTATCGTAGGAGAAGCAGTTTGTCATATCGAGCGCGTCATTAAGAAATTGTTCGGATTTGAAAACTATTGGAATGGGAAAATAGTTTGCGTTTGAAAATTGTTTAGGTTTGGAAAAAAAAATCAGGTTGGGAAGTTATTCAGATTTAAATTGTGTCCACGTTTGTAAAATGCTTATATTTGGAAGGCATTCAAAATTGTGGAATATTGAAATATGGAATTTGGTCGTACGCTGTAAATTGCTCATGTTGATATATTTGTCATATTGTTCGGACGGGTAAAATTTGAAGTTGTTGGTGTACTTCACGTTTCACATTTCTCTTATCTTTTTCGTTTGCTCAAATAATACTTCGAATACCTTTTTTTAGGCAAATGTCTTTGTTATTACAAATTGGAACATTGCTTTTGTTTCTTAAACAAATGATCCCATTAGTAAGAGAGATGTGAAATGTTTGGAGTACTGTTAAAAAAATGACTCCATTGTCGCTTGTTTAA
Organism: Poa pratensis; assembly: GCA_947311845.1. Taxonomy (NCBI): domain Eukaryota; kingdom Viridiplantae; phylum Streptophyta; class Magnoliopsida; order Poales; family Poaceae; genus Poa; species Poa pratensis. Next base: position 290,586 of record CAMZMU010000038.1, read on the forward strand.
TGAATTGAAACATTGCCCAAACAGTACCTTCTTTTTTATCTTTTTCGTTTGCTTAAACAATACTCGGATTATTTCACATTTCTCTTATCTTTTGTAGGTCATAAAAAAATGGTCGTTGAAATTAAATAGAAGCAGCACTTATATTTTATCACCTAGTAAAGTTCATTGTCGACCTTGTGATTCAAAATGTTAAAATTCGTTGTAATTTGTTGTCTAGAGTATTTGCACATTTTTAGCAAATTTGAGTGCTTTCATTTGTTTGTAGTTTGACGTCGCGGCCGTGTGATTGTTTGCTCTGTTTGTCAGCGTGAAAATGTAATGATTAATCTGCCGTTAGAAAAAGAAACACCGTTGTGTCGTTTTGAGAAATTGTTGTTTTGATTAAGTTTTGAATCGACATAATATTTTACAGGTTGGACGTAAAATATTTGGGAAAGATTCGAGTGATACATTCGGAAAAAAATGAAAGAGTATATCTATATTGAATTAGAATTCGTTGTTTCGAGTTTATGCGAATATCCAGCAATTTTAAATGTTTTTTCCTCAAGCTGCAAAATTAATATTTAGAAGTTATATTAGTTCTTCTAATTATTTTTGGATAAAGCTGTGTAAGCATGCATGCAGTTGTGTTAGTTGTGAAGATCTTTTTTCTACAAATTTTGGTATTTTTTATTGTATTTTTTGAATTATAGTTTGAAAGTTAGAATTTTGGTATTTGAAGTATTTTGTAAAAAAAATTCATCTAACTTGTGTAAGCATGCATGGAGTTGTGTTAGTTGTGAAGATATTTTTGTTCTACAAATTTTGGTATTTTTTTGTATTTCTGTGAATTATAGTTTGGAAGTTAGGAATTATAGTTTGAAAGTTAGGAATTTTGCGATTTGAAGTGTTTTGTAATTATTTTTCGTCAAAGTTGTGTAAGCATGCATGGAGTTGTGTTAGTTGTGAAGATGTTTTTGTTCTACAAATTTAGGTATTTTTTTGTATTTTTTGAATTATAGTTTGGAAGTTAGGAGTTTTACAATTTGTAGTATTTTTTGTAATTATTTTAAATCATCAGTGGGACCCGCATGCCAGTTTTTTTTTCTTGAAACCCTAACGGAAATGCACAGAGGCTGGCAGGTGGGCCGTGCTGATGTCCTCGCGTGACGTCAGCCGGCGGCGGCGGACGAGGCCGCGGCCGCGCTCCGAGCTCGCGCTCCAGCCCGTGAGCGCGCGCGCCCACCTGGGACCGTGCGGATCCGCGCGAGCCCGTCGAGGGGAGCCGGAGGGCAGTGCGCTGGGCCGTTTGGTCGCCGGAGCCGCCGGCGGCGACCAAACCCGTGCCGGCGGACGCGAGCGTGGCGGCGCCGATTCCGGCGTCCCTCGGACGTCCCGGGAGGCGGTGTTCCGCGAGGAGGTGGAGGAAGCGACGCCGGAGCTCCCTGCGTGCTTGAATCCGTGCGGGAAGTGTGTAGCGGCGGCGATGCGCGCCGGCGCCGACGGCGACCCGCGCCGTCGCGGGAGAGAGAGAGGAAGAGGAGGGAGGGCGATTTTTGCGGTTGCTTTTACAAAAAAGTCCCTGACTTTTCTGGAAATTGCGATCAGGTCCTTTGCGGGCGGTTTTCTGCAAAACTGCTGCGCCAAAGATCGTGCGCGGCGACGTGTCGTGCTGCGATTGGCAGAAATTCGACTGCTACAGTGGTACTGTAGCAGTGAAGTGATCCGGACCGTTGATCACCGCGATCGAACGGCCGACGTTTTCCGGGTGACGTGGAGGCTGGATTGGGGTGCGGTTTGCACCAATTTTTATATATAGTAGGATGTGTGGTTCGTCCGAACCTAGTACAGTAAGTAGCTGCGTTGCCTAGTTTATCACAAAATTTGAAGCACCGATCATGTTTGTTTGCATACTCTGCCGTACAACTTCACAAGTTATGCCATTACAATACCTACCTTGTTCGTCCTAAGCTTATAGAGTAGTTTCTTGCCTAGTTAATCGCAAAATTTAAGGCATTGTGCTTGTTTGTTTGATTCTCTGCTCTACAAGCTCACATGTTATGCTATTATAATTTCGATGTGGTTCGTCCTAGGCTACTACTGTAGCTGCTTGCCATTCGATCATCTCCAACAGCCTTTGTATGTTGGATTGCCTAAAACTAGTGATAGCGAGAGGAGAGAGAAAGTTTACAAAGCCAACCTAGTTTTTGCTTTCGCAGCCTTTGTATATTGGATTGCCATATTTGCACAAAATGCACGATGACATGCAGGAACAGTTTGTCATAGACACATCACACACTAAAATACGTGTATACGTATACTAGCACTATATCTGGCCATCTCCGGCCTGGCCCGACCAGCCTGCTCAGGCCAGGCCCGAAAATACAGGGCCTGGGTGGGCCTGGGCTTGCCCACGAGCGGGCCCGGGCTTTAGATTTGAGCCCAAAGGGTAGATGGGCCTAGGCCTAGGCTTTACATAATGGCATTTTAAGGAAGAAGCCCAACCCAAAGCCTGAGGCCCAATGGGATTTTCCAGCCAATGGGCGGGCCTGGGCCTAAAATATAGGCCCGAAGGATGGGCATGGGCGGGCCTAAGCTTGGGATTTTGACCGCGGACTTTGTTAGGCCCGGCTCGAAGCCTGGCCCGGCCCATGCCCAGGTATAACTAGCACAAACTCATATTTAACAACACACACGTACACACACGTACACACGCACGTACGTAGGCGTACACGTACACACACATAGCACACACTCGTACACATACACTAGCACACACCCACGTTGGCCTGGAATTCGAGCCGAGCCGGCTCGGCTCGACTCGTTGAAGCTCGGTCAACTAACGAGCAAACTCGGTTCGACTCGTTTCACGACCGAGTCAAAAACTAAAACTCGGCTCGGCTCGCTACACTTGTGAATTTGCTCGTTTAACTCGTCCAGCTCGGTAACACTATCAATATGCATTATAACATACTAGTCGTCAACCCGTGCATTCGCACGGGCTAGCGATTAGGTTGTGGAAGCAACTTTTTTTGACAAAAGCAAATAGTTTTCTATTCTCATTCTATTTTCTTCTAGTCTTCCACTCCTAATTGTTTTTGCTTTGCGCAATGATTTGTGACCATGTTTGGTTCATAAACACATGAGCTAATAATTCCATTCGAATAATCACATCGTGGAATTTTATATGACTCTTCTCATAGTGAACTGAATATGAATGTCTGATTATCTATGTAATCTTTGCCAAAGTAAACCTAAACAATTACTTGAAGTTAGTGTAGCCCGACATAGTTTTCTAGTGTTGGTGGCCCAACAAATAAGTAGTTACTGACTGATTCACGTTAGCCAGAAGTTAGAGATGTACTTCCTTATTCAATTAAGTGACCAGCCAAAAGTAGCACATACGAATACTTAGAGATGACAAATATAATCAGAAAATTGATTATTTCCTTGTAGTTCTTGCTGCATTGTCAAATATATTGTTTTTTGATCTCCATCTAAATTTTCTATACCAATAGTTAAGTATCTTGAGTAACCCTAACTGAGCACCCAATGCAAGTATTGCTTATGAAAGCAGACAGAGTACATTTCATGCTGAGACGGAGCCCGAAACTACAATATATCCTTGTAAAGGATTTTTTGTAACTTAGGTCTGCAGTCCATTTCTTATTGCAACCCTCCACATCACAACGTAAAGTTGGCCATGCCTGAACACTTGCTTTTCCAAGTAGAGTCACACATGTTTCAAATATTACTCTTAGCTCTTGTTTATGGTCACAATCAAATACGCGTATATTGGATATTGTTGCTTTCACAACATGAAAGCCAATTTTGGATCAATTGTTTCCGTGATAATTGATGGGATGTAAACTCTGTTACCAATGCTAGTAGAGTTATTACCTGGACTTAGATGAACTTCTTTCGCAGTTGTGCGGATTCCTGCACTTTGATTGATGTTTTGTATTAGCAGTATTGGCAATCCTATTTTTAGCCTGATCAGTTCTTGATTTGGTAATCCAGAGAATTCAATACTATTTAGAAGTTCACCTGGGATAATAAATCTTCATTTTCCAATGCAGGTCACAGCAAGTGAATCCTGAAGCGTGATAGATAAAGAAGTAAGGCTTTGTTAGGAACAAAACATGCAAACAGAAGCAAGTATTTGAAAGTTTGAACAATCAAGATTACTGTATGGAAAAGTAGGAGCCAAGATCTGGCATCTGTTCAAAGTCATTTTTGTCACTGGTTATTTGTATATTCACTATGCACAAATTAACACGTATACATGTTGATATTAAGCCATCGGATATTATTAACAATTACTACATGCTAGTCTGGTCATCCATGTAAGGAACTTATTTTACTTGTCCGCTGATCTAAATTTCTCATGCAGTCATTCCGAGTGGCCGCTGATAAATTTAATTAATTCCCAGCAGGGATTATTGTTAATGGAACAATCAATTGCCTGAAAGGAGTTTATTCTATTATGGATATTTTCCCAATAGAGGATTCTGAATAAGCTAAAGAACTATAACTGTTCTACTGTAGAAGGAGGAGACGTGTATTATCACCTTTAAGAAGAGTTTGTACTTGTATATGCTCAAGTTCGTCGATATATCCCTATAAATACAGGTCAGGCAAAGGGAAACTAAGTGATCATTATGTACTATGAGAGTTGGCGCGTAGATTAATCGAGGATAATGAACAACCTGATGGCTAGTTGGCTTTGATTCAGCCAGGACGGGCGACTGAACAACCTGATTAATTCCCCAGACACAAAAAAAGAACAATGTGATTAATTTATGCTGATCAAATCCATCGTAGTTAGGAACTGAAACGTAGGGCACCAGTCCAGCACCACTAGTAGATTGTGGATTCAGCGTGTGCATGTTAAGATATGTCTAGAGCAGAGAATTTAAGGATACATAATTTCCTGCCTGTTGGGTGAACTGGACGGCATCGAGGAATTAAACAACGGCATCCCCAGTCCGCCAGAGTGTTCATGGCGACGGCCGGCCACTCGGCCAATCTGCTTCAAAGATCTAATACACCTCCTCTTCTTAATCAACCATCGTGGACGTGGGATAAAATTGTACTGGAATATACATGTTCGGTTGATCTGTGATAAGAACTTGAAAACTAGATGACACCCCGCGCATTGCGGCGGTACACTTCGTAAATGAACTGTAGGGCGATTGAAACACATAAAAGTATATTAAAGAAAAAAGAAAAATGAAAGGACAAAAACTGGATAGTACGGAACTAAGGAATATTCAAGACATTCACAATTTGCATCGTAGTGTACCGTTTAAACATATATTGGAGAATGCAATGAAATGTGAATTTGCAGTAGAATATGTAACAACGGGATCTTGTGGTATATTTGAACAGATGAAGTGAACATACTGACATTTATCATCCAAAAAAGCATCACAGTAGGCAGGTCAAAACGAACTGAACATGTAAACGTTATGAAGACATAATTGTAGTAAGTACATGCATAGAGCTGGGCAGAAACTTGTATATGAAGAAAAAAATCCATCTAGACCGATGTCCAGGCAGCTTGAGGGCTGATTTCGAAAAACCAATGGCTTTACACAATAACATATAGCTTGAGTCTTTTTTCTTTGTTTGCTCTTTTGATTGTAACCTGCAAGAACCAAAAAGGAAAAGAGGCAACCTGCATCAAGAGAGCAATGTATTTTTTATGGATGCACAGTGAGTACCCACGCCAAGGAAGACCTTCATCTCATTATCTTACTTCTTTTTGCACGAAGCAAAGTTAGCTCACAGGGGAAATTTACCAAGCACCTGGCAAGCCATAAGGGTGAGAGTCACATGGGTCAATGGGAGATCAACAAAACACTACTACTCAGATCGGAGCATGGAGAAGCTTAATTTACTAAATGAAATAAGAAAACTAATCTTACTAAATATTTATTACCGGCACGAACTCAGACAATCTATTGCCTTGTGATTCTCAACACATGAGCGGCTGACAATTGAAGTATAGAGCGATGGTGGCCGAGAGATTCAGAAGGCCAAAGCGACATACAAACATGCATAAATGCATCCAGTAGTCCTCCGTAATGGCATGCAGGGAGCAGAGAAACCTGGATGCTGAAAAGATGAATGCGCCGTCCACCGCCGGGGCAGCAAGTGTTGAACTATACTGTCACGATACCTGTTGTATCTCCCTGTGTAACGTTAACTGAACCTGCCGATCCTATTCTGTAGGGCTTACTGAGTCAAGGTCCGTTGCACGCACCTGCGAGTGCCTCTGCACACGACCTCACGTTCTCACGATCTCCATCATGATCCAATCCCTGTATAAATATGTAACCGAGGCATTGCAATTCTGTGCGAGAGTAATACTAAACTTCATGGTATCAGAGCCCCAGGCTCTTTCTTCTTCCTCCCAATCCCCTACCCTCACCATGTCTTCCGCATCCGAAACCTCTCTAGCTGTGATCCCTCCCCCCATCTCCATCCATGCCCTCCACATCTCCAACTACATCTCTTTCGAACTCGACATGTCTGGCAAGAAATTCCGTAAGTGGCGCAACACCATTCTTTTTCTTCTTTCTCGTTACAATGCTCGTGATCATGTGGAGGAGGAGACGTCGCTGCACCTTGCCGATGAGGAGTGGCGCAAGACCGACTTCACCATCTCCTTGTGGTTCATCGCCACCCTCGCCGACGACCTTCAGGTGATAAGGATCAACCCCGTCGATCCTAGAGTTTTGCCCGATCTTTCACAGCGAGACAACCAAGGTAATAATTCTCCCAATTACACGATGAACGCAAACCTGGAGAAGAGGAACGAATCCAGCAAGCAACGTGATGAAGATCACCACGCCTCCAACCAAAGTACGACAATCCTTGATGAACACAAGAACATCCGCAGCAATCTTTATTACAAACTGATAAACGGCATCGCCGTCCCCAGAGGGATGCTTCACCAAGAAACACACGTAGTTTAAACCTAATTTTATGAACCCCTTCTAACTCGCAGCACCTAGCCTTATATGGAGGGTGCTACAGTTCCGCGCTACAGGACCGCGCTACAGTACCGCCCCACTAATGGGCCCTATGTTGACTTGGTTGGACAGGCCCAAACCAAGCCCAAACTCATAATTATTAAAAACTCTAATTATTTAAAATAGCAACACACGACGAATACATCTAACTTGGTGGAGTCCTGAAATTGGGCTTCACCTCCTCCGTCATGCCCGTATCATCCTCCCCCCCTTCAAAAAGCGTTGTCCCCAACGCGTGAGGGTCTGCTCGAAAAGGTGGCGGGATATAAACAATAGCACCACGCATGTTCGCCGTCTTCAAGTCTTGCGTGCCTACCACACCACATCCTCCCTCTCGGCCTGCTTGACTTGACACAACACTTGACGCCTCCTTTCTTCGCCACATGAGCTTGGACTTCGGCGCCACCACCTTCTTCTTCTCAACACTTGATGGAGCTCTTTGCTGCTGAACATGAACCTGCTTAGCACGACCCTGCAAAGTAGTAATGCCCGGGCCACACAACTGACGAACACGTCCATCCTTGCCTCTATGCACACACACTGCTGCTCCAACAAAACGTCTCCGAGGTGTTCTCACAAAACTGTGGCTGACTACCCGTGGCACCATATGCACCGGAACACGATCAGCACCACTGTCATCGGTCTGAACACCCATGTCAACACGAACTGGAACACTCGCTGCAATACCCTTCGTCTCCCCAATAAGAGGTTTGTCTTCAACTAGCTTGTCACCAACAAACACAGGCTTGTCATCTACATGCATAGTTGAATCAATTTCTGTACCAACGCTCCTTGCATCATGCTCCACTTGCTGCAACTTAGCTAACCGCTGTTTTGGTTCAGCTTTATGCAACCTCTCCTTGTGTATCACCAGCACCACATCGGACTTGATTTGATCATCGCTCATAGGCCTCAAAGTCCGCTGCTTACCATCATGCACAAAAGAATATGTATTTGCTCTCCCGCATGGTTCACATTGCGATCATACTGCCATGGACGACCAAGTAACAGCCCACACACCTCCAATGGCAACACATCACACTCTACCTCATCAACATAGTCACCAACTGTAAATGGCACACGCACCTTATGTGTAACCTTCAGCATACCGCAGCTATTCAACCACTCGAGATGCTTAGGTTCAGGAATACGCCATGTGGACAACCCCAACGCTGCCACCATTGCCTTGCTTATGCCATTAGTACAGCTTCCACCATCAATCTTCAGCTTGCTTGCCTTGCCTTTTATCATGCACTGAGTCTGAAATAAACTCCATCGCTGACCCTTTTCAACGGTTTTGCAAGCATCATCATGTACCCGCTTGAGTTGCATATTCAGCCCTCTCAATGGTACAACCTCCACTGTAGTTTCAGTACACACAACCTTGTCAACAGCAGGCTTCTTCTCTTCAGAAAATGTTGTCACTGCCTCGCTGACCGTTTGCACTGGAACAACAGTCTTCACAGCCTTTGCAGGAGACGGAATAGATACAGCTGCAACCTCCTTGGAACAAGGCGGCTTCCTCTTGCCATCATCAACCATCCGCTGCACATCCCTGGGCGGCTGCTTGATCGCCTTCACGTTCAACACGGTCTTGGTACAAGACCCCATACGACGAGGAGACATAAAACAGTCACGCAAAAAATTATTGAAGTCACGCCAAGTTGCATATGTGTTGTCCTTCCCATACATCTCCTCATTCCACCAACGAGTCACCTCCTCATCCACACGTCGCAGTGCAAGAACCAAACGCGTAGACTGATCCACAAACTCGTAGGTAGTACATCTGTCAAAGCCATGTAGCATATGATATTCCCATGACTGAAATTCAGCATATGTCGAAGAATATTTCAGTGTCCAAGTGAGTTTAGAGTCATCACATGCCCTACCATGCAAAATGTCCAGATAGTCATTGAACACATCACTAGACTTCTCCCCAGAAAGACAACGTTTGCCATAAAAATCTCCCGGAAACGATTTGAAAAATCTGGCCATATTCACGGATTACTGTAGCACGGAGACTGTAGCGCGAAGTACTGTACGTAAACAGCAGCAGTAGTGCAGTCCAGCAGCGATCGGCAGCGGTAGTCCAGCAGCGATCGCGTGTACCAGTAATCAGCTGCACGCACAAGCTCCTGAGTATTGCGTGTTCTACAGCACCACGTGAAGCAGCAGTCCAAAACAGATACGATTCTTGTATTCTCCTTTCTTTATTCTGGCCTTTTTTTTTCGCGGTACTGTAGCTACAGTAGATCGCGAATTTGGATGATACAACTTTCCCACCGATAGTAACAAACAATGAAGCCAGGAGTCCACCTTGTGTACGTCCTGGTAACTCTCCAAACCGAGGCAGATCCGATCGAAGGAAATCAGCACTTTCCTTTCTTCCCCCTTTTGTTTTTTTTTTCGCGGTACTGTAGCTACAGTAGATCGTGAATTTGGGGACAGAAACCAAACTTTTACCTAAGCACAAATCAATCTGGCCGGAACTAATCTGCACAAACGCAACAGCAATCTGCAGCTTCAATGCACGATCTCCTCCAAGCAAATCAATCTGCACAAGAGCCTCCAATCAAACTCCTGCAGTCAACCGATCTAGATGAGATCGATCAACACAACCTCACTGTGAGCAACCCAGAAATCTGATACCACATGATAAGGATCAACCCCGTCGATCCTAGAGTTTTGCCCGATCTTTCACAGCGAGACAACCAAGGTAATAATTCTCCCAATTACACGATGAACGCAAACCTAGAGAAGAGGAACGAATCCAGCAAGCAACGTGATGAAGATCACCACGCCTCCAACCAAAGTACGACAATCCTTGATGAACACAAGAACCTCCGCAGCAATCTTTATTACAAACTGATAAACGGCATCGCCGTCCCCGGAGGGATGCTTCCCCAAGAAACACACGTAGTTTAAACCTAATTTTCTGAACCCCCTTCTAACTCGCAGCACCTAGCCTTATATGGAGGGGTGCTACAGTACCGCACTACAGGACCGCGCTACAGTACCGCCCCACTAATGGGCCCTATGTTGACTTGGTGGGACAGGCCCAAACCAAGCCCAAACTCATAATTATTAAAAACTCTAATTATTTAAAATAGCAACACACGACGAATACATCTAACTTGGTGGAGTCCTGAAATTGGGCTTCACCTCCTCCGTCATGCCCGTATCATCTACCACATGATAAGGATCAACCCCGTCGATCCTAGAGTTTTGCCCGATCTTTCACAGCGAGACAACCAAGGTAATAATTCTCCCAATTACACGATGAACGCAAACCTGGAGAAGAGGAACGAATCCAGCAAGCAACATGATGAAGATCACCACGCCTCCAACCAAAGTACGACAATCCTTGATGAACACAAGAACCTCCGCAGCAATCTTTATTACAAACTGATAAACGGTATCGCCGTCCCCGGAGGGATGCTTCACCAAGAAACACACGTAGTTTAAACCTAATTTTCTGAACCCCCTTCTAACTCGCAGCACCTAGCCTTATATGGAGGGGTGCTACAGTACCGCGCTACAGGACCGCCCCACTAATGGGCCCTATGTTGACTTGGTTGGACAGGCCCAAACCAAGCCCAAACTCATAATTATTAAAAACTCTAATTATTTAAAATAGCAACACACGACGAATACATCTAACTTGGTGGAGTCCTGAAATTGGGTTTCACCTCCTCCGTCATGCCCGTATCATCAGGAGATCGTCATGGCCACGGACAACTCTGCGTACGCGACCTGGCAGGCCATCCTCGCGTTCTTCACCGCCAACAAGGAAGGCCGCAGCATGCATCTTCGGCGCGAGTTCCACGACCTCAAGCAGGGCGACATGTCCATCGGCTCCTACTGCAGCAAGATCAAGGCCATCGCCGATGCCCTCGGCGACGTCGATGACCACATCGATGACCGCCAGCTCACCCTCCGCATGCTCGACGGCCTCGGCGACGCCTACGCCCTTCAGGCTGCCATTCTTCAGCGTCCTCTGGCCTCCTTTGCAGATGCCCAGGCTCGTCTTCTTCTTGCCGAGATCCAGATCCAGAGCAAGGCTAGCACCGCCGCTGCGCAAGCCCTCGTCGCCAACGGCTCCGGCTCGGCCAACAATGCAGATCGTACTGACCGCGGCGACCGCGGTGACCGCGGTAACGGCGGCTCGGGCAACGGCGGTCAAGGCGGCAACTCCCATGGCGGCGGCAATCAGGGCGGCCACAACGGTGGCCGTGGCGGCTACGGCAACTACGGGGGTCGTGGTGGTGGCTACGCACACAATGGCGGCCGTGGCGGTGGCTACGGCAACGGCAACGGCGGCTACGGCAATGGTGGCTACGGCAACACCGGCTACGGCAACTACGGCGGCGGCCAGAACGGCTACGGCTTCCACAACGGCGGCTACAACAATGGACGCGGTCGTGGTCGCGGTCGTGGACGTGGCCGTGGATACGACGGTCGCGGTCATCAGCAGTACCAGCAGCATCACCAGTACCAGCCGACGTACCAGCCGCCGGCCTACCGCCCGCACTACGCCCCCAACCCCACCACCAGCATATTCGGCCCCAACCCTGGCAGCCACGCTCAAGCATATACGGCCGGCTACAACTACCACCCTGCGCCACCACCATCATGGGATCATGGCGCCATGATCCATGCCGCCCCCAGCTACGGCCCACCCGAGTGGGTCATGGACACCGGCGCCACCTCCCACATTGCCAGCAGCTCAGGTATACTCACCTCGTCGCATTCTCTTTCAAAGTCTGATTCTCATCGCATTGTTATCGGCAACGGATCATCTTTACCTATCACCGCCGCCGGCCACACCTCTGTTCCTTCTCCTCACAAATCCTTCCGCCTCTCTGATGTTCTGGTTTCTCCTAACATAATTAAGAACCTAATTTCTGTCCGAAAATTTACTAGAGATAATTCTTGTTCAATTGATTTTGATCCGTTTGGTTTCACTGTGAAGGATCTCGCCACCAAGACTACTCTTCTGAGATGTACTAGCCACGGCGAGCTCTACCCCTTCCCTGGCGTTCCACCGACGATCACCGCACTTCATGCCACAACCTCCGGCGACCTCTGGCACCGACGACTCGGCCATCCTAGTCCACATACTCTAGCTAGAATTTCTCATGTCCTGCCTTCATGTAATAAAGTAGTTTCTCCATCCTCGGTTTGTGAGGCTTGTCAACTAGTTAAGCAAGCTAGATTACCTTTCCCTTCTTCTACTTCATGTACTACCGCACCATTTCAATTAATACATTGCGACTTGTGGACATCCCCTGTATCTAGTTTCTCTGGCTACACTTATTACCTAGCTATACTTGACGATTACTCTCATTTTTCCTGGACGTTCCCCCTAAAACATAAATCCCACACGGCCCCAACCCTCCATCGCTTTCTTTCCTTTGTCCAAACCCAATTTCATACAACCATTCAATGCGTCCAATGTGATAATGGCGGCGAGTTCGTCAACACAGATCTTCGCTCCCTATTCTCCTCCACCGGGATCGCCTTCCGTTTATCTTGCCCACATACCTCGCCGCAAAACGGTAAAGCCGAGAGACTTATTCGCACCACCAACGACATCGTCCGTACCCTTCTTGTCCAAGGTCACTTTCCTCCCACTTTTTGGGTAGAAGCCCTCCATACCGCCACTACACTTCTCAACATTCGCCCATCTCGCCCCATTAATTTTCATACTCCCCACTTTCTTCTCTACGGCGCTCACCCGACCTATGACCATCTACGCTCGTTTGGTTGTCTCTGCTATGCTAACGCGTATGCCACGTCTCCCCACAAACTCTCTCCTCGTTCCGTTCGCTGCGTTTTTATAGGGTATCCCAGAGAACACAAGGGCTATAGGTGCCTAGATCTCCAGAGTCGCAAAGTCATCGTTTCCCGGCACGTCACATTTGATGAGTCCATCTTTCCCTACGCACCGGCCCCACCACCGTCCACACAGCCCCGCTCCACACCTAATCCCTCACCTGACCAGGAGATCCCCCCAGTTTTCCGCACAATCCAACCTGTCCCCGAATCTCCATCGGGATCCACCTCCACATCCTCCTCGGGATCCAGCGGCGGCAGCTTTCCATCGCCGCACACGTCTCCGGGCGCATCTTCCTCGTCCGCCGCGCCAAGCCCCACGCCGAGCCCATCAGCTTCTTCCACGTCCTCCCCTTCCGCACCTACCAGCTCCGACCACCCACCAAGCCCACCGCCCACCACTCCCTCGCCGCCACGTCGCGCTCATCTGCCCAAACACGCCATTGCGGTACGTCCACCCGAGAACCCACACAGAATGACCACCCGTGCAAAATCTGGTTATCTCATGCCTAGACGTCTCTTTGCTCTGTCCACTGCCACCACTTCCATCTCCCCTCTTCCTACAAATTACAAATCTGCTCTCCAAGATCCTAATTGGCGAGAAGCAATGCTTGATGAGTTTAATGCTTTGTTAAAGAATGATACTTGGTGTTTAGTGCCTAAACCTGCAGGGTGAACATTGTGACGGGGAAGTGGATTTTTCGCCACAAGTTTAATGCTGATGGCTCCTTGGCACGGTACAAAGCAAGATGGGTGGTCTGTGGCTTCACTCAACAAGCTGGGGTCGATTATGGCGAAACGTTTAGCCCGGTGGTCAAACCAGCAACTATTCGAGTGGTGCTCAGCCTTGCTACCTCACATTCTTGGCCTATCCATCAATTGGACGTCAAGAACGCCTTTTTACACGGTAATCTCCATGAGACAGTCTTTTGTCAACAGCCCGCTGGTTTTTCTCACACCACCTTTCCCACACATGTTTGCCAACTCAAGAAATCCCTATATGGTCTCAAGCAGGCCCCACGCACTTGGTTTTGTCGTTTCACCACATTTCTTACAATCCTCGGTTTCATTGCTTCTAAAAGTGATCCTTCTCTATTTATCTATCACCGAGGTTCCTCTACTGCCTATTTGTTGTTATATGTGGACGACATCATCTTAACCGCCAACACACCTGCCTTTCTCCACTCGATCATTGCCTCTCTCAAGCATGAATTCTCCATGAGTGACCTTGGTGATTTTCATCATTTTTTGGGTGTAAGTGTCCATCAGAATGCCTCCGGCTTGTTTCTGTCCCAACAACAGTATGCCCACGAGATCCTTGATCGTGCCAACATGCGCAATTGCAACCCCATCTCCACCCTGATTGATACACGCTGCAAACTTTCCGCTTCCGCTGGCTCACCATACTCCGATCCATCCCATTACCGCAGCATCGCAGGCGCCCTCCAATATCTCACATTAACCTGACCCGACATAGCTTATGCGGTGCAGCAAGTGTGCCTATTCATGCATGCCCCTCGCGACACTCACTACCAGCTCATTAAGCGCATCTTGCGTTACATCCAGGGGACAGCACACTTCGGTCTGCAGCTCTACAGACACTCCTCGACAGCTCTTCTCGCCTATTCAGATGCCGACTGGGCCGGCTGCCCGGACACCCGGAAATCAACTTCTGGCTATTGTGTGTTTCTTGGAGATAATTTGGTGTCTTGGTCCTCCAAACGTCAACCTACGGTGTCACGAAGTAGTGCGGAAGCAGAATACCGGGCCGTTGCAAATTGTGTTGCTGAATCCTGTTGGCTCCGACAGCTCTTGACTGAACTTCGTCGTCCTCCACGCCGTGCCACGATCATCTTCTGTGATAATGTCAGCGCCATGTATATGTCCTCCAACCCTGTTCAGCACAAAAGGACCAAGCATGTGGAGAATGATCTTCATTTCGTCCGTGACCGCGTTGCTCTCGGCGAGGCGAAGGTACTTCATGTCCCCACTTCATCTCAGTTCGCCGATGTGTTCACCAAAGGGCTACCAAGTTCAGTTTTTGAAGACTTTCGCTCCAGTCTTCACATCATCCCTTATGACGTTCGGACTGCGGGGGGGTGTTGAACTATACTGTCACGATACCTGTTGTATCTCCCTGTGTAACGTTAACTAAACCTGCCGATCCTATTCTGTAGGGCTTACTGAGTCAAGGTCCGTTGCACGCACCTGCGAGTGCCTCTGCACACGACCTCGCGTTCTCACGATCTCCATCGTGATCCAATCCCTGTATAAAGATGTAACCGAGGCATTGCAATTCTGTGCGAGAGTAATACTAAACTTCAGCAAGATGATGACATCGTTGGCTTCAATTGCTCCACCGCCGGAAAACGACTGCGCTGCCGGCCGCCCGTGGTGTGTGATGATCGGGAATATATAATGTGTAGAGAATTGTAACTGATGAGAGACATGGTGGGGAGGGCATGCAGCGGAATAGGCACACGGCTTGGCGTTTGCATTCAACGCCAGTTACGGGAGAGGAAAAGCAAACGCCTACCATCACTGGGGAGTGGGCATGGTTAACAATAATTAGCGCTAAACAAAGCTGAATTGAGGAAATACGAAACTAATGGTATAGGATGACGTGGAACATTGTGTGACGTGGATGGCTAGTGAGGTGGATAGCTTGCATGATAAAAATAAAAATGATGAGGTGGCATGTTTGTGATGTGGCATGCTTGCATGTTGAGAGAATTTCTTTTAGTGGGGTGCTCCTATTTAGATATAGTAGATAAGATTCAGCGTTTCTAGAGGAATACGATCAGGAGAGCTGGACACATGCTTTATTGGATCGTATATTTTTCATTAATAATTTAATTATTCTTCACTCCTATACCTGTTGGTTATGTATGTGGCCACCGGAGACATGCAGCTCGCAGCTGTCTTAGCTTTTGCATTGTCCTGCTAGCTGCTTCTCCCGATTTTGCTAAATCTACAATATTGTAGTGCGATGCAAGGTCAGCACTTCAAATCTGCACACGAAGGAATAAAATTCTCATTCGCACTAACATCAGTAAACCCCGCCCGTTACCTGTTGATGATTTGTGCATGCGTCCTTGGAATCTTGTCCGATGAACAAAGGCGACGCCGCAACCAAAGAGGTGCAGCTCGAACTTGTCTTGGCTTCGGCGGCGGCTCCCAACACCAGGGTACCGTCAGGGTACCGCAGCTTGAACCTGTCTAGCTTGGCTTCGCGACGCGGCGGCCGGAGACGTGCAGCTCGACGGTCGCTACCTGCTTCCACCGCGCGGCAGTTCGCCTGCCCGGCCTCTCCCAACGCCAGGGTCCCATCTAGGGTTAGGGATATCCCAACACACGTACATGTAAAGATCGAAGGGAGATCATATTGGAGTCTGCGACGGAGACGTATCTTTGCAGGCCGTGAAAGTTTTTTCTCGAGGCGTGCACGTGGGATTGAACGTGAGGACTCTTTGTTTATTTCATCCAACGGCTGTAGACAGGTAATGCGGATAATCGGATGGTTAATTTTCTTAATTTTTGAGGATTAACGTGGTGCTTCCGTTGGTGCCTCCAATTAGTAAATATAAGATATAAGATTTTATATATAATCATTTCTAATTATTTTGGCATGTATGACACTATGATGCTATTATCACAACCACCAATGACAATATGACACTATCAAGTAATATGTACTCGTAAACTATAATAATCCGGAAAAAGTGTTCACAAAGACAAGAATACATGTAAGCACTTTTTTTACCGTGTTAAAGGAGCTAAACGAGTAGCTCGGAACATGGCTCCTTAAACTCGAACTCGGCTTTGTTCCCATTTTTTTGACCTGTGCGAAGAAAATGAAAACTCGGCTTGGCTCGTTTAGCAACGAGTTCGAGCCGAGCCAATTCGAGTTCCGAGCTACTCGTTTAACTCACGAGTTTCGAGCACACGTACAGACGCACGTATACATCACACATACACGCACACACGCACGGAACACACAAGCACGCACGGAGCACACACAAACACACATGGACTCACTAGTCATTGAGACAAAAATATGAAGGGGAACACTTTTGGGGGACTTGCTAAAAATTTAGCAAGTGACCTTTGGATTTGCATATATGCAATTTGGAGTTGCTCTTATGTAGTTCATCAAAACTGAACATGTTTTTTTTGCATTCTCTGCCTCTATGCTCTACATGTTCACAAGTTATGCCATCACAATTCCTATCTGGTTCGTCCTAAGCTAGTACAGTAGTTGCCTGCTAATATGTATTTGATGCAAATTTTAAGTCAATAAACATGTTGATCTGCTTTCCTTGCTCTACAAGTTCACACATTATGCAATTATAATTACTATCTGGTTCGTCCCATGCTACGACACTAGCTGCCTGCTATTATGTAGATCATACCAAATTTTAAATCACTACACATGTTGGGTATGCATTCCCTGCTCTACAAGTTTACGCGTTAACCATTATAAATTTTCTGGTTTTTCCTAAGAGCAGACTGTTGTTAGGCAAATTAATGGCAAATTTAAGTCACTGATCTTGTTGCTTTGCATTCCTTGTTCACAAAATCTGCCATTGTAATATCCCAATGGTTCATCCTAAGCTAGTACAGTAAGTAGCTGCGTTGCCTAGTTTATCGCAAAATTTGAAGCACTGATCATGTTTGTTTGCATACTCTGTCGTACAACTTCACAAGTTATGCCATTACAATACCTACCTGGTTCGTCCTAAGCTTATAGAGTAGCTGCTTGCCTAGTTAATCGCAAAATTTAAGGCACTGTGCTTGTTTTTTTGCATTCTCTGCTCTACAAGCTCACATGTTATGCTATTATAATTTCGACGTGGTTCATCCTAGGCTACTACTGTAGCTGCTTGCCATTAGAGCATCTCCAATAGCCTTTGTATGTTGGATTGCTAAAAACTAGTGATAGCAAGAGGAGAGAGAAGGTTTACAAAGCCAACCAAGTTTTTGCTTTCACAGCCTTTGTATATTGGATTGCTATATTTGCACAAAACACACAATGACATGTGGGAACAGTTTGTCATAGATACATCACACACTAAAATACGTGTATACGAATACTAGCACTATATCTGGCCATCTCCGGCCTGGCCCGACCAGCTCGGCCAGAAAATACAGGGCCTGGGCTTGCCCACGGGCGGGCCCGGGCCTTAGATTTGAGCCCAAAGGGCAGATGGGACTGGGCCTGGGCTTTACATAATGGCATTTTAAGGAAGAAGCCCAACCCAAAGCCTGAGTCCCGATGGGATTTTGCAGCCCATGGGCGGGCTTGGGCCTAAAATATAGGCCCGAAGGATGGGCGGGCCTGGGCCTGGGATTTTGACCGCGGACTTTGTTAGGCCCACCCAGAAACCTGGCCCGGCCCATGCCCAGGTATAACTAGCACAAACACATATTTAACAACACACACGTACACACGCACGTACGCGTACACGTACACACACATAGCACACACTCGTTGAAGCTCGGTCAACTCACAAGCAAACTCAGCTCGACTCGTTTCACAAACGAGTCAAAAACTAAAACTCGGCTCGGCTCGCTACACTCGTGAATTTGCTCGTTTAACTCGTTTAGCTCGGTAACACTATCAATATGCATTATAATATATTTTATATAATCATTTCTAATTATTTTGGCATGTATGACACTATGATGCCATTATCACAACCACCAATGACAATATGACACTATCAAGTAATATGTACTCGTAAAACTATAATAATCCGAAAAAGTGTTCACAAAGACAAGAATACATGTAAGGACTTTTTTTACCGTGTTAAACGAGCTAAACGAGTAGCTCGGAACTTGGCTCCTTTAACTCGAACTCGGCTTTGTTCCCATTTTTTTTTGACCTGTGTGAAGAAAATTAAAACTCGGCTTGGCTCATTTAGCAACGATTTCGAGCCGAGCCAATTCGAGTTCCGAGCTACTCATTTAACTCACGAGTTTCGAGCACACGTACAAACGCATGTATACATCACACATACACGCACACACGCACGCAACACACAAGCACGCACGGAGCACAGACAAGCACACATGGACCCACTAGTCATTGAGACAAAATATGAAGGGGAACACTTTTGGGGGACTTGCTAAAAATTTAGCAAGTGACCTTTGGATTTGCATATATGCAATTTGGAGTTGCTCTTATGTAGTTCATCAAAACTGAACATGTTTTTTTGCATTCTCTGCCTCTATGCTCTACATGTTCACAAGTTATGCCATCACAATTCCTATCCGGTTTGTCCTAAGCTAGTACAGTAGTTGCCTGCTAATATGTATTTGATGCAAATTTTAAGTCAATAAACATGTTGATCTGCTTTCCTTGCTCTACAAGTTCACACATTATGCAATTATAATTACTATCTCGTTTGTCCCTTGCTACGACACTAGCTGCCTGCTATTATGTAGATCATACCAAATTTTAAGTCACTACACATGTTGGGTATGCATTCCCTGCTCTACAAGTTCACGCGTTAAGCCATTATAAATTTTCCGGTTCTTCCTAAGAGTAGACTGCTGTTAGGCAAATTAATGGCAAATTTAAGTCACTGAACTTGTTGCTTTGCATTCCTTGTTCACAAAATCTTCCATTGTAATATCCCTATGATTCATCCTGAGCTAGTACAGTTAGTAGCTGCGTTGCCTAGTTTATCGCAAAATTTGAACACTGATCATGTTTGTTTGCAGACTCTGCCGTACAACTTCACAAGTTATGCCATTACAATACCTACCTGGTTCGTCCTAATCTTATAGAGTAGCTGCTTGCCTAGTTAATCGCAAAATTTAAGGCACTGTGTTTGTTTGTTTGCATTCTCTGCTCTACAAGCTCACATGTTATGCTATTATAATTTCGATGTGGTTCGTCCTAAGTTACTACTATAGCTACTTGCCATTCGGGCATCTCCAACAGCCTTTGTGTCGCAGCAGTGGAACATGGGGTTCCCCTAGCACTGCCAAAGTGGGTCCACCCCATGTGGGCCCAAGATGAAGATGGACAAGACCAAGACTCAAGTCAAGCTGGCGGGTTCACCGTCAAGACACGCATGGCCTACGTCGACTAAGGGCTCCGGTCCTGGGGACCTTCCGGGTCCCGAACCAAGCAAGAAGGCCAGGAAGGACCCGAGAGCCCGAGTTCCCGGCAGGAGGCCAGGCTCCCTCTCGGGTACTTCCCCACGTCCCTGTGGATAAGCACTCCACCTCACCACGGAAGACTTGGGAAGCAAGGCGAAGGCAGCGCGGGCGGGAAGCACGTCCCGTGGTGGTGTCAGCTCCTGTCCACCCCAAGGCGGACGCTCCCACCTAACCCAAAGGAGACGCTAGGCTGAGGAGAGGCCACGTCTCCTCACCCCGAAGGTCCCTCATGCCCCTCACGTGACCCTGTGGCAACCCCTTAGCCTATAAAAGGAGGACCAAGGCACGGAGGAGGAAGGTCGAACAAGGACGAACAAAGCTAGAACCAGAGCAAGACTAGACTAGGGCTGCGAAGGTAGAGAGGAAGGTGATCTCCTCCGGGTCAGGATCTGTCCTTCTTCTACCTCCAGCCAAAACCCTTCCGGGTACCCTCCGGGAGGTTCCATTGTAAGCCACACTATGAAGAACCCATCAATCCAGACATGCAGGAGTAGGGCTTTTAGCCTCCGGGCGGCCTGAACCTGGGTAGCTCCTTGTGTCCCTTTGGTTGCATGCTTTGATCGTGGAGAGGAGAGCTTGATCTAGACTCCGCCCAAGAAGACGATTCTCAGCCTCCTTCGCGCCCCGTGCCGAACCTAAAAGGGGGTATCCTATACTCCCGGTGTCCGTGCAACGAGACACGACATCTGGCGCGCCAGGTAGGGGGCGCAAGCGCTGGATTCGTCTTCTTCTTCATCGACCTCAAGTTCATCGTCAAGTTCATCGTCAAGTTCATCGTCAAGTTCTGCGTCGAGCTTTCAGTCCGTGTCAAGATCTGCTCCAAGCCCCAGCGCCTTCGGAGCAGCGTAGTTTCGGCTCTCGCGAAGAGAGGTACCGAATCCGACGTCCAAGATGACAAAGAAGAGAAAGGGAAAGGCAGCCTTTGAGTTCCTGCGGTACCCCGGCCTCGGTTTCGTTCTTGACGAGTCCTCGCCAGCACCTGCCGCTAAAGATCGCGCCTTTCGGGTCCACTTCGTCCCCTCCAGCCGCTTATGTCAGCTCTCTGGTCAGCAAGGGAAGACCTGAGGAAGGTGCCACGAACATTGATGTCCCTCTTTCCCATGGACGCATGGAGCGAAGGAGGAACTCTGTTCCGACGCGCGACCACAGTGCCGCTTCCGGAGGAGGAAAACCTCGACCAAGACACAAAAGGCGAGCCTCGGCAAGAAGATCCTCTCATCTACGTGCCCCAAGAGCTCAAGATTCCTCTGCGCAAAGATGGCCAGCCTGGAGTGTGTGCATGTACCACAGATCTGACCGGCACAGTCTGGAAGATTGCCGACAGTTCAACGACATCCAGATACGCCAGAAGAACGGTGATTGCTATTCATGCGGAGAACCAGGACATATCAGCCGAGATTGCCCTCTCAACAAGAAGCCCCAAGAAAGCCAAGAGGAGTGCCACAGCTGGGGTTCCTCAAAAGGAAGATCTTTCCGGACCTTTGCCAATGCATCCACTCAGACTGAAGAGTCCCGGAACCTTGCTCACTACCGGTGCCCCCACAGATACAAAGCAGTCAAGGGCAAGCTGCAGCTAGCTGGGATCAACCTTCATGCGGAGATTTGGCCCACGGAGAATGGGATCTCCCGGGTCACATCGTCACAATACAGCCAGGACCAAGTGGACCCCCTCAGAAGTACCGGATTGCTAAGTGGCTAGCATCAGGATCCCGCGAGTAAAGCAGCTTCAGGGTCTCCGGACCGGCACGAGCCAGCAAGATTGACGGGTCACCAAACAAGGAACATCCGGTCCAGGAAAAGACAACCGTGGGGTCTCCGGACCGCGTCTCTGATACGCCAGCAAGTCGCCGGATCACCAGTTGGGTGGTCTCCGGGTAACTCGAGCAAGTAACACAATGGTCTCCGGACCGGCGCAAGCCAGCCAGTCATGCCCTTAGTCGGCATTGGAGGCTATCTCGGTTGGAAGCCTTGTCCCCGCCAAGAATTGCTGGGCAAGGCAGAATTATGTCTGAAACACGGCATAGAAGACCCGCCTTGGCGGCAGCGCGACAGAACGATTACCGAGGTAGCCAGAAGGAGTCAAAACGCGAGCTAAGTATAAACGTGCTTGCACGGGCTTGTTCCCGGGTACATCTGTTTTATGTGCTTTGGCTAAGGCGAAAGCGGGCGTTCTCCTGGGGCAGCGCCTTCGCGATGACACTGTCAGTTTCCCTCGGGCAGTGGAGTCGTGGGCTGAGGTCCGTGCGGTCAGGAAACGGTGGGTCCTTTGGGGGGTTGCGCCCTGTGTCCGCACTTCAGATCAGTCTGAGTGCCCACGGCTGGTTAGCGCTCACACCTTTGGATCCTTCCCGAGAGCGTAAAGCCCCCACGAGTACGATAAAACTTATATACTTTGGGAAGAAGTTATTTACATTCAAAAGCATGAGTTCATAAGCCAGTTGGCAATATCAGTACAAAAGCATGGTTCACGGCCCCTGGTATTGTCCTTTTCAGGACTTCACAGGTTCACGGCTCTTCTCGGGAAAGGCTTCAAGATCTCCTCCACCTGGCGGGTTACGTCTGGAGGAAGCGGCGTCCCGGGTTCAGGCGCCTCCAGCTCGGAAGCAAGGAGAGCTGCGGGTGTCGTTGGCGAAGCGCTGTGACAAACCGGGTCGTCACCTGCCTCACTGCCTGTTCCCCAGCAAGGCGAGTGGCTCTGCTAACCTTGATACCCTTGATGAGCGAGGCCAGTACTTCAAGAACCCGGGATAGCGGACGAAGGAAGTGGAATGGTCGGCCATGAGGACAGGCGGAGAAGGCACTCCCAAGTTCGTGAACTCCTTCACGATATCCAAGGACCCGTGGTTCATCTGGAGCAAGATGTTGTGGTCATCGCGGCGGTGGTGAGCGAATCGCGCTGTTCTTTCTCAAGTGCACCCTTTGCTTCCGCCAGCTCGACCTGCACTCCCTTCAGCTGGTTGGACACCTGCTCGTGTTGATGCCACGCAATCTGAGCTTGGGATTTGGACGCTTCCATCGCCGCACGCCCGTCAGCCAGCTCCTTTGCTTCTTTCTTGCGAAGGACGTCATGCGCGCATCTTTGTCCTTCCAGAAGTCATTCGCATCGCCCAGATCCCGGATCTTTCTTTCCATGGCGACGCGGCCAGCCGTGGCCTCTTGCTTGAACTTCTCAGCTGCTTTGAGGGCCTGTTCTGCGCCTCGATCGTGGCCGTCATCGCCTCAACCCGGGCGGACAAGCTATCTCTTTCGCCCCTAGCTCTCTGGAAATCCGAGAAGGCCTGTTCTCGCCCTTCCCTCTCGCTCTTGAGCTCGCTCTGGAGTTTGGAGACCTGCTTGCCTAGTGACGAGGCGGCTCTGCTTTTGGCTCGAAGGTCATTTTCGACCTCGCTGCGAGCCCAGCTAGCCACGTTCTCCAGGCCCTGCTCAAAGCGGTCCTCGTCCCGCTCCATTCTGATCTGGAGCTCCTCAATGGTGCCAAGGTAGTGGCGCTCTTCATCTTCCAGCTCGGCCTCTCGTCGCTCCAGCTCTTCTCGCGGCTGGCCACTCTCTGTTCCCAAGCATAGAGCAGCTCTTCGTCCGCCGCCAGCTTCAGTTCACGGGCGCTAAGAGCTTCCTCCCCAGAGGGAAGCCGCAGCTCGCGAGCCTGCGAGTGCTCCCCGCTGCCGGAGGCGAGGGCACCAGCCGCGCCAGTTCGGCACGGGCAGAGGACAAGAACTCCGAGACATTGGAGAATGTCTTGGAGAACCCGGGGCCTTCCTCAACTCTCCCGGGTTCATGGCAGGGGTCAGCGTTCCCGAGGGCCGAGCCCCTGGGGATGAACCCGCCTGCTTCGAGTCTACGCGGTCCGAAGGTCGCCTGGGGATCCACGTCGCGCCTCTCCCCAGGGCCTTCCGCGCCAACAGCTTCCGCCTCGTCTGCGACGACCGGAGCCACCTCCCTGGTCCTTGGGGCGGACTGGGGGCTCGGGGGCTCGGAGTTGCCTCCATCGGAGGTGCCGGTGGAGCTCGACGCTTCGACATCTTCGCCTCTCCGGGGTCGTTTGCTTGGCCACTCCGGGTCGGGCTCCTGTGCAAGAAATCAGAGCAAGAAGTCAGGACGGCGGCAAAAGGGAAGCAACTCCACATTCAAGGCCAGTTGCCAGCAAAGCTTACCGGCGGGCTCT
This sequence comes from Poa pratensis, assembly GCA_947311845.1. NCBI lineage: Eukaryota > Viridiplantae > Streptophyta > Magnoliopsida > Poales > Poaceae > Poa > Poa pratensis. Next base: position 314,772 of record CAMZMU010000038.1, read on the forward strand.
CTTCGATCCGGAGAAGCTCCATCTCTTCTGCACCAAGTCGCCAAAGAGGTCAGGCAAGGACAGGCTCTCCTCCCCACCTCCATGTCTGCAAGGGGAGGAGGGATAGCCTCCGACGCCTGGTCAGACTCCTGCATCGACGGCGAGCTCGGCGGCACTGGCTGCTCCGGAAGTTCGTCACCCGGCGGGTTTGTCGCCGCCCCGGAAGGAGCGCCGGGGCCTCCGCGCCCGCAAGGTACTCCCGGAGGAGTCGCTTCGTCGCTTTCATCATCCGAAGTCCCAGGTTCTTCAGGGGAAACGTCCCCGCGGGCAAGGCTTTGCCCCCTTGGCCTCTCTCCTTGAGGGCTGCGTGCTTTGGGTGCCGGCGGGGGCTCAATCTTGGTGTACCCGCCACCCCGTACTCATTGCACTCTGGCATCGAAGATCGGATACCGTCGGCGGCTGGATCCTCGAACAGCGGCAAGATCTCATCCTGGAATCGAAGGGTACCCATGGCAATATGTAGCCCATGGTCAGAGCCCAGGTAGTCTCTGTCAAGTGGAACCTGGACTGTGGAAGGCTGCCACCCACCTGAGCAAGTTCCCAGAGCGGGCGGCTCCGGAACTGCAAAGGGGCAATCCCCTGCGAAGAAGTCTGCCAGGATCATGGCGCCTGTCACTCCCCTTGCACGAAGCGCAGCCAGCCTGTTGATGACCGGAACCAGGGCTTCCCCTTGAGAGCTTCTTTCCTTGGAGTGTGCCAATCGCTCCGCTGGATAATATGGAGTCATCAGATGGGGATTGGTCCCGTCAGCTTCGACAAAGTACCAGTTGTGCCTCCATTCTCCAACCGAGGCCTTGGTGAATGTTTCCGGGTACTGGTGCGCCGCATCTCTCCGGAGGCAGAAAGAGACACCGCCAGCGATCCACTTGGACTTCCCCAGGCGTGGAACGAAGAAGTGGCGGAATAAGGCCACCGAGGGCATGACACCCGCAAATGCCTCGCAGGCATAGGCAAAGGTAGCAAGCATCATCACGGCATTGGGGTGCAAGTGCAGCATATGCAATCCGTAAGCCTCCAAGATTGCTGCGAAGAACTCGGAGAACGGAGGAAGAAGGCCGACGACGGAGAAATCGTGGAAAGTAATCACCTCTCCTTCTCGTTGAGGACCGCTCCCAGGGCGCACCACCACTCCCTCAGTACCGCGGAAGCTCGCGGCCAGGGATTGGCGGACGCGTTGAATGGCTTCCTCTGACGCATACTCGCTGGGAGAAAAGAGGGCCTGAGTCACCCTCATCGAAGGCGGCGCTTCGGCCAGAGAAGCTTCCATCGCCATCTTCTCGGCGGCAGATTGCGACATCTTCCTCACTCCCGTCCTATCTCGCTTAGGCGGCATGGGCTGGGGGCAAGAACAAGGAACGGCGGCGGCCAAGGCGGGGGCGGCGATTGGCAAAGTCAGGGAGAAGGAGTCTCCTGCGCGGCGATTTGGGGATTTCGGCGAATCTGGAGAGGTAACGGCTACAGTGGAAGCCAGTCGTGGCTTATAAGGCATCCCACACGTCGCGTCGCGGCCCCATTACTCCGACGGACGTGGGGATCGAGGGGGCGTGCCGATTTCTGCGCGTTTCGCCCGTTGGATTCCAAGATAAGCACGGGGTCCGTATGAATCGCAACGTTCGCCGTGATTCAGTCAACGGACCCGGGGGCTCGTCTCTACCTCGCCTCGGCGGGTCCCCAACGGAGCTGAGAAGGAAGACCAGGTGCCCGGGACCCACTTTGACCTATCTTTAGGCCATGGCCCCGGCAGCTGGAGCAAGAGCCGCCGGGACCATGCCCGGGGGCTACTGTCGCAGCAGTGGAACATGGGGTTCCCCTAGTACTGCCAAAGTGGGTCCACCCCATGTGGGCCCAAGATGAAGATGGACAAGACCAAGACTCAAGTCAAGCTGGCGGGTTCACCGTCAAGACACGCATGGCCTACGTCGACTAAGGGCTCCGGTCCTGGGGACCTTCCGGGTCCCCGAACCAAGCAAGAAGGCCAGGAAGGACCCGAGAGCCCGAGTTCCCGGCAGGAGGCCAGGCTCCCTCTCGGGTACTTCCCCACGTCCCTGTGGATAAGCACTCCACCTCACCACGGAAGACTTGGGAAGCAAGGCGAAGGCAGCGCGGGCGGGAAGCACGTCCCGTGGTGGTGTCAGCTCCTGTCCACCCCAAGGCGGACGCTCCCACCTAACCCAAAGGAGACGCTAGGCTGAGGAGAGGCCACGTCTCCTCCTAAACTAGATGAGGAGGGTCCTTCACCCCGAAGGTCCCTCATGCCCCTCACGTGACCCTGTGGCAACCCTTAGCCTATAAAAGGAGGACCAAGGCACGGAGGAGGAAAAGGTCGAAGCAAGGACGAACACAAGCTAGAACCAGAGCAAGACTAGACTAGGGCTGCGAAGGTAGAGAGGAAGGTGATCTCCTCCGGGTCAGGATCTGTCCTTCTTCTACCTCCAGCCAAAACCCTTCCGGGTACCCCATCCGGGAGGTTCCATTGTAAGCCACACTATGAAGAACCCTTCAATCCAGACATGCAGGAGTAGGGCTTTTAGCCTCCGGGCGGCCTGAACCTGGGTAGCTCCTTGTGTCCCTTTGGTTGCATGCTTTGATCGTCGAGAGGAGAGCTTGATCTAGACTCCGCCCAAGAAGACGATTCTCAGCCTCCTTCGCGCCCCGTGCCGAACCTAAAAGGGGGTATCCTATACTCCCGGTGTCCGTGCAACGAGACACGACACTTTGTATGTTGGATTGCTAAAAACTAGTGATAGCAAGAGGAGAGAGAAGGTTTACAAAGTCAACCAAGTTTTGCTTTCGCAGCCTTTGTATATTGGATTGCTATATTTGCACAAAACACACAATGACATGCGGGAACAGTTTGTCATATACACATCACACACTAAAATATGTGTATACATATACTAGCACAAACTCATATTTAACAACACACGCGTACACGTACACACACACGTACACGTACACATGCACATACGTGTACACGTACACACACGTAGCATACACACACACTAGTACATGTACACTAGCACACACCCACGTAGGCCTGGAATTCGAGCTGGCTCGGCTCGACTCGTTGAAGCTCGGTCAACTAACGAGTAAAATCGGATTGACTCGTTTAACAAACGAGTCCAAAACTGAAACTCGGCTCGGCTCGCTAAACTCGCGACTTTGCTCCTTTAACTCTTTTAGCTCGGTAATATATTTTATATATAATTATTTAGGCATGTATGATGCCATTATTACAACCACTAATGATAATATGACACTATCAAGTAATATTTACTCATTAAACTATAATAATCCGGAAAAAGTGTTCACAAAGACAAAAATACATGTAAGGACTTTTTTTACCGAGTTAAACAAGCTAAACGAGTAGCTCAGAACTTGGCACGTTTAACTCGAACTCGGCTTTGTTCCCATTTTTTTTGACCTGTGCGAAGACAATAAAACTCGGCTCGGCTCGTTTAGCAACGAGTTCGAGCTGAGCCGAGTTCCGAGCTACTCGTTTAACTCACGAGTTTCGAGCACACGTATAGACGCACATATACATGACACATACACGCACACACGCACGCACCCAACACACAAGCACGCACAAAGCACACACAAGCACACATGGACCCACTAGTCATTGAGACAAAAATATGAAGGGGAACACTTTTGGGGGACTTGCTAAAAGTTTAGCAAGTGACCTTTGGATTTGCATATATGCAATGTGGGAGGAAAGATTTAGCAAGCTTTGTAAAAAAATTGGGGGGGGGGGGGGGGGGGACCACTTATACAAAGGCTGCTGGAGAAGGTCATTTGGACATGATTTGTAAAATACCAATTGTGTGCGAATATACAAAGGCGGTTAGAGATGCTCTTATGTAGTTCATCAAAACTGAACATGTTTGTTTGCATTCTCTGCCTCTATGCTCTACAAGTTCACAAGTTATGCCATGACAATTCCTATCTGGTTCATCCTAAGCTAGTATAGTAGTTGCCTGCTATTATGTTTTTGATGCAAATTTTAAGTCACTAAACATGTTGATCTGCTTTCCCTGCTGTACAAGTTCACGCATTATGCAATTATAATTACTATCTGGTTCATCCTATGCTGCGACACTAGCTGCCTGCTATTATGTAGATCATACTAAATTTTTAGTCACTACACATGTTGGTATGCATTCCCTGCTCTACAAGTTCACACCCTATGCCACTATAAATTTTCTGGTTCTTCCTAAGAGCTGACTGCTATTACGCAAATTAATGGCAAATTTTAAGTCACTGAACTTGTTGGTTTGCATTTCTAGTTAACAAATTATGTCATTGTAATATTTCTCTGGTTCGTCCTAAGCTATGACAGTAGCTTCCTGCTATTATGTAGCTCAGGGCAAACTTTAAGTCACTGAACCTGATTGTTTGCATTCTTTCCTGTACAAGTTCACAAGGTATGGCATCATAATTTCTGTCTATTTCGTCCTAAGCTAGTACAATAGCTAACTGCTATTATTTAATTCATGGCAAATTTTAAGTCACTGAACTGAACATGTTTGTTTGCATCCTAAGCTAGTACAGTTGTTGCCTGCCATCCTGTATTTAATGCCAATTTTTAAGTCATGTTGTCTGCATTCCCTGCTCTACAAGATCACACGTTATGCCAATATAATTTCTACCTCGTTTGTCCTAATCTAACATAGTGCATGTCTGCTATTAGTTAGTTCATGCCCATTTTTAAGTCAGTCAACTTGCTAGGTTGCGTTCCTACTTCACATGTTATGCCGTTGTAATGTATATCTGGTTCGTCCTACGCTACGACAGTAGTTGCCTGCAATTATGTAGTTCACGCCAAACTTGAAGTCACTACATATGTTGATCTTCATTCCTGCTGCAAGTTCACACATTATGCCATTATAATTCCTATCTAGTTTGTCCTATGATACGACTGTGGCTGCCTGCTGTTTTTCGGTTTTGTTGTTGATGGATTTATGCCAAATTTGAATTCACTTATGTTGGTTTATTTTCATAGTTCAATAGTTATCCCATTGTAATATCTGTCTGGTTCGTCCTAAGCTTCTGCCTGTTGTTACATAGTTCCGACAATAGTTAAGCCCAACATGTTAGTTTGCATTCCCTTCTCTACAGTTCACAAACTATGCCATTACAATTCCATGTAGTTCGTCGTAAGCTAGGACAGTAATTGCCTGCTATTATGTAGTTCATGCCAACTGCTATGTCTCTGAAGTCAAAACATGTTGGTTTGCATTCCCTGTTCTACTAATTCACACATTATGCCATTATAATATCTACCTGGTTCGTCCTAAGTTACCACAGTACATGCCTGCTATTAGGTAGCTCATGCCCAATTTTAGGTCACTCAACTTGCTGCTTGCATTTAAAGTTCACCAGTTATGTCGTTGTAATACCTTTCTGGTTTGTCGTAAGCTACGACAGTAGTTGCCTGCTATTATGTAATTCACGCCAAATTTGAAGTCACTACACATGTTGATCTGCATTCCTGCTCTACAAGTTCACACGTTATGCCATTATAATTCCTACGTAGCTCGTCCTATGCTACAACTGTATAGCTGCTTGCTATTACGTAGTTGATTGCTTTATGCCAAATTTGAAGTTACCGAACTTGCTGGTTTGCTTTCCTAGTTCACTATTTCGCCCTTAATTCCCATTGTAATATCGGTATGGTTCATCCTAAGCGACGCAGTAGCTTCCTGTTATTACATAATTCTGGGCAATATTTAAGCCACTGAACATGTTTGTTTGTACTCCCTTCGCTACTAGTTCAGAAGTTATGCCAGTATCATATCTATCTGGTTCGTCCTAAGCTACGACCTTTACTGCCTGCTATTATGTAGTAGATGCCTTTTTTGTCACTAAACATGTTGATTACAATTCACTGCTCTAATTTCACACGTGCCATTATAATTTCTCCATCTGGTTCGTCTAAGCTAGTACAGTACGTGCCTGCTATTAGGTAGTTCATGGGAAATTTAAGTCACTGAATTTCCTGGTTTTCATTTCTTGCTCACAAGTATTCTATGTCTTTTGTCGTAAGCTACAACTTCATTCCATTTTATTGTGTATTTTATGTCAAACTTTAAGTCACTGAGCATGTTGTTTTGCATTCTCTGCTCTACAAGTTCAAAAGTCATGCCATTATAATTTCTGTCTAGTTTCTCCTATGCTACGAGCCTACACCAGTAACTTCCTGCTATTATTTCCTGGCTGCATCATTCTTTTTTCCTGGTGTACACATTTTAACTCAGCACACTGCTACAATTGTGTCAATGCGGTTATTCAAATGTTACAAGACTAACTTTTTGCTTTTCTTTCACATGGAGGTCCCACATCATCCATTTAGAGTCGTAGAATGAGTCAACCCTATAATCTTGTAAGTACCTTTGGCCTTTTTATTGCTTCAAGCCTGCAGGCATAATTTTATAAGGTGAACCTGCTTGTGTTTACGACTGGCCTTACCTTTACGCAGAGGAGGAACAATGAAGTACAAGGACCGTCTACCCAAGTTCTTGATGCAGTGGACGTCTTCAACGAAAGTGCCAAGAAGATGAGACGCATTGAGACCCCACAAAGAGCTATCGTAAGTCCCGTTTTATAGCGTGACATGTTTAGTTCAATTGCTTGTTTGTCTGAGGCCCTTTTTGACTTGGTAGATTATATGAACAATATCATGTCATGTGATGTGATCCAACGTAATACTTACACAAAAATCTGGCATTTTATTTTCATTGCTTGTTTGTCTAAGGCACTATCTGAATTGCGTATGATTAAGAACTGACACAATTTTCGATAGGATCCCGTCCAACATATATAGTGATCATAAGGTAGCTCGTACACTTTCAATCACTCGCTTTTTGCAAGATTTCGTTTTTGAAATGATCTGGCAGTTTATAATTTGCTAGCTACTCAACATGATTGATTCGATCCATATCTAGCTATCTACTCTACATGATGCACACACTGCACCTGCTACTTTTTTGTGTTTTTTTCTGATTTCTCTCATGACTAAAACAATGCCACATTCTGCTCAATTTAAACAATCTAGCACTTTATGCAAGACACATAATCTTTAGTTTCTTCGTTGAACCTTTAGGTTGTCTATAGGAGGAACAAAATGTTTCAATTCCTTGTTTGTTGAAGGCACTATCTGAGTTACGGATGATCACAACAATTCTCTTTTTTGGCTGCATCCAACTATTGTTTGCCACAAAACTATTCAACTCCTTATTGGTGTTTATTTTTGTTGCCACTGATTGAAACATTGAAATGATCTGGTTGTTGTTATGATGCACACATCACACTTAATTGCTCATTTCGTTTTATGGGTACATACTCTATCAGTTATAAGGATCCCAGATGCTTGTGCGCCATGACTGTAATTGCTAGATTTCTGTTGTGGCAGTGATCTGGAAGGTTTATGTGGAACATAATGTCTAGTTGTCTTGCATCATTATATTCATGTTTCCACACACTAGTTAGGTTATTCATTATAAAATAAAACTCTGGTTGATTACTCGTTTCTTATATAAGAGGCCAGTGGCGCTTTTGAATTGTTTGACAACGAACATGGTGATTTGTTTGCCTGGTATGCCATTGTAACTTGCTTTATGTTGGTTTCAGCCTGCATGTATAGCTACGAACGCAGAGGGCATAACTTCTGCATCAAGTGTAGCGGTGGTTGCTCCAGTTATTCCTGAAGAAAGATATCGATGTGACACTGTTGAATGCTCGCAACGATCAACGACGTCGATTGTTCCAGTTATTTCTGAAGGAAGATATCAATGTGACACTCCGGTTGATATCTGGCTTTGTTTTATTATGACAGTGATGCTTTCGAATTTCTTTGAAACTAACTTTGCTGGTGCATTCGCTTGTTAATCTGTTGTAACTTGTTCTCTCATAGTTTCAGGCTGCAAATATAGCTATGAAGACAGAAATGAGGACCCTTACGTCAAGTTTACAGATTGCTTCATAGAGCGACATACAGAGTACTTCAGAGAGCAGCAGCGACACTGACTCACAGAGCAGTAGTGACACTGACACACTCTCTCATTGGTTCATGACGTCCAATGTTCCAGTTATTCCAGCAGAAACACATGTTGCCGCTGCATTCCAAGATGCAGATGATATAATTGGACAGGAACCAGAGGAAATAGATGCAGTAATCACCAAATCGCGCCAAGAGATAGAGGAACTGAAGAATAGGCAAGCCTTGACTGACCATGTACTTAATAGTCTCATCTGCAGCTCTCATGGTAAGCCAGTTGTTACCTGTTTGGTGATGCAATCATCATAAGGAGCTCTCTTTAACGCTTGTTCCTGTCCCATTTGTCTTTCTTCTGTAATAATTTTCCCATTATCGATGTTCTGTAATAATTTTCAAAAGTCCCGTTTGATGTAATATTTGATTTGTCCGTCTAGATCATTTATGTGTCACTGTAATTCTTGCATTGTTTTATGTCCGACATATTGTTGGTTCGGGATTTAGTTGGCTGAAATGTCTGGTGCGTATGTTTTGAAACGTGTACAGTAACCATAATAAGCTACAGTACCTTGAAAGGCCAGCAACGCGGTCCTCAAGAGCCAGCCAGAAAAGTAATGGTCCGGCCCCTCAATTTCTAATGGGCCAGCCCATTTTAGACGAACAGGCCTACCGTACAGTGGCGGGCCAGCCCGTGAGCGTAATTGGCCGGCCCACATATACTAATGGGCCGGCCCGTCGTGTCAAATAAGGCCAGCCCACTAATTCTAGCAGGCTGGCCCACCTACTACACTAGTCCGGCCCATCTGTAACTAGCAGGCCGGCCCATCTGTACCTAGCAGGCCGGCCCACTAACCATAACAAGCAGGCCCATGTAAGGCGGCAGGCCGGCCCACGAAACATAGCAAGCCGGCCCAGTTGCGCCTAGCAGGCCGGCCCATGAAACGTAGAAGGCCGGCCCACGTAAGCTTAACTGGCCGGCCCATGTACTTAGGCAGGCGGCCCACTAACTATAACAGGCCGACCCATATACGACGCAGGCCGGCCCATGCACCGAGGTAGGCTGGCCCACTAACTATAACAGGCTGGCCCATGTAAGTTTGGCAGGACGGCCCAGCTTACCTTGTCAGGCCAGCCCACGTAACAGTAGCAGGACTCAGGTGGGCCTGGCATTACCACTCTTCCCACATCATGGTAGAAGAGATAACGCCGTTTGCCACGTGTCTGTTAGATTCTTTTACCACGGCAGCCTGGTCGTGGTTGATGACGGAACCATTTACCACGAAATCCGTCGCCGTGGTTAATAAATCAGCCACGCAGTATGCACCACGGACCCCCCCCCCCCCCCCCTCGTTGCTAAAAACCTTTAGCCACGAAAAACGCCTTTCTACCACGAAACTGACCCGTGGTAAAAGGCCATATTTCTTCTAGTGCCTGCGCCCTCGCCATCTTCATCTGTGCAGCCTCCACCACGTTGGCGCCCGAGCCCTAACTACCGCGGCAAAAATCCGGTCTACCGGCCGCCGCAACCTCGTAGCGGCGCCTCTACATCGACTGGCAGCTCTTCATCACCAGCCGCACCGCCTACCGATTTTTCTACGTGGCGCCCAGCCCACGATCCCTGGACTGGCCTCGTGCAAGCGTGGCCGATGCCATGGACGGCACCATCTCCTCACGGCGCTCCACCAGCTTATTCCGGTACTTGGAGCCCTGGTCTTCGTCCGGCAACAGGTTCTCCCGGTCTTCTTGGCGGTCGACCACCCTCTCACGTTTACACTGCTATGCCTGTGCCGATGTACAACGCCCCTACTCCGGATACCTACTACAGTGCCCTCGCACCAACATATGCGGCTCCCTCGCCCTCTTCATCGTACATGCACGGACCGCCGGCTCTCCCGTACCTGCCTGCACCAACGGCTTCACCGTCTGCGCCTTCCACTTCGTCTTCAACGCCAAGTTGGGATCAAAGCTTTCATCGCTGCCATGAACAATTTCACACTCAACAACCAAGGTACGGATTGGATTTTCGATTCTGGTGCATCCTCGCATATGTGTTCAAATACAAATTTGATGTCATCTTGTTTTACTTCACAATTTTCCTCCATCATTGTTGGTAATGGTTCTTCTATTCCTATCTCATGCACTGGACACTCCTATATTCCTAACCACCATAAAAAAATCTTCTTCGTGACATCCTTGTTGCTCCCTCCTTAATTAAAAATCTCATATATGTTCGACAATTTACCATTGACAATTCTGTCTCCTTGGAATTTGATCCTCTAGGCTTATCAGTGAAGGACCTGAGCACCGGGACGGTTCTGACGCGCTACAGTAGTTCAAGTGATCTTTATCCTCTCCACGGCGCGCCATCCTCGACGCCAGATGCTACGCTTGCCTCCGTTGATCTTTGGCATCGCCGTCTCAGACATCCCAATAAAGCTACACTTTCATCAATGCTACAAGAATTTTGTATCCCTAGCTCTAGTTGTCTCATGATTCTTCGGTGTGTAATGTCTGTCAGTGTGGCAAACATGTTCGTCTACCCTTTAGTGCATCTACTACTTCTAGTTCTTTTCCTTTTGAGCTACTTCATTGTGATCTTTGGACATCTCCTATTTCTAGTGTATCCGGTTTCAAATATTATTTAGTTATTCTTGATGATTACTCACACTATATATGGACTTTTCCTCTAAGTGCTAAATTGGACGCTCACACTATTTTTCTCAATTTTCGTCAATATGCCCTAGTCCACTTCGGTCTTCCCATTCGATTTATACAATGTGATAATGGTCGTGAGTTTGATAACACTAAAAATCACAATTTGTTTCTATCCATTGGAACTCTTCTTCGTTTTTCTTGCCCATACACTTCACCCCAAAATGGAAAAGCCGAACGATCTCTTCGCTCCATTAATGACATTCTTGCACCCTTCTCATCCAAGCCTCTCTCCCCTCTCGCTTTTGGGCCGAAGCATTACGTACCGCCACTTTTCTTCTCAATATCCGACCCATAAAAACATGCCCTCTCTACACACCTTTCCAATCCCTTTTTCTACACCATCCTGACTACTCTTCTCTCCGTGTTTTTGGTTGTCTCTGTTTTCCAAACATCACCGCCACCACCAAACATAAACTGACCCTCGTTCTCTCCCGTGTATCTACCTTGGCCCATCAGGTGATCACAAAGGTTCTCGCTGCTATGATCCCTCTTCTGGACGGGTTCTATGTTGCTATAGCTTCCTCGACTCAAATCCCTCCACATTGTCAACCCCACCTCCTAAACGCAGCCCTATTCTACCTACACCCATCCTACCTACACCTCTACCCAATTCCGATAACCAACCATCCCCCATATTCCAAACACCAACGCCAACCCCTGCCGGGGAAACTTCTCCTGCCGCGGCAGACTTTTCTGCCGGGGCAGCTCCCTCTTCCACCTCGTCGTCCTCCGCTGCGGCAAGCACTGATTCATCACCACCTTTGTCCCTTCTGACCCACCTATTCCTCCACATGTTTCTCTGTTCCCATTCCCCAAAACGATCATGTCATGCGCACTCGTGGCAAACGCGGCTTTCATCTTCCTGTCCGCAAACTAAACCTGTCTGCTACACCAGTAATTTCCCCCATTCCCTCATCTTACAAACGTGCTCTTCTCGATCGCTTTAGCATGCAGCCATGTGTGATGAGTTTGATGCTCTCATTCAAAATAACACCTGGACTCTTGTTCCCAAACCATCTAATGCCAATGTCGTCTCAGGAAAATGGGTTTTTCGCCACAAATTTCATGCTGACGGGTCTCTCGCACGTTACAAAGCTCGCTGGGTTTGTAGGGGTTTTTCTCAACAACCTGGTGTTGATTATGACGAGACTTTCTCTCCCGTGGTTAAACCAAGTACAATACGAGTTTTTCTTAGTCTTGATGTTTCTTCTTCCTAGTCGATTCATCAACTTGATGTCAAAAAAGCTTTTCTTAATGGAACACTCAACGAAACTGTCTACTCTCAGCAACCTTCGGGGTTTTAGCATCCCTCTTCTCCTGACCTCGTTTGTCTACTTCACAAATCACTCTATGGTCTCTAACAGGCACCTCGGGCATGGTTTCAACGATTTGCTGCCTTTATCCAAACTCTCGGGTTTATACCCTCCAAGTCCGATTCTTCCTTGTTCATTTTTCATTCCACTATACATACCTCTTACCTTCTTCTATATGTTGATGATATTATTCTTACTGCATCTTCTGATTCTTTCTTGCATTCCATTATCTCATTCCTCAATAAAGAATTCTCTATGACTGACCTCGGTCCCCTCCATCATTTCCTTGGTGTTGTTGTCTCCCGTACTTCTACTAGTCTCTTCCTTTCTCAGCGCCAATATATTCTTGAGCTCGTGCCGGTATGTCTGACTGTCAGCCTTCTCGCACACCCGCTGATGTCGGTTCCAAACTGTCAGCTGATGGTGATCCTGTTTCTGATCCTAGTCTCTATCGCAGCCTAACTGGTGCTCTCCAATATGCTACTCTCACTCGTCCTGATATCTCCAATTCTGTCCAACAAGCGTGTCTATACATGCATGACCCTCAACTCCCTCACTTCAATCATGTCAAACGGATACTCCGTTATCTCAAAGGCACTCTTGATCATGGCTTACTCATCAACTCTTCCTCTCCCACAAGTTTGACAGCCTATTCTGATGCGGACTGGGCAGGTTGTCCTGATACTCGACGATCTACATCCGGCTATTGTGTTTAATTGGGTGATAATCTTGTTTCATGGTCTTCCAAAAGGCAGGTTACTCTTTCCAGGTCCTCAGCTGAAGCGGAGTACAGGTCCGTCGCCCACGCCGTTGCTGAATCGATTTGGCTTCATCAGCTTCTTGCCGAGCTACATCGGCCAATTGAACGTGCCACCATTGTCTATTGTGACAACATCTCTGCAGTCTACATGGCCTCCAACCCAGTTCATCATCGACGAACGAAGCACATTGAGATTGACATTCATTTTGTTCGTGAGAAGGTTGCTCTCGGCGAAGTGCGTGTTCTACATGTTCCCACTAGTGCACAGTTTGCAGACATTTTCACCAAGGGTCTTCCTACAGCTCCATTCATTGATATACGGTCCAGTCTCAACATCGTGACACCTGACGTTGATACTGCGGGGGTGTTAGAGATACGACTCCTTGTTAGATTAGGACTCCAAACTCTAGCCTATGTCGGTTAGCCTATGTACTATTTATACATTGTAATACCGCAACAGATCAATACAATTTATTTCTTCTCTCCAAATATCAGTAGGGAACCACTCAAAGGTAGTTCCCACCCGTCTATTAGGGGTGCTGCTAGGAGCACTCCTCCGATTTTGGCTGGACCGCCGGACACATGTCCGGCACCTACAAAAAGGGCACAATTGGGAGTGTCGGGCACAAATTTGGCGACTCCCGATGGAGATGCTCCTAAATTTAAAAGAAATATGGTTAAAATTTTGTGTTTGTGTTGGCCGGAGGAGCTGTTCTTCCATTATCTGGAAAAAGATCCCATCCATGGTCTTACAACAAGATGAAATATGCTTGATCCCCTCGAACACCAATGCAAATAGATGAATCGATTGAAATTTGTTGCAAGTTCATAGAGATTTACATGATAATCAAATTAATAACCAGGACATATAATAACGCTCGAGGTCCTAATTAATTAAGGCCTACATAACATAACATATAAATATAAGCCTGAGAGAATGGGTGATAGATGCTCGACCGACGGAAAGGCAGCTAGTTTGGGACCTGGTAAGAGTTCTCGTCGATGGGCACCACCTTGGGCACGTCGACCGGGAGTACGTCGACGTCCTGGGTCCAGGGGTTCTCACCGGCGTCGTGGATGGTGCGCAGCGCCCTCCAGACGGCGCTGTTGCACTTGAACCCGGAGCCGAAGGCGATCTGCCAGACGCGGTCTCCCTTCTTGATACGTCGCTTGGCCTCGCAGTAGGCGAGCTCGTACCAGAGCGAGCTGCTGGAGGTGTTGCCGAACCTGTAAAGCGTCATCCTGGATGGCTCCATGTGCCAGGGGCTGAGCTTGAGGCTCTTCTCGAGCTCGTCGAGGACGCCCCTGCCACCGGCGTGGATGCAGAAGTGCTCGAGCGCGAGCTTGAAGTCCGGCAGGTAGGCCTTGACCTGGGCGCGGAAGACCTTCTTGAGGACGACGGTGGCGAGGAATCGGAGCTGCTCGGACATGGGTAGCACGAGCGGGCCGAGCGTGGTGATGTTTGTCTTGAGCGCCTCTCCGGCGACCACCATGAGCTCCTTGGAGAGGGACACCCCGACCTCGCCGACATCGTCCTCCTCTTGGGTCACGCACCCGTAGCTCTGGTCGTGTGCGCCGCGGTGGGTGCGCACCGTGTGGATGAGCTGGTACTTGGACCGCGCCCGGTCGCCGGCGCGGTTGGAGAGCAGGATCGCCGCGCCGCCAACACGGAACAGCGTGTTGGTCACCAGCATCGGACGGTTGTTCCCCATGTAGGCGTTCAGGGTGATGTTCTCCGTGCTCACCACCAGCGCGTACGTGTTCCGGTGCACCTGAAATTAGTTACCCCATAACGAAACCTTCATTAGCATCAGCAGTAATGCAAATACACCTAGTAGTATTATTCTTCTCTAATATAGAATTCATAAAAGATTAGTACGTATTTTTTTAGATAAAGAGTATATATTAATATCACGAAAAACCAATTACACCCAGACTCTGCAACAACGCAAAGCCCAAAAGACCTAACGGATGCACACAACCGAAAAGAAAGAAAAAGAAAATAAAAAAGAAGAGTCCCGCTCTAGAGTTCCAGTCTTTGCAGCAACAGCACAACCACCACCAATACAACACCTGAAATCAAGTACTCCAAAAGCAACGTCTTCAAGTAGGAAACAGTGCACCAGCACCGTCGTCCCGATCATAGATCTTGGGTCTTCACCCTGGAGATAATCTCCGCTCTCAAAACAATGCCTTCAACAAGGCCATTGCCAGGCACAACCAATTAAGCCAGATCTTAGATTTTCACCAGAAAGATAAGACTTTTAACTTCACTTGTGTTGTCGCCCCCACCTCCATATTGCTGCTACGAATCCCGAAACTCCAAGCAAGTTCCTCATCGCCACAAAGAGTCGAATCACCGTTCCTAGTCCTCCGATCTCGACTTTTCCGCCTCTGACTTCATCCAAGATGGCAACATATAGCAGAGCTTCATACCGCTGCCTCCTTAATGGAGAATCGTGGGCACGACCGAATCCCACCCGATCCAGCAATCTTCAGGCAAAACGCCCATGGAAGTTCGCCGGCGGAGCCTTCCGGAACTCGACACTCCGGCCAGATCAAGGAGGACGGCGTCAGGCAATTGTCGTCTTGTCGCAAGATGAACCCTAGGATCGTCCCCTTATTTGAGCACACCAGCAAGCCCCCACGCCGTCGGACGGAGCAGCAAAGTAGGAGGCAGCCGCGGAAGCCTCCATGAAATCCATCCATGGCCGGAGGCTAGCCCAGATTGGATCGAGCCCAGATCCATGGTCGCCGCCGCGCCGTCGGAGGATCTGGAGGAGTTCCCACTGGCCGCCGCCAACTCACTGCCCAGGCTACAGGCCCCGGCCCTCGGGCCGCGCCATCTAGTTCCGCCGCCGCCGCCCCACCACCGCCCGTGAGGCCGCCGCCGTGAAACCCTCACCTCCCCTCCGTCCTTCGCCGAGAGGGGGGCCGCCACCGCCGCCGGCGACGGCGCGGCCAGCAACCACGGGAGAGGGAGGACCGGTGGCGGGGCGAGGATCGCCTCCGGAGCCGCTCGGGCAGAGAGCGACCCGGGAGGTTTTTTTTCGGGAGAGTCCACTAAAACAATTCTGATGATTCTCTGTTGTGGATCGAGTATAGAACACAAGCTGAGCGTACAAACTGAAAGGGCAGCTTGACGAGGTGACCAAAATTCCTAATCTCGCGTGGTAGCCTAACATTGCTGCGTGCCATTAAGTCAGCCCAGTACACGCTGTGGATCTCTGGCTAATACACATCCGAGCAACGGATTGGACCGTGGTCGTATTTATGGTCTATGGACTTTGGTCTACACTCCAATCGTGGTGGAGCTGGCTTCTCAAGCTCCATTTCCTCCGGGGTTTTCCTTTGTTTTCTTTTTCCGTACACAAAAAAGTGCTGACAACTGCAGACGACAGGAATTTTGAATTTAGTGGCCATCTCTACGGTTTTTCCTGCTACTGGATGCAGTACACTGATGGGAACAATAGTCAAAGAAAACAAAACCACCGCTTTATCTTCTGTTACCAGCTGTTCTAGTTGAGCCACAATGTGTAATGGGCACTTAGAATCTCTACTGTTAAGTCGGTGTCCATGATGACGATGATGGCCATTCTATGACAGGCAGCACATGCTTTGTGTCCAAGTGCAATCAAGAGCTGCTTTGGCAAGATCACAGCGAGGTTTGGGACGCACACGCAACTTGTGTTTGCCTAACCAATAAATGGTGGCTGGAATTAATTCTTTAGTGAACCGGCCTACTCCACTCACAAACGCTGATAAGAGCTCATACGTAGTAGTAACTACTTCTCAGACGTTGTTAAATATAACTACTCCTCTGATCCGTAAAAAGTGGCGCAAGCTGTATGTTGAAGGCGTACGTGAATAGCACATCTCTTACGACACTTATACCGTATCGGAGTGAGTACCTTTAGTTCATACTCATACGCCACAGTGTATTGAAAGCAAGGAATTTCGCTTTGAGTTATGATAAATAATCGAAATACTTAGGAGCGAATAATTGGTACTCCCTCCGTCCAAAATAACTGTATTAGATTTGTCAAAAAGTAGATGTATCTAGACATGAAACAAGTATAGATATATTTACTTTTGTACAACTTTGAGACACTTATTTTGGGACGGAGAGAATATTAATTACGCCATTTTAGTAGTGTGAGTACTAGTAGTATTATTTAGGGAACAGAGCAGTCGGTCCATTCCGTTGGTATTAATGTCTAGTAGTAGCTAGCTAGCTCCACTCCAATCGGCAATGGTCAATAAGTAAACGGCCGTAGGAGTAATTTCTGCAATGTGCGCTACTGAGCCTGGATATTTAAGATTGAGACAGAGGCTGCTCCCTGGCAGAAACACGGAGCAGGTCCCACTCAGTGAAGCCCTTGTCTGGAATCTCAAGTTTTTGGCATAGTTGTACTGCCACATTTAAGGATTTTCTATAGGCACTAAATCGGCAAGCTAGACAAAGTATATGTGACTCGGAGGGAAATGACAATCCGTAACTAGTTGCGGGTGCAACTAGTTGCCAGATACTCCACTTCCGAGTTTTCAAAAATTTCGAAAAAAATCATGGACATGCGTCATGTTGAATCTACTACACCCAAAAAATTTCATCCTGAAATATTATCATATGTGACCTGTACAAAAAAGACAAATGACAGTTTTGAAATTCATTTGTCTTTTTTGTACAGGTCACATATGATAATATTTCGGGATGAAATTTTTTGGGTGTAGTAGATTCAACATGACCACATGTCCATGATTGTTTTCGGAATTTTTAGAAACTCGGAAGTGGGGTATCCGGCAACTAGTTGCACCCGCAACTAGTTGCGGAAAATTCCCTCTCCCGGCCACTCGGATCATTCTATGGTCTGTACAATCTATCGTCCTTCTAGACATACCACCCAGGAGCATCTCAGATATGTACGTGACGTATTGGCCGGAAAATAAAAAGGAAGATGATGAAAATATTAATCAATCTTACGTTATGGGATAAGGATACATGCTAGAAGTACTTGACATAATTATTTATTTTCGAAGGATCAAAGCTCGTGAAGAGATGCATAAGTACGGGTTTGTCGTGCGCAAACCTTATATTCATCAGCCAAAAAAGAATGAGGTGTATAGACAAAAAAGTATATATAGCTTCCAGATATACTCCAGATTATTGGCATCTACGGTACTAATTAACTATACGATATATTTAAACATATATCGAAGGATTCTAGATAATCTAGGGTCATAGTCCGTCACATACTACTGACAATGATGGTCTCATTTATTCCATACCCCGTCCCATACTACTGACAATGATGGTCTCATTTATTCCATACCGACATGCATCATGTGCATATGGGTCGCCCAAAGGGACCAGCTCCATTGGTTAAGGATCGCAGACGTGCGCAGTGCGCCATTTCCGCCATGCATGCATGCACGAGCTAGCTAGCTACTACTCGTAGACATTAATACCAACGACAGTGGTGTCAGTGAGCGTGCATGTGCACGCGCACGTACCTGAAGCAGGCGCTTGGCGAGGTCGATGGCGATTATGCCGGCGCTGCATCCCATGCCGCTGAGGTTGTGCGTGACGATGTCATCGCGGAACTTGTACCGGTTGACGATGAGCGACGTGAAGGACGGTGTCGGGCTGAGGAGGCTGGAGTTGAAGATGAGCACGCCCACGTCGCCGGCGTCCACGCCGGTCTTGCGGAGGATCTCGTCGACGACGCCGAAGATGACGGCGTGTGACTCCTCCATGGCGGTCTGGTCGCACATGTCGACGGGGAGGCGGATGAGCGACATGGGGAAGTGCGTGGCCTCCCCAAGCCCGGACCGCTCCAGCATCCGCTTCTGGAACGCCATGCTCTGCTCGCTGAATCGCCCGCACCGCGAGAAGTGGACGATCGTCTTGGCGCGGGACGCCTCGTGCTCCACGGGGGCCTTGTACCCGGCCAGGTCCACCAGGTACACCGGCTGGGGCCGGGACGAGGCATATGTATACGCCACCAGCATCGCCGCCCAGCAGGCCATCGCCAGCGCCGGCGCGCTCACTCTGTTCGACGCGTCGCCCCACAGGGCGCGTACCTTGTTCGGCGTCAGCGTCGAGAGCTGCGGCGCCACGACGACGACGAGTGTGAAGACTAGGAGGTGGGCAAGGTGGGCGACGAAGCTGTGGTACAGCAGGTTGGCGTGGTTCCTGGTCGCCTGCCGCAACGTCCTAAGCAGCTCCCTATCCATGGTGGCCACCGACGCACACAGGCACGCTTCCTCCCCCTCCCTCCGTCTCTGTCTTCTATTCTTGACTTTGGTGGAACGAGAAGAAGATGAAGATATGGGAGTGCCAGCAATGGCGAATACGCGTGGATTTATAGGGTTGGAGGAGGAGGTGAGCTTAATGCAAAGCTGCGGCAGGTAGCTGACGAGGAGGCCGGCCGGTGCTAAAATGCATTAATAACTGTAGCGTGCTGCTGGGCACGGTAACAACAGCAGCTTAGCACTGGCCCGTTTGTTGGCTTGCCGTGCGCCCATGCATAAAAGCTACGAGTAGTAGTAGCAGCAGTGTGTTCGTAGGTACGTCGCGCTATACATGATTATTGCAAGAAGAGTAGGTGGCAGTGAATTGATTGTCCTCAGCAAAAAATATCTACTAGCGTGTGATAAATAACATCTATTTTTTGCTGATTTGCGTGTGATAAATAACACAGGGGTCACTAAATTTTAAAACTTAAATTATATATATCACAAATATAATACCATGAACACACAAGAATACGCACACCAAATAATTCATCAAACATGTCGCTTGATTTTATGCTTAATTGTTGATTATTAGTTAGACACCGTAAAAGGAACAACTCTTCTACATTTTTTTTCTTAGAGAATTTTAACACCATCAAAAATAATTATTGATACGCGAAAAAAATGTTGACTCGGCTATAAATTTGTATTCCACTACTACAACACTCGACCCAACCATTTGTGGTAGTATTAAATTTACTTCATTCCAATACTCATGCATTAATGTGATTCCGCACATACACATACTTTTTTACTACGATTCATTTTCATTAACATATTTTTACCATGAATCAAGTTTGTACAAGCGTCATACTGGAGAGTGGAGACCACATTGTATGGGAAAACATAGAGAATAAAAAGTAAACAAAACAAAGCAGTTATCCTAATCTTCAGCTAGCTGAAAATCTAATCCGCCACAAGTCACATAATCTTTATGCGCTCTCGGTTTAGAGTTGATTTGTTCGGTTTTTTCCTTGTCCCGGTTACTTTTAATTTTTTTTCTGTTGAGTCTGGTTTATGTTTTTCTCCGCCTCTGCTCATTTTCCCCTTTCCCTTGTCTCTGTTAGGGAGAGAGAGGCAGGCGACAAGGCGGATGAGCGAGATCTCCACTACAAGAATCGCTCTATTCTGTGACGGATTTGTCGCCACGGTTCTCCTGTCCGTGCCTGATCTCAACTATTTTTTACGTCCTCGGTAATTTTCGTCACGGATCCATGGGCGGCCGCCCGGCCCGGAAAAAGTCAGACGAAAAGGCTCTAACCGTCACGGATCTCAAGGGGCCTTCCGTCACAAGCTATTTTGCGGTCTGAACAGGACGAACCCGCACACAAACCGTCACAGGCCACTGGGCTTCTACAGCCGACACACGTGGACCCCACCCAAAGCGCACCTACATCTCTGTCCGACGCCTCTCTGTCCGACCTGGACCCACACTTTTCCCACGCCAGTCCAAGAGATGTTGCAGACGGACCACATGTCAGGCCGACACAACCTCTGCGTCGCACGTGTACTGGAACAGTACCTGTGGGGACGACCTGTCAGCAGGGAAACCAATATTTTGCGCAAGTGCTCTTACATGTGTCTACCGGCCATCACGTCGCGCAGCTATGGGACCCACATATTACTTTATTCAATATATATTTAAATAACGGAAAAAATAATTTTATTTATTACAAATGTAACAAAATTAATAATTATTTCAGACGGGACCTAACATTTTTTGAACATATATATAAATTGTAAAATAATATCTAAAATTATGAATTCAAAAAAAATCACCAAATCTGGGACCCACATGTCAGCTTTAGACCCATCATATTCGCGCACGTGTGCTTCCACTTGTCCAACATGGCAGAGATTGGGCCAGATCACTGGGGATAAGTGGGCTGAAGCTGCAGAATAAGCAGATTTGGCCCAGATTATGTACCTGTTTATTAAGATACATGACTCACGTGCGGTCCGGCGAGTTTGGTCTAGATTCTTAGTGGGGTGGGGACAATGGGCCATATTGTTCGTTGGGTGGAGAGAATCGGCCGAATTCGCAGGCTTGTTAAAGGATAGCTACATCGTCTGTGGTCGGCCCACCTGGACTGGCCATAGCTGCACAGGGTCTTTTCATCCCACGTCGGCCATGGACCAAAATGTGCTGAGGCGAATGCAGTGGTCTTCCTCTACTTGAACTTATTGGGCTTGTTATCCCAATGACCCAATGTACAATTAACTGCTAAACAAACGAATGGCCAAAATGCTTTAAATTTGATACTTCCACTTTCATAGCACTCACAATTGCCTAAATATTCGAATGACAGACCACAACATACGAGTTCAAACTCACAACAGAAGACGCATCACAACTATGATGACAGTGAAGACGAAAGTAACTTAAATTGCTTCACTTGGTTAACATAATAAGTGCATGACGACTTAATTATATGAGACCTTCCTGACATAGGCGGAAGGAAATTCCAGGTACATGTATATAATTAAATGAGGACACCAACTCATCTAACAGACGGTGTAGTCAACGGTGTCCTCTACGGCTAAGGCGTGCACGCAGGTCGTCGACCTCCTAATCCAGTGCATTGATACGGCCACGTGCCGTTTGTAGCCTTCCTTCGTGCTCCATGAAAGCTGGTCTTTCTTCGTCTTCTCAAGGTTAGCCTTCTCCAACTTAGACCACTGGATGTTCTTTTCACGCATCCTGTCGCGTTCCGCACGAAGATCCAGAAACAAACTTCCCATTAAGATTGGCTTCTTTTGTGCGGTGTCACCTAAATAGCTAGGTCTGTCACCTGTGTAATCATTTAGCAAGGACTATAAAAGAAACTCATAATAACATCAGGACATGGATTGCATAGCTAAACAAAAAATTAATAAACATAAGCATGATATGCATGGTTGAAAAAAGAATTTATACCTAAAGTCCACAGAAGATCGGGATCAATGTCCTTCTATCCTGCTCCTCTCCTCCCAGTCGGTGTTTCGTCTACATTCAAGGATAGGTAGCTGGTGAATGTTTACAAACCAAAAGAAAAGGAGATAATAATACACGATGCACAATATATTTAGCCAACTATACATAGAATAAAAGCATTTCGCAACAATAGAAGAATTTAAGAGCTGATAGCCTGACAGAAGTAATTAACATGGATTATTTGAAAATAGAGCACATATAGTTTGTATAAAATAAGCGAAAATCAACATGACAGAATTGCGGAGCAAACAGAGCATTGTTATGGTTCTAAACAGAACGGGGATAACAAGTTCGATATAATAAGTTATTAACCAAATAATAGCATGACATCCTTGTGGTGTTCAGAACAGAAGCACACAGAATAAGCTTGGTATAATTAAAACATAAAACCAGGACATGAACAGCAGAGCTAACTGCACGTGACAAAACTCCACCACTTGTGTCAGAAGTATAACATGCAAAATTACAAAGGAACAAAAATCCTCTATCTTCGTTTGGGGTTAAATCTTTGGTGTTGCATTCGATCAAGTGTAACTGCTAACATTTACAAACAAGGGATGGTAGTATGCCCCTTGATGCCCATAGCAAGTACCCCCTTATGATAGGCTGCTTTTCTGTGCTCTCACAGAAATAGCTAGTCTTGTGTTTTCAAGACAGATGAGGTACAATCAATTAGTTGACCAAACGGAAGAGAGAAAATTACACACAGTACATACTGGGTGTAATCAGTTAGCAAGGACTACAACAGAAGCACACATAATAACAGCAGGACATTAATTAGAGAGTTGCAGAACAACTACTACAAATAAACATGAAGATGATATGTTTCAAAAACTAGCACACATAAGAAGCCTGGCATAACAAACAAATAATAGGACATTACTTGTAGAGCTAAGAGCTAAAAAGTCAAGTAATACAGAAACAACTGTTCATCAAATTTTCATCAACAGGGAATATGAACGCAATGGTAGCTAATTTCAACAAATCTCATTGAGGGAAGACTAAAATGCAAAATTACAGAGGAAGATGAAACATACTACATCTTTGGGGTTAAATCATTTCCATGGCGCTAACAAGAGTTCAAAATTTTAGATCGGTGGTACGATTTGATTGTTTTTTCTGCGGTCTCACGCATATGGGGTTGTGCTTTCAACACAGATATAAGTTAGCTTGACCTGAAGGGAAGCGAATTCGGAATAAAAAGATTTCTACATTAAGTCGCCGGGGATCCAGATCGAGTGAAGGAGGAGGCCGCCTCCCAAGTGACCTACTCCTCTCCAGATCTGGCACA
This sequence comes from Poa pratensis, assembly GCA_947311845.1. Taxonomy (NCBI): domain Eukaryota; kingdom Viridiplantae; phylum Streptophyta; class Magnoliopsida; order Poales; family Poaceae; genus Poa; species Poa pratensis. The sequence goes on from CAMZMU010000038.1 coordinate 338,154, forward strand.
AGAGGAGGAGGAGGAGGAGGCCGACACCCTCCTACCATGGACGTAGCGAGTTGCGCTTGTTAATCCACTCACGGCGAGCTAGAGTGAGTGTCGCCGCCACACCGGGATCCAGATGGCGAAGAGTGTTGGGAATTTTCTACTGTGCGCATCTTTGCGCTAGCTATTTTGCATCGACCAATTCAAATTTTGGGAAATAGCAAAGCGCATGTAGTTTTGTTCGCAACTCCGGCGCGCAAATTTGCAAAACCCCATCATACTCCCCCCAGCAGCATGTCCGAGCCATTATCGACACACCGCACCCTCTCACATACCGCACCTTCGCCACCATGAACTTCAACAACGCCGCCGCGGCACATCAGCCAGCCGATTTTGGTCTAGCTCACCTTCAGCACAGCCGGCTGACCAGCAACCCTTCCACCTATCCGCCGTACCGCCAGCCTGAGCCCTACGGAACTGGTCCCGCCATTACGACGGCTGAGTCGCAGGCACGGAACAAACAGAACTTCTAGAACCAGTACTACGGTTCCCCGGTGGTGGGTGCCTAGCGAACAACTACGGTGGCACCAGCAAGGCCTCTCATCAGGCTCCGGCTATCTCGTCGGGGCATTTCCCGGCGGAGGCGGGGGGAGGCGGCCGTGCGGAATACAATTTCGGCGCGGCGAGGTAACTCGGGTTGCAGCCTTGTCGGCAGGTATGGCAGCCCGGGCGGCGGCCGGCAATGTGTCGGACCCGTATTTCCAGAACAGAGCAAAGCGCTGCGCGCAGCTAAGACCAGATATTATTTTTCCAAATTTGTTCAAGGATAGTGTTTACTACTTAATTTTCACGGTAATTATTGCCCTGTGTTATTATCGTCAGGTCAGTCTAGTAACCATCCATGATATCACACAAACTAAGTTCAGTGGTACTATATTTTAGTGGGATTTGCATGCCGTTGAAAGTTTTACTCATGTTAGTAAACAAAAGTTTTACGCTTATTGCGATTTAATTTTTGTGCTAAACTATAACTTGGATTATCAGTCAGGTCAGTCTAGTAACCACACATGTGTGAATGAAGGTTCTATTCACTCCCGGTTAGAGTTAGGTGGTTTGCTTCGACTTTAATGTACCTGCTGATTAGGTATTGTAATATATATCTCAGGCCTAGGTTTATGGACAGAAAACTTCATCTAATCGGAAAACTCTGCTCATGCAGCAAGCATACTGTGCAGTATGCAATGTTTACTGCAGTACGATCCACGTTCTCGGTATTCGCAACGTAGGTCAGCAGCACAGAAGGAAACTAAACAAGTTGCAACGCAGGGCTGTTGCTGGCGTGATCTCTTTAGGAACCCTGGAACAAATGGAGGTGAAAAGGAGGCGACTGCATGACAACAGAGCACCCAAGAGGGAAGTGAGGTTTTGTGAGTCCTGCAATTTAATATTGTACACCCAGATTGCTTACGAGCATCACATAGAGGGGAAATGCCACAGGACCAGAGTGCAAAATTTGGTGCTGGAGGAGAAGAAGAAGCGAGTCATTGAGTCTGGAGCGGACCCATGTGAAGTAAAGATTTGCTACCCGTGCAATGCTGTCGTCAACAGCCGGTATGTTTACAAGGTGCACATCGATGGCCATAAGCACAGGGCCAAAGTGAGAAGTCTAGAAGATGAAAGGTTGCACTCTTCTATTTACCCTGAGAAGTATAGAAGATGAAAGGTTGTAATCTTCTATTTACCCTGGTCGCTAATGTATGCCTTCTATTACTACTGCATTTCCTGTGATACTAGTTATGTTGAAAACTTTATTTTGGTGCTACAAGTGGATGTAATTTACTAAACATTTGGCAGTTCTAATGTAATGCAACAACTCAAACCAGATCAATGTTGGGTGCATATGTTTGTATCATATTTCTATAATAATGTGTCAAGATACACAATTTTGTTGTTTACACATTTATCAACACAATTTAACGGAAAAAACAATAATATCTCATTGAACCGATGGCTAAATTTCTATCTTGGGAATAGAAGTAGTCGCTCCACGACTTGATATCCAGATATTTCCGGGGAAAAATATTTTCAGAAGATGTTCATTATCAGCTAAACCTATTATAAGAGGTCAGAGTTGTCAAAATGGCCTCCTACTTGAAACTTCTTCTTGTCATTCCTAACTAAACATATCTTCATAACTTGCTTTTACATTTGCCTTCACAGCAGTGGCTCACAGCCGTGGCAAGTCCATGAATTCGATCTTCTTCTTGGATGGTGTCGCCGAAATATAATAACGTCACCCCTGTGACATTTCGGCCACACTGTCCAAGACACTCTTAATTAAAAAAGTGTTTTGTACAGTGAAGCGAAACATCACAACAGCGACGGTTCACGGATATGATCCCACTTTGTATTTAGCTCATTTAAAGCTTGTTTGGATCTAGAGGGCGTTTCTGCATAAAAAATACATGGATGGATAGTTAGAAAATAGCCAGAAATGATGCTACAAGACATAAATATATTTTAAGATGAAAACAGTGTATACCTTAAGCGCCTATATCCGTGTGCTTGCAGTCCGGTCTAAAAGATTTGGAGGCAAAACTTGAAGGCTGTGTAAAGAAGCCACACTTGGGAGACAAGGAGAAGAGGAGCATCCAAATCATCCTGCCACCAAAGTTGTTGCCTTCCCTGGACCAATTGTGTCATTTAGTCTGCACTGGTACAATGGCTTCCTCCCCACCAACCATCTGCATCTTTGTGCGGTGTCACCGAATAGATAACTCCTGCTTTCAAAGGAGTTCAGACATTTAAGCCACATGACACTACTATAGTGCAGGAAGTCAACAATAGTTCATTCCCATCAACCCAGGTAAAAACGTAAGTCTCATTGATCCAACAAAAATTTAACCCTAGCTTTTGAACCCCTACTTCATCAGGAGGAAGACAAAAGCAACACAAATGGTTATACCTTGGAGTAGGATAAATTTCCATATTGTAAAGGAAGTGTCCTTTCTCCAAGAGAGCCTCCTGCAAAAGTATTATTTGAAATACAAAGAATAAGTTAACATAATTAACCAGCTGAGTTCCGTCGAAATGTTTGTTGTTGAAGAAGAGTATTATCAAGCCGTACATGACATTACGGAAGTCTGCAATCCAACAATCTGCAGGCATGTTCTCCTCCCCATCCCCAGGACTCCAGCACCAATCCACGGGGGAATACGGGGAGCGCTGGTCCAGAACATAGAGACTGCAGAGACAAACCACACTATACGTCCTCACCTTGGGGGACAAGTAGTCGAGGAGAACAAGAGCATTGGCATTGCCTTCCCTCAGCACCGGTGAAATGGCTTCCCCCCGACCAACCATCTGTATTTTTGTGCGGTGTCACCGAAATATATCACTCCTGTTTTCAAACGAGTTCAGACATTTTAGCCACATGACTTACTTTAGTTGAGGAAAGTCAACACGTGCGCCTAACAAGGTTAGCTATAGTTTATAACCATGAATCGAGGTAATAATACATAAGTCTTGTTGATACAACAACAATTTAACCCTAGCTATTGAAACCCTACTTCATCGGAAGGAAGACAAAAGTAGCACAACAAGTTATACCTTGGAATGGGCATTCTGGACGTCTGCCATCACTCCGTACGCAGGCATGCTCTCCTCCCCATCCCCAAGGACTCCAGCAACATAAGATGCCTACACGGATTCTACAGGGTGCTCTGATCCAGAGGCTGCTAAAAGGGCTTCTAACAGCACCAATCAACTAGGAAATGCAGAGTGCTCTGGTCCAGAGGATGCAGAGGCTGTGGAAACAATCCAACGTGAATGTCCCCAGCTAACCATCTGCATTTTTGTGCGGTGTCACCAAAAAAGATCACTCCTATTTTCAAACGAGTAGACATTTTAGCAACATGACTTACTATGAACACAATATAGCATAAAGTATGGTTTTTGCAAGAACAATGTATCCCTAGCTACATAGAAACCGTAGTTCAACGGTACGAAGACAAGTAACAGCATGATTTGTACCTTGGAGCCAGCAGGAGGTCGGGGTCGTCCTCCAGTCCAATAGGTTCCGAGAAGGCAGTAGCGCCCCCGCAGACAGACCTTCGCCACTCCTGATGTGCACAAATTAGGCACCGAGGATTCCCTCTCTCCACCTCGGTGTGGATCTGTATGAAGAGAGGAGGAAGATGAAGCCGGATGCATTCGTCCTCGCCTCCCGAGCCACCTCCTCCTCGACGCCACCAGATCTGTGGGAGGCGAGGAGGAGGACCAGCAGGAGCCGCCGTGCTCAGCAGGACTACAGATGCGCTATCTTGCGCCGGACGAAGCCACCAGTATCGGCAAACGCAGCGTCCGAATGGGAGGAGTGGTGAGACGGTGTGGGTTGAAAAAGAGGAAAGACAAGACAGAAACGGGATAAGGACTAAGTGATGACTGACAAGACAGATTAGTGGACCTATCTTTTCTCTCTCTCAGCTTTTGTTTGACACAAAAGCCCAGATCTATTAATATATTGCACAGATACAGACACCCCCAAAAAACACAAAATTACCACAAGGGCCTAATTATTTTTTTCTTTTTTGTTCGAACAAGGGAAGGGGCCTCGAAGGACCCCGAAGATGCTGATACTGGGCAGTTACAGAGTTTTGCGTACAGGATACTGTAAAAATTCCAATTACAAAACAATCCTGGAATCTAGCACAAAGGACCGTAAAACTAAGGAACAAACACGAACGGGTCCTTGAAGTGCACTGCCGTGTGCCCGTGTATGGAGTCCCAACTCTAGGTAGTGGCGGACACAGGGCTACTCAAGAGGACTACTTTTTAGCAATTGCTATAATTTGGCTTTGGATTTGCATATTTGGCAATCCAACAAACTACAGGCTTGCTCTCCTGCCAGACCCCAGCGGCTCCAGAGGCACCCAGCAATATACATCACAAACTAGGGTAATCAGGGATCCTAGGCAAGGGCGCAGAAGCGGAAGAGAGAAACCACACTACACGGCCTCAGCTTGGGAGACGACAAGTCAAGAAGCACCACGGCCATATCATTGCCTTTCCTCAGCAGTGGTGAACTCCCTTCATCCAAACCAACCATCTGCATTTTGTGCGGTGTCACCGAAATAGATCACTCCTGTTTTCATAGGAATACAAACATTTTAGCCACATGACTTACTATCAAAACGGTATAGCAGAAAGTACGATACTTGCAAGAAGAATGTATCCCCAGAAAGTGGCTTTGGAGTACGGGCTCCACATAGCCGTTTTTAAATCGATATTTTAAAGTTTCGAAAAAATCTGAAATAAATACTTACTATATGTTGACAATGACGTATTCGACTGTTTTGCAAAATTTTCACCTTGTTATGTTTTGTATTACGGTCTACACAAAAATGAAATATCCTAAAAAATCTGAAAAACGAATTTTGCGCTGTTCATGTCTCAGATCCAAATATTTTTCAATTTTACGCAGACCAAAATATATATTAGTTTCCTTTGATAATTTGCACACTGGTAACAGTAATCACGTTCTACTCCTAGTATTTGTTTCTCCACTTTTTCGAAACTCGCAAATATCTTTTCTGCAATTTTCAAAAAACGAGCTCTGTGGAGCTGGTCCACCAAATCACCGCAGTTAATGTATCCCAAGCTACATAGAAATCCTTGTTCAATGGTACGAAGACAAGTAACAGCACGATTTATACCTTGGGAGCCAGCGGGAGGTCGGGGTCGTCCTCCAGTCCCATAGGTTCCGAGAAGGCAGCAGCGCCGCCGCAGACAGACCTCCGCCACTCCTGATGTGCACAAATCAAGCACCGAGGATTCCCTCTCTCCACCTCGGTGTGGATCTGTATGAAGAGGGGAGGAAGATGAAGCCAGATGCATTCGTCCTCGCCTCCCGAGCCACCTCCTCCTCGACGCCACCAGATCACATTCTACTCCTAGTATTTGTTTCACCTCTTTAATTACTTGAGTTGTTGGGAGGTACTGTCCAAATTTTGGTAGACAATGTTGTCGGCTACATCGGAGGTCCTTGGTTATGGTTATCCACTGGTTATCCAATAACCCGATGGGGATGGCGATAGGAGAATAGTGTTCCCAGTGGCAGTTAATGGGTATGGGGAGGGAGAAAATTTTATTGTACGAGGATGGTTATGGTAAGGCAATAACCGGTGGTTAGGGCCCCGTTGCCATATTGAATCATGTGTGTCTACTCCTTTGACCGGCACCAAAGTAGGGTGGCAAGTCGACTTTTTCTCCATGTTTTTGTTAGGGTGGGTGATGGGGAGTTGGGGACATGGATAGCCAACTCTGACCCATGTTCTCACCATAATCCCTCGGTGGAATCGAAGTTGTATATTAGCCATAAAATTAAGTGCATACTCTCTTTCATAGGAGATTTAAGCGATTTATGCATGTTAAGTGGGTCACACTAGCTAACTGGGAGTTGGGTGTTGCCCCGGCTAGCTCCCTCCATGTTATACACCAGAATTGTATATATATTTAAACATGACACGTTGTGAGTTTTGCCTGATTCAGCACTCTGGTGCGTCGTGTCGGTCCAAACCCTTATGTGGGCCCTCCTCGATTGTCTACCCTTTGACCAACGTCGATAAGTGATGTAGCCCAACCTACGGCTCCTACAACAAGTGGACCAATGACAAGAGCAAGAGTCAAAGCTCTCCATGATAAGGTGAATTCACTCCTATCTATGTGTGATCTCGACACTCCTTTGAATGGGTTGCTACTTCATTCGGATACTTTGTTCATACTCAGGAACCACCTTGATGACGACCCACAATGGAGTGGAGAAGATGAGCAAGAGAAGGTCCAAGATGTTGGAAAAGATGACCAAGAGAAGACCCAAGAAGATGGCCAAGAAGAAGAAGAAGAGCAGGAAAAACTGACACAGCGGTACTACCGCTCCTCCAGGCGGTACTACCGCTCTGGCGGTACTACCGCCCCCAGTGCCGCCGAGAACCCTCCTCTGCGCCCATGTGCGGCACTGCCGGCGGTACTACCGCCCGCGTCGAAGTCAATGATGCTCTGGCCCGCCCCAGCGGTACTACCGCTGCTGCGGGAACCAGCCAGGCTGTTGAGCCTTGTAACCTCCACCTACCCCACCTAACTTTCCCCTTTTGTCTCTAGACTATAAATAGGAGTTCCCCATCTAGATCTAGGGTCAGACTATGATTTGGGATTAGAGTAGAGCCTTGCTCCTTCTTCTCAAAGTGGTCCTTTCCTCCTATGGAGATGAATCAAGGCCTCCCCTTTTGGAGATGAACCAAGGCCTCCCCTTGTGGAGAAGATCCCTTCGTGGATATCAAGGCTTCCTCTTGTAGTTTGCTACTTGCTAATCTTCCCTCTTGTAGTGGCTAGATTGGATTGGTTTGGATTGACCAATTGGACAAACAATACTAAGCGTAAGGTGTGCTTGGGAGAGGAGAATTGGGGGCTACCCTCGGGGCTTGTTACCAGTTGAATCTTGCTGAGTTGCTTCTTGCTAGTTATCCTTGATTTGGTGTTTTCCCCTCTTTGTGTTCTTGAGTTCATCCCTTATTCTTCGTGTTCATCGGTCCCTTCGCCCAAATCCGTGAAAATCGGGACCAACCTACATCATATGGTATCAGATCTCTAGGTTGCCACGGATTTGGTTTGTGTTTCCACCAAAATCCACCAAATTTTTCTTTGTTTTTGAGAAATTCGAAAATTTCCACCAAAAATAGCCTTTCCATGATTCGAGCCGATCTGTCGATTCGTTGCGTTTTTGGTAGTTTTTGTCCATGGATCTGTTGCTTTAGGACCTCCTCCACCTTTGTTTGCGTTCCCTAGCCTCAATTTTGCCATTTTCCCACGGATTCAAGGAAGTTTTGGAGCCCATTTCCGCCAAAATCAAGTCAAAATCGCGAAGATCCGTGCGCAGCGGTACTACCGCTCGAGATCAGCGGTACTACCGCCCGAGCGGTACTACCGGGCGGACAAGCGGTACTACCGCCAGGGCCAATTTTTGCAGAAATTTTTCTTTTTCCTCGGTGCGTTTTGGCATTTCCTTTTTGGTTTGAGTCCTTTCTTGGTGTGCCCTACGTCTATGACATCGACAAGCTTCCGCAACAACACATCATCAACGCCAAGCGACGACAACACCAAGGACTCGACATTTCCCCATCATCGTAATCCGTTGTGAGCCCTTCTTCCTTTCGTGTACCTTGACCTATCGGACTAGCTCTTTGATATTGCGGGGCATTGCACTTGTCGAGTGATTTTCTTAAAGTATTGGCGAGTGTGTTTCGTTAGAGATCTTGGTGTCAGGGGAATACTTTGTAGATTAACCCGCGGCCATATTTGATAAAGTGCGACCCAGTTTACTCGCACAATAAAGGCCTGCATGAAAGCAAGCCCAATATCGCACCGCCACAAGGAGAAGGATCTAGAAGACATATCCTGGAAGACGTGAGGAGGAGTTAGTCTCCAAGTAGGTTCCAGTCGATGTATTCCTTGTGGAGGAAGTTTCCTTTGTAACCTAGCGAGCCTCTGTGTATATAAAGAGGACTCGCAGGACTTAGAGGGTCAAGCTATCAAGCCCAAAACCCTAGTTCTTACGGCGAGTACCCAGATCGGATCGCCTCCATTGTAACACCACATATATCATATCAATACCAATCTAGGGTAGGCAGGAAGTAGGTCTTTACCTCACATTGAGGGGCCGAACCTGGGTAAATCTGTGTTCGTCCTTGTTCCTGCGATCCCAAGCTCGGAGACGATTGACTCGCGCAAATCCCACACCTACGAAGTCATCCATGACATCTGACGTGACAAACCCACGACAGTTGGCGCCCACCGTGGGGCCTGCGGTCAAGAGCGTCACGTTCCGCGCAGGATCGGAATCAGGGTTCAAGGACATCGCCATCGGCCAAGTGGAAGATATCAATGGTGTTCCCTTCATCGACGACTCAGAGTGGGGACCTGAGGCAGATCACGTTGAATTTGGGTATATTATTCCCATCGGGTCTGTGAAAATCTTCGTCGGGTCCGTCAGTCGCAGATCTACAGACGCGACTCAAGGAGGCGAATCAGGAGAGGAACTGCGGCCAGTTGGGTCCGCGTGCTAGAAGAACTGCAACAAGCCGCAGCAAAACATCCGCCTCCGTCCCGTCAAAACCAATTTGGGAACCTCTGCCTAGCCGGGAGAAAGATCCCAAAATTGAAGAAATCGAAGCTGTCAGGATGGAGCTTTGTGAAGAAGCGCAAAGACTCGCGGCAGAGCGCAAAAAACTCCAGGAAGAAGATCAGCGACTGAGGCGTTGGCAGCAAAAGCAGCAGGCAATTTGCACCAAGACGGACGAAGGGGGCAAGAGATGAAGCAGAAGTTCCACAATAATCCGGAGAGCAATATGCACGCCGCGATCGGGATATTATCAAAAATAGCACCAGTCGGAGATACGCGAGCTGATAAGGAAGCTCGCCATGCGATTGATCTGCTACAGACTGCTGCCCTACAGCAAGCAAACATGTATGGAATCACGCCTAACGAGCCGCAACACGAGGTATCGTGGGGCGAGGAAAGATGCAACGTGGAAGAAGTAGACAACCAGCTAGCAGGTCTGCAAATATCACCAGATAAAGGAGTAAGGCTGATGGTAAGCCACAAACGCTCGAGGCGACTCAACCAACCCAGTTTGAAACTGATTCAGATGAAGATACAGCGCCCGTGAGCTCCTATTCGTTATTGAAAGGACCAGCATGTTTCGGGGAGGAAATACGGCTCACTCGTTTCCCACCGAACTTTGGTGAGTCGCAGCGAGTCACCACCTACCATAATGATCTAGACCCTGTCCTATGGATAGAGGATTATGAAATAAACATGACAGGAATCGGTGTAACTCAGGAGGTGCTCGCAAAGTATTTTCACTTGGTACTACAGGGAGAAGCCAGGGATTGGCTGCTAAGGTTGCCGCCAAAGTCAATAAACTCATGGGAAGAACTGAAGGATAAGTTCATCAAAAGATTCCAAATAGAAGGTGTGAAAAACCTCAGGCAATGGGTCCAGAAGGAGAACGAATCAACCAGCGAGTGGATAAAACAAGTCACAGGGATCCTTGACTCCGCCAAAGATATCACGGCGCAATCTGAAGTGCAAGTTATGAGAAAGAACTGTAGATTTGAGCCGCCGGTGCGTACCTTAAGCCGCACTGGACATAAGATCGATAGTTTCGACCAACTCTTGGCGACTGCTAACAAGCACGCAGAGACAGATAAGATGGCAAGCGGCTCATCGCCAATCTCAAAGGAAACCGAACACTGTAAGTATCAACTAAGGGAGCAGAAAAGAGACAAGGAGTCACTCCCCAATAGCGCCAAAGGGATTTTTGATAGTCCTTGCGACTTACACCGCAGAAGAGATGGGAGACCCGCGGGCCACACAAAGGCGCAGTGTCATTACTACAGGCGATGGAAAGAAGGTGATTCATCAATCGCGACTTACAGCGGACCAATGCAGCATAAGGACAAGGAGAGCTCCTGTCAAAAGCCTGAAACTTCAGTAAGAAGAAACATAGGGCAATTTCATACCGTGGATGTACAAACAGCGGGCAACAGAAGACAAATGAACAGCAGATGGAGCCGCGACCCAGTCCCAACGTTGGAAAGACACCGCCGTTGGACAGAGCGATCGGTTGTTTGGAGTCGCGACGATCATCCCCCAGAAGTAAAAGATCCAGGACAGTTGGCTCTTGTTGTCACACCGCAAGTCGCGGGATACAGGCTGAACAAAGTCCTCATGGATGGAGGAGGAAGAGTAAACATCCTATACCAAGACACGCTCCGTCGAATGAATATACCCGAGCGGCGGCTACAGCCAACAAGGAAGGATATCCAAGGCATAATTCCAGGAATAATCACTCGACCTATAGGAAAAATAACCCTCGAAGTCAGCTTCGGGACCGAGCGAAACTTCCGCACAGAACTCCTGAACTTCGAGGTCGTAGCTGTCAAAAGCCCATACCATGCGATCTTCGGGAGAGAAGCTTATGTCAAATTCACTGCCCGCCCCTGCTACATATACCTGCAGTTAAAGATACCAGGACCAAACGGCGTGATCACGGTGCATGGAGACAGACAGAGAGCACTAGAATGCGAGGAAGCAGGCTCAGTAATCGCAGAAGAAGCTTGCATCGCCAACTCCTCACACGGTCTCAGGCCATCAGTGAACCTCGCAGCCCAAAACGAGTCGCCTTGGGGACTCAAGGACGGACAGCAGGACGCGCCCACCAGATGGTGAATTCCAATCATACAGTCGCGAATCAGGAAGATAATACTCCAGGAATCGCTTTGATACAAAAAAAAACAAGAGATGGCGTATATGCATAGATCCAATATCAATCAACAACCCAAGTCAAAGAGGTCCAACTATTGTGAGACCTTACCCCCGCGACTCATCCTCCAAGGACGTGAATCAGCATAAGTCGCAACTCAGTGCGACTACTCTATCAAAAGATTTGACCCTCACTTTGGCATGAAAAACACATCGGAGCTATCATGCTCGACCCGAGTCGCTTTTAGCGACTCAAACATGAACCAACTAGGTGTTCAACCCCACTCCGTCAGGAGTATTAATTCGCAAACAAGTGCGATGAGTATCAAGTATGCATGACCTGCGAGGAACAGAAAACTCGCATTAAAGGGTCTGCATCGTCTTTGTCACACCCTGTAATAAATTGAGTGGTTATGAAATAAAGCCGGCGCCCTTGACATTCAAGGGTTCGTCGTTTCGCCTCAACTATCATTGAGTCGCTGAGTCTTTTGAATTTCATACATCACCAACCCTGAGGGCTTTTTTACAAAGCACAGCGAGCACAGCTCGCTACCTCAACCTTTGCCAAACGAGTGGCAGTCCTTAAGCTAGAAGCGTCTTGCATTATGCGGCCAAAGTACTGGGGTGTGGCGTCAATCGAGCTTGATTGCCTATCATGGCCGCTCTCGACCCTGAACACACATGTTCCTAGGAAATACTGAGCCGCGCGAGCGTCTACTTAATGGAAGTATCATAAAAGAACCTGCTTATAGGTCACAAAAGTACTGCTTATAGTACACAATTTTTTACAGACTAACGGGCAGTCGCTATTGACAAGTCCCACATTACTATTGGATGTTTATTTCTGCTTTCGAGTCGCAGGAACAGAAGCCTTCGCGGCTTGTCTTGAGGTTGGAGCAGCAGGTGTCCTTATAACCAGGGCACCACCAGACGAAGTAGAAGGACCACCAGGTCCTGAGGATGGATTGGAAGCTCGGGATGATTCAGCCCCAGTGGATTTCTCCTTCGTAGCTTTGCTACCATCAGGATTGAACTTCCCCAGATAAGAGCCCAAGTCTAAATTCTTAACAAATAATGTGGCGTATCCACGCATACCCTTCCAGATGTCGAAATATTCACTCATTGGAAGCTCAGTACCATCCGCGCGCTTCGCCCGGTCATGACGAGCAATCTTGCCAACCTCTATTTCTGGATAATATGCCGGAGTAATGTTAACACATGAGCAGCTCCGGAGCGAGCAGAAGACCCCTTCCAATCAGAGACATAGTGAGGAGCCTTAAACAGCCTGTTCAGCCAAAACTCACATGAATCTGGAGCATCAGGCGTAGGGGCGATTTTTGTCATAACCTCTTTGGTTACTTTAAGAAGGCGCTGGCTAAAATCTTGAAGATATTCCAGTTGATCCTTTAAATTGGAGCGGTACACTGGAGCACCAGGCCCTGCATCAAAAAACAAGATGTTATCAAATCAGCAACTCATGGTGGTCACCCAGATATGAATGATCAAGAGACAAAGGACTAAGGATGTACCGGCGAGTTGAAGAATGGCTGATTTAACAACAGATCCAAAACCCTCAAAAGCCTTGAGCAGCGAGTTATATTTTTCATCTCGCGCGGCGAGCTCCCTCGCATGGTCTCCTTTCAGCCGATCAAGCAGTTCAGATTTGAGATTCAACCCCTCTCGCAAGGATTTTATAACTTCATCCTTCTCCATGAGTCGCTGCTTGGAATCTGCTTCGAGCTCTTTAAATTGCTCTTCACAGGAGTCAAGTTGATCTTTGAGTATCTTTATTTCTTGCGCTTGGTTTTTAATGATCTCGCTATGATGTTCCAAGGCAGATCGCATCACTTCAGGCTTATCTAAGGACATGCCCTTGACTTTCATTGCGTCAGAGGCAGCAAGCGAGGAAAGCTCAAGCTGCGAGTAAACAGAGGAAAAATATAAGCAATTCAGAAAGGTACTTGGGGGCTCAAAACTTGGAGAAAAGAAAGAATCAACACCCTGTCAACTGACACAAGGTCTTGATCCTTGGGGGCTACAGTATGCGTACCTGGCGACTTGAAGAAAATTGCTCAACCAGGTCGCGCAGTAAAGCAGCGTGCTTATCTCCAGCATCGATTATGGCATCCGCAATTGATTTGGAACTACTAGCGCTTGGGAGATCAGCCGCTTCAGAAATAGGAGCTCCAACTTGAATTGGCATCCCACAACATTAGGAGTCGCAGACGGCGCTGCGACTGGAACCATGGCAGGAGCCGCATCGGCAATACCCTCTTCTAAAAAAGGCTTCAGATAAGTCGCGCCATCGCTAGTTCCCATGTTCTCGCCAGCAACATCATCTTCGCTCGTGGTTGGCTGAGAAAGAGCAGTGAAGGAGGCAGACTTTGTATCCCCTTCAACCATGGCCCTGCAAGATATTGATGGTTATAGACTAAAGTGGCAGTGTCACAGCCATAAAAGGAAAGCAAGTCCTACCCAGAAGCAATACGGACGCTCTTCATCAGGCAACCAGAGGAAGGAGAAGATAAATCTTGCAGATCTGAGCCTACGGGACGGAAAAAACAGCAGTGAATAAACAACCCTTCATGGAGACACATGAGTACAAAGAAAAGAGAAGAGAATGTCACAAGGAAATACCCGAACTTGTCGAGGGGCAATTCTTCACAACAGGCTCGGAGGAAAGTACAGTGCTGTCAGGCTTAGCAAGCTTTAAAGATTTGGCAGCTTTGATATCCACAAGCAACGCCAAGGCCTTGCGACGTTTCTCAGGTTGCGAGGGATCTTCTGGGCTCTCAGATAGAAAACGCTTAGAGGACCTGCGAGGTACTTCAGGAAGCTCCAGGAAAGATGTGCCTGGAGCCGTGGACAAAAGAGCGTTGGCCATTTGTTGCTCCTCTTCAGATGCGCTACCACCAGGCTCAGAAACAGTGCCATGTGTAATCGTTTCCTCACCAGGATCAGCGACTTCTTCTGGTGACTTGACAGTGGTTTCTTGGCCTGAGCCGGCCTCCTCTTCGGATGGGAGAGTCCAAAAATGGGATCAATCTGAAAGAGAATCAATGTCAGAAATAGTCAACTTTGAAGGAAGAGTCCTAGAAGGAAAAAGTTACAAGAATAATTACCACAAAAGGCTTGTGTTCAGCCCAGAAAGGAGCAAGACCGACGTTATCATACGAGTCAATGTCCTCGTTCGTCACTCGGCGAATGAAGTTTATCCACTCCCCTTTGTCCCAATCTTCAGGGCAAGTACGATCAACGTCATCCGCGTGACAGGTGAAATCCACCATAAGTCGCAGACGGCGACTCACGGGCTGAATTCGCCATTTGGTCCAGCAAGATATAAGATCCAATCCGGTAAGGCCATGGAGCGTCAGCGCCCTCACCTTATCTAAAAGAATCTCGATGGAGGGCAACGAAGAAGGATCGGGCTTGGAAGACAAAGCAGGGGTAGCCTCGAAAGGAAGTGGAGACCAAGGGGGAAGACGAATTTCGCCCTCAGGAGAAGTGTCTTTGCAGTAAAAGAAAGTTCTTTGCCAATCCTTAACTTTTTTGGCAAGGGCTAGCTTTGGGAAAATACTACCCTTACGGCGTTGGAAAGATATGGCGCCACATTGGAGGAAAGAAGCATCTGTTGCTTCTCTTTGACTATTGCAGCCAAAGAAAGCAAGCCAGAAGTCTATTGAAGGAGAGACGCCCAAATAATCTTCGCAAAGAACGTGGAAGTTACTCACTTGCAATATTGAATTGGGACCGATGTCATGAAGGCGAAGACCCAGCCGCTGCATCAGGGAGCGAAAGAAGAGAGAACCGGGGGCTTGAATCCGCGCTCGACGTGTTCCACAAAA
Source organism: Poa pratensis (assembly GCA_947311845.1). Classification (NCBI taxonomy): domain Eukaryota; kingdom Viridiplantae; phylum Streptophyta; class Magnoliopsida; order Poales; family Poaceae; genus Poa; species Poa pratensis. The sequence goes on from CAMZMU010000038.1 coordinate 353,295, forward strand.
ATCACCACTTCTCCTGGCTGCGGATCGGGAATTATCTCCTCGCCAGCGGCGCGCCATTCACATTGATCTCTCGGTGGAAGAAGGCCGCGAGCGGCCAAAGACTCCAAAAATACCTCATCAATCCACGAGCCTTCCCAGTTGCAACTACGGCGAGACATCTTTTCCAATCAAGGGGATTTTCGCCAGAAGATTGCAAGCGCAAGAAGCGGAACCAAAGGCGGCGGAGAAGAGTAGCGGAGGCGTAACTGAAGCAGAGCGCCAGGGAGGCTGATGGGCCAAACTAAAAAGCCCAGGCGCGGAAGACGTTCAGATCTGAAAACCAACAGGCACGACCAGATGAGTCGCGCCCTTGAGCCGCCAAGAAGGTTATAAGTCGCAAATGGCGATACAAAAATTGGAGTTCAGCTGGGACATTCATGTGAGCGGTTCAGCAGTTCAACAAGACAAAGAAGCCTTCATCCGAAGTCCAAGCTGAACTTGGGGGCTAATGTCGGGGGAATACTTTGTAGATTAACCCGCGGCCCATATTTGATAAAGTGCGACCAGTTTACTCGCACAATAAAGGCCTGCATGAAAGCAAGCCCAATATCGCACCGCCACAAGGAGAAGGATCTAGAAGACATATCCTGGAAGACGTGAGGAGGAGTTAGTCTCCAAGTAGGTTCCAGTCGATGTATTCCTTGTGGAGGAAGTTTCCTTTGTAACCTAGCGAGCCTCTGTGTATATAAAGAGGACTCGCAGGACTTAGACGGGGTCAAGCTATCAAGCCCTAAAACCCTAGTTCTTACGGCGAGTACCCAGATCGGATCGCCTCCATTGTAACACCACATATATCATATCAATACCAATCTAGGGTAGGCAGGAAGTAGGTCTTTACCTCACATTGAGGGGCCGAACCTGGGTAAATATGTGTTCGTCCTTGTTCCTGCGATCCCAAGCTCGGAGACGATTGACTCGCGCAAATCCCACACCTACGAAGTCATCCATGACATCTGACGTGACAAACCCACGACATCCGTGTCGCTGGCGTCTGGAGGTGGGGATGAGGTAGCCCCCAGTGGATTCCCTTCGGAAAGATACTCTCCGTTCTCGGTGGTGACGAGTTCAACGGCATCTGGTGAGGTTGTCGTGACGTCAGGATCATCAGACCCCTGGTCACCCGGCAGCCTCTTCTTGCTTGGTTGTCCCGGGAGAGAGTTCCCGAGTCGCTTGCCCTTGGTCTTACTTGATTTCTTCGAGGAGCAGCACGCTCGGCCACAAGCACAGCGCTAATCACTTGATTGGTGGCAGCGATGTATAGTAGCAGAGGCTCCTTCTCTGTTGGGGCCATGAGGACTGAAAAAGTAGCGCTTGAGGGACTGAAGAGCTTCCTCAGCCTCGGTGGTCCACTCCACGGGGCCCGATTTCTTGAGCAACTTGAAGAACGACAAAGCCCGCTCCCCAAGCCTTGAGATGAAGCGTCCGAGTGCAGTGATGCACCCATTGAGGCGTTGTACATCTTAGACCCTCCGGGGTGCCTCCATGCGCTCGATTGCCTTGATCTTGTCCGGGTTGGCCCAATCGCCCGGTGGGAGATCAGGAAACCCAGCAGCTTGCCGGACGGGACCCCGAACACGCACTTGTCGGGGTTGAGCTTGAAGTTGACCTGGCGGAGGTTCTCGAAGGTCTCGTGCAGGTCTTGGATAAGGGAGTCCTTATATCGGGTTTTGACCACGATGTCGTCGATGTACGCTTCAACGTTGCGGCCAAGCTGAGTCCCAAGGCATGCTTGCATAGCGCGCTGGAAGGTAGCGCCGGCGTTACGGAGGCCGAAATGCATCCGTCTGTAGCAGTAGCAGCCCTTGGGAGTGATGAAGGCCGTCTTCATCTAGTCCTCAACTGCCATCATGATCTGGTGATACCCGGAGAAGGCATCCAAGAAACATAGCAACTCGCACCCGGCCGTGGAGTCCACGATCAGGTCAATGCGCGACAGAGGAAACGGATCCTTGGGACAAGCCTTGTTCAGGTCTGTGAAGTCGATGCACAGTCGCCACATGAAGGTCATGGGTTTTGGTACCACCACGGGGTTGGCCACCCAAGTTGGGTGAGGAACCACCTTGATGACACCGGCTTCTATCAGCTTGTCGACTTCAGCGACGATGAACTCAAGTTTTTCCTTGCTTTGATTCCAAAGAACTTGCTTCACGGGGCGGGCATCCGTGCTGACCGCCAATTTGTGCTCGATCACCTCCCTTGGTACGCCGGGCAAACCTGACGCCTCCCATGCGAAGACATCAGAATTTTCCCGAAGGAAGGCGATGAGCGCGCTTTCCTATTTGCAAGTGAGGCGGGCACCGATAGTGATGGTGCGAACTCCATCGCTGTTCAGTGCCACCTTCTTGGTCAGCTGCGGGTCGCCATGGAATGACGCCGTCTTGGGGGAAATTGATGCCGAGCCCCAGGGTTCTCTTCGCCCCCAGAGAATGCGCCGACATCCGCCTCCGGAACACCTTGATGGACATTCGCTGTTGCCGCCACCGACTGGTTCAACTTCTGGACGCAGAAAATGGCGTCGTCGATGTCGGCCTTGACGTTGATCACACCCCATGGTGTCGGGATATTCATCAAGTTGTAGGCGAAATGGGAGACGGCCATGAACTTGGCCAAAGCGGGTCGGCCAAGTATGCCGTTATATGGGAGCGGAGTATCCGCGATATCGAAGACGACGTCCTCGGTGCGAAAGTTCTTGGGATCACCGAAAGTGACCGGAAGAGTGATCTTCCCGAGTGGCCGCGTGATGCTCCCGTTCACGCCTTGGAACACGCCAGTGTCTTGCAGGCGAGAGAAAGGGATCAGTGGAGTAGCCAGGACCTTCGCCTTCAGCAGGTTGAGGCTGGAGCCTCCATCGACCAGCATCTTGGTGACCATGTAGTTGTGGATGACGGGTGACACGATCAGCGTTAAGGTCCCCACCCAGCAACACTGGTGGGGTGGTCTTCTGGATCGAAGGTGATGACTTGGTTGGACCAGTCCAGGGGCTTGGGCGGAACGGAAGTAACCGCGTTCAGCTCCCGGACAAGTCTCTTGCAGGCGCCATTGGTGGAAGGCAGAGAAGATCCTCCGTGGATGCACCTGACAACTCCGGTGTCCTCCTGGAACTTCCCGCTACTGCCGCCTTGGGGGGCCGGAGCTTCCCCGTTGCCGTCATGGACGGCCTCTTGATTATTCTGCCCGCGACTGCCATGACCGCCGCGTCCTCCTCCTCGGCCACCGCGGCCACCGCCGCGACCCACCCACAGCCGCCCCCGCCTTGGTGACCCGTGGGACAGTCTCGAGCGATGTGCCCAACAGTGCCACAGTTGTAGCAGCCATCCGGACTGACCCCGTCAGCTCGACGTTGCTCTCGGACGGCGAGGTTCTTGAGCATGCGGCAGTCCTTGAGCAGGTGATTGCCTTCCGGGTGGATGTGACACCAGGGGTCACCGTCGCCCTCTTCCTCGGAAGTCGAAGCAGGCTTGACCTTCTTCGGGAGAGGCTCGGTGACGAAGATGCGCTTGTCGGGCCCAGAGTCCCGTCTCTTGTTTTTGGCGAGAGTGACTTTGTCCTCGGGTTCATCCTCCCCGGGGACCTTGACTCCTTCTTCTGCTCAGGCTCACCGGTCCGCAAGCTTCCAGAGCTTACGGGTGGACTCGATGCGGTGGATGCTTAGCTTCTCGCACATCCGGGTGTTGCGGACGTTGGCGTGGAAAGATTGGATCACCAACTCCTCCTTGATGCAGGGTATGGTGTTCATCTTCTGAGTGAAGCGATGGATGAACTTGCGGAGAGTTTCACCCGGAAGCTGCTTGAAGTCGTGGAGGTCGCTGGGAGCCCCCGGGCGCTCGTACCCGCCCTGGAAAGCCCCCAGGAACTGCTCCTTCAGTGCCCGCCAAGAACGGATGGAGCACTTGGGAAGGTTGAGAAGCCAGGTCTGGGCGTCTCCTTTCAAAGCCAATGGGAACCAGTTGGCCATCATGACCTCATCGGCCCCGGCGACCAGCGCTGCGAGAGAGTAAATCTGCAGGAAGTCCTTGGGTTTGTGGTGTCGTTGTAGCGGAGAACGTCGATCTTGAACTTCTTGGGCCAGTCGAAGCGTCGAAACTCAGGAGCAAGGGCGAGACAGCCCTCGGCGATGTCGTCGTCCTGATCTTCTCGGCGATAACGTTCTCGGCGACGCTCGATGCGGGTGCGCATATCCTCGTTCTGATGGTTGTTGAGATCGTCACGAAGATCTTGGTTGTGCGAAGTGGACGATCCGACAGAGATGGCCTTGCCGCGGTCGCGGTTCAGCCGATCCGCCATCGGTGGAGCGGTGCGAGGAGGTGCCGTCTCGGCTTGACACTCACCACGGGGTGGCCCCACGGCTCGCGTGCCTTGTCTTTTGCTGCTCCAGGACCGTCGACGGTGGGAGCTTGAGTGGGCTCGGGCCTCGGACCGCCATCAGCGAAGTCGAGGAGCTTCTCCCCGCGGGACCTCCATTCCTAGTAGATCTTGGGATCGCCAGTGCTTGGAGGAAACTACATCAGGGCCTTGGCGGCAACCAAAGCATCATGGCGAGCTTGCATGTCCGAGGGCGAGTGCGTAGAGGACTTGCTCTTGGAGGCTCGTGGGCCTTTGTTGGCATGAACGTCGTGGTTACCTTCGCCAGCGGTAGGCTCCTTGCCAGCGCCGTTGCCGACGCTCTTCTCCCCGAAGCAAGGAGGAGGCCTGACAGAGCCTTTCGGGTCCCTGCACCCTCAGGTCCGTTGTCCTTGCTGTGGCCATCCGCTCCGTCCGGCACCACCTTCTCCTTGGGTGGTGGGGCCGAGAGGCGCCCCGCAGTGCTTCTGCAGCTCGGCGATCAGAAGAAGTCTGGGTGCGCGAGGGAGAAACAGACTTGGAAGCCGCAGCATCGACCTTCTTCTTTGGCGGCATGCTTGATGAAGAACTTGGCGATGATCTTGAAGCTGATGAAGACAAATCCAGCGCTTGCGCCCCCTACCTGCGCGCCAGATGTCGTGTCTCGAAAGATGGACACCGGGGATAAAGGATACCCCCTTTTTAGGTTCGGTATGGGGCGCGAAGGAGGCTGAGAATTGTCTCTCGGGTAAGATCTCGATCAAGCTCTCCTCTCCACGATCAAAGCAAGCAACCAAAGGGACACAAGGAGCTACCCAGGTTCAGGCCGCCCGGAGGATAAAAGCCCTACTCCTGCATGTCTGGATTGATGAGTTTTTCATGGTGTAGCTTACAATGGAGGCTTCCGGGTGAGGTACCCGAAGGGTTTTGGCTCGAGGTAGACGAAGGACAGATCCTGACCCGGAGGAGATCACCTTCCTTCTCTACCCTCCCAGCCCTAGTCTAGCTTGGCCTTCTTCTAACTTGTCACCTCAAACTTGTAACTTCTCACCTGTCCTTCTCCTCCGTGCCTTGGTCCTCCTTTTATAGGCCAAGGGGATACCACATGGTCACGCGAGGATCGAGGGAGGTTTTAGGTGGGAAGAACCTCCCTCGGCGGGATGAGGAGGAGACGTCGCCTCTCCTCCTCCAAGTGTCTCCTTTGGGGTAGGTGGGAGCGTCCACCATTGGGGACAGCGGGGCGGACAAAGGCTGACAACACCACGGGCCATGCTCCCGGACTACGCCTCCGTCGCCTTGCTTCCCAAGTCTTCTGAGATCTTCTAGCATGCACTGGAGTGTTTATCCGTAGTCGTTCGGAGGTGCACCCGAGAGGGAGCCCAGCCTTCTGCCGGGGACTCGGGCTCTCGGGGGCTTCGTTGTGTTCCCGGGTGGTTAGGGGACCCGGCAGGCCCCCAGGACCAGAGTCCTTAGTCTATGCAGCTCTTTGGCGTTTCTCGTGAGGTTGGTGGGCGGACCCGCCAACCTGTCTTGTGTCTTGACCTTGTCCATATTCATCCTGGGCCCGCGTGCAGTGGACCCACTTTGGCAGCATCAGGGAAACCCCATGTTCCACTGTTGCGACACCTTGTTCTCTTATGCTAAGATGGAAGTCCTTCTATGATCAGGAATCAATTTCGTGGACACTACACAAAATAAAGATCAATGGAAGAAGCCTTCCCTACGCCTTCCTTATTACCTTTTGTTGATGTTAGGGTTTAGGGAAAACGATACCCTCGTTAGAGGGCCGGGTACGTGTTGATATAGGCCTGGAACAGCCCCAGGCGTGGCGTACACGGTAGTACCGTATAGGGTAGAGTACTACTCTATACCTATACGGTACAGGGTTTATTTTGTCTAACACCCCCCCTTAATCTAAACTTTACAAAGATTTAGATTACGCTTAAACTCTTTTAATCTCCTATTACATAACGTCTTAGTGAAACCATCGGCAATCTGATCCTTGCTTGAGATGAACCTGACATCAAGCTCTTTGTTGGCTACCCTTTCTCGAACAAAGTAAAAAATCAATCTCAATGTGCTTAGTGCGAGCATGAAAACTGGATTAGCAGACAGATATGTGGCACCAATGTTGTCACACCAAAGACAGGGTTTCTGAGAGAGAGACTATACTCCAGTTTTCACCAATCTCAACCCAAATTACCTCGGCAGTAGCATTGGCAAGGGACTTATACTCAGCTTCCGTACTGGAGCGAGAGACTGTAGCATGTTTGCGAGCACTCCAAGAAATCAAGTTAGGGCCAAAAAATATAGCAAAACCTCCTGTCGAACGGCGATCATCCAGATCACCTGCCCAATCCGCATCTGAAAAAGCACTAAGCAGTGTAGAAGAGGACTTCTGAAAAGTAAGTCCAAGCTTAAGTGTACCATGAACATATCGTAAGATCCTTTTTACCATTGTCCAATGTGTCGTAGTAGGGGCATGCAAAAATTGACATACTTTGTTGACTGAAAAAGATAAATCAGGACGGGTCAATGTGAGGTACTGGAGAGCACCAACAATACTCGTGTAGCAAGTGCTATCTTCAGGATCAAGAGGGGATCCTTCAGTCAATGACCATGGCTCATTAAGAGAAAGTGGTGTAGGACATGATGTACATTTACTCATCCCCACACGTGAAAGCAAATTAGTAGCATTTTTCTCCTGTCAAGATTAGTCCTTGTGCTGTTTTATGAACCTCAATGCCCAAAAAATAATGCAAAGCTCCTAAATCCTTGAGGGCAAACTCATTTCCAAGATTACGATGTAATGTCGATATAGCTTGATCCGAAGAGCTCGTCAAAATAATATCATCAACATAAATTAGAACAAACATAGTGATACCTGACTTATGGAACAAAAAAAGTGACGTGTCGGCCTTGGAAGGCATGAAACCAAGATCATGAAGTTTGGAGCTTAGACGAGAGTACAATGCTCGAGGTGCCTGTTTTAATCCATAAAGAGCTTTGTCAAGTTTGCAAACATAATTTGGGGCAACAGAAGACTCAAACCTAGGTGGTTGTTTCATGTAAACCTCCTCTTCCAGAACACCATGTAAGAACGCATTCTTGACATCTAGCTGCCTTAAACTCCAGCCCTGAGAGATAGAAAGTGCTAGCACAAGACGAATGGTAGCAGCTTTAACGACAGGGCTAAAGGTATCCTCATAATCAATACCATACATTTGCTTAAATCCTTTTGCAACAAGACGAGCTTTGTAACGATCAATTGTACCATTAGCATTTTTCTTGACACGACATACCCATTTGCAGTCAATGATGTTCTTGTGTGAGCTTGGAGGAACAAGGTGCGAAGTTTTGTGTTGAAGAAGGGCATCATATTCTTCATTCATGGCTTGCTTCCACTTGGGGTCATGAAGGGCTTCCTTTAAATTTTGTGGTTCTCCTGTAGATGTAAGCAAACACCAACGAACAGTACCATCTGTAAAAAAAATCGGTTGTGTGATACCTTTTTGAAGACGTGTACGAGGTGCGGCAGCAGCCGGAGGGGGCACAGAAGATCCCACCTCTGTGGAAGATGCTGTGTGCGGAGAATCATCCGCATCCGTCCGTGCGGCACGGTCGGGCGACGTGGCGGACGACGAGTGGCCAGCCACATCGGGCTGGCAGGAGCATGGGCCCTGTCGGGCGACGTGTCACGGGCGGAGTGGCCGGGCGCGTCACGCCGGGAGCGCGTCGGCAGACCGTCGGGCGACGTGGGACGCGGTGACAGGCGCGCACGCGAGGATGGTGACGTGTCGCACGACGACTGGTGCGGACGGGAGGGATCCGTAGCAGGGTCTGACGGCGATGGATCTGAGGCAGATTCGGCACGGAATTCAGCAGAATCAATCTCGGGATCTTCAGCTTCTGTTCTGTCATCTTGCGCCCCCCTGAGTCATCATTTGATGTGCTGTTTGCATCATTTTCATCCAAATTTTCATCAGAATTTGCTTCGAATTGTGCAGGAGTCTCTTGAGGATCAACCTGTGGAGGAGGTACAACAGGGAGAATTTGCAACACATGATCGTTAGCATGCACACCCCTATCTTGCGGTTCCGTAGGGTCATTTGATGGAGGAAGTAAAAGGATTTCTTCACGAAGGCGACGACCGGCATTAGGATTTAGGGCGGCAAAAGGAAAAATGTTTTCATCGAAGACAACATCATGTGAGATATAGACGCGACCCGTGGACACATCTAAACATTTGACTCCTTTGTGATGAGGGCTATAACCAAGAAAAACACATCTTTTGGAGCGAAAGGAGAGTTTGTGTTTGTTGTAGGGACGTAGGTTGGGCCAGCAAGCATAGCCAAAATCTCGTAGAGAGTCATAATTCGGTGTAATACCAAGAAGTTTTTCCCTAGGAGTTTGAAATTGGAGGACTTTTGATGGCAAAAGATTGATTAAAAAGGTGGTTTTGAAGAAAGCATCATCCCAATATTTAAGTGGCATGGACGAGTTGGCAAGCAAAGAGAGGCCAACCTCAACAATGTGACGGTGTTTGCGCTCGGCAGAGCCGTTTTGTTGATGAGAATGAGGACATGATACATGATGTGTGATGCCTATTTTCTGAAAGAAAGCATTTAGCTTCTCATATTCACCACCCCAATCGGTTTCCATGGTGACTATTTTGCGCTCAAACTTGCGTTCAACAAATTGTTGGAAATTAAGAAACACTTGATACACTTCAGAACGTTTCTTAAGCAAATAAATCCATGTAAACTTGCTATAATCATCAATGAAACTTACATAATAAGCATGTTTGCCTAAAGACAGAGGAGCAGGACCCCATACATCAGAAAAAACTTGCTCCAATGGAACAGTGGAGACACTAGTAGACACTGGATAAGGGAGCTGATGGCTCTTGGCTTGTTGACAAGCATCACATATGTAAGGATTTATTTATGGCGAATACGAAAGTTTATTTTTCCTAAGAATTTGTTGAACAATAAACGATGAAGGGTGTCCTAGACGACGATGCCACGTGGATGAAGAAGGCTTGATGGAGATAAAAGCATGCTTGGAAGACCCCGTAGACACAGGTACGAGGGGATAGAGACCACCGCGGCAAGGACCTCTAAACATGGTTTGCTTCGTTGCCTGATCCTTAATCAAGAAAAAGAATGGGTGAATTTCAATAAAGGCATTGTTATCTAGAGCAAGTTTGTGAGTAGAAACTAAATTCATTGAGGCACTAGGAACATGCAAGACATTGCGAAGTTGTAAAGAATTATTAGGGGTGTGCAAAACGGAATGACCAATGTGTGCAATATCCATACCTTGTCCACTAGCGTTGTGAACTTGATCACGACCATGATAGGTGTCGTGAGTGGTGAGCTTGTTGAGTTGTCCCATTAGATGGTTTGTAGCACCGGTATCCATGTGCCAGTTGGTGTCGACGCCATAGGCAGCCTTGGCCTGCGGAGAAGGCGTGTCGTCTTCCTCATCACCATCTCCGTAGCGCCACCAACAGTCACTTGCAGGGTGGGCCTCCTTTTTGCATATCTGACGGATCACTCCTTCCCGCCACGGAGTGGGAGTGCGATCTGGTTTGCCCTTGGGTTTGCCGTGGCCAGCTTTGGGATGGCGAGGGCCACGGTTCTGCTGAGGAGGACGTGCGGGCTGCTGTGTTGGCTGCCCCCATAATACTGGCCACCATAGCCTGGCCCACCCCCATAAGGAGGAGTGGAACGATGTAGCAGCGTTTGCCGAAGAGGTGAAGGTGCCGGAGGTCTGTCCCGAGGCGGCAAGCATGTTCTCGCGGTACTCGTAAGCAAGGAGCTGGGAGCACATGTCATTGAGGGTTGTCGTGGGGTTGGCGTTGATGGAGGCGACAAGGGGGTTGAAGGTGCCGTCTAGCCCGTTGAGGATGTGTAACATCCCAGAATTATAATCAGTAATGTTATCCAAAAATGTGGGCCAACAAAAACTTTTGTTAAATTATATGTGTTTGTTATGCTTGTTGCTTGTGGTAATTATTTCTTGTTGCTTGTGTTGCTTGTTTGTTTGAATTAACAAGTTGAATTACACAAAAACAAAAGTGGAAACAAGAAAGAAATAAAAATGACAAGTGACACACAATTCTCCAAGTAAGAAGCAAATCTTGTTCAAACAAAAATTCAGAGGAGTGGTATATTAAACCTCTCATTTGTATTCTTACTACTTATCTCTCCCAACTAAATATTTTACACCTATTTTAAAATTCAAAAGTAAAAACAATTGAAATAAAACAAAATGCCATAATTAAAACCCTATGAAAGAAAATGATTCAAAACATTTTATTTTGCAAAGCCAAATTTTGTGGAGCTTCTACATGTTATGGGGAAGCCCCACAAATATTTGCAAATTTTTCCAAATTGTTTAAGTGCTCCAATTAAATCCTAGAAAGCTACTCGACTAAAAAGAAATAAAGAAAAAACAGAGAAAAGAGGAGGCAGGGGGTTTTCTGCAAAACCTTCATCCCCTACCTCTCTCCCTCGCCCCGACGCTAAGCGTCGTGTCGCCATGGCGCTCCTCGCCGTTTCCTGGCCGCCCAGGCCCCCCTGCCGCGCTCCTCGTGCCTCTGCAGCCTCTACACGCAGAGGAGAAGCATTCGAGCACGCCCCCTCGCCCCAATGCCGCCCTGTCCCCTATTTCTCCGCCGTGGGCAATCCGACGGCGCCGGCCAAATTAGAGCCCCTCGCTGCTCCTCGACATGCAAGGCTCGGGCCACGACCTTCTAGAACACGTACGGACCCCCCCCCCCCGACCCCTCTGCCTTGAGCTTCTTGCACGCGTCGCGGTGGAATCGAGAAATATCTCGCCGGAGTCGCCAAGGACGCCGTCTGTGCGCCCCGTCCACGAAACACCGGCCCTCGCGCTATAAAGCCACCCCGAGCCCCTCTGGACACTCCACACCATCCCCACTCCCTCTCCCCCTCTCCAATTTCACCGTGCATCGCCAGGAGGGCGTGCACTGCCGCAGCCACTGCCGCCGTCGAGGTCGATCATGGCCGCGACGCCACACCCTCCCTTTCTCTTCTTTCTGGCCTGCACTCTCTTCTGCACCCACACCGCACTCACACGCCTTGTTTTCCCTTTGTTTCGTGCACAGGGGAGACGCCAGGACCTCGCCGGAGTTGCTGGAGCTAGCCGTGGAAGCGGAGGAGCTCGTCGTCGACGATACACGCCGTCCCAGCAAGCTCGAGTCCTCCAGCAACCTTCCCCGAGCCTCCGTCGTCGATTCGCATCATCACCACGACCTCCCGAGCCCCCTAGGTGAGCCAATCATCCACCTCGCCATCGCCAGAGCCTCGGCGCCGCTCGTTTTAGGTCGCCGACGTTCGTCGTCGACGTGGGCAAACGTGGGCCGTTGGATCTTAATCCAACAGCAACGTACCCCTCGTTTAGATGTTAGGCTGACGGGCTGGCCCCACCGTCAGCATTTTAAACATTATCCAGAGCGCGTAATTAAACTGAGTCACTGACTCGTGGACCCCACATGTCATACTTTTCAACATTATCCAGAACAGTTATATTTTCGAATTTAAACTTCTCCGTGAAATCAGTACTGGACCTAACTTCAAAATTCAATAACTTGAGATCTAGACATCCAAATAAATCAAATCCAATTGTTCTGGAAAGCTTATGAAAATGTTTAACCAACCCAATTGGATTCATTTCATTTAGATGAATAATGAAAATGTATTATTAAAAATACTACAGAAGGTTTAAATTATAAACTTGTTTGTTTCTGATACTCTGTTAGTCCAAATAATTCCAAACCAATTTTGCTAGCTTAGTACTGCTATGTATTAGCTTCCCTAATTTTGGTAGAATTAATTGTGCAGTAATAATTGTTTAGTATAAAGATGAAGTTAGAACACCCTTCTGCACTAAAACAATTAAATATGTTTAATGGTTAACCCAAATGATTTAGGACCAATTTTGTTATATCACATTTAGTTAAGGTTAGTTACACCTAAAAGGATTTAATTTTTGAATAAATTAACTTGAGTTGTAGCAAAAACTTGATTAATAACTTACTGGATTAAAACAATTATGTAGGGAGTTTGGTAACTCCAATTAATCCAAACTCAATTGTGTTGTATTCTACACATCAGTAGCTTTCTATAGAAAGTTAGTTTGTATTTTTGTGACCAACAGAACTCAAGTTGTGGAATTAAACATGGTTAACAAGTTTCTGCCATAATTTAGACATAATTAAATAATGTTTAATTCAATTATTTTGAAACCAAATTGTATGGTTTGATGTGTGCAATAGCAATTTGTGATGCTTATGATTGTTATGTTGTGATGATTGCTTGGTAGTTTAGTGATTGTTTGTATTTGTTTGTTTATTACTTAGACGAGAACGCTGTCGGATTTATCGAGGAAGGAGAGTTTGTTGAACTGAAGATCAAGACCAAGGCCACTTTGCCGAGCAAGGCAAGCTACTCTCTGAGCTTGCACCCCAAATACATGCATCTACTTTATAACATGTTTTACTCTTAAGGCAAAGATTTATAAAACCTTTTCAAAAGTATATGAGAATTATTTTGCCACCTATGTAGAAATATAAGATAGTTATATCAAATTATAGGATGGGAAAAATAAATATTGTTTATTCAAAACTCCTTTGAAATTACTTGTGTGATTATGGAATGCCGAGATGTCGGTGTTGGAATGGAGAAGTGGAGAATGGAGATGTTTATGAAAAATGCACAGTGTGTCCTTGTACTTACGTCAACCAGCCGATACCCGGTGCGACCACATTTACCCACATATGGGACAAGGGCTTAGTCATATAATTTGCTCATATTAGTATGGGATGCCTCATCGACGGAGATGACTCCGTTATGCATGAGGGGATAGTGCGTTGATCTACCCTGACCCGGGTCCTCGCTCAAACTCTATGAGAAGATAAGGAGGAGGATTGAAGGTTCCACCATAAACCGCCGGGCAAAACCTATGAGTCCTCACACTTAGATTCCGACGGGCTGGGTTAAGTGTTGATGGAAGTGTCATATGGGAAGGGTCCTATACTAGCATGAGCAAAGGACAGGCTAGGTCGGTGGCTTACTTCGCATACACCCTGTATGGCGAGACGTGGCGGACACGATGAGTTGCCGGATGGATGTGGGAAAAGCGTGCTAACTCTGCAGAGTGTAAAACTATTCGAATAGCCGAGTCCTCAGATATGGACAGTTGGGAGGCCCTACTTTGACCATGTGCAAGTTTTTGAAAGATTTGAGTTTTAAAAAGAAAATGAAGTGGAGAATGTTCCTTACACCTATACCAACGGATCGGTATGAGGTTGTTGGAGGAAGTGGACCATGACGGGCTATGGTCGGAAAAAGGAGGAGTTTTGGAGAAACAGATAAAAATGGTGATTTCTTTAAAGATAGTTATAAAACTCTTCTTACCTTTTTCAATAAAGATATAGAGATGTTTTAAATAATTAAAAGTTGTAAATAAAACTAGTGCATACTCATGTTGGGTTAGTTTGCGAGTACATTCAAATGTACTCATATTGGTTTCGTCCCTGGCTATTGACCTAGCCAGACTACGAGGAGGAGCACTACGCCGAGCAGGAGTATGGCGACTTCTACGCGAACTAAGGATCTCCACAAGTCAGCTGCCTGTCGGGTCACGTCGTTAGAATATGATGTCTACTACGCCGTAGCTTCCGCTGATATTTTGGTTTGGCCCATGAAGGCACCTATGTAAGACTTGGTCTAAATGACCATTTATGTAAGACTTTTAATTCGGTATTGTAATGGATGTAAACTTTGGTATCCAATTCGGATTATGTGCAACGACAGACTGATCACGGGATCGTTGTGTTAAGCATAATCGGGTATTTCGGACAGCTAGTCCGGGGTCCCCACAGACTTGGTATCAGAGCCATCCTGACTTTAGGAAACCTTAGTTAGCATGGTCGTTAGACAAATGTTACAAAAGATTAATTTCTAAAAGAAAGGAGTGAAGTATTTTCGAAAACTGCTTATCTCCAATCCTCTTACTTATGCAAAATTTTACTCTCATTAAATATTACATTTTCCCTTGTATCCTTAAAATTTTGCACACTTCTCATTAAGCTTAAAAATTCGACTCACTTGTTGCCTCACTACATTTAAAATTTTGATACACTTGTCACCTCACTAACTTAAAATTTTGTTAAAAATTGTAGATGGCACTCCATTGGACCGAGTTCGTTCAGCTTGAGAAGGACAGCAAGCTGACGTTCGAGAGGGACTTGTTCGAGTTGAGCAAGCTGTTAGGTCGCCCCGCTCCAGAGTTCAAAGGAGCTCAGGTTGACGTTCACGGAGTCGGGAGACTGAGTTGGCTCATCGAGTCGTCAGTTCGCAGGAACATCAAGTCCCCCAGTTCCAGGACGATCATCTTCACCACCAAGGCCTCTATCTGGGTTGACGGTCTCTGTACTGCCGCACAGAGGTTGCTAGCCCGACTTTGTGAGGAGCACAAGACGGAGTTGGCAAACTCCCGTTTTTGGTTCTACGGGAGGCGCAACAGCGACGGACACCCTACTCCTACCCTTTACCACCCGATGTTTGGGAGCTACATCCTGGACATGGAGCTCTTACTTCATTACACCCAGGATGATCTGATGCGCACTAAGGTTCAGCTTCACTTTGATCGCATCTCGCTTGTTGAGATTCGCGAGAATGAGGAGAAGCTGCTGGAGGAGAAGGTCGCTCTTCTCACGAAGAGGGCCCAGCTGAGGAGACCATCGTGAAGCTCCGCAAGAAGGTGGCAGAGCAGGACCAGCTGATCGAGGAGCTAGAGCACCATACTGACGATAGGAGGAGGAGCGCAAGGAGAACAACGCTTTCCTCAGTGACGATGATGACTTCGTGGAGGAGATGGATTATGATCAGGAGGACGACGATGAGGAGTTAGTTGACGAGGAGGAGGAGCCACTCGAGGCAGTACTCGAGGACGAGGAGGAGGAGCCACTCGAGGCAGTTCTCGAGGACGAGGAGGAGGATCCCGAGGAGCCACCCTACCAGTCAGATGTTGACGTGTTAGAGCTGGAGGTTCCACCTCAGTAGGCGAGTGACTTGATCACTACCGCAGGATTAGGTTGACCCCCTATCGCTAGTCGAGTCGAAGTAGTGGTTCTTTTGGAAACCAGATGTTATGTATCTTAGATGTAGGGCGATGTTGTAAGCTTGATGTTGTAAGCTTGATGTTGTTGTGAACTCCTTGATGTGATGTTGGTAATATATAAGTATGTTTGTCTTGTTTGATCTGTGTGAAATATTTTCATATAATCCTTAAATTAATCAACCACTTGCGAAATCGTCTTTTCCCTTAGTCGAACTTTTCTTGCCTTGCCTCTTATACCCGGTGTGCTTCAGGATGCCGCCCCGTCGTGCGGAAGGAGGAGCACCACCACCACCGGACCCAACCCCGCCCAACTTCTCGCGCTTATCATGGAGGAACGTGAAAATGCCCGGCAGAGCGCCAGCTCATCTCGCTGCCCTACAGCAATCTCGCCCCCTCAACAACAACAACAACAACAACAACAACAACAACAACAACAACAACAACAACAACAATGGTGGTAATGGCAATGGCGATGGAAACCAGCGATCCACCTTAGGCGATTTCCAGAAGACCAACCCACCCACCTACTCCAAGGGACTTCACCCACTGGAGCCGATGATTGGCTTCGCACCATCGACAACAATCTGGAAGTTGCTGCTGTGGGAGAAAATGAGAAAGTGTTGTATGCAACCCACTATCTCGCTGGACCTGCACGAGCTTGGTGGGAAACTACCAAGGCTCTCCAGCAAGCTGGTCATGTTATCAACTGGGCTGAGTTCCAGGAGAAGTTCCGCAAGAAGCATATTCCCAGCGGACTTATTGAGAGGAAGAAGGATGAGTTCCGCAAGCTGAGGCAGGGAAGTAAGATGTGGTCGGTTATCTGGATGAGTTTACCGACTTATCTCGGTATGCTCCTGATGACACCGACAGAGAAGAAGAAGATGGAGCGTTTCATGAGTGGACTTCATGATGAACTGCAGTGTGCTCTGGTTATCCATGACTTCTATGATCTGGAGTCACTTGTGGACAAAGCCATCCAGCTGGAGACCAAGCGCAAGTCTATGTATGAAGGTCGCAAGAGGAGGATGAATGCTCAGGAAGGTTCGAGCAGCCAGAAGCCTCGTATCTTTCAGCAAAACCCCAGGCCTGCTTATCGTCCACCCCAAGCTCCACGCCCCAATTTCCCTAACCGCCCAAACAACTTCAACCGCCCCAATGACAATAACCGTCCCGGAGGAAACTTCAACAACTTCACCCGCAATGCCAATGTTGTCTGCTTTGAATGCGGCAACAAGGGTCACTACTCCAGAGAATGCCCCAATCCCAAGAGGAATGTTCAGCGCCCCAATGCGCCGGCACGAACAATGGTCAAGGCCGCAATGGAAATGGCAAGAATGCCGCACCCCGCGGAAATGCTGCTGTTGCCAAGGGTCGTCTGCACCACATCAATGCTGAAGAAGCTCAGGATGCGCCAGATGTTGTGCTGGGTACGTTCCTTGTCAACTCAGTACCTGCAACTGTTCTGTTTGATTCTGGTGCTACCCATTCATTTGTTACCCAAGAATTTGTTGCTAAGGGAGGTTTAGTCGAGAGCCTCTTACCCAAACCCATGGTCATCCAAATCCCAGAATCCACCGTAGAGACCAAGATGTTTTGCTCCGATGTACCCCTTGAGATCAAAGGAGAAAAGTTTCCAGTTAACTTAATTGTTCTGGGAACCCAAGGCATCGATGTTATACTCGGTATGAATTGGTTAGCCAAGTACCATGGTCGAATTGACTGTGCCAGAAGAGCTGTATCCATCACCACCGACAAAGAAGTAGAAGTGGAGTATGTGTCTGAAACTAGTCATTCTCACCCAGGCTGCCATGAGAGCATAGCTCGACCCGCCCTAGATGAGATCCGTGTTGTTCACCTATTCGAGATGTTTTCCCTGAAGAATTGCCTGGTATGCCGCCAGACCGGGATATTGAGTTCATAATTGAGCTTATCCCAGGACACCCCTATATCCCAAAGCCTTATCGGATGAATCCGGAAGAACTGGTTGAGTTGAAGAAGCAGTTGGCAGATATGCTCAGCAAAGGTCTTGTTCACCTTGGGGATCACCCATTATTTTTGTGGACAAGAGAGACGGTACCACACGCCTGTGTGTGGATTATCGCAAGCTGAATGACGTGACCATTAAAAACAAGTACCCTCTTCCCAAGATCGAGGATCTGTTCGATCAAATGAACGGAGCCCGAGTCTTTTCCAAGATCGATCTTCGGACAGGTTACCATCAGTTGAAGATCGAGAGACAGACATTCCCAAGACCGCCTTCACCACTCGTTACGGTTTGTTTGAATACACCGTGATGTCCTTTGGTCTGACCAATGCCCCAGCCTATTTCATGAATCTCATGAACAAGATTTTCATGGAGTACCTCGACAAGTTCGTGGTAGTTTTCCTTGATGACATCCTTATTTATTCCAAGACCGAAGAAGAGCATGCTGAACACCTGCGTCTAGTTTTGGAGACCTCCGAGAGCACCAGCTGTATGCCAAGCTTAGCAAGTGTGAGTTTTGGCTCAGTGAAGTGGCATTTCTCGGACATGTTGTATCTGCCGGAGGAATTTCTGTTGACCCGAGAAGATCCAAGCCATTGTTGACTGGTTAGCCCCAACCAGTGTGACTGAAATCCGAAGCTTTCTCGGACTCGCCGGTTATTACCGCAAGTTCGTTGAAGGATTTTCCAGTATAGCCAAACCCATGACCCAACTGTTGAAGAAGGACAAGAAATTTGAATGGACTCAGAAGTGTGAAGATAGTTTCCAAGAATTGAAGAAGAGACTAACCTCAGCCCCAATTTTGATTATGCCAGACGTCACCAAGAGTTTCGACGTGTATTGCGATGCATCACGCCTCGGACTTGGTTGCGTTCTGATGCAAGAAGGCAAAGTTGTGTCGTATCTGTCCCGGCAGTTGCGACCGCATGAAGAGAATTACCCAACCCATGACCTGGAGTTAGCTGCTGTTGTTCTTGCTCTTAAAACGTGGCGTCCCTATCTTGCGGGACATCGCTGTGAGATCTATACGGATCATAAAGCTTGAAGTATATTTTCACCCAGAAGAGTTGAACCTGCGACAGAGGAGATGGATGGAATTAATCAAGGATTATGATATTGGAATCCATTATCACCCCGGAAAGGCTAATGTAGTTGCCGATGCCCTTAGTCGCAAACCCTGCACCCTGAATGCCTTGATCCAAGCCGAACAGCCAGCCTTGTTCAAAGAGTTCAAAGATTTTGGACTAGAACTTGTTAGCCATGGTTATCTCGCCAATTTAGAGTTAGCCCCAACCCTGATGGATCAAATCAAAGAAGCCCAAAAAGGTCATGAAAGCATTGAAGGAATTAAGAAGAAGATTTCTCTCGGCAAAGCACCCGGTTTTACCGAAGATGCTGAAGGAGTGCTGAAATTCAATGACCGTATCTGTGTGCCCAATGTCACGGAACTTAAGGAGTTAATCCTGAAGGAGGCCCATGAGACCCCTTATTCAATCCACCCCGGCGGAACCAAAATGTACCAAGACCTTCGAGAAAGATTTTGGTGGCATGGAATGAAGCGAGAGATTGGTTCTTTCGTAGCCAAGTGTGATATCTGTCAGCGAGTTAAGGCTGAACATCAGCGACCCGCTGGATTGCTTCAACCTTTGAAAATTCCCGAGTGGAAGTGGGATGAGATTGGAATGGATTTTATTACCGGACTTCCAAGATCCAACCGAGGCCATGATTCAATCTGGGTCATCGTTGATCGACTGACCAAGGTTGCCCATTTTATTCCTGTCAATACCACTTATCGGGACATCAATTGGCAGACTTGTATATTTCCAGAATAGTGAGCCTGCATGGTGTGCCTAAGAAGATTGTATCTGATAGAGGCACGCAATTCACCTCAAGATTCTGGAAATCCCTTCATGAAGCCCTCGGAACCAAGTTAGCATTTAGCACAGCTTATCATCCCCAGACCGATGGCCAAACTGAACGAGTGAACCAGATATTGGAGGACATGCTTCGCGCATGTGTTCTATCCTATGGTTCCAAGTGGGAAGATTGTCTTCCGTTTGCAGAGTTCTCGTACAACAACAGTTATCAGTCCAGTCTGCAAATGGCCCCTTTTGAAGCCCTTTACGGCAAGAAGTGTCGTACACCCCTGAATTGGTCCGATACCGGAGAAAGCAAATTGTTTGGACCAGATACCCTCCGTGAAGCTGAAAAGCAAGTTCAGCTTATTCGTGAACGCCTCAAAACTGCCCAATCCCGTCAGAAGAGTTACGATGACACCAAGCGCCGTGACCTCACCTTCAACGTCGGAGATTATGTCTATCTCCGAGTGACACCCCTTAAAGGAATGCAGCGTTTCCATGTCAAAGGAAAATTAGCGCCAAGGTATATTGGACCCTTCAAGATCATTGCTCGTCGAGGAGAAGTATCCTATCAGCTGGAGTTGCCCCGGAGTTAGGAGATTATCACGATGTCTTCCACATTTCCTTGCTCCGGAAGTGTCTTGAAGTTCCTGACCAGCCTGATGTTTTCAAAAACATCGACCACCTCTCCATTGACCTAAATCAAGATCTGACTTATCGTGAGAGACCCCTCAAAATTCTCGAAGAAGATGTTCGTGTTACCCGGAGGCGTGCGATCAAGTTCTACAAAGTCCAGTGGACTAACCACTCTGAAGAAGAAGCAACTTGAGAACGCGAAGACTATCTTAGAAGCGAATTTCCAGACCTCTTTAGTACCTAAGCCTAGCAAATCTCGGGACGAGATTTATTTTAAGGGGGGAAGGATCTGTAACATCCCAGAATTATAATCAGTAATGTTATCCAAAAATGTGGGCCAACAAAAACTTTTGTTAAATTATATGTGTTTGTTATGCTTGTTGCTTGTGGTAATTATTTCTTGTTGCTTGTGTTGCTTGTTTGTTTGAATTAACAAGTTGAATTACACAAAAACAAAAGTGGAAACAAGAAAAAAATAAAAATGACAAGTGACACACAATTCTCCAAGTAAGAAGCAAATCTTGTTCAAACAAAAATTCAGAGGAGTGGTATATTAAACCTCTCATTTGTATTCTTACTATTTATCTCTCCCAACTAAATATTTTACACTATTTTAAAATTCAAAAGTAAAACAATTGAAATAAAACAAAATGCCATAATTAAAACCCTATGAAAGAAAATGATTCAAAACATTTTATTTTGCAAAGCCAAATTTTGTGGAGCTTCTACATGTTATGGGAAGCCCCACAAATATTTGCAAATTTTTCCAAATTGTTTAAGTGCTCCAATTAAATCCTAGGAAAGCTACTGGACTAAAAAGAAATAAAGAAAAAATAGAGAAAAGAGGAGGCAGGGGGTTTTCTGCAAAACCGTCATCCCCTACCTCTCTCCCTCGCCCCGACGCTGAGCGCCGTGTCGCCATGGCGCTCCTCGCCGTTTCCTGGCCGCCCAGGCCCCCTCGCTGCTCCTCGACACGCAAGGCTCGGGCCACGACCTTCTAGAACACGTCCGGACCCCCCCGACCCCTCTGCCTTGAGCTTCTTGCACGCGTCGCGGTGGAATCGAGAAATATCTCGCCGGAGTCGCCAAGGACGCCGTCCGTGCGCCCCGTCCACGAAACACCGGCCCTCGCGCTATAAAGCCACCCCGAGCCCCTCTGGACACTCCACACCATCCCCACTCCCTCTCTCCCTCTCCAATTTCACCGTGCATCGCCAGGAGGTCGTGCACTGCCGCAGTCACTGCCGCCGTCGAGGTCGATCATGGCCACGACGCCACACCCTCTCTTTCTCTTCTTTCTGGCTTGCACTCTCTTCTGCACCCAGACCGCACTCACACGCCTCGTTTTCCCTTTGTTTCGTGCACAGGGGAGACGCCAGGACCTCGCCGGAGTTGCTGGAGCTAGCCGTGGAAGCGGAGGAGCTCGCCGTCGACGATACACGCCGTCCCAGCAAGCTCGAGTCCTCCAGCAACCTTCCCCGAGCCTCCGCCGTCGATTCGCATCATCACCACAACCTCCCGAGCCCCTAGGTGAGCCAATCATCCACCTCGCCATCGCCGGAGCCTCGGCGCCGCTCGTTTTAGGTCGCCGACGTTCGTCGTCGACGTGGGCAAACGTGGGCCGTTGGATCTTAATCCAACAGCAACGTACCCCTTCGTTTAGATGTTAGGCTGACGGGCTGGCCCACCCGTCAGCGTTTTAAACATTATCCAGAGCGCGCGTAATTAAACTGAGTCACTGACTCGTGGACCCCACATGTCATACTTTTCAACATTATCCAGAACAGTTATATTTTCGAATTTAAACTTCTCTGTGAAATCAGTACTGGACCTAACTTCAAAATTCAATAACTTGAGATCTAGACATCCAAATAAATCAAATCCAATTGTTCTGGAAAGCTTATGAAAATGTTTAACCAACCCAATTGGATTCATTTCATTTAGATGAATAATGAAAATGTATTATTAAAAATACTACAGAAGGTTTAAATTCTAAACTTGTTTGTTTCTGATACTCTGTTAGTCCAAATAATTCCAAACCAATTTTGCTAGCTTAGTACTGCCATGTATTAGCTTCCCTAATTTTGGTAGAATTAATTGTGCAGTAATAATTGTTTAGTATAAAGATGAAGTTAGAACACCCTTCTGCACTAAAACAATTAAATATGTTTAATGGTTAACCCAAATGATTTACGACCAATTGTGTTATATCACATTTAGTTAAGGTTAGTTACCCCTAAAAGGATTTAATTTTTGAATAAAATTAACTTGAGTTGTAGCAAAAATTTGATTAATAACTTACTGGATTAAAACAATTATGTAGGGAGTTTGGTAACTCCAATTAATCCAAAATTAAGTGTGTTGTCTTCTACACATCAGTAGCTTTCTATAGAAAGTTAGTTTGTATTTTTGTGATCAACATAACTCAAGTTGTGGAATTAAACATGGTTAACAAGTTTCTGCCATAATTTAGACATAATTAAATAATGTTTAATTCAATTATTTTGAAACCAAATTGTCTGGTTTGATGTGTGCAATAGCAATTTGTGATGCTTATGATTGTTATGTTGTGATGATTGCTTGGGTAGTTTAGTGATTGTTTGTATTTGTTTGTTTATTACTTAGACGAGAACGCTGTCGGATTTATCGAGGAAGGAGAGTTTGTTGAACCTGAAGATCAAGACCAAGGCCACTTTGCCGAGCAAGGCAAGCTACTCTCTGAGCTTGCACCCCAAATACATGCATCTACTTTAATAACATGTTTTACTCTTAAGGCAAAGATTTATAAAACCTTTTTCAAAAGTATATGAGAATTATTTTGCCACCTATGTAGAAATATAAGATAGTTATATCAAATTATAGGATGGGAAAAATAAATATTGTTTATTCAAAACTCCTTTGAAATTACTTGTGTGATTATGGAATGCCGAGATGTCGGTGTTGGAATGGAGAAGTGGAGAATGGAGATGTTTATGAAAAATGCACAGTGTGTCCTTGTACTTACGTCAACCAGCCGATACCCGGTGCGACCACATTTACCCACATATGGGACAAGGGCTTAGTCATATAATTTGCTCATATTAGTATGGGATGCCTCATCGACGGAGATGACTCCGTTATGCATGAGGGGATAGTGTGTTGATCTACCCCTGACCCGGGTCCTCGCTCAAACTCTATGAGAAGATAAGGAGGAGGATTGAAGGTTCCACCATAAACCGCCGGGCAAAACCTATGAGTCCTCACACTTAGATTCCGACGGGCTAGGTTAAGTGTTGATGGAAGTGTCATATGGGCAGGGTCCTATACTAGCATGAGCAAAGGACAGGCTAGGGTCGGTGGCTTACTTCGCATACACCCTGTATGGCGAGACGTGGCAGACACGATGAGCTGCCGGATGGATGTGGGAAAAGCGTGCTAACTCTGCAGACTGTAAAACTATTCGAATAGCCGAGTCATCGGATATGGACAGTTGGGAGGCCCTACTTTGACCATGTGCAAGTTTTTGAAAGACTTTGAGTTTTAAAAAGAAAATGAAGTGGACAATGTTCCTTACACCTATACCAACGGATCGATATAAGGTTGTTGGAGGAAGTGGACCATGACGGGCTATGGTCGGAAAAAGGAGGAGTTTTGGAGAAACAGATAAAAATGGTGATTTCTTTAAAGATAGTTATAAAATTCTTCTTACCTTTTCAATAAAGATATAGAGGTGTTTTAAATAATTAAAAGTTGTAAATAAAACTAGTGCATACTCATGTTGGGGTAGTTTGCGAGTACATTCAAATTTACTCATATTGGTTTCGTCCCTGGCTATTGACCTAGCCAGACTACGAGGAGGAGCACTACGCCGAGCAGGAGTATGGCGACTTCTACGCGAACTAAGGATCTCCACAAGTCAGCTGCCTGTCGGGTCGTCGTCGTTAGAATATGATGTCTACTACGCCGTAGCTTCCGCTGATATTTTGGTTTGGCCCATGAAGGCACCTATGTAAGACTTGGTCTAAATGACCATTTATGTAAGACTTTTAATTCAGTATTGTAATGGATGTAAACTTTGGTATTCAATTCGGATTATGTGCAACGACAGACTGATCACGGGATCGTTGTGTTAAGCGTAATCGGGTATTTCGAACAGCTAGTCCGGGGTCCCCACAGGATGTAGTCACGAAACTCGTCGTCTTTGGTCTTCTTGCCGGCAACAGCAAGTTCAAAGGCAAAGCCTTTCATGGTGGAGATGTAGCGAGTAGCCGTCATGTCGAGTTTCTTGGTGTTGATGAGGGCACCACGGAGTATGGAGATCCTGGTCTTGGATTGTGTGCTGTGGAGATCATTGAGAGCCGCCCACACATCGACGGCGTGCATAAGCCCAAAGACATGGGCGAGCACATCCTCGGACAAAGAGTTCACAAGGAAGCTTGTCACCTGTTGATCCCGTGTGATCCAAGCATCATGATGAGGACATCCCTAGCTTTACTACACAGTCTCCACTATTAAATCAGCAGGTGAATTCACTCTTATTAGATTGTGCTGTTTGTGATTATGAGAATGTTATACTACCTATGCCTATGCATTATGTATTAGCAGGGTTATTGATAACACAAACATGGATGGAGGAAGATCTCAAGACATGCTGGAAACCAAGAGGGAATACATGGATGATAAACTTCAGAATATACATTGCAAGTGCTCGAGGGAGGAGAGGGAGGCAGGAGCACAGGGAGAGAGACATAGAGATGGCGCAACACAATGTTGATGCATCCAAGATGGAGCTTTACACGCCTAAGGAGAGGGACCTGCGAGTCCATTGGGCTGAACCCATGTTGGGTTCGGTTTGTAATATTATGGTTGCACCAAACCGAGTAGGAATAGGTTAGGGTTGCACCACGTCGGTACTGTAGCTACAGTACGCGCGCGCTACAGTACGTTCCCCCCCCCCACCTATTTATAGAGGCCTAGCCGCCATAGATCAGATGAGACTTCGTTAAAATTAAACCCTAGATTTCCAGACTTGAACAATGTTCATCTGAAATTATCCTCACCAATTTGGTGATTGTTACTGCTTGCAAATTATACGTGTTATCTGCTGTTCCATTGGGAATAAGGGGATACAGGACCACTCGTAGTCTTTGATTACGTTGTGCAAGAGTGTGTAGTTGAGAATATCCAAAGGGATTGAGGGCTGTTGCATTGGCATCAGGGTTCATCCAGGAGAGTTGTCAGTGAAGCACTAGTTATCTATCAAGTTATCGTGAGAGTTCATCGAGAAGATCGGGCCACCCCTTATCATCTTGGTATCAGATTTACAGGTTGCCTCGGTGAGCTGTTTTTCTTCCCTTAGATTCGAGTGTTTTTCCACCTATCCAGAAAAAGCCCCACAAAAATAGTGAGATTTCGAGTTTGCCATAGCCCTAGATCAACACCGAATTGCTTCTTCTAGTTGCTGTTTCTTGTTGATTTTGTGTTTCTGTTTTCTTTTTGTGTCTTGCGTCTATCAAGGTTTAGGGTTCTTCGAGTTCATCTTTATTTCGAGTTGTGTCATGTTTTCTATTCGAGTCCTATCAGAAAATCTCCACAAAAAAAAATTCCCTACCAATTCGTGTGTTATTCCCAATCCGAGCATAATCCCTAGTTGGGTTGGTTCGGGTAGGATTAGGGTTTAGGTTGTTTCCGAGTAGAGTCCTTGTTCTAGTTGTTATCGAGTCCTTGTTCTACTTCTGTTTCGAGTCCATAAATCCGAAAATACCAAAAATAACTTATTCCGAGTTGTTCTCCTAGTTGGATCCGAGTGCTATTTCTATTTTATATCGCGGCACAAAGCTACCAAATTTTCCTGCCGTGGTGTGCTAGGCCAAATCGGAGTCCATTTCCGAGTTGAGGTTGATTTGCTGCTGCGGCACAATTCCTTCCTTTTCTCTGCCGCACGTCCCCTAGTGCTACTCGGAGGCCTAGTCGCTGCCCTACCGCGGCACGGTTTTTGCTCGTTTTTCTGCCACGAGTCCGAGTCCACCTAGTACTCTGTCTGTTTTTCTTGCCAATTTCTCTCGGTCTCCAATCCGTATCTTTGAGAAATTTAGACACGGCCTATCTACACATATATTTAGGAGCTTACCTAAAAGACTAGCTATTTTATTGCTCACAGGCTGCTCAATAGGTTTCTTGCACGGCGTTGTGTTTCTGAAACAAAATTTGCTCCGCGGTGCGACATATAGTGGCCGAGAGAAAGTATAAAAATACGACAGTATACAAAAGAAGAGAAAAAAAAAATAGAAGAGAAAAGAGGCCTGAAAATTATTGAGAGTTGCTACAAGTTTGGAGCTGTTTTACATTGCTGTTTGCACTAGTATTTTGAGCAATCTTGTGCCTGCTTTCATTGAGCTACTTGCTAGTGTCTTTCTCGTGCATTGCAACAAATTCATCCATATAGTTGCTTGCCACATTTTTTCTCCACGATTGTGTGTGTTTCCTTAGTGAAATTTTTATCACATTAGACAGTAAATAGGAGTTGCTAGTTTGGTGTTGTTAGGATTCCCAACCAAGCCCCACCAAATACCCTATTTGTCTTGTGACACTTGATATCCCGGTTATTCTCTTCTCACACTTGGTACACTTTTCATTGATCCTTGTTGGTTAGTACATCCTATTCACTTTGGAACGGTGAGATACCTTTTCTTTGCTGGTTCGAGTGAGTTGTCAGAGTTACACCATATACATACTGCCATATATTTATATATACTAGCAATGGTTGATCCTTTCATGGAGAAGCCATTACCATCTTTTTCTTGTTGCAGTGATACATTTTGGGAGGAGAATTCTAGTGGGATACCTGCCTCAGATTTGTTCCACTTCATCGCAGACATCAAAAGTTGTCCTGCTGTCATTACTCTTGATAAGGGTACTCGGTATAATTTTGTTAGTCTTGATGTTGTTGAGAAATTGCAATTGGAAACATATCAATTAGCTCCATATTTGTTACTTACTAATGATGATAAAATTAGAATTACTCTACGTACTCTTGTTCCATTAACCATTAATGGTCATACGGAGCAAATTCACTGTACTGTGATTCCCAAAGCTTTTACATGTTGTCATCTTTTGTTAAGTGCACCATTGTCCAAAAAAATTCGGTTCAATTTTGAGAGATATTATCCTGATATACTATTTCTTTGGAATCATAAGTGGCATAAAAGAAGCCATGCATCACTTGAAAACATTCAGGAGGTTCTTTCTACTAATGTAATCCTGTCTACTCCTAGTGTTGTTTCTTGTAATGTGCAGGTCGATTTTGAAGAAAGGGAGCCTATAGTACAACCTGCACCACCACCAACACATGCATTGGAGGCGCCTACTATTGTGCCTACTATTGTTTCTTGTGATATGCAGCTTACTCTTGAAGAAAGGGAGCCCTCACTAGTACAACCTGCATCACCACTTGAGATAGATGAATCAGTACCTACTACTTCTGAGGAGGATGTCATTGAGATTGGTGCTGATTTGGAGCTACAACATGCAAATTCGAAATTTTGTGAGCCTACTACTTTCATACATGATAATTCAGATTTGCATGATACACATATTAAAGAACCATGTGCTGATTTACCAACTACAAATTTTGAGTATGTGGTAATGATTACACATAAAGAAGTGCTTGCTAAAATACCACCTGTTAATGTTGTGTCTTCTATCATGTTAGATGAACCAATTTCTGTGCAATGTGCTATGAATAGGATTTCTGAAATTTCATATGTTAATTCTAGCACCTATGTTCCTGGTTTCACTTTTCATCTAGTTGGTGACTATAACATGAATGAAATTTTTATGGTGGATCACATATGTATTACTTGTGATAGCATTGCTGAATTGAACATTGTGTTACCTCGGTTGGATTGTTTACAATTTGCTAAATCTGAACATGATTTTACACATATGTTTGATTTGCAACAAAATTTGATGAATACATATGCTACTGATTTGGACTTCACTTATATTTGCAAATTGAGTTGCATCTTACATAATAGAAATAATGAACATGATAGTATCCTTGAGTGTAATACTTTCTGGTCATTACTTTGTTCTAAATATCTTAGTACCACATTTCAAGCATGGTATCCAATATCTACTGAATTATATTGTTTGGATTGGTTTTACCTTGCTACCATGAAATTTGATTATAGATATTCTGTGAGAACACTTGGCTTGATACTAAACAATAAGAATTTATATGTGGTTGTTTATCATCTTGATTATGATTATATGAGCTTCACTTATACCTGCAATTGTGATTGCTATTTGATGAGATGCTATTTGTTTTCATGTGACAATTATGTGATACATACATGCAAATTTCGTTGCTTCATGTCATGTGAGAATTTTTATCATGTCCACAAAGCTAATGCACCCATTATAGATACATATATTCTGCATACACGTTGTTCTTTTTGTTTCTTCCACGTTCAGCTTACCACAAGCCGAGGACGTCTTGTCTTGAAGAAAGGGAGTATGATGAGGACATCCCTAGCTTTACTACACAGTCTCCACTATTAAATCAGCAGGTGAATTCACTCTTATTAGATTGTGCTGTTTGTGATTATGAGAATGTTATACTACCTAAGCCTATGCATTATGTATTAGCAGGGTTATTGATAACACAAACATGGATGGAGGAAGATCTCAAGACATGCTGGAAACCAAGAGGGAATACATGGATGATAAACTTCAGAATATACATTGCAAGTGCTCGAGGGAGGAGAGGGAGGCAGGAGCACAGGGAGAGAGACATAGAGATGGCGCAACACAATGTTGATGCATCCAAGATGGAGCTTTACACGCCGAAGGAGAGGGACCTGCGAGTCCATTGGGCTGAACCCATGTTGGGTTCGGTTTGTAATATTATGGTTGCACCAAACCGAGTAGGAATAGGTTAGGGTTGCACCACGTCGGTACTGTAGCTACAGTACGCGCGCTACAGTACGTCCCCCCCCCACCTATTTATAGAGGCCTAGCCGCCATAGATCAGATGAGACTTCGTTAAAATTAAACCCTAGATTTCCAGACTTGAACAATGTTCATCTGAAATTATCCTCACCAATTTGGTGATTGTTACTGCTTGCTAATTATACGTGTTATCTGCTGTTCCATTGGGAATAAGGGGATACAGGACCACTCGTATTCTTTGATTACGTTGTGCAAGAGTGTGTAGTTGAGAATATCCAAAGGGATTGAGGGCTGTTGCATTGGCATCAGGGTTCATCCAGGAGAGTTGTCAGTGAAGCACTAGTTATCTATCAAGTTATCGTGAGAGTTCATCGAGAAGATCGGGCCACCCCTTATCACATCATAGGCTGGATTAGGGGTCGTCTTCTTCTTGCCGTCTTCTTCAACCTCCAGGTGCTCAGGCGGAGCCGAGTCGGAACCCTCAAGGAGCCCCATGACTCTTGCTCCACGGAGTGTGGGAAGAACTAGCGCCATCCAGTATAGGAAGTTCTCCCGCGTGAGCTTCGTAGCCGGCGGCGCACCAATGGTGGCCGGCGCAGACGAGGACGCCATCAGATCGTAGGGAGGGAAGGGTGGGTTGTTGAAGTCGTGAGATCGATCAGATGATCAACCGAGTCGTGGTCGTGGTCATGTGCGGCGGTGGCGGCGGCTTTGGAAGCAGCGACGGCGGCTAGATGGGAAGAGGAATTGCTCCTGAAACCATGTTGATGTTAAGGATTAGGGAAAACGATACCCTCGTTAGAGGGCCGGGTATGTGTTGATATAGGCCTGGAACAGCCCCAGGCGTGGCATACACGGTAGTACCGTATAGGGTAGAGTACTACTCTATACCTATACGGTACAGGGTTTATTTTGTCTAACACCTTTGACTGAAGGTACGAGTGTAGGACCATACTGGCTTGTTCGTTGCTGATTACAGTTAGCGAGCTTTGCTATGCTAAGACATAATTCTTTCTATAACAGGAGTGCGTGTTGACAGACGCTCAGCTTCTGCAATAACAGGATAATGTTATTCCGGCAGGCTTTATTTGTATCACAATGCTAATGCAGGAGTAAACAAGCACATTCTTCATTTTTTACCACAACTGCACAAAAGGATCGATAGCTATCTTGAGAATCTTTGAGCAGCAATTTACCGGTCCATCACATTGTCGTGAAGCTGGCTTTGGTCTACCCATGCAAGGTGTCTCCTATTTGATGACTTTGATCTGTATTGTTATTTAGTCTGCTTTCTGGAATTTCTTCTTTTGCTTGTCAGGTATTTGTGTTTATTTTTTCTGACACCTATCAAAAAATATACTAGTCACTCCATGGGGTTTCAATATGGGTATACAAAATCACCAGACTAGCTCATCGCAGCCGATGATACAAATCCTACTATCCTAGGAATGAGAGAAATATTAAACCTATTCTGGTACTGGCTATGTACAGCTTTGGACTAGAATATGAGTTTCAAGATTTTAAAAACTGCAGACGGTATAGTGGAACAACACTATTGTTGAGTCGTGGTTGCTCTGTGGGGTTTCTAAATTGGAAGCACATCTTTTAGATTATTCATAACTCATAAGCATCCAGTATTTTTCATCACATTTATGAACGCTGCTTATTTGCAAACACAACAAGTTCTTTGGGATGTTATCCAGTCAATAGTTGGTGCGATTTATCTTGACAACAAACTAGGACAAGTGATGTAGGGTAGGTCCTGATGTTCAGGATTTGGGCGGAGGGACGATGAACACGAAGAACATGAGAACACACAAGGGGAAAAAACAAGTAAAGATAACTAGCAAGACAAATCCGGACGAAATCAATCGGTAACAAGTCCCCGTGGGCAGCCCCGATTCTCCTTCTCCAAATACACCTTACTCTTACGATTGTTTCTCTTAACGGTCAATCGAACTGTCCCAATAGAGTCACCCGAAGATGAATGATTGGCAAGTAATCACAACTACAAGAAGAGGCCTTGGAATCCACTAGAGGGATCTTCTCCACAAGGGGAGGTCTTGGGGTATCTCCACATGGGGAGGCCTTGATTCATCTCCTAAGAGACAACACCACGTGGGGTGGAAAAGGAGCCACAGCTCAACTCAAATCTAATCTCAATCTACCCTAGAAAGGAAGAGGGGAAATGCTATTTATAGACTTAGTACAAAACGGGGTGCAAGACAGGGTGGCCGGCCTAGAAGCCGGCCTCTCTGGCAGGCCGGCCTAGAGGCCGGCTGCTTCGGATGGGTGGCCGGCCTGGAGGCCGGCTGGCTCTGGTAGGGGGCGGCCAGGCCGGGCTGCAGGCCGGGTTCCAGGCCGGCCTAGCAGTTTTGTCATCTTCTTCATCTTCATCTTGACGCATCCCTTGGCCAACTTGATCCACGTTTCCTCGGAGTTCTTCACGTTCCTCACAGCTGAGTACACACAAAGTATCGGTATGAAGTAGCCAACCATTCAAGGGAGTATCAAGATCACACATAGATAGGAGCGAATTCACCTTATCATGTAGAGCTTTGACTCGTGCTCTTGTCATTGGGCCATTTGTTGTAGGTACCGGAGGTTGGGCTACATCATCTCCCCCCCCCCCCCTTGGGAAAGAGTCGTCCTCGACTCTTGGTCATCCTCATCACTTGATGTCCCAAGATATGCCGATAGGTTGGTGACGTTGAAGGTGTCATGGACCAAATACTTGGAGTTGGAGATGTCGATCTTGTAGGCATTGTTGTTGATGCGCTTGAGAACCTTGAAAGGTCCATCTCCTCGAGGGTGGAGTTTGGACTTTCTTGCATTCGGGAAGCGCTCTTTTCGCAAGTGTAGCCACACATGGTCTCCTTCTTCAAATATCATGGCGCGCTTGTGCTTGTTCATCTTTGTAGCATGGTCTTCATTGTGCTTTCAAGCGTGGTTCTTGTGTCTTCATGTAGTTTCTTCATATAATCGGCACGCTTGTCGATGTCCATGTTAACTTGTTCACGGAGTGAGAGTGGTAGCATGTCATGTGCGGTGTAGGGATTTGAGCCATAGACGATCTCGAATTGGCTTCTCTTTGTTGCTCGGTGTAGTGCTCGATTGTAGGCGAACTCGGCATGTGGGATGCACTCTTCCCAATTCTTCAAGTTTGGCTTGATCAACACACAAAGTAGTGTAGATAAGCTTCGATTGACCACTTCGGTTTGACCATCCGTTTGAGGGTGGTAGGCGGTAGAGAAGAGTTGCTTGATTCCCAACTTGGCCATCAAAGTCTTCCAAAAGTAGCTCACAAACTTGACGTCGCGATCCGAAACAATGGTCTTTGGCACTCCATGAAGACGGACGATCTCCCTAATAAACAAAGTGGCAATATGTGAAGCATCGTCGGTCTTATTGCATGGTATGAAGTGTGCCATCTTAGAGAAACGATCAATGACGACAAATATGAAATCCATAGCTATGTCGGACCATGGCATATGCGGAATGGGCAAAGGAGTATACAAGCCATGAGAGTTTAGAGTAGACTTAGCTTTGAGGCATGTCGAACATCGTCGCACTAGGCGTTCCACATCACGCTTCATTCTTGGCCAATAATAGTTTGTGGCGAGCATGGTGTAGGTCTTGTCGCGTCCAAAGTGACCCATGAGTGATCCTCCATGTGATTCCTTCAAAAGGAGCAAACAAAGCGAAGACTCGGGAATACAAAGTTTGTTAGCCTTAAACAAGAATCCTTGGTGCAAATAGAAATCACCAATTCCTTTGTGCTCCGAGCATTGAGCAAAAATGTCACCAAAGAAAGCATCGGAAGCATACAAGTTCTTTATCGCATCCAAACCCAACACACTAATGTCAAGACGTGTAAATAGGTTGGCCTTGCGGGAAAGAGAATCCACGACCACTTTGTCTTTACCTTTCTTGTATTTGATTACAAAGGTAAAAGACTCAATGAACTCAACCCACTTAGCATGTCTTTTGTTCAAATTTGTTTGACTTTTCAAATATTTCAAGGATTCATGGTCGGAATGAATGACAAACTCCTTAGGACGAAGGTAGTGTTTCCACACATCCAAAACACGAACCAAAGCAAACAATTCTTTGTCATAAATGGGATAATTCAAACGAGCTCCATCTAGTTTCTCACTATGGTATGCAATGGGTCTACCATTTTGCATAAGCACTCCTCCAATGCCCAATCCACTTGCATCGCATTCAATCTCAAATGTCTTAGAGAAATCCGGAAGGGCAAGGAGTGGTGCTTCAGTTAACAACCGTTTGAGCTCATTGAAAGCAAAATCATGTGCGTTGCCCCAAATGAAAGGTACATTTTTCTTTGTAAGTTCATGGAGGGGGCAAGCAATTGTGGAAAAATCCTTGATGAATCGGCGGTAAAATCCGGCAAAACCAAGAAAACGTCTTAACTCCTCAAGTGATGTGGGAAAAGGCCAAGTCCTAATTGTGTTGATCTTGGCATCATCAACTTCAACTCCATCCGAAGAAACAACAAAACCCAAGAAAACAAGCTTGTTGGTGGCAAATGTGCACTTAGAAAGATTAGCATAAAGCTTTTCATTGCGAAGAACCAACAAAACTTGAGCAACATGAGAAGTGTGCTCTTCCAAAGATTTGCTATAGATAAGGATATCGTCAAAGTATACCACAACAAATTTTCCAATGAAAGGTCACAAGATATGATTTATAAGACGCATAAAAGTAGAAGGTGCATTGGAAAGACCAAATGGCATGACAAGCCATTCATAAAGACCAAGCTTTGTTTTAAATGCGGTCTTCCATTCATCACCTTCACACATCCTTATTTGGTGATATCCACTTTTAAGATCAATTTTGGAGAATATAGCGGAACCACAAAGCTCGTCAAGCATATCATCAAGTCGAGAGATAGGGTGGTGATACCTCACCGTGATGGCGTTGATGGGGCGACAATCCATGCAAAGGCGAAGAGTGTTGTCGTGCTTGGGCACCAAGATGACGGGCACGGCACACGGACTCAAGCTATCGCGGATGTGTCCCATGGCTAGGAGTTCTTGTATTTGCCGCTCGATCTCCTTTGTCTCCTCGGGGTTGGTGCGGTAAGGAGCGCGGTTTGGTAGCGGTGTGCCGGGAACAAGGTCGATGCGATGCTCGATTCCGCGTAGAGGAAGTAGTCCCAGTGGCACTTCTTGAGGGAAAACATCTTCAAAGTCCTTCAAAAGAGACAACAAAGAAGAAGGAAGGTTTGTGAAAGTGTTAGTCATAGAAACTTCACCCTTGCATATGAGCACATAGTGAAGGGTGGATGGGTCCTCTCTCAACTCCGTCATCTCTTTTTTGGTGGCAAATAGAGTAAGTTTTGTTGGAGCTCTCTTTGAAGTGTCACACTCATTTGGCTTGTGGCTCTCACTCACTCTATGGTGGGTCTCTCGCTCACCACTCATCTCACTTGACAAACGATCTTGTTGTGCTCGAGCAATAGTCTTGGCATTGTCGGCAATGACTTGACTTGGTGTCATGGGACGAAGGACGAAGTTCTTACCGTTGCTCTTGAAGCTATAATAATTGGTCCTTCAATCATGCATAGCACCCTTATCAAATTGCCAAGGACGTCCAAGAAGTAAGTGACAAACGGTCATAGGAACAACATCACAATCCACGGTATCTTCATAGGCTCCAATCTTGAAGGACACTTGCACCATATGTTGAATCTTGACGGATCCGGTATCACTCAACCATTGCACATGGTATGGATGTGGGTGCTGATGCCCACAAGTATAGGGGATCGTTGAAATCTTCGTTGGGAAGTATTACCCAAATTTATAGTTCGACTCAAGGGGAACACAAGAATACCAATAAGACTTTAGCAATTGAGGCGTCACTCTCAACCACACCTGTATATCAATAAACTTGCAGCAGTGATAGTTATGGCAGTAGGATGATTCAAGCAAGCAAAATAAAGCAGCAGTAGTAAACAAGGGTTTCCCAGTTTTCACCGAAAAGTGAAAGTGTAACTCAGAGATTTAAAACGTAGGCATGAGGTGATAGCGGGGTGTTGCATGAATAAGATTGATCATATAATAAGATACAAATAGCAATGGGACTTATCTCTAACTCCGATATATGTAGGTATGTGTTCCGTAAATAGTTGTGCGTACTAACCAAGAGAATTTGCACAACATCTATTGTCCTACCTGCCCATTTCACCGGGGCCAACTTGGAACTACAGGTAATTAAGGTCTACCCTTTCGAATAGCCCGGAACAACGCATTAACACTTCATGAACACATAGAATCCTCAAACTAAAACATCTCCCCCTTGTTTTCCCTATATGTCACTTTTAGGGTTCGCAGGTTCAACATAATAGCAGGTGATACACTTTGCAGATAAATACCAAACTCAAATATTGATGGGGCAAAATAAGTTCAGTACTGAAATCATGCCACTCGGGCCCTAGTAGCAAGCATTAAACATAGCATAAGTGCATCAACACAATACAAAAATATCCTCAAGATAAACCCCTAAGATCTCGGACAACGGGTATCATTACATGATCAATCTCATCCAATCCCCATCCACCTCATATGCCTACAGTGGACTACTCACACATGGTGATGGTGAAGGAGCTCATGGTCGATGGAGATGAAGGCGGTGAAGATGGCCTCCGGATCCCTCCTCCGGGGGAGAAATCCTGGATCAATCTGTCTCCGAAAACGAAGATCGTGGTGGTGGCGGCGCTCTGTTTCGCGAAAGCTCCTCCCCTTTAGGTCAGCCACTTTTTCGTATATATGAGGGGTACGCGAAAGCCGAAGGAGAGACGGTGCCCGAGGCTCCAGATGGGTGGGCCCACTTTTGGCCCTCGGACGCTTCCTCGTGTCCATCTTTTGCACGATGCCCTTCTTTTCCATAAAAATTGACGTGGTATTTTTCTCCGATTTAATTTCCTGCAAAAACAACCAGAAAAGAGACTTTGCTAAAAACAGCGTCAGATTCAGCAGTTTTATTCAAATATGGGAAGATTCCGGAGCAAATTATGAAGCAAAGTGCTTGGAAAAGTAGATGCATTTTAGGTGCATCAACTCCCCCAAGCTTAGCTCGTTGTTTGTCCTCGAACAACTCAAACATAGTGCAGAAGCGATAAAAAGACTTTGACAAGAACTTTGCATTGCATATGTAACACCGTTTAATACCAACAAGTATTCAAAACATAACTTCCATAACAAATAACAAAATGCTAGCAAAGGTGCATCTAATCAGTGTTAAAGCATTTATATTTGTTGCAAGAGAAATAACATGAAGTGTCAGCACTTGGATGAGTTTGCCCAACTGTAGAAATAGACAAAGGTTCTTGCATCGCTTTTGATTGAATCATGTCAAGATTTTTGAGATCTTTCGATTCTTTCTTTTATTGACTAGTGAACTCATTGTGCTTACAACCTTGCTCTCAGTTTTATCAATCCATTTGGTGTTCCCTATTATGACTCATATGCTTGACCAACTAATGGTTGAGAGCCTCATGCCCCGTGAATACGAGTACCTACACCACGGTGTTACTCAACTCGGGCCACAAAGCAAGTTTAAGTTTCTAAGTCATTGCAAGTAATAATAGCGTCATCAAGAGCGTCAACTGGGGTACCTCTTGTCCCAGGACATGGAACAAGCCCATGTCAAAACGACAAGACAAACAGACAATGAACAATCTCAGCACTCTTTTATTTACTATTTGTGTAGCTTTTTATTATGAAGTGCATCACTGAATGTTCACTTTGGTACGCTGTAAATTTCCACCATGAATGATGCATGGCTTAGGTTGGCGGCCCAGGCGTCTCTCTAGCCATTTATACCCACTCCTCAAACTTACTAAGTTTCCGCATTTATTTGGCACCATGATAAGCATCCATAAACAAAAGTACATGATATCAACTAAATGTAATTTAGTGCAATGTTGAAAGCTTTCTATGTGTCAGCACATATAAGTTAACTCCCAACCCCTAAGCTTGTCAAGCATATGACTTCATGTTTAACATTTGAAAAACTCTTTTACTTTCTCTTTGGTTGGCAAGTTTAGCAAGCACAATGGGATGCGTAGACCTTTGTTTAGAGCCACAGTTACTCAATCCACAGCCAAGTGTTGTCACTAAATAATATCTCACTTGCATCATCATATAACATACTAGAACACGGAGAAGATAAACATTTGCTACCACTTCCCTAGATGTTAAAGAAACTATGATGTGCGCACTTGCTGTTATTAAAAAGTCCACATAAGCACGGCAAAGGTGTCATACCTTTCATCCACTTCATGCACATCAACTCATCATCGTTGTTCTCCTCTCCCAACTTGAACTGCGCAATAAAAACTCAAATCTGCCATAAAACGTTACTGCATACAGAACTGTTTTTGCCCTACCTAAACACCTCAGAATAATCTCATATTTTACGGGTGCATAGGTTATGAAAAGTTGCAGTAGTGGTTAAAATTTTAGCTCATTCGGAGTTACAGAAAAAAATGAAAAATAAAACAGTGAGCAGATTTCAGCAATTCCTGCACCTCCGTTTTTACTTTGGATTCAAGAAAACGAAAATATTTTTGTTCTTTTTAGTTTTTAGATGCATAAAGTAAATGACCAGAAGTAAATAAGCAAAAGAAACAAATAAAATCTTTTTGTGTTTTTGTGATTTTCAGAACAAGAAACTAAAACATAACAAGATAAAAGTGATATAAAACAACGAATGGAAAGGGAGAGAAGTACTCCCCCAAGCTTGCGATCAAGCTAGTATCCCGGATGGTAATCGTACCCACCACTTCCATCTCCAGGGAAGTAACCATATTGGTAGCCTTGCATTCCTGGATATTGGGGCTCCTCTTGAGGTTGCACTTCCTCCACGGTCCACTTCCCGGTAGTCCTGTCAAAAAGGTCAGCACGAGGGAGCCTAATGGACACATTTTGTCCATTAGAACTCTTATAGCTATACATATAATGATCCTCATGCCTCTCACTCATTTCCATGCGAGAAGTCAAAGTAAAATCAAGTAAATTAGACTCTCTCACTAGGCTACCCATGTTATTATCAAAACCTCTCTCTTCCTTAATGTGCTCATATACTAAAGTAGCAATGGCACCAGCATAAATAGGAGTGCAATCAGTATTATTCCTCCTCACAGCCAAGTGCAAGGACCTAGCAAGAATTACTCCCAAGTTATACTCACACGGTATGTTCTCTTTTGCACATTTAAGTAAATAAATCATGGGTCCAGTGCAAGCAGAAGTGTTATCTCTAGCAATAAATCCTCTTGCAAGGAACAAGGCAAAGTATCTCAAACCGGGGTGTGTATGCAAGTGAATTTACCCCTATTAAGTCTATCAGGAATGTTCACAGAAATACTACGCCAAAAAGCAACAAGTTCTTGGTTAGAATCAGCACGGGTCTCCTCCCAACTACCCGTGTTCTCTACGCGAATAGCTTTGCAGAACTCATCTAATGACATAACCAAGCGCTGCCCCTCATAGTAAATTTAATGACAAAGGTGGGAGACGGTGGCTTACTTTTCTTACTGTGTTTGTAGTTTTCGGGGCCCTCGAACCGGAATGTGGAGAGGAATTCTCGCGAGAGTTCCTCGTATGTGTTCCGTGGATGAAGGGAGAACTCGAGTAAGCCAGCT
Source organism: Poa pratensis (assembly GCA_947311845.1). Classification (NCBI taxonomy): domain Eukaryota; kingdom Viridiplantae; phylum Streptophyta; class Magnoliopsida; order Poales; family Poaceae; genus Poa; species Poa pratensis. Next base: position 391,885 of record CAMZMU010000038.1, read on the forward strand.
GCAGCGGCGAAGGCGTTGAAGTCCTCCTTTATCCCCCAATGATCAAGAACCACGGGGTCTTGCCATTTTGTTGCATGAATCCGAAGCCTCTCCCCTGCATATACCGCACCATCCTCCCAAAGGTGGTTGTCATCATAATTCTCGGAAACTCTAGATGATCTTCTCCTTGGTCTCGAAGTCATCCCAAACAATCCTTTACCTTGTTCATGATGAAACCTTGCTGTCCAAAAATAATATCCAACAAAAATTAAGATGTAACACTCTAAAACAACATTGAGCCATCCATAACTAGTCTCCACATCAATATCATGCATCAATATCAACTAGAAAACTTAAATCCATGGATTTCTCAAGCATATTAGGTGACACCTAGTGCAGCAAAATACTTCATACATAAAGCATAAGAACAAAAAGTAATTGGATGGGTGGAGGAGTCACATACCAAGGAGCAATCCCACCAAACAGATTTGAAAAATCTGCCCTAAACTTGGAGATCCAAGGATAGCAGGAAGAAGGAGCTCGGGAAAATTTGGGAAAAATACCTGGAGCTGGTTTTCTGTCGAGGGGAAGGAGATGGGCACAGGGCACTCACCTAACTCCACCTGGGGCCAAAGTTAGTGGGTCCCACGCGGCCAAGGAATCTGGCCGCGTGGGACACCCTCTTTTGGTCCCTGGTGGCCTCCTGGTGTCCCACTTTTGGCTGTTGGTCCCTCTGGTAAAATAACTTACCTCCAAATTTTTCTGGAATTTTTCGAGAAAATTTTCTGAAGAGAATTTTTCAAACTTCATATTCTGGAATTTCTGAACTCTGAAATAATTATGATTATGCATATACTCCAAAACTCTAGGATAAATAAAATTAAAATGCAATACAAATTTTTATGGGAATCAAGTTTTCATCATTTCCACATTAGTAATGAGGTTGATCAAGTCTCATTAATAATATGTAAAAGATATAATACATGATTCTTATTTTATATATATAAAGAAGAAATTCAAGATACCTCATATTTGATTGGAATAGTTCCAATCATCAAGGTAGCATACTTTGGTGCAGGAGGTGGTAGTGCAATTCAAAGCTTCCAATCATAATAGTATTTCTTTGAATAGAATTCACACTCTTGTTTATCATTGTAACAGGATTCTTCTTGGGAAAATAGATAGTATGCTCATTTCCTTTGACATTAAATGTCACTTTGCTCTCAGTGCAATTTATCACAGCTCCTGCAGTGTTTAAAAAGGGTCTTCCAAGAATAATAGATAGATTATCATCCTCAGGCATTTCTAATATAACAAAGTCTGTAGGAATTAACACATTAGCTATAGAGATAGGAACATCCTCACATATACCTATAGGCACAGCAGTTGATTTATCAGCCATTTGCAATGAAACTTCAGTTGGAACCAATTTATTCAGGTTAAGTTTCTTATATAAAGAAAAAGGCATAACACTAACACCAGCTCCTAAATCACATAATGCATATTTCACATAAGTTTCTTTAATATGACAAGGAATAGTTGGAATACCAGGATCTCCACGCTTTTCAGGCAATTTCCCCTCAAATGAATAATTAGCAAGCATAGCAGTAATTGCATCAGTAGGTATCTTCCTTTTATTAGTGACAATATCTTTCATATATTTTGAATATGGAGGAATTTTAATAGCATCAACAAGAGGAATTTGCAAACATAAAGTTTTAATCAACTCAAGAAATTTCTCAAACCTAGCATCATCCAAAGATTTCATTACCTCTTGGGGATATGGTATGGGTCTTTGTACCCATGGATCCCTCTCTTTACCTTTTTGTTGATTTGGATGCTTCTTCTTTTTATTCTTCTCAATAGATGGTTGAGGGTCTTCTTTTTCAGGAGGTTCAGGTTCTTCAATATTTTCAGCTTCATGTTGTTCTTCTTCAGGTGGAGATGATTCCTCTTCTTCATTATTATCATCTTCAGTCTCAGCATCAGAAATAGAAATATCCTTATCTTGTTCTTGAGAATCATCAATATCTTCGTTTTCATTGGGAGATTTTCCTGCAGAAGATTTCTTCTTGAGAGCCTCTTGCTCTTTCCTCTTGGGATGGTCTTCAGGATAGTCAGGATCCTGAGTACTTGCACCACCTCTAGTATTAACTCCACAAACCTGTTTCTTCTCAATAAGATTTGCATACAATTGATTTTGAAGAGAAACCATTTGTTCAACTTGATTATTCATCATCTCACAATGTTTAATAATTCTTCTAACCTCTCCCACACTAGCATTTAAATTTTCACGAAGAAATTTAATTTTATGAGAGTTTTCCATAATACTCATTCTAATATCATGCTCCTCAGGATTGTTATGATAAGCAAAATCATTAACGTATGATACATCAATAGGAGGTGTTACCTTTTCATTACCTTCCATAGAGCTAATAGCATTGACTTGGATTGGAAAACATGGTTGATCAATAGGAAGTTTAACACCCATTTCAGATAATTCCTTGAGATGAGAGGTTTTAATTCCCTTCTCTTTAATAGCCTTGGAAGCTTCTTTCATTGTCTCTTTGTTTAACTTAAGAATGCCTCCTTTCTTCTCTGGAAATATCTCTTTTCCATCTATCTCTTCAATATTCCAATCTTCATAATTTCTAGAGATAGTCTCCAATAACTCAGTTGCTTCATCAACGGTCCTTTCCCTGAAAACATTACCTGCAATACTATCAAGATAGCCTCTAGTGTTTTCAGTTAGTCCATTGTAAAATATATCAAGTATTTCATTACTCTTGAAGCCATGGGTAGGACATTTCCTAACCATCTTACTGTACCTCCCCCAAGCTTGGGGTAGATCCTCCTTCTCTTTCTGTGAAAAGTTGCTAATCTCAATAGTTAAACCATGGATCTTATCTGAAGGGAAATATTTATTATAGAATAGCTGCAAGCATTCCTCTTTACTAGTAATAGATCCAGGTTCTAAATGATTATACCAAGTTTTAGCATTTCCTCCCAAGGTAAAAGGAAACAACTTTAAGAAATAATAGCGTTGGTGGATTTCATCTTTACCAAATAGCACAGATAAATCATGCAAAACAGCAATGTGTTCAAAAGGAAACTCATCATCTCTCCCATAAAACTTAAACTTCTCAGCTTTTTCAATTATTTCAGGATCAACACTAAACTCATAATCTTTATCTTTAATTTTAATAGCTGGAGCATTCATTTTCTTAGTAACAGGGAAATAATCATCAAGAGGAGAATTTTTATAGCTATCAAGTTTATCCAATTTATCATAATTCGAATCCATAAAAGCCATAGTAAATGCATCTTCTTCCTCAGAAGAAGTTTCATGTTCATCATCACAATATTCAATATCTTCCAACTCAGACTCCACATTTTCAACAATAGCAGATTCAGGTGTTTCAGTTATCTCAGATGTTTCAGGTGTCACTTCTTTGTCTACGCTACCACATATTAAATTATTTTCAATACTAGTAGACATCTTAGACAATGGTGAACTAGATAAAGCTTTTTCTTTCTTCTTAGCAACAATAGCAGAAGCAACATTAGGTGAAAAGTTTGGCCTACTTGGCAAATCAGTACCTCTACGAGTAGTTGAAGGCCTTACTTCCTTCGGAGTATTCTTTTCCTTTCCCATAGTTGGGAACAAGCAAGTGCAGCAAATAAATGATAACAAGTTGTCTTACCAATAAAGCTAGGTTCCCCGGCAACGGCGCCAGAAAATGTCTTGATGCCCACAAGTATAGGGGATCGTTGAAATCTTCGTTGGGAAGTATTACCCAAATTTATAGTTCGACTCAAGGGGAACACAAGAATACCAATAAGACTTTAGCAATTGAGGCGTCACTCTCAACCACACCTGTATATCAATAAACTTGCAGCAGTGATAGTTATGGCAGTAGGATGATTCAAGCAAGCAAAATAAAACAGCAGTAGTAAACAAGGGTTTCCCAGTTTTCACCGGAAAAGTGAAAGTGTAACTCAGAGATTTAAAACGTAGGCATGAGGTGATAGCGGGGTGTTGCATGAATAAGATTGATCATATAATAAGATACAAATAGCAATGGGACTTATCTCTAACTCCGATATATGTAGGTATGTGTTCCGTAAATAGTTGTGCGTACTAACCAAGAGAATTTGCACAACATCTATTGTCCTACCTGCCCATTTCACCGGGGCCAACTTGGAACTACAGGTAATTAAGGTCTACCCTTTCGAATAGCCCGGAACAACGCATTAACACTTCATGAACACATAGAATCCTCAAACTAAAACATCTCCCCCTTGTTTTCCCTATATGTCACTTTTAGGGTTCGCAGGTTCAACATAATAGCAGGTGATACACTTTGCAGATAAATACCAAACTCAAATATATGATGGGGCAAAATAAGTTCAGTACTGAAATCATGCCACTCGGGCCCTAGTAGCAAGCATTAAACATAGCATAAGTGCATCAACACAATACAAAAATATCCTCAAGATAAACCCCTAAGATCTCGGACAACGGGTATCATTACATGATCAATCTCATCCAATCCCCATCCACCTCATATGCCTACAGTGGACTACTCACACATGGTGATGGTGAAGGAGCTCATGGTCGATGGAGATGAAGGCGGTGAAGATGGCGGTGAAGACGGCCTCCGGATCCCTCCTCCGGGGGAGAAATCCTGGATCAATCTGTCTCCGAAAACGAAGATCGTGGTGGTGGCGGCGCTCTGTTTCGCGAAAGCTCCTCCCTTTAGGTCAGCCACTTTTTCGTATATATGAGGGGGTACGCGAAAGCCGAAGGAGAGGCGGTGCCCGAGGCTCCAGATGGGTGGGCCCACGCGGCCAAGGAATCTGGCCGCGTGGGGCCCACTCTTTTGGCCCTCGGACGCTTCCTCGTGTCCATCTTTTGCACGATGCCCTTCTTTTCCATAAAAATTGACGTGGTATTTTTCTCCGATTTAATTTCCTGCAAAAACAACCAGAAAAGAGACTTTGCTAAAAACAGCGTCAGATTCAGCAGTTTTATTCAAATATGGGAAGATTCCGGAGCAAATTATGAAGCAAAGTGCTTGGAAAAGTAGATGCATTTTAGGTGCATCAGGTGCTTCTTGAACTTCAAGTTGAGCATGTCACAAAGTTCTCTACTAGCTAAGTTGTGGAAACTTTCACCATCTATGATGACCTTGATGGATCTTCCATTTATGCCCGCTCTTGTTTGAAACAAGTTGCATCTTTGGTCTTCTTCAACTTGGATATTGGTGGTCAAGGTTCATGCCACAACCAATGAAGGGTTGTTGTCGCCATCACAATATATCTCAGTTGATTCTTCTTGCGTACTTTGCATTGTGGCGACTTGGTTTAAGGCAAGGTATTACTCTTCACTCATAGACTCATATTCTCCCATGTCTTTTTTTTTTTTTGAAGCGAGAGACCGTAAGGGAAAACCCCTACGGTAAAGATTTTATATATATATATAGAAAAACCAGCTGTTTTTCTTAGGTTCAAAAATTGGGGGGGGGGGGGGGCTAAGGAGGAAGAAAGTCAAATAAGGAAAAGTACAACAGCGCCATCTAAGTGAAAGTTTCTACCACCCAAACAAGTAAAGGTTGAACTAAAGAATTCTTCACTCTATACTGGTGAAGGAGCAAATCTGCCTGGAATGGCACTTTCCATCGTGCCAAGGAGGGCTGGAGGTTGTTGAAAATAAAATCATTTCGGCTCTTCCAAATATTCCACATAGCACAAGTGATGATCTCCATAAAACAGGGCCCGTCGAACGAGGTTTTAGCACTGATAAGGCGCTGAGAGATAGGTAGCGAGCAATCCCAAGATATACCAATGAAATCCCAGCAGTCTTGGGCAAACGAACAGGAGAAAAAGAGATGATCTCGATCTTCCAGGAGGCCAGAAGCACACAACACACAGGACGGTCCACCCTCAAACTGCCAATGCTTACGAAGCATGAGGTCTTTTGTATTTAGCCTGTCATTCTGGAGCAACCAAGCAAAGACCTTTAGCTTCGGAATGAGCTTGGAATTCCAAATCGCCTGAAGGGCAGGGTTGACAGCCAAGTGGGAGAAAAGAAACTTGTAAAACTTCGCAGAGGTATAGTTGGCATTGCCCCATGGAAAGGTTCTGGTGTCAGGCTTAGTAGGATCTATTATCTATACTACTATTAAAAGAGCAAACTTGACCGGATACATTAAATCTATACCGTACGATGTCGGATCAACGAATCAGATTCTTTCATCCGTGTTGAGCTAAACTCAACACATCTACGAATCGTTATTTTTTGGCCGCTAGAGAAGACATGCCGAGGGCCATGGCCGCTGTTAGGAGCGCCGTCGGCAGCTGTGGAAACTCGCAGGATTCAGCCATTCAGGGAAGACTACGCCGGAGCGCATCAAGAGGGCAGGGCTGTCGGCCGCCCGCAAGAACCTTGCGGAGTAGGTCCGCATGCCTCGGCAACGCTGGCGAGAGCGCTCCCGGCGCTGCGGAGTAGCTGCACACGCCCACCCCCACTCCCGCGCTGCAGCGCAGGCGAGAGCGCTCCCGGCGTGGCTCCCAACGACCCAAGGCAGCGCTCGCGAGGCTGCTCCCTCGCAAGCATCAGCGTCGCGCTCGCCTCGCCTCTGCCCGAGCCACGCTTTTCGGAAATCGGAACCCGGCGATGGCTACGAGCTGCCGCTTCGTGTGTGTGTTTTGCTGGCTGATGCCATGCGTGCTAGCTCCTCTAATTGATCAATGTCAGATTTGCTCATGTTTGGCCTGCTGCTCTATGCCCTTTGCCTCACACATTCGGGGCACCGGTGGAAAACGGGTAGGCTGTCGGTGGAGATGCTCCCCGTGCTCTGCACCCGGCTACTCGCTAAGCTAGCTCGCCGTGCTCTGCTCACGGCTCCCCGTGACCTCAACGTGGCTGAGATGGACAAACTACGGAGGCATCGACAGTAAGGTCACATTATTGAGGGAGTACAAGACGAGAACAAGAATAAGCCCATCCATGTACAAGCTCAAGTAATATATTTCTTAAGGGCACCGAGAAGTACTAGGTGTTGATCATAGTTTCAGAGACGAGCTCTTGCGAGAGTGTTGGTTTTGGTTGTGTATTTGGGGCTTGTAACATGTGTGTTGAGTTTATACTCTTATCTTTGCATGAAATAACCTTTGACACCATGTGAGTTTACTCGCATTGGACGGCATTGTCCTATATTACATCTAAAAAAATCTAGAAGATTATCTTGTGGTCTTCAGGTTAAAAACTGCAATTATTTTGCAAATTGTCTATATTTAACATTTATAGAGGTTTTCATCACCAAAATGTGTACTATATCCAAATGCTATTTTCTATTTGGATGAAATTGTACTATGGTTTTAGATTTTTTTATTTTTAACATATCTGATTAAAGTTATGTCGGTAGAGACTTGCAATGCGCATGCATTGTGCATTCCAATGGAGGTGAGTCTGTTATGCATAGGTGAAGCTTGCTTGGAGTTAGAGCCGGCAATGATATTCTCCCTCATGTTGCACAATACGTAATATATTCTTTCCAAAACATAGGTCTGTATTACTTCGTAATGGGACTAAATAAATGACTATTATTTGCCGCTTCAAATCTTGTGGATTTTTCAGCAATGTTTTCTTTCCTAAATTTTTAACATTTGTCATATTGCCTATATGTTTTGCAATGGTTGTTACGTGTGTTGCACGTGCAAATCAACTAGTATTATTAAAACAACAAACAATTGATGGTGGAGATTTACCACTGTAAAATTAAGATGTACAAACGGTGGAGATTAATCACGCCCATCAGTTTTGGAAAGTAAAAGGCTTACGCGCATAGATGTCTGGCGTCAACACGCGCATGCAATCTGGAAAAAAAGGGACACCGATTCCATAGCCTTGGTGTAGCTAGGCTAATCAATCGGATATATCATGGACTCTTTGCTTTGGTCGTGCAACATACAACGTGACTATTTATTTGCTAGGGGATTCACGCCGTTGTCCACAACTGCCGGCGGCCGGCCGTTGCTCTCGGCAGTAGCCCAAGCGCCTTATTCTACATCGAATCGGTATCTTTTTTACTAAATGGCCCTTAATCAGATAAATCTGACCCTCCGCAAAACTTTCGCGCGAATATGGCTCTCGGCTCAAAACGTCATATGCTGAGGCGTTTCAAAAATATCAGAGGCTCCAGAAATCTCAGAAACGTCACACAGTTTGGCATATCCTAAGGCAGAAAAACGCAAAAATTTCTAAGTCATTTGTGTAAAGCCAAATGATATGGCTTTTCTCCGAGTCTCTGAACCGAGAAAAGCCATATCATTTGGCTTTACCTAGATGAAAAGCCATCTCATTTGGCTTTACACAAATGACTTAGAATTTTTGCGTTTTTCTGTCTCAGGATACGCCAAACTATACGACGTTTTCTGACTTTTCCAGAGGCTCTGATATTTTTGAAACGCCAAATGACATGACGTTTTGGGCCGAGAGCCATACTTGCGCGAAAGTTTTGGGAAGGGCCATATTTGTCTGATTGTCCGATTAAGGGCCATTTAGTAAAAAAGATACATCGAATCGTCGATCTGTACGTGATGGAAGGAAGATGTGGCCGTACTTACCTGCGGCGATGGGAATTACTGCAATGGAGAGAGAAGACGTGGAGGACGGGTCTGTCCGTAGCTGTGTCTACCGACGGCGGCTCGATCAGGCGGGCGGCGGAGAAGATGCAGAGAAGACGTGGCACCGGTGTATGCAAGCGTGACTCGATTAGTCGGGCACAAAGATTGGCCGTTAGTTGATGAAGGCTTCGCCCCTCCAACCCACACGTCTCTTTCGCTATCGATCACCCATCTTTAACCGTGAGCGTCTCTCGATCTGGTGCAGACGATCGAGTTCGATCTGAAAATAATGCATACCAATATCCTGATTCATCGGTGTTATGTTGATGCAAGATACATCTTGCTAGGTTTTTCCGGCGCTGGCAGGGAGAAAAATTGTTGAAGCCCGACATGAGTTTCTGACAGCGGCGGCCTAGCCTTAACCTGGATCGATCTGGTAGTAGAGTCTCTTTGATCCCGAACTCCTTGCTTCTCTGTTGTCGCTTCCCGATCACGCCATGCCTCCATGAGCAGCTACTATCATCGCGGCGTGCAAGCGCCGTCTTTTTCACTGATTCAGGTCGTCGTCGCCCCTCGCCGGCTTGCTGCCTATCTGCAACACACAACGGACCCAGCATAAGGACAAAGCGTGCATGGCCCTGGTCCGTTTCATCTCTAATCGCTGAGTAGATTACCCAGCAGCAAGCTAAAGCTCCGTCACCGATCTGATCCCACTCAACGTCCTCTACTTCCTTCGTAAGGTTTGACCCAAAATTCATGTACTACTATTGAGCACAGTAACTTGAGTTCTTTCTCCCTTTTCATATTAGGCTTGATCCAATTGACGCTAGCGTCCCGTGTGCACTGCAACCAGTCGGCGGAGATCATCAACGGTGACATGTTCTCTCTATGCGAACCCATCTGTTTCTCAGAAGACTGAGGTGACGCGGCCAGAAGCATGACTGCATGAGAATACACTTGCGAGGAGCAAACTGCAGAAGGTGTTCTGCTTGGACTCCAGGTGGTCCATGTACTCCTCCTCGGTGGCTCCAGGTAGTCTCTCCCTCCCTTGGTGAATGATCCTAACATGGACGTAAATATTAGCCCAAATTCTATGTTCGTTGCTTCTCTGCTGCACGCTAACAAAATATCAATTTTCTCTACATATATGCATGCATGCACGACTGACCGAGTTGGCGAGCTTGGCAATACTTCTAAATCAAACTTATATGCATATACACTATACAGCTTTTTTGACATTTGAAAAGATGTTTAACAACGAACTATTAATAGATTGAAAAGAAAATTCCAAAACAGTTTTATCAGCATGCATATATTGGTTATAATTATTTTATATGTTTTATATACAAGTTCTCTGTGCGACTAATGTTTGCTTTTCTTTGATCTAGGAAAGATAAAATTGGTGGTTATCCTTCAAATTCCGACAATTTTTTAATGTTGTACAGCTCTTCGTTAATGGATAGATCTGTTAGTTGATAACTTTGGTAGACTTGATTCAGGATTTATTTTTGTTTATTTCTTAAGTGCCTCATTATATTTGGTGCATGATTTTCCGAACTGAAATGCACTAAGCGTTTGGAATAGGAGGACTCTCATAACATGGATGCGTTTTTTCTGCAGGGAACAAGCCTTTACCATCCTGAGATGATGCACCCAGCATAAGGTATAAAACTATCATTTCTAGATTTTTAATTTTGCCCAGCTTGATGGAATTAAGTTCATGGTTCTGTAAGGGCCGAACTTGTAGATTATTTTCTGTTTTTAGAAGCGAGATACCTAATGGTATTTTATTGTAGTCTAGGTAGACAATCTAAGACGAAAACCTGCTATTTCCTCAATTTGACATCAGGTCTCAAATGTAGGTTTATATTTGTACTATCGAGGACCACATGAGGGACTATGCAAGTTGAACACTGTAATACACACATCCCATAAGTGACGAGCCATACTATCGAACTATGATTCGAAACAAAATGTAAGGATCCACATCAATTGAAAATATTAGGACTGCTGATGGAGTCAGTTAACCAACATACAAATCACTATGATGCTAATCTCTCGGATGGATTTATAGTATCAATGAAACATCAAGGCTTTTAACCGCGTTTTGTATGGTTTTTAGATCCGATTCTCCTTATTAACTGGATCAATTCTATTTTTCTATAACTCCTCGCCCTGGTTCGTCAAAATAAATAAATCAAATTCAGCATCTGGAAAAGAGCTGCGCCAGCTATTCACCACCATATTGTCCCATTGTGAAATAAAAAATGCAAAAAATGTTATGGGACTGTGCGAATATGTGTAATACGTAAAACAATTTACTCGACTATTTGCAATAAAACGAACTACTCTAAATTTTCCAATCATTGAAGGTACGTACCATCATACGCTAGCAATCTACATGAACATGGAAATAGAAAATTAAATGAAGAGGTCAGCTACAACTTGAAAAAAATGCAACGGAGGAGTTTCTACCTGAAAAAAATGAAGTTAATTGTAATTAAGTTTACATAAAGATGTCGCATAATATCTGCCTAAATTTTAAAAACATGTAAATAAAATATAACATCGATCGATAGTCTAGCCGCGCAAATGCGCGGGCCACCCTGCTAGTTCAAGTTTAAATCAGCAACGACAGCACCTATCTCCTGTAATTCCAAGAAAGCTTCCGGAGACAATGGCAAGGCAAAAAGGGCCTGGAGATCGTCCAACTGAGACATTTTCAATACCGAGGCGTCTTCATTCAGAGCATAGGAGAAGAGCCTGGGATATACATCACAAAGAAGTTCCTGGACATGCCAAAAATCCTTCCAAAAAAGAGTAGATTGTCCATCATGAATGGTGGAGCGAGTGATGCTCCTGTAGGTGTCCACCAACTTAAAAATATCTTTCCACCAAAACGATCCTCTGATCGACTGCGCTTGTGGTGGAGAATCCGGATCATACAGTGACCAAACGAGTTTAACCCACGGAGTGTCGACCTTACAAAAGAATTTGTGCAATTGCTTAAGCAGCAACGCATTGTTCTGAACCTCCATATTCTCCCATGTCATTGACAATCATGACTTTCTTGTTTGTACACTCAAAGGATTTGTGTCCTTGTCCGCATTTCAAAAGTCTTGTACCGGAAGAAGATCCTTGAGGTGTGGTGCTTGAAGGAGTCACTTTCTTGAAAGCTTGAGGCGCTTGAGGTGTCGATGTAGAGACTCTTGGAGGACCTCTTGTGTTTGCTTGAATAGGAGCTGGAGTGGTTATCGGCGTTGGTGATGAAGGCTTGTTGGCGAAGAATGCCTTTGACTTGATGTATTTGAGCTCTTCAAGCACGTGACGCTCAGCCTTTGTTGCTTGATGGACTAGCTCAACCAAGGTGGTATAAGGTTGGAACTCCACAATCTTCTTGATTGGATAGTTGAGGCCATTCATGAAGCGAGCCATGGATTGCACCTCCTCCTCAATATTGGCTCTCATCATGGAGAATTCCATCTCCTTATAGTATTAATCAACCGATTTCAAACCTTGCTTCAACTCTTGCAACTTCTTGTACAAATCTCTAGTGTAGTGATTTGGTACAAAGCGCTTGTACATTTCTTCTTTCATCTCAACCCAAGTGTTGATTGGTTGTTGGAGGTTGTCTAAGCATGTATTTTGGAGTTGTTCCTACCACAATAGAGCATAATCTTCAAACTCCATTGAAGCTAAGGCAACCATCTTGTTGTCGGAATAGCGGCGAACTCGGAAGATCTTGTCAACCTTGAGTGCCCATGAAAGATAGGCTTCCGGGTCACTTGTTCCATAGAACTTTGGCATATCAAAGCGAAGGTTGCTCAAGTTGTCATCTTCTTCTCGACGGTTGGGAGGTGGGAATACACGTCCACATCTCCTTCCATTGAGTCCATCACCATTGTGTTGGTTCGACTCACTATCATTTGACTCGGAATGGTGTTGTTGGTGACGATCATCTGGATGTTCTTGACGAGGGCGAGGCTCTTGGCAAGGATGATGCTCATGGTGTGGAATTGGATTCTCCACATGGTTCCCATTGTCACGATTGTGGTGGCGTGGCCTTGGAGGATGGCGGTGTCGACGGCCTTGGTCCCCAAAGTCATTCGCACCCGGAGCACCATTGTCATTGGACAAGGGGTCTCGACGATCGCGATGATGAGGAGGTGGTGAAGATGTTCGTTCACGGCGTACACCATTTTGTTGAGGTTGCTCTTGATGCACATTGGCATTGTGCGCTCGAGGAGAAAGTGGACGTTCCACTTCATGGCGATGTCACTCATGTTCGTCGCGCCTTGGTATTTCTTGGCGAGGTTGATGCGGTTCTTCTTGTCGATGACCATGATGCGCATGTCGTTCTTGTGTTGACCTGGAGGTGCTCCTTGTATGTCTTGAGCACGACGAAGAAGAAGATCGACGTTGCGCAAGGTTGTTGAGAGCTTCGGTCACGGTCGCCATTTGCGCGTTGAAGTTTGCTTCTTGTGCTTGAAGGCGGCGCTCATAGCGGCCTAGGCCATCACGGACAAGGTGTCGAAGACCGACGAACTCGTTATGTGTGACATAGCCATTATCACCTCGAGGTCCTCCATGGATTTCATCGTCTGAGCTTGAGCTTCCGTTTGAACTTCCCCTAAACATGATCTCAAGAACAAGTGAAATGTGTGGAAATGGAAGAACCAAGAGAAACTATATCCCAAGTATAAAGTGGCTTGAAGAAAGAGAATCCGGTTCTCACACCCAACACACACACTTATGAGGATAGGAAGGTATGAAGTGGCAAACGAAACAACAAACCCGACGAAAAGTGTATTGTTCGAGGTAGAGAAAATCCATAAAGACCAAATTACCAAAGAAACACCAACCACAAATGATGAAGAAACACACACAAAAGTGAATGATGGGGTTGGGCGACCAAAGGGCGAGCACTCGAAGATATGCAACCTATCGTAGACTACGTGTCACACCAACTCAAGAAGGACACTAGCTCAATTGCCTTTTTCTGGGCAATGGATTTGCACAAGTGTTAATCTCTTACACTCACTTTGGCGGATTAAACTTTGTCGCAACCTACAAGAGATGGTACTTGGCACTAGTCATTTTATTTTATTTTATTTTCTCTTCTCTTTTTTATTTTATTTTATTTTTGACGATGATTCCTTCAACTTTTGCTAATGCCAAGACCTCTACATGATACACACTCGCCAATATGTTAAGACAATCATTCGAATCAACACAAGTGCAATGCCTCGCAATATCAAAGAGCTAGTCCGGTAGGTCAAGGTAGGCGAAAGAAAGAAGGGCTCACAACGGATTACGATGTCGGGGAAATGTCGAGTCCTTGGTGTCGTCGTCATTTGGCATTGATGAACTTGTTGCGGAGGCTTGTCGATGTTGTAGACGTTGATCACACCGAAGAAGGACTCAAACAAAAAGAGGAAATGCCAAAACGAACTGAGGAAAAGAAAATAAAAATTTGCAGGGAGGCCGAGCTGGAGCCCGGGCTGCAGGCCGGTTAGCCGGCCTGGCCGGGCTGCAGGCCGGCTTTTCAGGCCGGGTTGTGTACTCGAAATTCCGCGATTTTGGGCGGAAATTGGGCTCGAAAAATCCTCGAATTTGTGGGATATTGGCAAAATTGAGGCTTAGGAATGCAAACAAAGGTGGAGTGGGTCCTAAGGCAACAGATCCGTGGACTAAAACTACCAAAAACGCAACAAATCGACAGATCCGCTCGAATCCATAAAAGGCTATTTTTGGTGGAAATTTTCGAATTTCTCAAAAACAAGAAAAAAAAATTGGGGGATTTCGGTGGAAACACAAGTCAAATCCGTGGCAACCTAGAGCTCTGGTACCATATGATGTAGGGTAGGTCCCGATGTTCACGGATTTGGGCGGAGGGACGATGAACACGAAGAACACGATGAAGAACACGAGAACACACAAGGGGGAAAAACAAGTAAAGATAACTAGCAAGACAAATCCGGACGAAATCAATCGGTAACAAGTCCCCGTGGGCAGCCCCCGATTCTCCTTCTCCAAATACACCTTACTCTTACGATTGTTTCTCTCAACGGTCAATCGAACCATCCCAATAGAGTCACCCGAAGATGAATGATTGGCAAGTAATCGCAACTACAAGAAGAGGCCTTGGAATCCACTAGAGGGATCTTCTCCACAAGGGGAGGTCTTGGTTCATCTCCACATGGGGAGGCCTTGATTCATCTCCTAAGAGGCAACACCACGTGGGGTGGAAAAGGAGCCACATCTCAACTCAAGCCTAATCTCAATCTACCCTAGAAAGGAAGAGGGGAAGTGCTATTTATAGACTTATTACAAAACGGGGTGCAAGACAGGGTGACCGGCCTGGGAGCTGGCCTGGCCGGGCTGGAGGCCGGCCTCTCTAGCAGACCGGCCTAGGCCGGGCCGGAGGCCGGGCTGGAGGCCGGCTGCTTCGGATGGGTGGCCGGCCTGGAGGCCGGCTGGCTCTGGTAGGGGGCCGGCGAGGCCGGGTTCCAGGCCGGCCTGGTAGTTTTGCCATCTTCTTCATCTTCATCTTGACACATCCCTTGGCCAACTTGATCCACGTTTCCTCGGAGTTCTTCACGTTCCTCACAGCTGAGCACACACATAGTATCAGTATGAAGTAGCGAACCATTCAAGGGAGTATCAAAATCACACATAGATAGGAGCGAATTCACCTTATCATGTAGAGCTTTGACTCGTGCTCTTGTCATTGGGCCATTTGTTGCAGGTACCGGAGGTTGGGCTACATCAACAAGGAGGCGGTTTGGCAAAGCCTGAAACTGCTACTGGAGCCTCTCGCGACCCTGGAGGCAGTTGAGCGTGACTCAATGAAAGAGCTGCAGAATTTTTTTGGAGATCTTAATAGCAGGTGTTACACAAAAAACCCACACCGCTGGACCAATGAACGAAGTTTGTGGCCATGCCATTGGGATCCATTGCAGCATGTGTGTTGATGTATGTGCTATTCTTTGCAAATAATTGGAATTACATCTTCTAGATTATTCATAACTCGTAAGCATCATGTATTTTTCATCACATTTCTGAACGCTGCTTATTTGCAAACACAACAGGTTCTTTGAGATGTTATCCAATCAATAGCTGGTGCAATTTATCTTGACATCAGACTAGGACAAGGAGGCGGTTTGGCGAAGCCTGAAACTGCTACTAGAGCCTTTCGCGACCCTGGAGGCAGTTGAGCGTGACTCAGTGAAAGAGCTGCAGAATTTTTTTCGGAGATCTTTATAGCAGGTGTTACACAAAAACCCACACGGCTGGACTCCATCTTCTTCCATCATCTCATGGACGGAGTTTGTGGCCATTCCATTGACATCCATCCAGGGCAGCATGTGTGTTGATGTATGTGCTATTCTTTGCAGACAATTTATACTATGGGCATTGATGTATGAACATATATTCTTTTCCAGTTCCTTTTGAAGACAGAGACTTGTATGATAGGGGTGTACATTTTATGTTGTTTCCCTACGTTCTCTGCCCATGTAATGAATTTGTGCACAAGCCAACTGGCGTGGGTTTGTCACGTCAGATGTCATGTATGACTTCGTAGGTGTGGGATTACGCGAGTCAATCGTCTTCGAGCTTGGGATCGCAGGAACAAAGATGAACACAGATTTACCTAGGTTCGGCCCCTCAATGTGAGGTAAAGACCTACTTCCTGCCTACCCTAGATTGGTATTGATATGATATATGAGGTGTTTACAATGGAGGCGATCCGATCTCGATACTCGCCGTATGAACTAGGGTTTGAGGGCTTGATAGCTTGTCCTTGTCTAAGTCCTGCGAGTCCTCATTATAAAACTAGAGGCTCGTCAGGTTACAATGGTATTACTTGGAGACTACTCTTCGTGCCTTCCAAGTTAAGTTATCTCCAATCTTCTAGATCCTTCTTACAGCATGCTGCGACTCTTCGTGTAAGCCCAATGGTGGTGCGATTGTGAATAAGTCGCGCTTTGCTTGAATAAGCCGCGGGATCATTATTCCCCTGACATTAGCACCCAAGCTTCCGGGTGATTCGTAGAATCAGGCGGAAGATTCTGTCTGATGATGATCTTGTGGGCTTGCGTATGTAGTTCTTGTCGACTTGTCGATGTTGAGCTTGGCGATTCGCTGATGATGAGTCACGAGCGTAGCGGCTTATTGAGCTGCTGATGTAGAAGCGTTGAGCCGCTGACGTTTGTTGATATAGTATCGCAGGCCTTTGAGGCCGGCGAAATCTTGTTGAAGCTGCATCCATTGCCTTGAAAAGAGTACGCCAATATGTGCGCATGCTGGTAGCCATGTTAGGTAGTCTTGATTGATCTTTGCCGTGAAGTCCATGCACAAGTCTTCCTCACTTGCTATTTGAACACTTCTGTTTAGTCGCATTGGAGCTGCAGAATCGCGGTAAGTTCTCCGCGAAAATTATATAAGGTGTCGGCAAAGCCTTTGGTGAAAACCACATTTTCCTGTTGGATGTAAGACTGAGCTGAAATCATAAGAAAAATAACTTATGAGCATCAAGATATATCAGCCAAATGTGTATAAGGTGCTGAGTCATAGACATCGAAGCAGAAAAGCCATAAGCATAAATAAGCTGGCGTAAAGTATAATAATTTGTCAAGTTATCATGACAAGCCATCTAAGCGCATGTTGAATCATGGCGGCTCAAGGGTATATACCCACAGCCTGTATTTAAAGATTTCTGCATCACTGATTTGACTCGCAAATGGATATATATATTCTCATGTGCTGCAAAAAATGAAATCTACATATAAACATGGTATATCAATTTAGTAGAAACCACCAAATGCCGGTGGGTGGATGTGTATCCCCCGAGGGACAGGTTGCATGCTTGATCATGCTGCTCGTGACTCAAAAATATCTCAATTTAAACAAAAACTTAAATGTCCTAGCCCCCGGGCATTAAGCAGACATGCTTTTGTCATCCTGCTTGATGTCATATCCTGCAATAACTTGAGCAAAAATGTTGCTTTAAGGATAATAATGATATTTGGAGCAGAGCGAAATCGCTTATAAACTCCAAACTGTGAAGTATTAGTTGAGCCGCTAGGAAAAAAGATAATCCCAGTCAAGACTCTGGATATAGATTAAGGAATCATCCTTAAAAATTCCACTTGATGTGTCTGAAAATAAATAATGGTGGCTTTATCAGGAGATGATCATCCCAATCATTAAAAATCTGGTCATGCCAATTCAAACTCATATGGCCGAGTTATAGGTTCCTGTTAAATCAAAAGGCAAAGCCCCCAAGGAAGCAATGATGATAACTTGACGACAATATGTTAGCCTTGGCGGCTGGTAATAATTATGATAAAAAGTTAGTACGATGTGTGATAGAAAATTGTAACCTGCATGATAGCATATGGTACTCTGCATGATAGCAAATTGTAACCTGCATGATAGCATATGGTACTCTGCATAATAGCAAATGATATTTTGCATAATAGCAAATTGTATTTTGCATGATAGCAAATGGTTGCATGATAGCAAATTGTACGATGCATGATAGCATATGGCACGACTCAGTATTTCCCAGGTCTAATGTGTGTTCAGGGTCGAGAAAGTCCATGATAGGCATTCAGACTCTATTGACGCCACATGCGGGTACTTTAGTACTTCTGAATTATCTCTGTTACTGTTAAGTAGGACTCGCGCGGCTCAGTATTTCCCAGGTCTAATGTGTGTTCAGGGTCGAGAACGGCCATGATAGGCAATCAGACTCGATTGACGCCACATGCCGGTACTTTGGTCGCATAGTGCAAGTTACATCTAACTTAAGGCGAGTATAACCAGGTTAATTTGCCACAAAGAGCGATTCCACGAGAATAAGCCGAGCTCATAAAGCTGCAAAGCCATCGTGAAACCCAGAGATTAGTGAAAATAAAGTCTCAGTAACTCATATTGAGGCGAAATGACAAACCCCCGGATACCGGTGGTGCCCGCTTTATTTCACTAATCCTGATGTGCGACCGCGCGTAGGTGGCAGTCGACTTTTGATATAATCAGCTGTAATAGTCGTGACGAGCTCCAATCTATTATATAATTAAAACAACAAACAATCGACGGTGAAGATTTATCGCTCTAAAGTTAAGATAACTCAACGGCTTAGATTCACCCTCATCCCACAACACGTTATGGATGATTCACTGTCGTGCACGGCATGGAGTCCTGATTGATTTCTATGTACGCCTGATTGAAAAGAAACGTATACAGATTGCACTGCTCAATATGGAACTATTGCGTGATGCCATGCGGCCATGACGATCAAGTACAACTCCGGCGAATCGACGGCACGACATCGATGCATACTGGCGAATCGACGACACGGCAGCGATGCATACCGGCGTCCATGACGATCCCATCAAATACAAACTCGGCAGATGATTCGATAGAAACACAGCCAATATATATGGAGCATCGACCTTAGCACGTCCAGTGGATCGAAAGAAGATAGAAAAAGTAATCGTCCGGCCGTACGCTTCAAGTTGAATCTGTGTCTGCTCTTCAAAGCATGGTGCGTCGCCTATCGTTGCATATTGATTCTTGATGTTTCGTCCATAGAACACCGGTATCATACTAGCCGGCCTTCACGGAGACGTACACCACTGCGACCACGCGCGGCTACTCGACGCAGGCGTCGGACTGCCGAACTGGACGGCGTTGACGTGGATGTGCACCAAGAACTGCGTGCGCTCTTGGCCTCGGAAGTGGGCAGCGTCGCGTGGGCATGTAGCGGACGAGACGGCGCCGGCCGGCATGGTGCGGCAGCCAAGGGCACCCGGATGAATGAGCCCCGGAGCTGCACGCCGGCGTTGGTCTCGGACGAGTTCGCCGTGAACTGCAAGGCCCAGACAACAGGTGACTACCTACGATCCTTGCCTCTGCCATCTAATTTACTCATGTGCGTACGTAAAGGCTATCTAATATACTCATGGCACGCAGGCACAACTATGGCTAGCTCAGGTCAGCTGCATAGTCCATGGTACGATTCTTCATTTAATTTTCTCCTTCTACAGTCCACCCAAACTCTTATTCTTATTTTACAAAAACGTTCGTTCAGAAATAGATGACAGCAGATCATAATGAGAATATTTGTTTAAATATTTTTCAGGTGATATATTAATGACAGGCGAAATCTTGGAGGTATTAATATGCTCTATATGAGAATATATAGGTAAAACGATCTTCCCTTTCATATATAATTAAGTTTGGAGGGCTATTAAGATAACTTGATTTGGGACCACAGCACCATGGCAACGAGTTACATACAAGTTAAAATTAGAATTTTGTTTATGTGCCTTTCAATACTCATCATCCATATCATACGGGTAGGGTGCAAGTTTGTGTTTTTATGTTAAAGCCTAATCAATTCAAACATCAGGTTAATCGATTTAATGACTTTATGGCTATACCTAATTAAATATCACACATGATATGCATGATTTTTGGGGGCCTAAGCAAATTTGTTCATCATCTGGCGGTTCTTATTTTTTTATGCCAATTTGTAGGACATGGTTGTAATACCTTTTTCTTAGCTTCTGCCTAAAGATTTAGATATATATGTGTGCCTTCAAAAGACTAAGCATTGCAAGGATTTGAGGGGTAAGTGAACTTTTGGTGTTGTTTGCAATCAGCAATGGATACTAAAAGTTTTATAATAATATAAATATGTTGAAGAGAGTCCAATAATATACTTATTGGATTTAATTTGTTCTTCTGACTCTGACGCGTGAGTTTTATCACATTTTAATAGGAAAAAAACGATTCCACTATACATGACTAATCTTGGAATTTAGATGTTCGTTGTACCCCTGTCCATATTTCATTGTTGAGCAAATCATCGAAGCATCCCGCAATCTAAACATCTTAGGTATATGTTTCGTCATAATCATTACATCTGTAAGGTTGGCAAATGGAGCTGAGTCAAATTCCTATTCACATTTAGAAAAATCTACTCAGTCTGATAGCTACAAATTGCCTCCTTGGTAGAATAACTACCCCATAAGCATCAGCCCAACCCTTCAAAGCGAACTTTACCTCTGTTTCTCCATTAGTGAGATGATAAGATTAAATATATTACAATGCTAACTATTTTCTCATTAACTGGTACCGTTCATGCATGTTAGCAAATATAGACTATGAAATGCAATTATGCTTTTCATTCTCACCTTTATATCGTTAAAAAAATAGTTGTTGGACACATCTTTTTGAGGAATATTCTCTCCCTTCTATGAAATATAATGAGTTGAGTTATTTGTCTAATGGGATCCATACACTACATGCCGAAATACTTCTGCTATTTTTGGCACTAACAAAAATACATTCACTCTTTATTTCGGGAATAAATGGGTTCATATAGAAAAACATACAAAAAAATCGGAGCAACATGTTTATGTGCTATTGGAGATGAATAGGTAGGTTCTGTGCATGCTGCTGGTGCAAAGTCACAATAGCAATAAAAATTTACATAAAAAAGATGGATACTGTACTTTCGGGTAGTAGTTTCCTGAGAGAATGGTGTCAACTTAGTCTGCAGTTGGGAAAGTGTTATCTACACCTGGAGGCTATACACATACTAGAGGATTCATATTTATGTAAACAATGGGGTCGTTGGTTAATATATGCAAAACATTTAATATGTTTTTTTGGATGAGTAATGTTTGCTCAGTTGTTTGTTCGTCTAGGCATAGTTTGTTCACGATTTGTATTTATAGTTTCTTTTCTGTATAAGTACTGAAAATTCTACCTTTCCTTGAGTAGGAAAACTGATATACTTTGTTTCTCCGATGGAGATGTTACAACCATTAATTTATTCTTAGTTTAATCGCAAAACAATCAAGTTTGTCTTCTAATATCATATCTTATCTAGGAAGCACCTGATGGCCACTATCGATTCATTGATTCGCCGGCTGCCAGTCTGCACCCTGCACCATGGATTCATTGATTCACAGGCTGCGAGTCTGCACCCTACCGTTGTGTACAACATCAAAGATCATAATCCAATACAGAACTGATTCTAAACTACGACGCGGCCGGCCGCCAGCGATGTGGCAGGAGCCAGAGATGCATGCATGCCGGCGACGTCGCTGATGCCGGAGGGTTCCAATCGCTTAGATGGAGGACTCTAATACACGTCAAACTAGGTATGCAAGAAATTAGCAGGAGAAAGCATCAGATTTTCATCTACGGTATTACGAGCAGCGCGAACTTCACTCTTTCTTATCGTGCTTGATCCTGGCCACCATCTATGGTGAAGTTGGAGTTCGGACTCCAATTATGGAGTCAGTCGGTCGGCAGTTTGAGTTAGTACGTGATTATTTGGAGTCGACATACATATATTCTACTTTGAGTCGAACGTTATTGTTTAGATAAAAGGCTTTTGGAGTAGGTTGCAGCCAACAAAGACTTGACCAGCTGCAGGAATTCTACGTGTAAGTTGATCGGTTGTTCGATTATATTCTGTTGTTTTACAATAGGTCCACTAATGATGCCATTTGATTTCCTAACAAACAACTTTTTGCCTTGCTCGCAGATTTCTGAATGATCATAAAATTGCAGATACTTCGGCTAGCATCCTTAGCTCAGCATGTGTTTATATATTTCATCAGGTGTAAGATATATTTTTGGTAATGGGTTGCAGAATACATCACGATATAACTTCAGCCAAATATTTTTGGAGAATGTCAGGTGACTTATGCTTCTTGCCTTTTTTCTGTTTGCTCAAAACAATAGGTTAGTTGTTTTAAATCTTTAGTTAAGAAATTATACATATGTTTGTCGTCCGTAAATCCGGAGATCAGAGGGAGAAAATATTGAGACATGTAAAAGTGCAAGAGCGCTACAGAAAAATTAGAAGAGCAATTATATACAAGCCAAAAGAATTGATCTGTATGCAACATTGACAGTGTGAGAAATAAGGATCGTCTCCATTTTTTTCAACAAAAAAAGACTTATCATCTATCAAATATAGGATCTGAAAGCTCAAAGATATAGCCATTTTGCTCATTGAAAAAAAACGAGTACCACGGTGGCGATGTCAACTGCTTCTAGCATTATGGACAAAAATAGTAATCAAAGTAAATAAGTGAGACCGATTTCCAAAGACAGTGTCGTAACAAAGCAGCCGTTATACCCTATGTCTGGGTGCCAGTTGCGATGCGACATCATGTAACGATTATTTTACTTATCGACCATTAGCTGGCAAGTAAAAACCTTGAACTTAGAAAGGGTACGACACTCCCACATTGTCTTGACATAAGCTGGATCATCGGGACTAGCATTTCAAGAATATATATATGAAAAGGTTGAACATGTTGTTTCCCCAATGGTTACGGCTATAAAATACAGAAAAAATGAGGAGGTTGTTACGGAAAGACGTTTGGGCATTTGAGAAGATCATGGGACAACCATTGAGTATTGTAAGATCCGAAGTGAGGAATTTGGAGGGGACAAGCATCAAGATGACAATGAGATATGACAGTTGACAATAAGTAGTTTTTATCCGTACTTGATGCTTTGATACAAAACCGAGAGAATTTTTCATAAGCTACAACCGTGACTTCTCTAGATTGCTAATAGCCACACACTGTTAGTTAAATAAATTTTAACCAAATTAATACCCTAAAAAATATTTCATCCAGTTGGTAAATTTATGACCTCCACTGTAAAGATTAATATTTAAACATGCATGAACTGACCAATAGGATTTAGAATCTACATATTGGGTGGTTATATGGTTTTAGCTTCTACCAAAGGCAGTATGACCAAGAAAATATACTCTTAATATTAAGATTCAAAATGTTGTTAGCCGCGCAATTGCGCGGGTCACCCAGCTAGTTAGTTTTGATGATAACCAGCTCTGATTAGCTGTAAATGTGATACCACGGGTCACTGATTTGACCCAAGGATTAATACAACGAGTCACCTGTTTAACTCAAATATCGATAAGATGATGATTCGTTAGTGACTCGTAACCTGATGTAATGATGAGCTGTATGCGACTCATAAAATGATATAAAGGTAAATCACTATGCGACTCATGAAATGATATGACAATGAGTCGGTGGTGACTCGCAAAATGATATATTAGTGAATCATGAAATGATAATGATAAATCATGAACTGATAATGATAAATCATGAAATTGTATAATGAGTTCCCAAATACCAATGCTTGAACATGTAATGATGATATTGGTATGTAAAGATGCCCATTTGCAGGTGCAAATAAAATCCAATGCAAGCTGTAAATAGCTAGACTTTGATAAACGCAATGCGAGTTATAAAGAACTCTAATTTAATAAATCCAATGCGGGTCGTAAGATCCTATTTTAAGGAGTGGATGTAATTAAGCATTCAATATGATCTGAATTTAAAGTCTGCGACATGATATAATTTGAATCGCAGAGATATTGATAATAAGCCGCATAAACTAGATATGCAACCCCCGAGATTAACTCGAAGGTGAAATTTAATCTTAACTGATAAAAATAAAAGGTTGTGATAGTTGAGCATGATAGCAACTTAGCTTGTTTTTATTCTCCTCGCGTTGATGACGCGGTACGACCCGAAATAGGTGTAAGGCCGAAATTGTGCGGCGGAGCCGAAGCCGACCACATCAAGATTGAGCTATCCATTGTAAAAGTGAAGTCGACCGCAGCGACTCGTCGATGGTCAATGCAGCGGAGTAGAAGTCGTTGTCCATGGCGTGGTTGAGGTTGCCCACGGCGGACCGATGATGATTATGCCAATCTTAGAAGTCGCGTGCTGACACTTTGAGTCGCGAGCTGATGGGCTGAGCTGATCGCATCTTCCACTCTCCCCTGAATTTTTTAGGGCGTGTCCAATGTTTATTTTCCATCTAGGGCATAAGCTGGGCCCCACCGCTTGTGCTATGGCAGATTAATAGTCCAGCAATGTATAAGGTCAACTTGGGTCATAAGCTGGGGCCTGCTTGGCAGATATCTCTTTTTTTTCCAACGAACCGGGCCTTTCCTTCCCGCGAACCCTATCCATCCAGAATCCCCAATCGAAGATCTTCCGCCGGCGACCAAACCGGCGACCAAATCAGCGGCGACCTGTACGCTCGGACCGGGATCCTCCGCCGTCGCCACTGGGCATGGAGGCTCTGGTCGCAGCGGGCGGTCGCAATCGCGCCCCGGTAGCCGCTGGACGTGGCGGCCCTCGTCGCGGTCGTCGGTCGCGGACGGCTCCATGCTTCCCGGCGGGGGTGGCGGCACATGACGCTTGCCGGTGGTGCAGCGCCGTTCCTTCACCTCGAAGCTCGCTAATGAGTGCGGCCCTAGTCGCGGCCGTCGGCATCGGCCGGTTCCGCGCAGGCTGCTGGTCCTGGTGTGGCTCCTCCGCGCTGTGTGTCGCGGTGGTCGTTGCCGCTACCGCGCAGGCTGCTGGTCATGGCGGAGCTCCTCCACGCTGGGGTCGCGGTGCTCGCCGTCGCCCATGGTCTAGCTAGAGTAGGGATTTCTTTTCCATGGATGTCTTGACCTGATGCTTATTCTTTTTGAACTGTACTGTCTGTTGTCCTAAAGAATTGCTAATTCGTAATTTATTTGTTCAATACAGAGATGAAATGGATAAAATAGTTCGGTACTGATGCATCTGAAATGTTTTCTCAATACTTGCAAATGTGTTCGGGTACATAGCCATTACGAACTGGTTCATAGAAATTACATTACACACAATTCAGTACATAGGCATTACAAACTGGTTCAACTGGATTAAACTCTACTCGAAACTAAAATTGTAAAAGAAATTCTTAAACTAGGTAATACTAATCTTGCTGGTCGTTGTTGAATAATTGCCAAATATGCTCTACAAGATCTTTTTTGAGTCGTCGATGCATCGGTTGATCATGAATACGAGTGTTTATTTCCATAACAGTTGCAAAATCATGGATTGGGCCATGAGCATAGCCTTGAATTTGTTCTGAATTCCCTTGCTCATATGTGTAATCTTGGTTTATGTCATTTGCTTCTCTCTCGTCTTCCATTATCATGTTATGTGTGAGGACCCCGGATTAGCTATCCGAGATACTCGTTATGTTTCCTGCAACAATCCCGTGATCAGTCTGTTGTTGCACATAACTCGAATTGGCATCACAGAACACCCATAAATACCGAATGAATTTACTTACTTGATTGAAGCCATAACTTCAACAGGTACTTGCAGCGGAATTCACCAAAACAACGTGGAGCCCAAGTCATTTGCCAACCCTACAGGCAGCTGACTGGGAAGCGCCCTAGTTCGCATTGACGTCAAAGAATGCCCTTTTTTCTTCAAACGGCTCCTCTTCGAAATCTGGCTAAGACAATAGCCAGGGACGAAACCAATATGAGTACATTTGAATGTACTCGCAAACTACCCCCGACATGAGCGTGCAATAGCATCATTTTTTTTTATAATAAAAACCTTTATTTTGAGGAAAGAAGACTTTTAGAACTTTTTCCCATAAATCTATCTTTGTAAGAATTTTCTTTTAAAACTTTTTCCCGAAAATACAACTTTGTTGAAAAAGGTAAGAAGTCTCTTTAATAAACATTTTCCCGGAAAATCACCATTTGTTTATTTCTCCAAAACTCCTCCTTATTCGACCATAACCCTTCATGGTCATTCAATCCCAACAACCTCTTACCGGCCCTTCGGTATAGTTGCCTAAAACATTTTCCACTTTCAGATCGCAAAACTCTTCACTTCTCGACCATAGCCCGCCATGGTCAAATCATTCTCCAGCAACCTCATACCAGCCCGTCGGTAGAGTTGCAGATACAACACATCTCCATTTTATTTTCAAATCTCAAAACTTTG
This sequence comes from Poa pratensis, assembly GCA_947311845.1. NCBI lineage: Eukaryota > Viridiplantae > Streptophyta > Magnoliopsida > Poales > Poaceae > Poa > Poa pratensis. The sequence goes on from CAMZMU010000038.1 coordinate 418,356, forward strand.
CCAAAACTTGCACATGGTCAAAGCAGTTCTTTCCAACTGTCCATATCCGAGGACTCGGCTATTCGAATAGTTTTACCCTCTGCAGAGGTAGCACGCTTTTCCCACATCCATCCGATAACTCATCGTGTCCGCCACGTCCCGCCATACAAGGTGTATGCGAAGTTGAGTCACCGACCCTAGCCTGTCCTTTGCTCATGCTAGTATAGGATCCTGCCCTTATGATACTTCCCACCACACTTAACCCAGCCCGTCGGAATCTAAGTGTGAGGACTCATAGTTTTGCCCGGCGAGTTATGGTGGAACCTTCAATCCTCCTCCTTATCTTTCCATAGAGTTTGAGCGAGGACCCGGGTCAGGGGTAGATCAACACACTATCCCCTCATGCATAACGGAGTCGTCTCCGTCGATGAGGTCTCCCATACTAATATGAGCAAATTATATGACTAAGCCCTTTTCCCATAGGTGGGTAAATGTGGTCGCACAGGATATTGGTTGTTCTGTAAGTACAGGGACACAATGTGCATTTTTCATAAACATCACCATTCTCCATTTTTCCACTTCAACACCGACATCTCGGCATTCCATATCCACACAAGTATTTTCAAAGGAGTTTGGAGTAAACAATATTTTTCCCATCCTATAGTTTGGAAAAGAAATTCCAGCTAATATCTCCATATAGGGTGTCAAAATAATATACTTGTAATTTGGAAAAAGGGTTTTCAAAATCATAGCTTTAGTGGCAAACACCACATAAATCACTTTTGCTCTTTATAAGTAAAACATGTGAACCAAAATAGATGTATATAAATGCAAGCTCAGAGGATAGCTTGCCTGATTTCAGCATGATGTTCCTGGACTTCTCCTCGTTGACCAAAGAAATAAACTCTCATCCTTCTCCGATAAATCCTTTCCAAATACCACCCCGGTAGCGTTTATCTCTAGCGTCGCAACATGAAAATAAAACAACACGCAATAAGCAAACCAAACCACAAGTGGTATACAAACAAGGAACAAACCACAAGTATCCAACTAATCACTCAAGCCACAAACTAAGATCTACATTTACAAGGGCATTATACTAATCAGGAGTATAACACCACAAACATGCTAAAACATAGAGCACCAAGACATCTTCTACTAAAGGTACTTAACAACCATTTTCCCTAAACAGGAAATACTTCAGACAAAAGTTAAGCCACCAATTAATCTTTGTAATTCAAAATATCTCACCAAGCTAAGGTGGATACACTAACAAGATAGTTAAGCTAGTACTCAACTCAAAAACTATCAAGTTCATCAAGCCATACAAACATATTACCCATACCAATATGTCTAACGAATACCACTAACAGTACTAACATATTATAACCTTCTAAACAGTAATAACATGCAAACAACAGTACCACAACAATCATTAACCAGCAAGGCACACATATTAATCACACACAATATTCTCACATTAAAATAAATAAGCATAGCAATTCTTAATTACTAGAGGAAAAGTTATATAGGGAATAAAACCCTAACAAATACATGACTCCTAAGTAGCTCTCCTAATCATGCTAGCACAAATAAGGAAACACATCACAACAGTGGATTTCCACCCTACACATGCTAGGAAACACATCTATAACAATAAAGTTATAACACAACAATTAATAAAGTCCTAATAAAAATAGGCAGAAAATGCCTAAACCTTATAATTAGTACCACAGTCAATCAGTGACTCCTAAATTCAAACCAAGCTATGGATATGTTCTCCTACACATATAGAATACAAACCTATTGGATTTACTCCAAAATTCATCTCACAAAAATCTACAAAAATCACCAAAGTGCCACTGGTGTGTTTTTAAGAATGGATAGAACATTTGTTTTAGACTTCATTTGTATACAAGGCCAACAGATATGGAAAGGTATTACTTCAGGCTTTCCATAGAATTTTAGTTTGCAATTTTTGGAGTTATAAAACTGTAGATATTAAATATTTAGTGAAAATGATACTTTTCACAAGATTAATTCTAGACATCATTTAAAATTATATTTTTGCAAACAACCAGCTCTGGATGTTAAAGAAAACACATGAGAACACTACAAAATTTAAATCACTCAAATTGCTAGCACACATCAACCACAAATGAATTTAACCTCTACTGCAATTTAAACAGGAAAACAAAACAGATATTATATCTACTAAAAAAAAGGAATGGGCCAGATCTGGCCGGGCGACGCAGAAGATGGCCCAGCCGCGGCCCATGCACGCGAGGCAAACGGGTACGGCCTCCTTCTTCTTCCTCGACGCGCACCGCGGCGCGAGGAGACGAGCTGGGGCTTCGGCGGGGACGGCGTCGTCGACTCGGGCGTTCCTACGGGAAATGGCGATGTCTATTAGCTAGAGCAGAGGAAGGGGATCTCAGGGAAGCAATAATGGCGAAGAACGGTGGACGAGGTGACTCGCGAGCTTCATCGAAAGGTGGCAGCCGGAGTTGGGGAAGACAAGCTCGTGCGCGACAACGACGGCGAACTGGCACGATTCGTTCGTCGGGGAGGGAGAGGACGACGAGGCGCATCTTCAGGTGGTCTTCGATCTGCTCTGGGATGCTCCAATCGACGGCGGCGCTCGACGGCAGCCCGAGCTAGGGTTCGGCCATGGAGGAGAAAATCAGAGGGAGAGAGGGAGCTGGCGAGTGAGTGAGTGAGCGAGGACTGAGCAGAGGAGCGCCGGGGGGGCCTCCTTCTCTCCTTCGAGCCGCAGGAGAGCGAGAGGGGGGGGGGCCTGGCGAGCTCGGCCACAGGCGGACGACACGGCGTCGTCGGCCACGGGCTGCTACAGAGAAGACGGCATTTTTGCAGAACGCCCCCTGGCAGAACTTTTCCCTCTCACAACTAGGTCCTTTCCTGATTTTCTTTTATTTCTTTTAAAACCAGTAGCCTTTCAGTGATTTAATTGAGGCACTAAAACTTTTTAGAAAAATATGTAAAAATTTGAGTAGACTCCCCTTAGCATGAAGAAGCTCCACAAAATTTGGAGTGGCAAAATAAAATGTTTGGAACCACATTTGTTCCTAGGGTTTGAATAGGGCATTTTGCTTAATTTCCGATGTTGCTCCTTTAGAAATTCTAAAGCAAGTTCAAAATATTATTTTTGAACTCTTGGAACTTCCTTGACAAATATATTAGCTTTTGTATTTGTGTTTGTCAGAAACAAACACATTTGAATTGAATTAAAAGAATAAAATAGGATTTCATAGTTTTAAATAGAATTAAGTGGTAACTATATAATTTTGGGAAGGGAGGGGTATGAGAAGGAGATGGTCATCTTTTTACCTCATCCATGGAATTAATTTCATAAAGAAAATATTTGCTTGAGAGAAATAGAGAGTGAGGTAGATAGATTAATATATTAAGATCATTTCTTTAACTCATGTTCTTAATTTCTATTTGTTGAATAATTGGAGGAGTTTGTTTTAAATTTAAGTCACGTTCCAAATTTGTTGCCAAGAGTGTTTTTAATTTACTACTCTAGCACACTTGGTTAATTATACACACAAGCAACAACACAACGAGATCACATCACAACCAAGTCCACACAAGGTCAATCACAGCAATGGGAAGTAAAACACAATCATCAGTGAAACATTTCAGAAGTTTTTGTTGGTTCTGAAATTTGGGTCTTGTGAAACTAAGTTTTTCTTAGTTTCTAAATTTGGGATGTGACCGCTCTTCCCCTCTTAAAAATAAATCTCGTCCTCGAGATTTGCCCGGTGGTAACAGGGGAGTACGAAGGCACGGGTTTTGGGCTGACTACTTCCGAGGTCGTTGCTTCTTTAGCTAGGTTGCCATGTGAGATCTTGACAAATCGATGCTGCGAGGCTTTCTTTGCGGATAACTTATGTGATGAGTTCAGATCCTCGACGATAGGGTTGACTTAACGATCGAATCCGATGGATAGTCGTGGTCGGCTGTTTTCAGATACGGTAAAGTTAAAGCGCAAGGAACTAATTATTAATATGTTCTTGTATACCTACTGCAGGTCTTCCCCCCTTAAAAAGGGGTTTTTGAATGGTCATGATGAGGGTTGCATCTGGAGTTGACTTGGAGGCATTGTTCTTCTTGGGTAGCTTGAAAATCTTCGTCTTGGGTGTCATTCCTTAGTGCCTGGGGTTGGTGCAGACATCACTTCCTGATATTGTCTCCTTACGAGGGTTGCAGGTGGGGAACGCGTTGTTCTCAGGATGCATCGAGTCTGAGCACTCGACTCTCTCCGGTTTCTAGTTAGTAGAGGGATGTTATAAACTTCTAAGGGCGTCTGGACTTGCTTGGTGGTTGATGTTGTCAACAACCGGTGCTTCCGTCGTTTGATTCTTCTTAGTGACTTCCGGTAGATCTTCTTCCCGCTTTTCTTCCTTCGGCTTGGCAGGAAAAAGTCTGGTCCTGAATGGCTTCTTTGGTTCTGGGTCTTCACGAAGTTTCGCAGGGGTCTTCACAAGTAAGTTAGAGTGCACCAGAATAGTTAGGGTTTCCGGGTAAACTTTCTGGTTGAGGGGCTTAAGTTAGTTTTCAAGGGAGTTGGGTGCTATACTCCGAACATCAAACTTATTATACTTAAGATCCAGAACAACCAAATTTACATAGGCCTCTAATCTCGAGTCTTCAAAATACCATTCCAACATCTCTGGTAAGGCCACTACTATCAACTAGTTAATTGAATCATGGCTTTGCCCAAGCTAAAGTTATTAATCCACCATCATCCTCTTCGGGCATGAACCCTTTATCTAGCATCGTTCAATCTATCGGATACACATCAAACCTTTAGGCATAGTCTTCCCATTACATTCTATCTCAAAATCGTAGTGGTCCACCAATTATTTCTTGATTGATTTTTCTCCCCAAATAGGCATATCTCAATTTATCTGACTCCTTCAGGTGGTTACTTTCCCACGATCATATCATTAAAGCTAAATAAAGCATCCAACAAACATGTGATCATACCATCAAGAATTGACCCCCTTTCTAACCAAATTCAGATTTTATCTCAACACTTTTGGGCCTTGATCTCATATTCAAAGATAAAAGATCTTTCTAAGAATAATCCAAACAGAGCGTGACAAGCTCTGAAAATTTCTATCACCTAGAATGTCTTGCTACTAGACCAAGTCATATTGATTCCTAGAATCCGATAAACATTCACTTATCCCCACCAATTATTTCTTGCATACAACGATCTACTCATTTGCTAATCATCTTTGACCACTTCCTATAATTCCATAAGAATTTAGTACAAGGGTCACTTGCCTAAGAATCACCCTAAACATTCCAACACCGGAGTATTCTCTTAATCTACTTGCTTCTAACCAATCCAAACATCATTCTATTAGCAAGTGCTTCCTAAAAATCCAATAACTTTCACCTTTATTTCTAAATCTTAAATCAAGGGTCACGTCTTCTAGCTCCAGATAACCACCAATGGTTGGGGACCACAACTGGTTAGCCCCGAGTATTAATCAAATATATCTCTGTCCAAACCCAATTAATTTATCGATCCACTCCAAGTTTTCACTTCTATTCTAAACCTCAAATTTTTTATATTACCAACATCATCCACCAAATTCTGATCTCATCACTAGATTCTCAAGGGGTCCTGCTGACTAATAATCTTATAGTCCAACACTCTTATATCTTCCTAAAGTCTCCTTTCTACCAACTAGTTTTGAGTCGTCCACTGGCACCTCTTTCTTTTCTTGTTTTCGGAAATCATATCCTTGGGGAAACACTATAAATCTTCATGTGATTTTCTTACTTAGAACTTGAGTAACTCCTAAGGTATACACTCGATTTAAGAAAATTATTATTGTCCTTGATTTGAGTTCTAACATCATTTGCTTCACCCCTGTGGTGAAGGCATCCACTTAGTCCGAGCAAGCTTTCTATTAGTTAGTTGTATAAAATTGGGAGGTCTTTTATAACATCAATTGCCTTAGTCATACAAGAAGAATTTGTTAACAAGGTAGCTAGTCTTGTCATCAAACTACTTTTCATATTCCAGAGGCTGAGATGTACTGGATTATCTGACGTTCCGTTTATTTGTATATGACACTCAATTGTTTGAGCATACAAAAGCGATTTGTTAACAAGTTCATGAGGCTTGTTACCAAACTACTTCTATATAACACGAACATTAAAATATCACACTATTTCTAGAGAGATTTATAATAGTAGATTCTAATGTATGAGTTTCCAAATACTCAAGGATAGTCTGGTATATTACTTCTTGCCAACTTAAGAAATCTCTCTTCAAAGTCTCTTGTCGTAGTTCCTCCTTCTTGCGGTCTCTGAGCTCGAATCTTCATAGCAACTCTATACACTCCTTGAGTTCCTCTAGTTACCAATCCTAAATGAGTCTCCTGATGTCCTCGTCTCTTGTCAAGGCTTGCAGCCTAGAAATTAGTTGGTACTACCGTGGACTTGAGTCAGATGTTAATCTAAAGTTAGATACGATAAGTTAGTGTAGTATTCTTGTAATTTCACAAGTTAATTTTGCGGGTAAGGCTCGTGTCTTCACGAGGTTGGCGTAAAATTGCAGTTTCCTTCGAGATCTTGACGCACTTGCTCCAGATGGTGCATGAAGGCCATTATCTGATTTGCCGGTTAGGTTGCAAAAATCTCAGGCTATTGGTTAAAGATCGGGGGTCTTTTGTATCTTGCGAAACTGTCAGTTCTTATCGGGAGACGGTTTAGATAAGAGGAAAATATCTTGAAAAGATTTTCCTAAGCGGGTTTACATCTGCAACAAGGTGCAACTATGGCGAAGAGGTCAAAATTTTTTTTTTGTGGGTGGCAAAAGGAGTTTTATAAAAAAGAAATTTTGGGTTACTTTGTGTTGCCATCAAGGCGTGATTGTGAACGCACAAGAAAAACAACACCCAAACAGAGGACTCATCAACAACAACACACAACCAGAGTAAAGCACACCAACAAACAACACACAAGGTACCTTTAGTACCAACAGACGTCTAATACTCGTGGTAGTCGGGTGGTACAACCAAGGTTCCTATCAGGTTTATCCTATGGTCTCGGTTAGACATGGTTGGTGAAGTTTTCACTCTGTCGCCTTAGGCTTCAGCGGGAGGAATTGAGATTATCGAAGTTGCAACTTGAGTAGAATTGTTGATGTTGAGTTGAGGTCTTCGAAGGTCTCTTGCTTGGTTGACTTCGACAATCTTGGTATTTGCAGATCAATCACCTCGATGTGGAATGTTGAGTACTTGTGATGGAAGCTTCTGCTTGTAGGTGCTAGCTAATTAGGTCTCACTTGGGTTCATCGTCAAGTATTTTGAACAGGTAAGAGGGAGTAGAGAAATCCTTAGAAAATCTTAAAATAGAGGGATGAGTCTCGGAAATATTTGAGAAGGTGAGAGAGTGGAAGTTATTTTTGGACTTCCTTAGATAAAATATGTTTTTGGTAACAATATATTTTTAACAAAATATTTCTTTCCTAACTAACGTCCATGCTAACTAAGGTCTGTTACAGTCAGGATGGCTCTGATACCAAGTCTGTGAGGACCCCGGATTAGCTATCCGAGATACTCGTTATGTTTCCTGCAACAATCCCATGATCAGTCTGTTGTTGCACATAACTCGAATTGGCATCACAGAACACCCATAAATACCGAATGAATTTACTTACTTGATTGAAGCCATAACTTCAACAGGTACTTGCAGCGGAAATCACCAAAACAACGTGGAGCCCAAGTCATTTGCCAACCCTACAGGCAGCTGACTGGGAAGCGCCCTAGTTCGCATTGACGTCAAAGAATGCCCTTTTTTCTTCAAACGCTCCTCTTCGAAATCTGGCTAAGACAATAGCCAGGGACGAAACCAATATGAGTACATTTGAATGTACTCGCAAACTACCCCCGACATGAGCGTGCAATAGCATCATTTTTTTATTATAATAAAAACCTTTATTTTGAGGAAAGAAGACTTTTAGAACTTTTTCCCATAAATCTATCTTTGTAAGAATTTTCTTTTAAAACTTTTTCCCGAAAATACAACTTTGTTGAAAAAGGTAAGAAGTCTCTTTAATAAACATTTTCCCGGAAAATCACCATTTGTTTATTTCTCCAAAACTCCTCCTTTTTCGACCATAACCCTTCATGGTCATTCAATCCCAACAACCTCATACCAGCCCTTCGGTATAGTTGCCTAAAACATTTTCCACTTTCAGATCACAAAACTCTTCACTTCTCGACCATAGCCCGCCATGGTCAAATCATTCTCCAGCAACCTCATACCAGCCGTCGGTAGAGTTGCAGATACAACACATCTCCATTTTATTTTCAAATCTCAAAACTTTGCAAAACTTGCACATGGTCAAAGCAGTTCTTTCCAACTGTCCATATCCGAGGACTCGGCTATTCGAATAGTTTTACCCTCTGCAGAGGTAGCACGCTTTTCCCACATCCATCCGATAACTCATCGTGTCCGCCACGTCCCGCCATACAAGGTGTATGCGAAGTTGAGTCACCGACCCTAGCCTGCCTTTGCTCATGCTAGTATAGGATCCTGCCCTTATGATACTTCCCACCACACTTAACCCAGCCCGTCGGAATCTAAGTGTGAGGACTCATAGTTTTGCCCGGCGATTTATGGTGGAACCTTCAATCCTCCTCCTTATCTTTCCATAGAGTTTGAGCGAGGACCCGGGTCAGGGGTAGATCAACACACTATCCCCTCATGCATAACGGAGTCGTCTCCGTCGATGAGGTCTCCCATACTAATATGAGCAAATTATATGACTAAGCCCTTTTCCCATAGGTGGGTAAATGTGGTCGCACAGGATATTGGTTGTTCTGTAAGTACAGGGACACAATGTGCATTTTTCATAAACATCACCATTCTCCATTTTTTCACTTCAACACCGACATCTCGGCATTCCATATCCACACAAGTATTTTCAAAGGAGTTTGGAGTAAACAATATTTTTCCCATCCTATAGTTTGGAAAAGAAATTCTAGCTAATATCTCCATATAGGGTGTCAAAATAATATACTTGTAATTTGGAAAAAGGGTTTTCAAAATCATAGCTTTAGTGGCAAACACCACATAAATCACTTTTGCTCTTTATAAGTAAAACATGTGAACCAAAATAGATGTATATAAATGCAAGCTCAGAGGATAGCTTGCCTGATTTCAGCATGATGTTCCTGGACTTCTCCTCGTTGACCAAAGAAATAAACTCTCATCCTTTCCGATAAATCCTTTCCAAATACCACCCCAGTAGCGTTTATCTCTAGCGTCGCAACATGAAAATAAAACAACACGCAATAAGCAAACCAAACCACAAGTGGTATACAAACAAGGAACAAACCACAAGTATCCAACTAATCACTCAAGCCACAAACTAAGATCTACATTTACAAGGGCATTATACTAATCAGGAGTATAACACCACAAACATGCTAAAACATAGAGCACCAAGACATCTTCTACTAAAGGTACTTAACAACCATTTTCCCTAAACAGGAAATACTTCAGACAAAAGTTAAGCCACCAATTAATCTTTGTAATTCAAAATATCTCACCAAGCTAAGGTGGATACACTAACAAGATAGTTAAGCTAGTACTCAACTCAAAGACAATCAAGTTCATCAAGCCATACAAACATATTACCCATACCAATATGTCTAACGAATACCACTAACAGTACTAACATATTATAACCTTCTAAACAGTAATAACATGCAAACAACAGTACCACAACAATCATTAACCAGCAAGGCACACATATTAATCACACACAATATTCTCACATTAAAATAAATAAGCATAGCAATTCTTAATTACTAGAGGAAAAGTTATATAGGGAATAAAACCCTAACAAATACATGACTCCTAAGTAGCTCCCTAATCATGCTAGCACAAATAAGGAAACACATCACAACAGTGGATTTCCACCCTACACATGCTAGGAAACACATCTATAACAATAAAGTTATAACACAACAATTAATAAAGTCCTAATAAAAATAGGCAGAAAATGCCTAAACCTTATAATTAGCACCACAGTCAATCAGTGACTCCTAAATTCAAACCAAGCTAGGGATATGTTCTCCTACACATATAGAAGACAAACCAATTGGATTTACTCCAAAATTCATCTCACAAAAATCTACACAAATCACCAAAGTGCCACTGGTGTGTTTTTAAGAATGGATAGAACATTTGTTTTAGACTTCATTTGTATACAAGGCCAACAGATATGGAAAGGTATTACTTCAGGCTTTCCATAGAATTTTAGTTTGCAATTTTTGGAGTTATAAAACTCTAGATATTAAATATTTAGTGAAAATGATACTTTTCACAAGATTAATTCTAGACATCATTTAAAATTATATTTTTGCAAACAACCAGCTCTGGATGTTCAAGAAAACACATGAGAACACTACAAAATTTAAATCACTCAAATTGCTAGCACACATCAACCACAAATGAATTTAACCTCTACTGCAATTTAAACAGGAAAACAAAACAGATATTATATCTACTAAAAAAAAAGGAATGGGCCAGATCTGGCCGGGCGACGCAGAAGATGGCCCAGCCGCGGCCCATGCACGCGAGGCGAACGGGTACGGCCTCCTTCTTCTTCCTCGACGCGCACCGCGGCGCGAGGAGACGAGCTGGGGCTTCGGCGGGGACGGCGTCGTCGACTCGGGCGTTCCTACGGGAAATGGCGATGTCTATTAGCTAGAGCAGAGGAAGGGGATCTCAGGGAAGCAATAATGGCGAAGAGCGGTGGACGAGGTGACTCGCGAGCTTCATCGAAAGGTGGCGGCCGGAGTTGGGGAAGACAAGCTCGTGCGCGATAACGACGGCGAACTGGCACGATTCGTTCGTCGGGGAGGGAGAGGACGATGAGGCGCATCTTCAGGTGGTCTTCGATCTGCTCTGGGATGCTCCAATCGACGGCGGCGCTCGACGGCAGCCCGAGCTAGGGTTCGGCCATGGAGGAGAAAATCAGAGGGAGAGAGGGAGCTGGCGAGTGAGTGAGTGAGCGAGGGCTGAGCAGAGGAGCGCCTGGGGGGCCTCCTTCTCTCCTTCGAGCCGCAGGAGAGCGAGAGGGGGGGGGGGCCTGGCGAGCTCGGCCACGGGCGTACGACATGGCGTCGTCGGCCACGGGCTGCTACAGAGAAGACGGCATTTTTGCAGAACGCCCCTGGCAGAACTTTTCCCTCTCACAACTAGGTCCTTTCCTGATTTTCTTTTATTTCTTTTAAAACCAGTAGCCTTTCAGTGATTTAATTGAGGCACTAAAACTTTTTAGAAAAATATGTAAAAATTTGAGTAGACTCCCCTTAGCATGAAGAAGCTCCACAAAATTTGGAGTGTGAAAATAAAATGTTTGGAACCACATTTGTTCCTAGGGTTTGAATAGGGCATTTTGCTTAATTTCCAATGTTGCTCCTTTAGAAATTCTAAAGCAAGTTCAAAATATTATTTTTGAACTCTTGGAACTTCCTTGACAAATATATTAGCTTTTGTATTTGTGTTTGTCAGAAACAAACACATTTGAATTGAATTAAAAGAATAAAATAGGATTTCATAGTTTTAAATAGAATTAAGTGGTAACTATATAATTTTGGGAAGGGAGGGGTATGAGAAGGAGATGGTCATCTTTTTACCTCATCCATGGAATTAATTTCATAAAGAAAATATTTGCTTGAGAGAAATAGAGAGTGAGGTAGATAGATTAATATATTAAGATCATTTCTTTAACTCATGTTCTTAATTTCTATTTGTTGAATAATTGGAGGAGTTTGTTTTAAATTTAAGTCACATTCCAAATTTGTTGCCAAGAGTGTTTTTAATTTACTACTCTAGCACACTTGGTTAATTATACACACAAGCAACAACACAACGAGATCACATCACAACCAAGTCCACACAAGGTCAAACACAGCAATGGGAAGTAAAACACAATCATCAGTGAAACATTTCAAAAGTTTTTGTTGGTTCTGAAATTTGGGTCTTGTGAAACTAAGTTTTTCTTAGTTTCTAAATTTGGGATGTGACATTATGCATGATAATACAACCATACATAATATCAGCAAGATCTTCCCTATGCCACATACGCACAGGTGCACGTACGATGGCCCAACATTTTTGCAGAACCCCAAACGAGCGCTCTACATCTTTCCTGCAGCCCTCTTGCCGTTGTGCGAACAACTTATCCTTGTCAATTTGGGGCAGCGGAATTGTCTTGACAAATGTTGCCCACTCTGGATAAATTCCATCCGCTAGGTAGTATCCCATATTGTATTCTGTCCCATTTGCATGAAATTGGACAGTTGGAGCTCTCCCTTGTAGCAATTGCGTGAACAAGGTTGACTGATTCAACACATTGATATCATTGTTTGAACCAGCTACACCAAAGAAGGCATGCCATATCCAAAGGTCGGCTGAGGCTACTGCTTCTAACTTGATAGTTGGACCTTTTTTATCACCACGTTGAAATTGTCCCCTACATCCTATTGGACACATTTCCCATTTCCAGTGCATGCAGTCCACACTACCTAGCATCCCTGGGAATCCACGTGCCTCCCCTTCTTGAAGCAACCGTTGAATATCATGACAATTAGGCCTTCTGAGATACTGCTGACCAAATATGTGCCTAATTCCCCTAACAAAGTTGAGCATGCAATCTATAGCCGTGCTCTCTGGAATACCAAAGGATTTGTCCATAAGGTCAGCAGGTGTTCCATAGGCTAACATTCTGTGTGCAGCTGTGCATTTCATTATGGGGGATAGACCCACCTTGCCGAAGGCATCTCTCCTTAGCCTAAAATATGGGGACGAGTGACCAAGGGCTTGAACAATGCGTGAAAAGAGACCCTTTCTCATGTGGTACCTTCTACGAAAATGATAATCGGTGTACATTGGATTTTCAGAAAAATAGAGAGCAAACAATCGATTGTGGTCACTTTCATGATCTCTGTCAAGGTACCTCCGTGTGTAGCTCCTTCGGCCATTAGGTTCACCATTTAACCGTGCCTCAAGTTGAGCTTCAATCTGGGCAGTAAGTTGAGCCTCCACTAGGTCTTCTTCCATCAGCTCTTCAAGAACATCACTGCCAATGCTGTCATCTGAGTTGTTGCTCTCTTATTGGGACTCCTGAGACATTTCTATGAAGAGGAGTTACTATGTTGGATGTGCTGCTATCTGAACTACTTCTTGCTGTATATATAGATGGAAATGTGCAACAGCTAGTTTTCTAACAGCTCTATTCCAACAGCTAGTTTTCTAACAGCTCTATTCCAACAGCTCTTTCTGAAAATGTCAGCTTTCCAGCACAGCTAAGACTGTGCTTCCAACTTGGCTATTTTCGAATTTATTCTGTAATGCAATTTTATCTTTTTCTAATGTTTCCTGGGGCTCAAAATGCATGTTATTAATAATATTTGAATCCTTTTGTGCAGGAAGATAATGTTGAACTAAATGCGTGGGTATAGCTCTGAAGATGTTTGTTCTTATTTGTCAGCATGTAAGTTTGGTTTTCCCACTTTATTGCAAGCACATAAAACTGATACAATGGCATTACAAGAATTGAAAGACCTAACTAAATAGTTCTAGCTGAAGCTGCTCTAACACTTGATTATATCTTTTAAGCCTTGCTTCATCAAAATCTGAAGTATCCTTCTCCATCAAATCTAAGTACCTCTCCATCTTGCGCATACGTGTCTTCTCTTTTGATGCTTCTGCTACTGCAACCTGTGCATGCGCTTTCTTTGACATAGCTTCGTGATATAGCCTCATGTTCTCGCATGGCTCATCGACCAAATTTTTATCTTTTCCTTTTCGTCTTGCTTTTGCTGACTTTTGCCCCTCTGGACGCTTTTCTCGGATAGGATATGTGTCTTCTCCTTCTTGGTTGCTTGATGAGTATGCTCCAGATTCTGAAATTTTTGTCCTCTTACTATGTTCACCTTTACCTTTGCCCAAATAAATATTTCGCCATTTTGGATTATCCTTGACAAGTTCCCACAAATACTCCATTGCGAAAGCTTTCTGCTTGTTTTCATTTTTGTACCACTCACGGGTTTTCGTCATCAGCATCTTATCACATTGCCCACTGCTATAAGTATTCTTTGCTCGCTCATAAACCCCATTGAAAGCTGTAACAAGCTTCATCACAGTAGTCCAATGGCTCTTGCATTGCTTGGCAGTCCTAATTATTGCATCTGTAGGCCTATTCTTGTTAAATTCTTCATGAACACTTGCCCAGTAGAAATCTGACTTCTTTGCATTGCCACGAACACAATCATTGGAATTGGCTAACCATGAACTAGCAAGCCGCTTATTCTCTTCATCATTCCAATTGAGGCGCGCTCCTCTTCTTGCATCTTCCTCTGGACTAGTAGCATCTGAATCTTCTTCTTGTGCAGCTTCCTCTTCAAGGCTTGTCTGTGGAGGAGCTGAGCCTTGTCCTTGCGAGTGTGCGCTGCCAAAACCTCGGATTGAAGGTGGTGGAGGATACGGATGGGGTGATCCATGAATACCTGCAGCTCGAACAGCTCCAACTGGTGAGTTCGAAAAATCTTGTTGCAGCATGCTTTGAAAGCTTGGTGTAGGTAGACCATATGGATAGTTGTTTGGAGGGCCAAATGGGTGAAGATTGTGAAAGAAATGAGAGGGTGGACTATCCTGGGAGTATTGAGATTGTGGCATGTTCATGGAATATTGATTCGGTGAGTATTGAGGTGGTGAATAGCCTGGGGAGTGGGAGTAGCTATGGGGGTATTGGGATGCTGGGATGTTGACATGATCTGAATGAGCATTTGTGGAATTTGGACTCTTGTTTCGGTAGTTTTTGTGTTGTGCATCCATGGCCTGAACTAGGGTTTGAAATGTTCATGAACTGCTACTTCAGATGTGTTCAATCTCTCTTTTTATAGGTAACGTTGCAGCCATGGGGAGGAAGAGATCGAAGAAAGCAACGGTCTCTTTGCTATCGCTACAGTGAACAAGCTGAGGCCAACGTCTCTTTGCTGGTACAGTGGAGAAGCTGAAGGCAGCGGTTAATTTGTGGACAACGGTCACATGTGAATAGTGTAAAGCAAGTCAGAGAACAGTGATTTTTATTGTATTATATTGCCTGTGGTCGGGCTATACCGGTATGGCTGGGTCTTAAGATTTTTGGGCTATGGTCGGGTGCTACTATGTATAAGACCGGGTCTTAAGCTCACTTTATTGCTTAAGACCAAGGCTTATTTCTACATTGGAGACGCCCTTACATGAGCTGTTTTCACTGCACGCATGGTCATGTGACGAGTAAACAATATTCAATTATTTTTCATTTCCTTTCTTGGAACTTGAACCAACATGGGTTTGTACGTAGCCTTGGCCGCTCTTCCATGACGAGCTAGCAAACCAATTTGCTTCTCTCCTTCCTGAAGTTGTTGCCTTGATCCGAAGTACTCCTTGTCCGCTCTGCGGCTTTGACGGCGCAATCAGGGCTTGTCTCTTTTCAGCGTGATATTTGTGCAGCCGTGTCCACATCGTAGTCGGTGAACAGGCACTTGATGAAATTTGCTTCTTCTTGTCAAATTTAAGCCGCGGGAGCCGGCGATGATCGTGATAACTGAGCTACGCATGCTGATGGATTGAAATGATGGCATCTTCACGTGGCCTTGCCCTGAATTGCATGTACGTGCCAGGAAGAGGTAGTCTAGGTTTTCTCTTAGCCATCAGCTGATGCACGCCATTCAGATGTTTCTTTTATTTCTTCATTATTCCCTTGACCCTTGAGTCGTTGGGCTACAACCTTGATAGATCATGTGTCCCTTGGCTCCTTGCGTGTGAAATTCTCGTACATGATGTCTCTACAAGCTACCAGCTCCGATCACTTCTTTCCTCCTTTGATAACTTTCCTCGATCCATGTGTGATTCTTGATAACATGAAGTCGCGCCATGTAATTTAGTAGCGACTCGAATTGATTTCTTCTTCTTTTTTCAAAACTAGCTGGGTGACCCGCGCAATTGCGCGGCTAGCAACATTTTGAATCTTAATATTAAGTGTATATTTTCTTGGTCATACTGCCTTTGGTAGAAGCTAAAACCATATAACCACCCAATATGTAGATTCTAAATCCTATTGGTCAGTTCATGCATGTTTAAATATTAATCTTTACAGTGGAGGTCATAAATTTACCAACTGGATGAAATATTTTTTAGGGTATTAATTTGGTTAAAATTTATTTAACTAACAGTGTGTGGCTATTAGCAATCTAGAGAAGTCACGGTTGTAGCTTATGAAAAATTCTCTCGGTTTTGTATCAAAGCATCAAGTACCGGTAAAAACTACTTATTGTCAACTGTCATATCTCATTGTCATCTTGATGCTTGTCCCCTCCAAATTCCTCACTTCGGATCTTACAATACTCAATGGTTGTCCCGTGATCTTCTCAAATGCCCAAACGTCTTTCCGTAACAACCTCCTCATTTTTTCTGTATTTTATAGCCGTAACCATTGGGGAAACAACATGTTCAACCTTTTCATATATATATTCTTGAAATGCTAGTCCCGATGATCCAGCTTATGTCAAGACAATGTGGGAGTGTCGTACCCTTTCTAAGTTCAAGGTTTTTACTTGCCAGCTAATGGTCGATAAGTAAAATAATCGTTACATGATGTCGCATCGCAACTGGCACCCAGACATAGGGTATAACGGCTGCTTTGTTACGACACTGTCTTTGGAAATCGGTCTCACTTATTTACTTTGATTACTATTTTTGTCCATAATGCTAGAAGCAGTTGACATCGCCACCGTGGTACTCGTTTTTTTTCAAAGAGCAAAATGGCTATATCTTTGAGCTTTCAGATCCTATATTTGATAGATGATAAGTCTTTTTTTGTTGAAAAAAATGGAGACGATCCTTATTTCTCACACTGTCAATGTTGCATACAGATCAATTCTTTTGGCTTGTATATAATTGCTCTTCTAATTTTTCTGTAGTGCTCTTGCACTTTTACATGTCTCAATATTTTCTCCCTCTGATCTCCGGATTTACGGACGACAAACATATGTATAATTTCTTAACTAAAGATTTAAAACAACTAACCTATTGTTTTGAGCAAACAGAAAAAAGGCAAGAAGCATAAGTCACCTGACATTCTCCAAAAATATTTGGCTGAAGTTATATCGTGATGTATTCTGCAACCCATTACCAAAAATATATCTTACACCTGATGAAATATATAAACACATGCTGAGCTAAGGATGCTAGCCGAAGTATCTGCAATTTTATGATCATTCAGAAATCTGCGAGCAAGGCAAAAAGTTGTTTGTTAGGAAATCAAATGGCATCATTAGTGGACCTATTGTAAAACAACAGAATATAATCGAACAACCGATCAACTTACACGTAGAATTCCTGCAGCTGGTCAAGTCTTTGTTGGCTGCAACCTACTCCAAAAGCCTTTTATCTAAACAATAACGTTAGACTCAAAGTAGAATATATGTATGTCGACTCCAAATAATCACGTACTAACTCAAACTGCTGACCGACTGACTCCATAATTGGAGTCCGAACTCCAACTTCACCATAGATGGTGGCCAGGATCAAGCACGATAAGAAAGATTGAAGTTCGCGCTGCTCGTAATACCGTAGATGAAAATCTGATGCTTTCTCCTGCTAATTTCTTGCATACCTAGTTTGACGTGTATTAGAGTCCTCCATCTAAGCGATTGGAACCCTCCGGCATCAGCGACGTCGCCGGCATGCATGCATCTCTGGCTCCTGCCACATCGCTGGCGGCCGGCCGCGTCGTAGTTTAGAATCAGTTCTGTATTGCATTATGATCTTTGATGTTGTACACAACGGTAGGGTGCAGACTCGCAGCCTGTGAATCAATGAATCCATGGTGCAGGGTGCAGACTGGCAGCCGGCGAATCAATGAATCGATAGTGGCCATCAGGTGCTTCCTAGATAAGATATGATATTAGAAGACAAACTTGATTGTTTTGCGATTAAACTAAGAATAAATTAATGGTTGTAACATCTCCATCGGAGAAACAAAGTATATCAGTTTTCCTACTCAAGGAAAGGTAGAATTTTCAGTACTTATACAGAAAAGAAACTATAAATACAAATCGTGAACAAACTATGCCTAGACGAACAAACAACTGAGCAAACATTACTCATCCAAAAAAACATATTAAATGTTTTGCATATATTAACCAACGACCCCATTGTTTACATAAATATGAATCCTCTAGTATGTGTATAGCCTCCAGGTGTAGATAACACTTTCCCAACTGCAGACTAAGTTGACACCATTCTCTCAGGAAACTACTACCCGAAAGTACAGTATCCATCTTTTTTATGTAAATTTTTATTGCTATTGTGACTTTGCACCAGCAGCATGCACAGAACCTACCTATTCATCTCCAATAGCACATAAACATGTTGCTCCGATTTTTTTGTATGTTTTTCTATATGAACCCATTTATTCCCGAAATAAAGAGTGAATGTATTTTTGTTAGTGCCAAAAATAGCAGAAGTATTTCTGCATGTAGTGTATGGATCCCATTAGACAAATAACTCAACTCATTATATTTCATAGAAGGGAGAGAATATTCCTCAAAAAGATGTGTCCAACAACTATTTTTTTAACGATATAAAGGTGAGAATGAAAAGCATAATTGCATTTCATAGTCTATATTTGCTAACATGCATGAACGGTACCAGTTAATGAGAAAATAGTTAGCATTGTAATATATTTAATCTTATCATCTCACTAATGGAGAAACAGAGGTAAAGTTCGCTTTGAAGGGTTGGGCTGATGCTTATGGGGTAGTTATTCTACCAAGGAGGCAATTTGTAGCTATCAGACTGAGTAGATTTTTCTAAATGTGAATAGGAATTTGACTCAGCTCCATTTGCCAACCTTACAGATGTAATGATTATGACGAAACATATACCTAAGATGTTTAGATTGCGGGATGCTTCGATGATTTGCTCAACAATGAAATATGGACAGGGGTACAACGAACATCTAAATTCCAAGATTAGTCATGTATAGTGGAATCGTTTTTTTCCTATTAAAATGTGATAAAACTCACGCGTCAGAGTCAGAAGAACAAATTAAATCCAATAAGTATATTATTGGACTCTCTTCAACATATTTATATTATTATAAAACTTTTAGTATCCATTGCTGATTGCAAACAACACCAAAAGTTCACTTACCCCTCAAATCCTTGCAATGCTTAGTCTTTTGAAGGCACACATATATATCTAAATCTTTAGGCAGAAGCTAAGAAAAAGGTATTACAACCATGTCCTACAAATTGGCATAAAAAAATAAGAACCGCCAGATGATGAACAAATTTGCTTAGGCCCCCAAAAATCATGCATATCATGTGTGATATTTAATTAGGTATAGCCATAAAGTCATTAAATCGATTAACCTGATGTTTGAATTGATTAGGCTTTAACATAAAAACACAAACTTGCACCCTACCCGTATGATATGGATGATGAGTATTGAAAGGCACATAAACAAAATTCTAATTTTAACTTGTATGTAACTCGTTGCCATGGTGCTGTGGTCCCAAATCAAGTTATCTTAATAGCCCTCCAAACTTAATTATATATGAAAGGGAAGATCGTTTTACCTATATATTCTCATATAGAGCATATTAATACCTCCAAGATTTCGCCTGTCATTAATATATCACCTGAAAAATATTTAAACAAATATTCTCATTATGATCTGCTGTCATCTATTTCTGAACGAACGTTTTTGTAAAATAAGAATAAGAGTTTGGGTGGACTGTAGAAGGAGAAAATTAAATGAAGAATCGTACCATGGACTATGCAGCTGACCTGAGCTAGCCATAGTTGTGCCTGCGTGCCATGAGTATATTAGATAGCCTTTACGTACGCACATGAGTAAATTAGATGGCAGAGGCAAGGATCGTAGGTAGTCACCTGTTGTCTGGGCCTTGCAGTTCACGGCGAACTCGTCCGAGACCAACGCCGGCGTGCAGCTCCGGGGCTCATTCATCCGGGTGCCCTTGGCTGCCGCACCATGCCGGCCGGCGCCGTCTCGTCCGCTACATGCCCACGCGACGCTGCCCACTTCCGAGGCCAAGAGCGCACGCAGTTCTTGGTGCACATCCACGTCAACGCCGTCCAGTTCGGCAGTCCGACGCCTGCGTCGAGTAGCCGCGCGTGGTCGCAGTGGTGTACGTCTCCGTGAAGGCCGGCTAGTATGATACCGGTGACCCGGTGTTCTATGGACGAAACATCAAGAATCAATATGCAACGATAGGCGACGCACCATGCTTTGAAGAGCAGACACAGATTCAACTTGAAGCGTACGGCCGGACGATGACTTTTTCTATCTTCTTTCGATCCACTGGACGTGCTAAGGTCGATGCTCCATATATATTGGCTGTGTTTCTATCGAATCATCTGCCGAGTTTGTATTTGATGGGATCGTCATGGACGCCGGTATGCATCGCTGCCGTGTCGTCGATTCGCCAGTATGCATCGATGTCGTGCCGTCGATTCGCCGGAGTTGTACTTGATCGTCATGGCCGCATGGCATCACGCAATAGTTCCATATTGAGCAGTGCAATCTGTATACGTTTCTTTTCAATCAGGCGTACATAGAAATCAATCAGGACTCCATGCCGTGCACGACGGTGAATCATCCATAACGTGTTGTGGGATGAGGGTGAATCTAAGCCGTTGAGTTATCTTAACTTTAGAGCGATAAATCTTCACCGTCGATTGTTTGTTGTTTTAATTATATAATAGATAGATAGGGAGCAGGCGCGTCGGAGTATCACTTTCCATGCAAGGCAAGGCCAATTACCAGATCGATTTATTTATTCCGTTGCATGTGAGATCTACATGCAACGTAATCAATCTTTCCTTCCTCGTTTTCCTTTGTGCGACTCAAACAGGTATTAGCTGGTATACAATTCTTTACCGACTCGAGCTAAATACTGCTGGGCTTTTGGCTTTTTCTATCAGAGATTTGATTTCCTTTAATGATGCGCCGATTGGATGTTTTCCTTTTTAATTTCGCGAACTCGCGATAGACACAAAACTTGCTCCAATGCGTGAGCCACCGACGGAGATCCAACCGTTGGAATTGGCTCAAATTTGTTGGGGTGCTGCGGGATTGTATTCCGCAGGGTTTCACCGGAGGGATCTTCGAATTTATGTCTGAGTCGACCTCGGTAATTGTTTTCCCAAAGTCGCGCGGAGTTCCGTCAGTTTTGGATAGGGCTTCAGTGTTTGAGTTGGCCAGGGAGATCCAGCCGTTGGAATTTGATGCGCTTTTAACAGCTGCTGGACAACTCGATTGCGCATCTTTCCACCGAAGGGATCGTCAAGATGAGTTCCGAGTCGCCGTCGGTGGTGTCCGCAACATGGACGTTTACTGCTGCCTTGTAGTTTTGATGTAGATCTTGATACCGCCGAGTCGCTCGAATCGGCGTGGCGATAAAGTGGCCAAGATTGTTGAAATCGCCGAGCTTGAATCGACGACGAGATCCTCTGGCTCTTGACCGCAGGCCCCACGGTGGGCGCCAACTGTCGTGGGTTTGTCACGTCAGATGTCATGTATGACTTCGTAGGTGTGGGATTACGCGAGTCAATCGTCTCCGAGCTTGGAATCGCAGGAACAAAGATGAACACAGATTTACCCAGTTTCGGCCCCTCAATGTGAGGTAAAGACCTACTTCCTGCCTACTCTAGATTGGTATTGATATGATATATGAGGTGTTTACAATGGAGGCGATCCGATCTCAGTACTCGCCGTATGAACTAGGGTTTGAGGGCTTGATAGCTTGTCCTTGTCTAAGTCCTGCGAGTCGTCTTTATATAACTAGAGGCTCGTCAGGTTACAATGATATTACTTAGAGACTACTCTTCGTGCCTTCCAAGTTAAGTTATCTCCAATCTTCTGGATCCTTCTTACACCATGTTGCGACTCTTCGTGTAAGCCCAATGGTGGTGCGATTGTGAATAAGTCGCGCTTTGCTTGAATAAGCCGCGGGATCATTATTCCCCCGACACCAACTGATGAGGATAAATTTCATGACTATGTGGTTACCTTTATACTACGTTTTGCTTTTAACTATGTACCCATCTCTCAGGCAGTACATTCCTCCAGACGTTGTACACGGATGCATGTGCCTGAATAACGTCATTGGATAGCCTGTTTTTCTGTTAGAGGGCCCTTGACATTCTTATTCAAGGCGAGTAATTAATTGTGGATGAATATTGTATTGCCTTCCAAGGTGAAACCCGTAATGACTATGTTCTTCATTCATTACTTTTTTTCTTAGTCACTTGTAATATGACTATGTAATCTGTACTGCAGTAACTTGTGAGGTATATATGTTCAGCTCCGACGTAGTTACAGCATACAAAACAGGGTGCAGCTAACACTGGCAAAGAAAGATGCAAGTACGAGGAGCCACCTTAGAGGCTGTGTAGTCTGCTGACTACACAGTTTTTTGGGCAATACAAGCAAAACATTGCACGAATAATAATAAAAATATTATAAATACGTGTATTTGACTACACAACTTCATATTGACTACACAGAGTTGAAATTCTAGCTCCGCCACTACAAGGACACACTCCATCCGACTCAGAATTTGAGATCATTCGAAGGGGTAGCTATCTGAAGTGTCCATGTATTTAACTGTTAGATTGTATTCCATCAGAGTTGCAGAGGTTTTCATCGGCCCTTTTCGTCGGAGTGGGAACGATTTTGATTCGTGGCGGAGGAATTTTTGTGGCAGTATAAGTCTAGGCAAGGCTGGCCCACCTATCCGAAAGGTCGGCTCAATTGATCGTCGACCCACCTGTCTGAAATGTCCAATAATTTCGCGCTCGTGCGAGCACGAACTGGCGGGACGAAATTTTGAACATTCAAAATGTCCCTTCTATCCATTGGTGTGCAGCACTGTCAATCCTGAACCCGGGGTGGGTGAAGGGTATTGAAGTAATTGTGACTCAATGTGTCGTAACATGCCCTCCCTACCATCACCCCAGTCGAGCCTCATTCCCTATTTTCCCCCAAATCGACAAACCCTAGATCTACCTCCGGCCGCATTCACCTCCTTCCGCCAGCTTCGTCTCCCTCCCATTCGCGGACACATCGTCGCCACGGTTCGGCCACACCCTGTCCGTTCTACATCCCGGGTCAAATCGTCTCCCTCATCGCCTCCGCCCGCCTTCCTTCGCAGGCATAGTCGTCTCGCTGGCCATGGCAAGAATCAGCCATTTGATATCGGGTATAATATTTTGTCGCACTCAGTTAATTCTATTGTTTCCTTGTGTGCGACTGCTTGATCAATTAGCTAGATGTTGGGTCAACTTCCTGATATCCTGATGGATCTCTATTATGTTGGTTGCAGGTATATTTGTTGAAGTGTATAAGTGGATTGTCTGGCCCTTTCCAACAGATCGGTCTTTTCGAATGGTGGTCATCGCATGAAGCTTGACAATATTAACCGTGTACTTCTGCTTCATTTTTTATTTTTCTTCATCACACACACACACATCGTAATCCAAGTTGCATGTCTGTGTTTAGGAACATTACTCAGTTCTGACAGGGCGCAAGCCCTGGCAAGAGGGCGGCAACCTAGACCAACTGATATTAATAATGACATTGGAGGCTTATCAGGTAAGGTTTCTGCTTCATTTTTCTTTTTCTTCACACACACACACACGCACACATCCTAATCCAAGTTTCATGTTTGTGCTTATGAACAACATCTCTAAGTCATGTCAGGCTGCAAACTCTATTAAAAGACACAAGAGAGTGGCAACATATACCAGCAGATAGGAATAGTAACAGTGTAGGCTTAGCAGGTAAGGGCAACAAGAGAAAACTACCATCTCGTCGAATATATGGAGATGACAACCATGTCGGCTTTCATACCGAGCTACCTCAGACCTCCCCTGCTCTGTCAACAGCTAAGGTGCTTCATCCTCCTCATGGTGCCTTGATTTACATATTGTTGTCATGCTCGCTTGATTTATCTAGTGTTATTCTACTTACCAGGACAACAGGACCAATTGCTACAAGATGCCTGCAAAGCTATATCCAGTTGGAATCTTGAAGAAGTCGCAGGAAAACAAGGGAACTTTAACATCTAAGCCAGCCGATGGAGATGATGATCTTGGCTCTATTTATCATGAGAAACACTCGCCTCCCCTCTCGACAGCTAAGGTTCTAGTTTCTCCATCTGTAATGCGATATTGTATATGCGGTTGGACTGTGTATGCCAGTTTATTTGTTGGCATACTTGCTTCTTTGATCCATTTTTTGTTGTCTTGTGCTTCAAAGGGACCAGACAAATATCATCCGTCCTGTCCTGCCTTATTTATATATGTTGATTGATAGCGAATGCCAGTTAATTATTTTTGTGCTCCGCTGATTGATCCATGTTGTGCTTCTAGCAGCGTACAAAGAATCGCACTGCAACCAATATATTATGCCCTAACCAGATGCCTCCAGATGGAACAACGGCCAAGTCTTGCATGTGCACTAGATCATCGCCAGAACTGCACGATGTTGTACATCAGTTGGATGATGTTTTAGATGAAACTAGTTATAGAATACTTACAGCAGAATTTAAACGAGGTGAATCGGATCAGCATCTTAACCCTCCGTCCGTCGAAGGCAAGTTCTTACAAGCATTTAGTTTTGCTTTTGCTTTCATGATGAACCCACACTGACTGCCTCCATTGTTTGTAGATAATGATGCTACACAGAAAGGTATTACAGGCATCGAAGTCACTGTCAGGATGGATGCCAACAATGACATGTTTGACGAAGACTATGACAGCGACGAGTCTGATTCCTCAACTCAGACTAGCAATTGGGCTGATGGCTTGTTTATTAAATTCCATTTTAGGTACGTACCATCTTGTATAAGCTTTTTGTGCAAATTGTTGATTTCATAGGTCGCTATGAACAGTCATCCGCACTGAATGCAATATTTTTTCCAGATCTGTTAAAATGTTGTTTTTTTCATGCGGATAACTAGGCGGAGCATTACCAAACAAGCGCATCTAACTTTTAGACATAATCTTTACTTTTGTAGGTTTCGTCAGTAATCTGGAGCCGCGCATCAGCCCTCTGTAGCCATAGTGAACTGGAAACAGAGAAGAGCAGAAGTGCAGACCTACAGGATTTTAGAAACACCCGGCTACATCAAATTATGGTAGAAGAGACGTCGGCTGTCATGGATAGAAGGATTAAGTAGTTCACCAGGTTCTATGTGGAGGAAAGGTAGAAATCTGACCCAGATCTGATGGTGAACTGTTTGTGCAATGGTGCACAGTTGAACTGTTAATTTGTTGGCGTGAGGTTGTACATTGATGGTGCCTTTGTGCATGGTGACCTCTCATCAAATGTTATGGAAAATGCACTGGCTACGGTACCTTTGGGATCAAATTGTAATAATCATTCCTGTAAATATGATTATTAATGTATGCGTGTGCTTCCTTGTTGGACGGTTCATTTGTGCTATATTTATTATTGGGCCAAACGTGTTACCTCTGAAATGGGCCTCGTAAACGGCCCAGTGTTATATTGGGCTGTAACCCATTGTTTGTATGGTCCATATGGGGCCACAAATCCATCCTGGCCCAGAGTAATCGGGCTACGCGTCATATTGCTACTGGGCCTGATTTAAAGGAATCTTTTTGTGACAGTTTCAAAAGGCTACGCGTCACCACGCTAGAGGACCACGTGTCAGCACGTTAGAAGGCCACGCTGCGCCTTTTAGTTGCGCCACATGTCGACCTCCAATTTGCTGTATGATAATACACGTGTCGGATCCGCAAGACGCCACTAGGCGAGCTTCAATTGGGACACTTGTCGACCATATATTTGAGCACGTGTCACCTTCCTACTGCGCCACGTGTTCGTCTTTTAGTGGACCACGTGTCCTCGTTTGATTGGGCCATGAGCGATCATGTGATTGGTACAGATGTCGCCATAATGTTGGTGCAGATGGCATGAATAGTAGTATACACGTGTATGTCTACCATTGGTACATGTGTCGGCATCTGCAAATGCCTCGTGTAAGAAGGTCATGAAGCCACGTTACGCATGACGTCACGCTAGATGACAAGATTGACGTCACCCGCCGTCCTGACAGGTCAATCATTGGTCTGACACAAGTGCCGCCACTTCTCCGGCAAGGGGACAGCCAAGGGTGACGTTATTTTTCGTCACGGTCAATTGGGCCAGGCGGGCCTCGGGCTGGGTCTGGCCGTCACGGATCCAAGACGGTTCGGGAAATCCGTCTCGGAGTTCATCTATGACGCACTTTCGACCACGATCGACAGATCCGTCGTAGGAGAGCGTTTACGACGGATATTTGACTTTTCACCATGAACTCATTCCGTGGTTGAAGACCGGGATTCTTGTAGTGCTCCCAGAGGTGGCACTGGGGGCACCACCGTAGTGAGGAGGTGGGGAGGATCTTCCACTAGAGCGAGTAAATGTGGAGGATCTGCCACCAGAACGAGGAGGTGTGAGGAGGCCAAGGGGTAGCCTCTTCCATGGTAAAGCTGCCACTCGAGAGCCATCATATTTATAAGCCGGGTGGAGCTAGCGCCGTTGGAGGGTTGGGTATGTTTCTTGATTCTGCTCTTTCTCTCATGCATCTCGTAGCACCCATGCCTATTGTCGAGGATAGCTCATTTATTGTATGCCTTTCGTGCATCTCCCCCTGGTCGATGTGTATAGTTTTTGGATACGCGATGCACGGGTGACCAAATCCATTAGAGCGTAGGACATTTTCTTTGAATTCGTTGGCTGATGTTTCCCCGCAATTTTTCAAGGGTTTGCATTAGACAATATTGTCTTTTACACTCCCCTATTTGTTACAGTGCTATTCGCCCAATGCAAAAACGAGCTGGAGACGTTGCTTTAGTGTTATTTTCGAGAATTCTCGTGTTAGGTTTTCAATTTTTATTTCTCAAAATTAGCTGCACGTGTACTGCTGCATTTCAATTCCAGTAGGTCGGTATCATGATTTAAGAGAGTTGATTTATCAGTAGTCGTGTATCATCGTAAGTTAATAAATAGTTTTGTTTCACTAGTATTTTTTGTCTCAGTTCGTCTGAATAGAGTAACGGAGAGTAGGAGGGGTAGACACTAGTACATAACGACATTGTGGAAACAGCACAAAACCCACATACGCAATAGAGAAACGATACGTTGCACGAGCCTCGTTACTGGTGTGAATTATCTCAATGGCAACGATGGTGTTTCCCCATTGCCCCTCTCACATGGGCAACGGTTAATATATTAGTAAGTTACTGAAAGGTTTTACATTGACTACGGAGTTTTACTAATCATCATTTCTAAGGGCTAGAGAAAATTAAAAAAAAGCACGGTGAGGCGGGTTGAACTGTCGATGGATTCCCGCTCCATGCGACTAGATGGCCGCTCGTTCGTTACCATATTATTATTGTCGCCCTGCTGTACAAAAGGTTATCTGACGACGTCGGCTCAGTGCGTGTGGATGGAGCCCTGCTCCTATGTCTTCATGGTTGCCAGATGAGCACCCTTCTGCTTCGGAACCATATCTCATCCCCTTCTCTTTTTTCTTTTTAGTTGGGCCTATCTGAGCTACTGTTTGACACATTTTTTCTCTTTATGCTTGCACTTGATATCTTTTATGCACTTGGTTGTGCTTGGTTGCTTTTATAAAAATGGGACGGAAGTCTATTTGAGATCTATAAGAGCATGCAACATTAATTGCTTGCAGTTGATATCCATTATATTTTTGGTTTTCTCTAAATGAAGAGGAATAAATAAGATAATATAGTTTTAAAGCTCAAATTTATGTGGGAGTTTATATTTATAAAAATGGGACGGAAGTCTATTTGAGATCTATAAGAGCATGTAACATTAACTGCTTGCAGTTGATATCCATTATATTTTTGGTTTTCTCTAAATGAAGAGGAATAAATAAGATAATATAGTTTTAAAGCTCAAATTTATGTGGGAGTTTGTGCTAGGGACCAGACAGACCCTAAGCAACCGTAGCCGGATTAGTCTAGATTTTGAAGCGTTGACATGTATTTCCTCCATTCCGAATTATTAGATGTTTAAGTTTTTTCTGAATCGCGTATATGTTGATACATTCTAATGTGTCTGCTCACTCATTTCACTCCGTATACGATCTACATTAAAATATCCAAAACATGTATAATTCCGAACGGAGGGGAGTACATTCTAAATCCAGGTACATGCATTACCTAGCTGTACCCCTATCTATCGCCTGGATGTCCCACATTCTGTGTGTATGCGATGCTGGAGAAGACCTGCATGGACAAGGTTGCGTTGTTCTTTTTTGAACTAGACAAATAAGATTTAGGCAACATCGGTGGTGATTGGTAGTAAAGATTTCATTTTCCCGAGCTCCAGTGATCTTTTTAGATTAGCTAAAGAAAATCAAAAATCGTATTTATAATTTTCAAAAATCTGAAAAAAAATCCTATATATTGTAAATGTATCTCACAAACGTGTAAAATCTCGATTTGAAAATATTTTATATTCTGATATACACAAAAATGACAAATGTGTGGATCTAGATGTGCACACACTTTCAATTTTTCAAAATATACAAGATTTTATCATTTTTGTGTAGCTTGGTATATGAATTATTTCAAATTGAGATCCTGCAAGCACGATTTGTGGGATAAACCGTTGACAACATGCAGAGTTGTTTCAGATATTTTTGTAAAACCTATAAATTTGTTTTTTAATTGTATTTAAATAGAGTGAGCATTGAAGCTTCAGGAGGCAAAATGACTTACCGCGATGTGGACATAGGACGCGTTTGTAGCCTGCAGTAGGCCTGACCAGACCCGCCAGCTGCAACAGCACGGCGATTGGTTGTTTGTATGACCTCCTAGGCCAAGCCCCCAGCTATAATGGTCAATGAAAACCTAGACCCGCTGGAACACTTAAATCGACCGTTTTCACGGGGCCTGGCTTGTTGTTGGCTCGAGCGCTGCAACTGTGCACGTAAGGTTTGTTTCCGCTCACTCTCCTTACTCTTACTTTATCTACTTCCTTTTAACCAATGATACACTGCTCGATTCAAAATAAGGTCTACACGAAAATGATGTGTACTGATGATGTGGTTCCCTTAGGGCAATCGGTTCCGACTTTTGTTAACTATTAACTTCTAATTTGTGTTCATGTATGAAGATTTTTTAGACGAATTTCGTCAAATTAATCGCACGTCGTCGACGGTTTGAAATTCTTTGAGGAGTAGCTTCAAATCACCATTTCACACAACTCTCATGTTGTAAGGTTTGCGTTTCGGTGGTCCTAGACGAATAGATCTTATATGTGTATTTAGACTATGATTGGTGTATATGTCTTGCTTAACCTCCGCTCTTCGGCGACGAGCTCCGTCACATACAAACTTAGCCAACGAGCTCTGTCGCCGCCGCCGCACGGTCATCATGCTCGCCGCAACCTTCGTCGGCGACTTCCGACCTCCGCCGTCGCCGCCCACACCGTTGTCGTGCTCACCACATCCTTCGCCGCGAACTCTGCCGCCACGGCCGCTCACCGCTCATTATGGGTCTGTCACGTACAGATGTCCAAATGTGATGGTATGAGGTAACTTCACCATATACAAATGGGTGAGACTAACCAACACTGCAAACATAAGCATATTGTACATAAGCATATATATTGTTTAGTAATGGCTCTGCACGCCCACGGAGTGGAAAAGTCAACGCAAGCGACCAAACGCACCATATCACTTTCACGTGAATATAGGTCTGTTTGGTTACATCGTTTTTGGGTCTCCGTCTCCGTGCTCACTTGGGCCTGGCCCCGGAGAAACGCGACTGAGCCATGTTGTGCAGCCCGTTTGGTTGCCTGCATATCGTTTTTATTTTTTGCCTATTTATTTCGCATTTTCGTGTTTGGTTGCCTGCGTTGCACAGTGGTTGCATCTACACGCGGGATACTCTCACCTCCTAGTCTACATGGTGAAGCTTACCTCCCGTGATCCTTCCATGGCGAATGGCGGCGACAAGCGCGACGCGGCGAACGGCGGTGACAAGCACGGCACGGCGAACGTCGGTGACAAGCGCAAGAGCTACTGCTGTGACAGTGGTTCATGACAGCGACAAGCGCAACAACTGCTGCCATGACAGTGCAGTCCATGGACGCGACCGAGGTTGAAGAATGCCTAGTGCAGTCTAACACGTACAAAAGTTCAGTACAAGATCTGCTCGTGTACAACCATCAAAATAGAAAACTTACAAAACGAAAGTTGTGCGGAACGTTGAGATCTAGCAACACGACAAAGGGTTTCTCAAACGGTCGACAGAGAGCGACGAATTTGCCAAAATTTGTCCAAAAACGTTCAAAAAGGAACTTCAAAAATCAGAAGTACGGTCGACGAAACTCAAAACCGAGCACGGGAATGGAACCTACTCGTTGATACGAACTATCTCGTGTTCAAAATATTTCGAATCAACGTATGTTTACGTGTATTAGAGAGGATTATACGAACAGTATAAAGGAAGGAGGTGAGGAGGTGAGGGGAACGTACCTGGTGCCTCCCTGACACATCCCAACATGGGCTGCTCATCGAGGGAGAGGAGTGCAGAGCTTTCCTCAGCCTGGCCCTGGAGAAACGGCCGATTCGGAGCCTTCCCCTTGGGTCTGGCTTAAGGTTCATACGCGTGCGGGCCAAGCGAAAATATGAGCAACCAAACAACCCATTTTTATATGCACGGTGCTTGGTTGGGTCCGTGGGCTACCAAACACGCGTGGGTACCTACTAAACGATCAATGAAAGATTTGCTACTTAACAAAACAGATAGAGTGAATAAGATGGCCAAGGCTAGCTTCCGAAGTCTTCTCTGCAATCTTTTAGGCCGGTGCTTCCGAAAGGCTGTCCATAGAGTACCGTAGCACATGCAATACATGGCAGGCTTTCAATGTGCATGGCAGACTTTGTAACGCACTGGCCAATACCAATTTTCTCTTCTCTTCCCTTGGATTTTCCCAATGTCTCTAGTTGTAAGTCAATGTTCTAACGTGAATAAGATGTAATTTACGTAAAATTCACTTTATAACATGGGAGCATATATATTATTGCCACCGATACAAAAGCAATCATGTACTATCTCAGTTCCCCATTAAGTGGTGTGCTTGTTTTAGTTGCATCAAGTTTTACCGTTAATTTGACCAATAAAACGTGTTGCATGTGATATGAAAATTATACTATTGGTTTCGTGTTCAAATACAGTTTATAATGATATAAATTTTAAGACATAATTCCCATATATTTTTAGCTAGGTTAATAATCAAAATTCGTGCACGCAAAACAAAGATGCTACATAAACGGGGACACAGGGATAGTGAGCATACACCCGTCCCTGTAATTTACCTTATATACTAAAATTATGATGGATAGAAAACAGTAAGATAGGTTACAAATTTAAGATCAAATAAAATATCATGTTTTTGATCTGGTGGACCATCTACATACATTAAGCTACCTCCCAAGAACCGGCTATGGAGATTGGCCACGAAGGTTCTTACCGCTAGACATTTGTGGAATGTTGATAGCACGTCAAGCTTCGGGCAGTGCAGTCTTGTCGTCCCACGTCCTTCTCCTTGCGTCCCTGCTCCGGCGAGTTTGTCTTCTTGGCTCACAAGTGTAGTGTCTCTGCCGGTATCCACACGTACAAGGTGGAGCGACGCCGGTGAACTGCTATGTTCGTGGCGACGCTTCTGGGACGGAGGTGGAGGTGGCTGCGGCGTGAAAGTGGCACCACAAATTTGGGATTCCTTCCACTCACTTGGACTGGCGTGTTTGGTGCTGCCGCCATCCACCCCTTTATATAGGGAGCAAGTGAGTGGACGCAATCCCTAAAACCACAGTTTCGGCCTCCGTGGGTCCTACCCACCACTAGAAGAAATATCGCTTTCTACCAAGGGTGACTTTCGTGGTAGAATGGCCGTTTTTCGTGGCTAAAGGGCTTTATCAACGAGTGGGGTACCATGGTGGATGTTGCGTGGCTGATTTATTAACCACGACACCGGGATTTCGTGGTAGATGGTTCCGTCATCACCCGCGAACAGGCAGCCATGGTAGAAGAATCTAACGGACACGTGGCAAACAACGTTATCTCTTCTACCACGAGGTAGAAATCGCGGTAGATGCCAGGCCCACCTGAGGCCTGCTACCGGCAGGTGGGTCGGCTTGTTAAGGTTAGGTGGGCCGACCCGTTAAGTTAGTGTGTAGGCCTGTTAAGCTTGGGTGGGCCGGCCTGCTAGGATTTGTGGGCCAGCCCGCTAGAGTTTGTGAGCCGACCTGCTTGATTCGATGGGCCGGCCTGGCCGATTAGAAGGACCGGCCCTGTTATTCTTTGTGGGCCGGCCTGCTGGGTGTAGATGGGCCGACCTGTTATGGTTTGTGGGCCGGCCCTGTTATGGTTCGTGGGCCACCTGCTAGGTGTAGATGGGCCGGCTTGCCACGCTTATGTGGGCTGGCCTGCTAGTCTTAGATGGACCGGCCTATAATGGCTGGTTGGGCTGGCCCATTCTGTTTGGCGGGCTAGCCTATTTAGGTTATTGGATCGTTGCGATATACTTAAATGGGATGGCCCATTAAGTTTGATGGGCTGGCCCATTAGGTTTGCATGGGCCTGGCCCATTAAGTTCAATGGGTTGACCCGTTAATGTTTAGTGGTCGATCGACTAATTTAGCTATCCGGCTAATTTCACACTACAAATTAAGAGTGAACCAAACGATTGGATCTCTATAGCAAAGAAATCGCTGCAGAAGTATCGATATATTTGGCCAAGGTTCATGTCACCGTTTCATCTTGGTACGTACGCACTATAAGAAATACTAGGGATTGTTAGCGCGGCAATGCCGCGCGTCGTCTGATGATTTTCAAATATTTTTTTTGTAAAAATATTGTTGAAATTTGAATATTATTTGAATTGAAAAAATTTGCGCTTGAAGGAATGTTGAGTTTTGGAAAATTGTTCGTATTGGAATGTATTGAAATTTGTATTCTTTTAATGTTAATAAAATGATAAAATCTGGAAGATATTCAAAATTTTGAAATATGTTCAATTCAATTAAAATTAAATTCGTAATTAGAGGATATGGAAAAAAATTCATCTAAATATTAATCTAACTAAGTATTTTAAAAAATTGAATTACATAGTTAGAGAGAATTAAGTTAATTAGACTTTTAATATGATAGCTATATTGAAATGGTTAAATATAATTTCATTTTGGCCATATTTTTCTTATTTCCCAGTATAATAAAAAGCAATTTTACTGTTGTTAGTAGTAAATAATTTTTTTAAAAAATATAGTTGAATTATTTATCGTATATATATACAGTACAGTTGTTTTGGAAGTTTTTTTTGTTGAATTGTAGAATGTTTTTTGTGTGGAAAGCTTGGTCATTTGCAAAATTTGGAATTTTTTGACATATTGTTTATATTTTGTTTGAATTGAAGTTATGAAGATGCGGGTTTTTTGAATTGTTATTTGTAATTGTTATTTTTAATTGTAGTTTTCAATACGTAGTTTTAAACACTTTTTTTAGTTGTTCATATATTGTTTGTATTATTTCGGAGTGTAGTTTGGAAGATTTTTTTTCTTTTTGAGTTTGAACATCTTGTTTTTTTTAACTGTACTATTTATTTATAATTGTTATTTTGAATTGTAGTTTTCAACATACAGTTTTAAACACCTTTTTTTAGTTGTTTATGTATTAGCGAGAATTAAGTTAGTTAGACTTTAAATATGATAGCTATGTTGAAATGGCTAAATATAGTTTTATTTTGGCCATAATTTTCTTATTTCCCAGTATAATCAAAAGAAATTTTACTGTTTTTAGTACTAAATTGTTTTTTAAAAAATATAGTTGTATTATTTATCGTATATGTATACAGTACAGTTGTTTTGGAAGTTTTTTTGTTGTTGAATTGTAGAATGTTTTTTGTGTGGAAAGCTTGGTCATTGTTAGTACTAAATTATTTTTAAAAAAAAATATAGTTGAATTATTTATCGTATGTATATATATACAGTACAGTTGTTTTGGAAGTTTTTTTTTGTTGTTGAATTGTAGAATGTTTTTTGTGTGGAAAGCTTGGTCATTTGCAAAATTTGGAAAATTTTGACATATTGTTTATATTTTTTGAATTAAAGTTTTGAAGATATGATTTTTTTGAATTGTTGTTTATAATTGGTATTTTGAATTGTAGTTTTCAATATATAGTTTTAAACACCTTTTTTTGAGTTGTTAATATATTGTTTGTATTATTTCGAAATGTAGTTTGAAAGATATGTTTTTTCTTGAATTTTAACACTTTTTATAATTGTTATGTTGAATTGTAATTCAGATGGTATGTTTTGTTTTTGGATTTTGGTAATTTTATTGTAATTATGAAATTTCTCACATGAGGGTCCCACATGGCAGGGTTTTTTTTTTGGAATATTTGGAAAAAACGAAAACGGTGACAGGTGGGGCCACGCTGACGTCGAAGTGACGTCAGCAATGGCTTGAACTCCTCCCATCCGCCGCGGCGGCGGCGAGTTCTCCGGCGACGCGTCCGCGCGTTTTGGGACGCGCGCGGGGTCGCGCCCGATGCGCCGCGACGCGGGGAGGCCGTAGGTGGCGGCGCCCCCCTTTTGCTCGCCGTAGCGCCGCGGTGGCGCACGGAGGCGGCGGAGGCAGTGCGGCACGGCGGCGATGTTTCCGGCGGCGGCGCGGCGTCCCGGCAGCGGATCCGCGGCTAAGAAGTAGCGGAGTCGACGGCGAACCTTGCCGTGGGCACAGATGTGAGAGGGGAGGACCGGAGCGGCGGGGCGGCGCGGCGACGGCGGCGGCGAACCGCGGGCGCGCGTCGGAGAGAAGAGAAGAAAGGGGGGTCTGCGGATCTTTTTACTCGGAGAACCCTGGATATTTTTGGATTCGCAAATAGGTCCTTTGCGGGCGGGTTTTTGCAAAAGGTGCGCGGAGCGCGACGTGGCAGCACACGATTGGAAGATATTCAACTGCTACAGTGTTACTGTAGCAGTGGCGCGATCTGAGACGTCGGACGGTGCGATCGAACGGATGGAATTTTTGGGGTGACGTGGCCGCGGGAGTGAGGGAGAATCGGACCTACTTTTATATATAGAGGCATGCTATCCTATAACCTTTTAACAGTGACCCTGAAAATATTGGTCATAGATCTATGACCATTTTGGAACATTTGGTCATGCGCTATTTTGGAGAGTCTAAACCCGAAAATATAACGACCAAATCTGTCACAAAGGTCATAGTCTTCTTACATGGATTGGTCATAATGCAGATAACACTAGTCTAGAACTTTTTTCTAGCTGATTACGATCAATTTAAATGGTCATTCGCATGAGTTGACAGTCAACTCAGGAGTTTCGTCCACGTGTCAGTGCTTAGGTGTCATTTTCGCTTACGTGTCAGTCTGACTAGACGACCAACTCAGCCGTCTCGCCTATTTGTCAGTGTCATTTTCGCTTATGTGTCATCACTCTGACAGGTAGGACCCATTGCACAAACTTGCTGACTAACCTGATTGGTGGGACCCGCCCCACCCAGACCTGACATGTGGGATCCGCCCCACCCAGACCTGACATGTGGGACCCACTCATTCCCCACCCTACCTGACATGTGGGTCCCGCCCCAACCCTGACATGTGGGACCTGCCCCACCATACCTGACATGTGGGACCGGCACCCACCAATTCGGACATGTGGGAACCACTCCCACGCCCTGACATGTGGGTACCGCCCGGCCAAGTATGAAATGTGGGACCCGCCCAACCCCACCCCCGTGTAATATTTGGCAAAAACATTGCTCGAGCGCGACTCGAACCCACGACCATGCGGGTTGCTAGTTGTGCTCTCTATCGCTGGGCTATTAATGTCATGAGGTTAGTAGGCAGAAGCTAACCGTTCTTTACCTTATACCTATCTCGGTACAGAAATAGGCCTGGGCCATTTCGGCAAGGTAAATGGGCCAGCTCGGCTGATTTTTTTTTGTTCCTTTTTATTATTCTTTTATATTTCTTTTATAACTTTTGATTTTAAACTCCAATTTCAACCAAATAAATTTTGATTTTTTTAAAAATATGTCCTCTGTAATTATAGACTACCATGGACTATTTTTATTCAAAATAAATTTTGGTACATATATTTGGTAGGTCCTTCACAAAAAACACCATTATTGACACTCGAAAATGAAAAATGATTTTTTGTTCAAAGAAAACAAAAAACTTTCTTCAGCAACATTGTTAGCCATTCCAAGATCCACGCTTGTGCATGATATGAGATCATTTGAACAAACTATGCAATGAAAGTGGCAATAACATTCGTCATTTGGACTGAAAGCCACAAATCTTCGTACGTGATAGCTCATTTCTGAGAACACTTTTTAAAGATAATTGTAGTATTTCAAACTTGTTATTTTTATGGTAACTAGGTCACATATAATGACACAATGGGAAGATTTTCCATTTTTGGATCTCTAAAGAAATGAATACTTGTGTAACTAAAAATGATTTTCTCAAAAAATAAAGAGAAACACCACGCTCATCGTTCAAATGCAAAACACCAATTCACCCCTTGGAGATCAATTGCGACGGCCTGAGGTTTTTCACCGACTCCAATGACGGGCACTGCGGCGACGACGGTCTTCAGCGCCAAGCTTGCTTCTTATTGTCTCCTCACTATTTTCTGACTCCGATGGCTGTAATTAAGACCATCTAACCCTTGTTTTTGTAAGATTATAGTTGTGAGCATGTGCAAGAATATGTGGTAGATTTTGATGAATTCGCTGATTTGTTGTAAAGATGTGGCTAATTCTCATTCATGCTTACCATTGTTCTTAAATAGCTTGTCTAAATTGTTTGTGTAGTGTGTGATTACGGATGTGGGTAGATGATATGTTGCAGGCCTCATTTCCCGCTTCTTCTCTCTCTCCTCCTCTCCGCTCTTGAGAGCCTCCTTGTAGCCCGCGGCTCCTCCCCGGTTCACCAACATCGCCGTCTCGTGTCAATGGGAGGGGGAGGCCGGTCCCTTGTCTATAGTATTACTACTAGATCTAAGATTAGTGTTTGCTTTACCTATGTGTAGTATAGAGAGATGCGAGTGGAGGTTTGTCGCCGCGGTGCTCAGGCATCCGCTGGTGGTGGGTGTGGTGCATATTTGTGGGTTGCCGTGCTCTAGAGGATGGAGGCGCCGCAGATCCATGTGAAATTTCAGCTACTAGCTAGAGTTCCCAAGCGGCGATGAGATGTAGTGTTGCTACCTTTGTCCAAGGGAGCCACTCCTTGCCAAGAGCTCATCTGTGTCGAGGTCTCCTCTTCCTCCATCTGGGAGGATCTTCAAGCTCAGCACGTCGTTCATCGCCGAATCCACCCCAAGTGGTTCATCCCGGTGGTCGGATCGACGATTGTTGCTTCAAACTCCTGTGTCGTCGTCGGTGGCGAAGGGTCGTATCGCATTTCTTTGATGTGTGTGGGTCTTTTTGGTAAAAGATGACGGCTATGTTGTAATTTCTATTTTTTAAGTCCTCTTTGTATAAGTAACCAACCACTATGAATGAAGCTGCGGGGTCCTTTGGACCCTTGTTTCATACAAAAAAAAGATGATATATTGCCACGATGTGGTTGATTGTGATTCATGCTTAGCATTGCTATCAAGAACATGGTTTATTGTTTGTTCATGATTACCATCTTAACCTATTGTAGAACATCCTAGCTCTCCTAATATGTATGGCATGGTGCCTAAGAATCTCTTGACTGACATGGTACCTAAGAATCCCCTTACCTGACATGGTGATTAAGAATCTCTTGACTCACATGGTACCTAAGGATCCCCTTACTTGACATGGCTGTTGAGAATCCCATTCGAGATAGGGTGCCTTGCCGGCGAGGTCTTGTCCTCGTCTTGCCGGCGACATCGTCCTTGTCTTCGGCGACGTTGTCCTATCCTTCGGCGAGCCCATCTTCTTCATCTCTGGTGAAATCTTTTGCTGCTTCTCGACCATGGTGAGCTTGCCCACATGAGTCGGCGGTACGCACGGACGGAACCAGCGGGGGGCGCCCTGGGGCCATGGCTCCCCCATGGTGATTTTTTTTGTAAAATCCTCTTGTTAATTTTGGATTTGACTACTAAATATACCCAAGTTTAGCAATATGGCCCCCTCCAACTTAACTAATAGGCAATTGGCCCCCTTTATTTTATTCCTGGTTCGTCCCTGGCGGTAGGCGTTGCTCTCCTAAATGACGCAATGGGCGTCATATAGGGTTTGCCCGAATGTGGTCAGGCTGCGTGCAGACAAACAATTCCACCGTGGTCCATGAGCCCATATGTCGTGAGCAGCCATGGGCAGCACGAGGCCCGATGTTTCGGCCCAGCAACAAAACTCTCGCCAGTTTCGCGCTTATTTTTTCAGTTTTCAGTCCGCCGCCAATTATTTTGTCAATTATCCCGCGCGCGGGGTTCAAAACCCCCAAAACTGGAAGCGCGCGCGAAATTTTCCCGGTTTCCCTCCCAAAACCCAGCCCCCGTCCGCCTCCTCGAAATAAATACAGGAAGCAAAACCGCGTGACAGCACAGCAACGGGAGAGTAGCACGCAAGCCTTCGTCAGTTCCAAGCATCTACTCGAGCGAGAGCGGAGAGAGAGGAAGCGAGGTGAGGCGGTGGATCTCCGCATGTAGGATTGGAGATCTCTTGCTTTCTTGATTTTGCTGATGGGCGTTGTGGTTGTGCAGGTAGGAGGCTCTGCTGCGGAGAGAGATGGCCGGAAAGGGAGGCAAGGGTCTGCTCGCGGCGAAGACGACGGCGGCCAAGGGCGCCGCCGACAAGGACAAGGACAAGAAGAAGGCGCCCGTGTCCCGCTCCTCGCGCGCCGGGATCCAGGTTCGCCACGTCCCTCTTCCTTTCCCCCCTTTCTTTGGTCAGGCTTTTTTTGCTTGGGATTTGTTAGATCTGTAACTTCCCCAGGTTGCATATTTCTTTCGTACAAGAGACGCTCCTACAGTTATATTGTGTTTTTTCTTCAGTTTTCTGCAACTTGGGATTTGTTAGATCTGTAACGCTTAGGTCCTTCTGAAAATGACGTTGCCTTAGGTGTGTTACCCCTGTTTAAAGTTAGTTTATCTGTGTGCTCGCTAGATGTGCACCAGCGTTTTAGTCTTCGTTGTAGCTTATTTGTTCTAGTTAACATAACCGACGTCCCTGAGCTGGGAATGTGTTATGAATTGATACTTCTAAACTTGTTCGGTAGCTATACTGAAGGGCAATAATTCAGTATTCGCCTGACTTAACCTGTAAAGTTGTAGCTGGTTTATCATCATGAATTGTGCTGTGAAGGGATTATGCGTGGTTCAGTCTTTCTTTTTGTCCTGGGTCTTTCTTTTTCAAATTTCATGCTTCAGATGGCTGTTGCTGCCATGGTTTACTGCACGGGCAACTTACATAATTCTCTTGTTTTAGCAAAATTTAGATACTCATTTATCATCTATTGTAATTTCTGACGTCTAACCTGCTTTATGTTCGTAATATTGCAGTTTCCAGTGGGCCGTATCCACAGGCAGCTCAAGCAGAGGGTCTCGGCAAACGGCCGTGTTGGTGCCACGGCCGCTGTGTACTCTGCAGCGATTCTTGAGTACCTGACTGCTGAGGTCCTGGAGCTGGCCGGCAATGCCAGCAAGGATCTTAAGGTGAAGCGTATCACCCCTCGCCACCTGCAGCTTGCGATCCGTGGAGACGAGGAGCTTGACACCCTCATCAAGGGCACTATCGCTGGTGGCGGTGTCATCCCCCACATCCACAAGTCGCTCATCAACAAGACCTCCAAGGAGTGAAGGAAACTCAGTAATGTGTCGTACTTGTAGTGACCCCTGTTATGTTGTGGTATTGGGTGTTGCTATTGTCAGAACCTGAATTAATTGTCGTTGCTTAAATTGTGAGCTTCTGGAACAGGTTATTTGTGATGACTTCTCAGCAGATGTAATCGTGATGTGGAACTGCTCTTATCCTAGTGTGTTGAAGATTATCTAATCTTTGTTTGTTCACCTCGTTGGATCATCATAAGAACCTCTTTGATGCTCTCGTTTGATCTACCTGAGAAATGTTGCTTAGTGACATTCCCTGGCTACGTTTGGTAGAACCTCTGAAATCACGGCTGTATGGTTGGTCTCAGGCCTGGAGGATAGTCAGGCATTCATCAGCTTTACCTGATCGATTGTAATCCCATGGTTAATATAGCTCACCATTCGCAAAAAAGAAGCTACAGAGCAGTTAAAAGTATCGAGCTGCTTGCTACGTTATATCAATTGGCCCGTTTGGATTGTTCTCATGTTTCGAGTGCAGCAAGAACAAATGTAACAAGTCAGTGGACAAGTTTTTGTACCACCGACCTCTACTTTTAAACATAAGCATGCGCCACTTATAGGAAAGAGGCCAGTACAATGCAACTTAATGCGTACTACTGTCCCTTTTAGTCAGATGGATTTACAGTTGAACATAACTAAACAGTGCCGACATTCCGCAGTTGCAAGTATTACCAGGGAGCAACTTGCAACAACTGCCGAAAACCACGAAAGTACACAATCAACAACTTCCATCCAGCTGAATCCATAACGGATAAAAGAATCATAAATTTGTGCATGGCTCAGAATGGCGAGAATGCCAAGATGCACTGCGGCAGATATACAAGTTCAAAAATCATGAATACCTTGTGAAGTTCATCACAACTGACAAGCAAAATGACACTTGATCTGACCTACGAAGAGGTTCCGGAATACACAACCAATAATCACACGCTGGCCTAGAGACAGCAGAAAATTGAACATCCTAAGAGAACTGGCTAAACCCACAGCCAGACACTATAGACCAGACTTTCCAACCGAACTTGACTGAAATAGTGAGTATGTACAGTCAAACCCTTCCTCAGTTGCTGGTGATTGGTGAATACTCGCTGATGACAACTGAATGTCCATGTGGATTGTCTTCTCGGAAGTAACGAGTTTAGTCAACCATTACGCTATAAATCATGGGTCTCCATCGAGCTGACACCTGCATCCAAGAAATCGAGGATTGTTATACATTACTAGAACATTTTCTGACTGCAATGACTTGAGCAAGTGATGACGCAGGTGAGTACTTACAGCAGTTAGTCTTCTGCCTCTGGCCTCTGCCCAGAGGTGTCAACACGGTTCAGGCTCCAGAATTAACACCTTATGTAGCTCGCCAATCAACTAAATCTGATTACGGAACAAACAAGATAGAATGAGTAACTAGCAACAGGGGAAAGGCCCTAAACAAGACTAATCGAGAAAGAAAATAGGCATGATAGCCAACCACGTTCGCAGAGATCCAACCACTACTCTAACCCTCATTCCTACAAATTTAAGCAACACAATATAATGTCACTGCATTATTAGTTACCATATTTCCATTACACTTATTAGCTACTACCATATCTGCGTCAGAATTACGAAATGTACCAGATTGTTCAAGATGTTCCGCAATAGTACTGAAGAAGCAGTGTTTGTTAGTTGAAGTAAACCATTGTCAACAAAACTCTACTGCGGGCTAGTAGAACTCAGATACCCCAACTGTTGCGCAAGCTCATCGATATCCTCAGGTCTCCTTCCCTCCAACTCTGACAGGCCAGACCCATCTCCAAAATCATCAGAAAACAACTCTGCCCAGAATTCGTTGTTGAGCTCCACCTGCCCATTTGATTGATCCATATTCTCTTCATCCCTTTTACCCTTCCCAAGATCCTGAATGTTCTGAGCTAAATTCTCCAGCCTAGGCATTCCAGGTTCGCTGGGCGCACTATGGACACCCGAATCAAACAAGAACAGTGAATCATGTTGTTCGCTCTGACTTGTTACCCCAAGGCCATAAAATGGAACATTGTCTATGGGCCGCCTTCTTTTCTTCGAGATGGCATCCTCAAGCTCCTTCCTCTTATCTTGTTGTGAACTAAATGTTGGAAGAAGCGTGGGTTACGCATTGCTCTTGCCAAGAACCCCATCATATGAGCCTGTTTCTGCTCAGCAGTCCTTAGCCTCTCTTCCATGGCTTGCACGTGATCCTTAGTAGACTGCTGTTCCTGCCTTAGCTTCACTACCTCTGTGATCAAGATGTTCTTGTCGCGTTTCAGCCTGTCAATCTCTTCCTCAAATCCAAACTCACCAACCTCCAGGCAAGACGCGATGGCCTGCTGCTGCGATGGAGGCACATTGGACGGCGGCTTCCTCCTCTTTATCATCTTCAGGAGATGCCTTTGACCCCTAAGGAAACCTTCATTTGCAAACTCCCACCTGTCAGGATCAACCTTTCTGAAACCCTGCAGATTGCAAGAGGTAAGTAATGACCACTGTTAGGCCATGGACAGAACTTACAATAGTCACAAGGCAACATGATTGGCCAGCAATAGCTATGCTGTAACGTCTAGATAATAGCCTGATCATCAGTATACTATATCATTTGAAGGTGATCAGTAGAGTCTTCTAGAACAAAACAATCTGGTTCCTGTACTTCATCCAGTATCTTGTCCATCTAGCTACAATAAGAAGTTTAAGGAATTCTGTCAGGAAGAAACAATTGTTGGTGGAGAATACATCTCCATGCCTCACCGTCAGATGAAGCTCATTGGAGGAACCATTGCTTCAAGAACACAATCAAAAGTTTTGCACATACATAATCAGTACAATGCCAAAAGTTCCAGATCTAGGATGTGGATTAAACAGTATATTTTCAGTGAAGCTTACACTATAATTAGTTTAATTAACACTCGGTTAAATTATGATCTAACAGTACAACCTACGCAGAGGCTGGATATGATAAAAAATCCCGGTTTAACGAGTGTATAATGGTACATCTAAAAGCATAGGTAGGAGGAAAGAGGTTTTCCCACTCATTCTAGGGTTCCGGTTCACAATATGCCATTTCTTCCTCCAAATAACGCTCTGACCTGAACCCCATACATAATCATGCCAGGTTCCGGTATGAGATGCAGGGGTCGGCAGGAAAACAATTATCTGCTCATTAAGTTGTGTTTGTCCATTCCAAGTCAATTGAGCAACAGCAACATTTGCAATAATTATACCTAGCTCGGTGCACCTACTATCATATAAGAACACGCAAGTACATAGCGAAGCTGCGACAAGATTATGTGAACATTATTCTGGACACAATAAAATCAGGTTCTCATATGCCAATCTTAGAAAATGAATGCCTACATAAGAATCTGATGCCGCCTTAACACAAACATGCCTTTAAGCATTGCAGCAGGATTCATTAGCAGCCATGACAAGAGAGAAAAATAGCAGGGTTAATTAGCATCTAGGTTCTTTACCATCAAAACAAAAAGTTTGAGATGACAGCAAACAAAGCACAAAACTAAATACCAAACCGCACCACACCGTAAGAAGAACAACGGTTGATGACTAGGGAAAGGGTGCTCACATAGGTGTTAAGCTGCCTGACGAAGCTGGAGAAGTTACTGTGCTTGAAGAGGCGCGGGAGCAGCACGTCGGCGAGACGTGCGGATCCCACACAACGAAGCTGTTTCCGGCGCGGCTCCACGACACCACCTGGTCCGTCGACGGGTCCTCCACCAGGTCGTACGTCTTGGTGAGGAACGGCGGCGGGCCCACCTCGTGCAGCCCCTCCAACGGCCGCGGCGCTCCGTCCTGCTGCTGCTCCAGGAGCTCCTCCTTCACAATGCCCCCCGCCACCGGGTCCATGAACCCCACCTAGCGAACCAAGAACACCAAAATCAAAACAATGATTCGACCCGCTGCGTCGGCAAACTCGATTCGGAGCAAGAACTTGAACACCAACCAACTCTACTCGCCGCGAACTTTGCTTCGGCAAGAGGTCGGATTGGATCCTTGGATATTTCCGGTAGAGTAGTACCAGCGACAGCAAGCAAATCGGAGATTTTTATGCGGTAGAAAAGCAAATTGGTGGGTAATTTGGCGGGGTTAGTTAGGTTGGCTTGGGCGGGCGCTCGCGGTGAGTGGCGGCCGGAGTGCTAAATACCCATCCGTACTGTGCGCATCCAGACACGTCGGGAAGGCTGTGGAAGGTTCTAGATCACGCGTCGGTAGCGTGGCCTCGGAAGGTTCTGGAGACAATGGGATGGGTGCAGGTCGGATCTGCGCAGGAGACCGGGCTGTGTCTCAGCCAAGAGGCCCAATCAGTGGTCGACAACGCATCCGAACGTGGCCCAGCTACTGCTCTTTTTTAATTGGAGTGAGATTTCTGGAGGTGGAGGAGCGGCCGAGCGGGCAAGATATTTTAGTGCACACTTGGGTATGCTCACGTCACCAGCCAGTCAGCCACCGTGTCACGTGCTACTACTCATATCGTGCGTAAACAAATGGCACCGGGACGCGTGGCACCTGGAGGAGTCTCTGACATGCAATATGCTAATTTGGTCTCACCGCTCAGTTTATAAAATTACTAGTTGAATGCTCGTGCGTTGCTACGGGTGCTCAAAATTTCATTCATAGTCATCGTTATTTCTCTCACTCTCTCTTCGTTAAATGATAGAATTTCGCACCAGCCTCTTACCTTCCCATTTTCACCATTATCCTGCTTGGTAGTCACCCCACTCCGACAACTCTGCCACTATACTTTGTAGTCAGTAGTCACCCTACACAACAACTTGATGCAAATACGATTTTCCTTTCAAATAGACACTCGCACCCAAGACACG
Source organism: Poa pratensis (assembly GCA_947311845.1). NCBI lineage: Eukaryota > Viridiplantae > Streptophyta > Magnoliopsida > Poales > Poaceae > Poa > Poa pratensis. The sequence goes on from CAMZMU010000038.1 coordinate 463,195, forward strand.
TATCTAAATGTAGTGTAACGAGTAACATGTACATCCCCCTACAACAATGTAACTTTCATAGAGTTGTCTCTGTAATGTACGAGGTCGTCTGACACTGTTATGCTTGGGAGTCTGCCTCGTTACACTTTCCCCAATCCTGTTATTCGATCGTGCGATTGTTTGACCATCCGTTACATCACAGAAGCATGCTCACTAAAGGGCATCATTATATGTTCAGTCTTCTGATAACCTAAACTATCAACAGTAGATTGACCACAAGTATGCGCAAAAGTATCCATGTGAAGTTGTAACTGTAACAAGTATATTCTAAATCACGTCAGCACATTCAATAATATCAAGAAATGAGGAACATTTGCAGATAGAAAAGACTAAATTTCCCATTAGATTGAAAAAATGACCTAATTCTTTATACAACTTTCTATCGTGCTTGTAGGAAAATTATTCCAACAGATATGCCAGGTTTAGTCCCTCATTAGAACATAGGGGATTAAGTTCTATTTAATCTTCATTTCTGTACGTAGAATATCGAACATATTTGGGAAGCTCTTCTTCCAGGAGACAAATAGCAATAAGCTCAAGCTCTGATAATTAATGCAACCTGCACAGGCTACTTAGCCAAACTCATCCCAATACAGAAAAGTCACAAGGGAAAAACTATTACTACTTGACCTAATTGGACCTCTATATATGAATGCTATCATAGGGTTCTCAAGATCTCCGTAGCTTCATGCACCTCTGTAATAAAATGAGGGAACATGCTATACATGACTGCAAGGTTTAGCATAGGCTTAAGGCAACAGATTAGAGAATGAACTGCAAAGATAAATATTATTTAATTTAAATCTGCATTGTGCAATCCAGAGTTCCAGACCATAGTGTAGGGCATGAACAGTCTACTTCACTCCTTCCAGGATTTGCAACAAACTTGTATCAGTTATGGTTTACAAAAGCATGTGGTTCAGGTAGTAACACCACGACAGTACCTACTGAATAGAGAGGGTAAACTATGACATAGGGAGCATATTAGATTAGTTTCTGCTTGTTGCTCGCCGTGTTTCAGCACTAATTTATTTATAAATGAAGCGTTCAGCATTGCAATTAGCTGACTGCATAACAAAGCTAGATTAACTGAATATCGGTTATCCCATGTAGCAAAATCAGCAAAAACATTTTGCATGACAAGTAGAGCATCTGTGTATGGACTAATCACATCCCTGAAAATTATCAAATCAACTATGTGTGCATATTTCCCCAATCTGCTCGGCCCTGATGTTAGAAAACAGTACTGAAATATATAGCAGTCATGGAAGCGATTCATCAAGAACTCACCACGCAGCTGCTGAGCTCCTCCTCTATTTCACAAGGATGAGCGATTGTATTTTTCTCTTGGAAAGCACTTAGGTATTGGTAGATGACTGCCACATATGAAATACAAATTAATATGTAACTGTCTCCATGAAAATACACTAAATTGATTGAATTACACAGTAGATCTTAAAGGCTGCAGGTTCAGTCAATTTAGCCACTCAATTATTTCATTGTGGTAACATCCTCCCTTGAAGAAATCGAAGTGGTTTGAATCTGCATTTTTAAAGACAAACAATGAGTGGCATGGGATAGACCAAGAGCACTATATTAGGTTTGTTGCTGTGATTTGCATCAGTATTATCTCGAAAGCAAAACATGAGTTTGATTCCATTGTACCTGAAGCTGCCAACGAAATCGAACACAGTAGTCAACTGGAGCTACAGGCGCATGGGATACTTGGTAGTCACCAACACAGCGGCGATGCTCAGGATCGGCAAAGGGGCCATAATGCTTTCCGGCGAAATCGGTATGGTGCACCTGTACAGCCGTTCTTGCTACTGAAGCCTGAACCCAACATTGAGGTGGAGAGTCGCGCTCGGCATCAACTGGGAAGATGGGGAGTCGGAGACGCGCGGTTGAGACTGCGCTCGTAGGAGCTCGCTGACGGGAGTTCGCTCAACGCGACTACGCCGAGTTCACGGCCGGTGGCTCGTAGGGAAGGCGAGCCAGCAGTGGGATAAGGACACGCTCCTTGCTCCACCTTCCTACACTCTGCCGTTGCTCCTCGCCTCTCTCCTCCCCATCCTTGCACCCCACCAGCACAGCTGCTCCTCGCGGATGAAGTACACAGTAGTCGAGGCGAGCAAGCCACGAGCAGCCGGGAGGAAGCGCACTTGTAGGACATATTCCTTCCACCGGCGGCAGGAAACGTCGGAAGTGACCTACCTGAGGAAGGAGGACTGTCGTCTCCGCAAACGTTCCTCTCTGGTAGACAAGATCAATAATGTTACGTTTGAAAACATGAAATTATCTGGCTCAGAGTCGCCTATTTTGTCACAGGCACACATCCAGCAAACGAATTTCCAGGCAACAGATGCAGCATCAGCGAATCAGAGAAATTACTGGGCAGTAAAAATTGGAATCAGAGCGACTACTGGGCCTGTGCACAAGAGACAGCAAGCAAGCACAACATGTTTGTGCACAAGAAAGTTGGCACCTTTCAAGTCTGGCATCGAGGCCGCTCGGGGAAGAAAAGCTTGACGTGGACGCCCCACCGAGCCATCAGATCCGGCACATCGAGGTGCCGCACGGCCACGTCCACGGCGTCCCTGTGACCGCGAGCCCCACCGGTGGAGGAGTCCCGGGAGCAATGGCGGCCGGAACCAGCCGGCGGCCCAGGCGCGGGACCACCGCCCCCTCATCCGAGGAGTTGTCCCCTCCTCCTTCCATCGCGTGGGCGGCGGACAGCCCTCCTTGGGCTGACTCGTATCGCGTCCTGGTGCCTCGCCGGCGGGCAGGAAGGGGATGGAAGGGGATCGATATTATCCGCCTACTCAGTCGGACGAAGGAACCTGTACGCAATAAAAAAACGAAATGTTTTTTTCAATTAGAGGTGGCATGGTGCGTAATTTGTTTTAACTCTAGGGGTAAAATTGGAAAGTGAAAAACGGACCAACCATCACCGGCAGCCATATTATATAGTAGAGATTAACAATTGGACACGACTAGGTGAAAGACGTCTGTTATCTGACCAATCTCTACGCAAGAGAAATGACCCTTCTTTGTATTCATGCAAAAAGATAAAAAGCTGATATCATCCCCTATAAAACGTAAATTTTGAAAATTCAAAAAACATTGTAGCCCAAACTGTTTATCTGATTTGAAATCCGTTTTCAACGCTAAGCTAGTCGCGACGAGATTTTTGAAACTAAATCCCATGTTGACATATTTTGACAACTTTTTTTTGACCCAAAAGTTACCCACCTCGTAGCATATAAGTTACCCGGACTGTAGCATGTAAATTACCATATGATTAGTTTTCAGATTGAAACAGAACCATTTTTGTTGTTCTTTTTGATTTTTTTTTAGTTTTGAAGTTACCACAACTAGTTTTTCATAAGTGAATATCACTTTGAGATGATAAATGACGTGGAGTTACCACAGCAAATCCCATTGTGAGATACCTAGGGTTTCGTATAGAGAGAGAAGTTGGCGCGCTGGTAGTTCCGGACGGCTGACAAGTAAGGATTTACCCAGGTTCGGCCCCTCATTGTGAGGTAAAGATCTACATCCTGCTTGTCTGATCTGTATTAATTGTATGATTACATGGTGGCCGTAATGATGATGAGGTGGGACGTGGTCTCGCTATGACTATGTGTGTACGTTGTGTCTCTTGTCCCGTTTGTTGTCGTGTCTAAAGGGTGCCCCTGTCTGGCTTTATAAAGTGAGCCAGGTAGAGTTTACATGAGTCCTAATAGGATACGTCTTGTGCATCAAGAAATTGTTGGAAGATTTCTTGGGCTCCGCTTGGGCCTCCAGGTATGTCTTCGGCTGGGCCGCATCGGGTACGCCAATGGTGTGGTATCCGGAGGGTATGCCCACATCAATAAATATATCGTGGACAAGTTGATAACTATACACTAAAACACCCGTAGAACTTCAGAAGTATTAGGATGATAATTGTCGGTTGCATAGTCACTACTACGTCATAAAAAAGATGGGCAGTGTGTTCATAACTATTATTTAGAGTACATGGTAACTACATCGATTTCGTGATGGATAACTATATCATGAACACATGGATAACTTCATTAGTACTGGGTGAGTAATCTATCAGTCATGGGTGGGTAACTATTACCGACAGAGTATGGTAACTAAATTAATTTCATGGTGGATAATTACATTCATGAACACATGGATAACTTCATAAGTAATGGGTGGGTAACTTCATCAGTATTGGGTTGGTAACTATTACCGAGAGAGTATGGTAAATACATTGATTTCGTGGTGGATAACTACACCATAAACACATGGGTAACTTCATCCGTACCTGGTGTGTAATTCCATCAGTATTGGGTGATAACTATTACAGAGAAAGTAGGGTAACTACAAAGATTTCGTGGTGAATACACATGAAAACATATGGGTAACTTCACTAGTACTGGGTGGGTAACTATTAACGAGAGAGTATGGTGACTACATTAATTTCATGGTGGATAATTACACCATGAAAACACATTGGTAAATTTATCAGTACTGTACCGGGTGGGTAACTCCATCAGTATTGGGTGGTAACTATTTACCGAAGGAGTAGGTAACTATAACGATTTTGTGGTGGATAACTACACATGAAAACACATGGGAAACTTTATCAGTACTGGGTGGTAATCCATCAGTATTGGGTTGTAACTATTACCAAGAGAGTAGGTAACTACAACGATTATGTGGTGGATAACTACATCATGAAGATATGGGTAACTTCATCAATACTGGGTGTGTAACTCCATAAGTATCGGGTGGGTCACTATTACAGAGAGAATAGAGCAGGTACATCGATTTCGGGGTGGGTAACTGTATCATGAACACATGGGTAACTATATCATTTTTGGGTGGTTAACTTTATTAGTATTAGGTGGGTAAATCTATCAGTACTAGGTAGGTAACTTACTGAGGGAGTAGGGTAACTATATCAATTTCGTTTTGGATAACTATATGATGAACACATGGTAACTCCATCAGTTCTGGGTTGGTAACCCCAACAGTACTGTGTGGGTAACTATTGCCGAGGGAGTAGGGTAACTATATTGATTTCGTGGTATATAACTATATCATCTGTAGCGGACCTGCACTTAAAAATTGGCAAGATCCCTGTGTATAGTGCAAACCCCTGGATCGATTCATTTGCACACACAGCTTACGATGAATATCACAACAAAGTATCAATTATTACACGTGGATCCAGTACTTAGGAAAATATTCGTTACAAATTGCATAGCATGAAGCTAGCTTTGAAAGAGTAAAGCAGCGGAAAACATTATTCTTCAGTGAGTCTCCATCATCTTCATGTACCACAGGCGAAACATGTTGGTTGCAGACTCGAAACCCTTATACGAAACCTCACTTATCGTCTGAACAATCTGCAACAGGAAAAATGTTGCAACAAGGTGGGTCAGAACCATATAAAATGGAACTGGCAAGTGACACTCTGTGGACACTTAGTGGAATAACTCTAATATCCTATATGCATATTTGGCTGGTGGGGTTCAAAGGCTATTTTGCATAAAGCCAACTTTTTCCTATCTCTTTTGAAAACTTGCACGTACTCAGATTCACTCATCTAACTGAGCCTGGGTCTAAACCAGGTGCACTCACTTAAATGAGCCTGAGTTCCTAACCCTTGTTCACCCTTCAAAGTTTTACTTGAAAAGTTGGAATGTTGGGGTCCTCCGTTGACGTCCTTGATCAGCTGCTCAGAATTTTCCGTAACCGGGGACACGGCTAAGTACTTAGTTTTTACACTCTCGAGAGGTTGTGCACGTTCACCATTTGACTCAATCAGACCAAACTATCCTCTACACTTCAATAGTGATAAGGAAAAGGAGAAGATCGAGACGAGACTTTTCAGAAGTTGTGTTCCCATGATCATACCAGGAGACCACCGCCCACCTATCAACCCTACATCTGACCCAGGTTCACACCAACGTACTCCGTCAAGACAGATCCCATATGACAAATGGCTGCACTGGAAGCAATCTTCACTTGGCGTAACTTCAAATCCCTTTGTCCCTGGGTGGCAATCCACAAGTGCACGTACTCAGGTTCACTCATCTAAATGAGCCTGGGTATAATCCAGGTGCACTCACCTAAATGAGCCTAAGCAGCCACTCAACTCCAACCTCCATCCACATGCCACATCCACCCAGGTGTTTCATTAACTTAGTAGAATTTAACTTTTTATAAAATAACTTTTGCATAGCATCAATATTTCTACTAAGTTATTATATAAGTACCTAGACACATAGGAATAGGGGCAATTCTAAACATGTCTTGCATAGTAGTAGTAAAACACCTAACATGCATACTACTCAAAATAGCTACTCATGCATAGATAAAATACTTAGGGATTTTATGAATGTGCCACTTGCCTTTGATAGTTGATCGATGTTTATCGCACTCTTCTCAAAAAGTACGTTGCACTCCGTTCCAAACTATAACATAACACACAATGCAAAACATAAACACTCCATACAACAATATGGCAATACAAAAACATGATATGCATGAATGCATAGTATCACAATAAAACTAGTATAAATCAATTTATTTAATCACTGTTATAATGTATGAGTGATAATTCATGTCAAAATTTATTGCAATTAATTGACTTTAAACATTTTTTAAACACCAAAAAAGGCTTTAAACAACAAACACAAATTTATGTCATTAAAGCATTTTGAAATTACATCTTTGGTTCCTCTGGACAGATGGTTTCAAATACACGCTACTGGAAATTGATTGTCTCAAAAATAATTTACATAACATATTTTATACTCAAAATAAGGTTTAAACGATTCTGCAAAATAAATGATTCTACACGATTCAAAACGTCAATTTTATTAGTTCACTAAATTCTTCTCATTTTTCTGAATCCGTGGATATAAAGTTTGTTAAATTTGGCCAAACGGTTAAAAAGATATGAATTTTGGAAGTTTTATGTCTAAACTAGACAGAAATGCGAAAATTGATAAATAGGTGACACATGGCGAGATTGTACTGGCTGGTACCCCTTCATCAAGTGATCTATTTCAGGCCGTTGATTGATGATCTAACAGTTAGGAACGAAATCATCCAGGACATGGTGGTGCTCACCGGTGACGACGGCGGACGTCGAGGTTCTGGTCGATCTGCCGCTTCTACGGCTCGTCAACGTTGTCCAGCGGTTTCCTCTCCTCCCTGTGAAGACGATGGCGTGCTTGATGGCGTCCCGCGGTGACCAAATCAACGACGACGACAACTTCCCGAGCTCACAGTCCGGCGGCGCTCCGGCGATCTTCGGATGAGCACGGCCTGGACGATACGGCTGTGCAGAAAAAAAATAACGCGGGGTCGGGGAGGTGCGCGTGGTCAAGGGAACCAAAAGGGACCACAAAGGAGCGGCGCTGCTTGCTACCTTCACCGGAAAAGAGGAAACACGACGGCGGCCGACGCGAAGTTTAGAGCTCGAAAGCGAGCAGCTTGGGGTCTCTCGGGCTGTGATGTTTGGGGAAAAAGAGATAGGAGGACGTGGGGATTATGTAGGAGCAAACGTGGAAGGAAACGGTGGAGTAAATCGTGCTAATTTAAGAGCGCAATCAAATCGGCCGTTTTGGCGTTGCGGAGCTCCGGCGATTAAATTCTCCAGACTGGGAGCGTTTTGGAGACGGATTTTATGATAACGTGAAGGAGGAGGTCGAGGGCTTGATGTAGGAAGAAACGGCGAGTGATTTTGTGGAGTAAAACGTCGGGAAATAAATCGAGAAGAAACGGCAAGATTGAATAGCTCGGGCGTGATTTCCGTCCATTCCCGAGCTGGAAGACGATGTTGATGTCAGCGATGACATCATCATTTTTTTTCAGTTTTCTGGTTTTTCTTATTTAATTCATAACTTTTGTTTTAAAAGTCCAAATCAACTCAAACAAATTTCTAAAAATTTGTAAAATCAAAACCTATCTGTTAAAATTTTCAAACTAATATTTCCAAACTTTTCAAAAATTGAAATATTCAAATATTGCATAAAGGATTATTTAAACCTTTATGTAATATTTTATAAATTGGATTTTATAAATTCTTTTGAATTGAAATTTAAAACCAAAACAAAATATGAGTAATAAAATTCAATATGACTCAATAAAATAATTTTGTACAAAATATTTTGTTTTAAAAGAATTCGATAAATCATTTTAAATACAAAACTCATTTAAAGTATCGAAATAATTATTTTCCATAAAAAATCTTGAAATCTTGAAAATAGAATTAAGAAAGTATTTAAAATACATTTCCAAAATTCCAATTTAGAATTTTTTCATAAAAATATTATTTGACACTATTATCTCAAACTTTGAAATATGGTTTTAATGACATCATCTGTGGTTTATTTAAAACAAATAAAAATACCACAAATGTTTGATATTGGAAAATAGTTATTTTTACTTTTCAAGTAAGTATAATCCAAACTCGACCAACATTCAAAATAGAACAAATAAAACCAAAGCAATTCAGAAATTATTATATATAGCATAATATGCCCTTTTTGATATTTTCTCAAATAGTTTTCAAGTGGAATTAAATTTCCAACTTTTGAACATTCTCAAATGCAAACAAGACAAGAAGATGATGCATGTATGCATGATTTTATGTTTTCAAAACAAAATACATATAGTATTCAAAAAGTTTTTGATTTTTCTGATTTTTCATTTTTTTTTGAAAAACTTGGGATGTTACAGACTACCACCCTTAAAAAGAATCTCGTCCCCGAGATTCGGAGAGGCTTGAAAGAAAGATTGGGTTCAGAAACTCGGGTTTAGTTAACTGGGTTTAAAATATTTAGGTGGGCTACCACCCTTAAAGGTCCTGCAGCATCCGCGTGGAAACGACAAAACGAGACGCCAAACCATCCCACGAACGGGCGCGGCTTGGCTGACTTTGTGCATCAAAGTCATGGCTACAGTGCCCTGACTTGGGCTGTACAAAGCGTTGAATCTAAATTTGGCAGCCCAGATCAGACTCCAACTGTTTACTCGTCACTGTTAAGAAAACACTGTTGAACAAATACTGTACACGAGGCGCTGTTGCAACGCACTGTAGCGTCGATCTGAGCCGTAGGTTCACGATCCAGCGGCCGAAAATGAGCAAAGGCAGCGGTACTGTAGCTTCGCTGCCGTTGCTTCTCAACGTCAGCTAATCCGGAGCGCCCACGAACACCACGTGGATAGCCCCAGAGCAGTGAAATTTGACAAAAATAACCCTTTTTTGAAACTTCAGCCAAAAATAAGCCTTTTTTGAAAAAATTCTGAAACTAACCCTTTTTTGTGTCTCCTGCACCGGCGGCGCCACACCTACATGTGCAACGCCCCAAGCTGGGGCGCCACACCGGTGCCCCAGCTTGGGGCGTTGCAGGAGCCACAAAAAATGGTTAGTTTCAGATTTTTTTTTTCAAAAAAGGGTTATTTTTGGCTGAAGTTTCAAGAAAGGGTTATTTTTATCGAATTTCACCCCAGAGCACGCCCCAGGGGTGCGCTCTTACTTGTTGCAATTTTCCGTTAACAATTTGGTATACTCCCTCCGTTCTTGAAAGAGTGTCCTTCCAACTTTCTTGGAAAGTCAAACTTTTATATGTTTGATCGTCTTTATACAAAAACCCACCAACATATATGTTATCAAATTGGTAGCATTAGATTCATGGTAAAATATATTTTCACCACATGCCTATTTGGATTCACAAAAATTAATATATTTTTGTACAAACTCGGTCAAACTTTGAAATGGTTTGACTCTCCAAGAAAGTTGGAAGTACACTCTTTCAAGGACAGAGGGAGTAGATAGTACTTCAACTCAGGATGTCATCAAGCCCAGACCATTTTCGCTTTAAATCACCAAAATTACCAAGCAAAATCTTTAATTACTAAATTTACAGAGGGTAAAAGGTCCAATAGAGATGCTGAACACATGCTCGCTCCGCAACTAGCGAGCGGCACGGGCGATAGCTTAGCCGCCATCCTCGTATCGGCTCTCCTTTATCGACTTTGTTGCCGTTAGAGGAAGCCGACGGGTATCCGCTCGTTGGACAACGGTGGCGGCCTTTTGTTCCCTCCAGTTGCGGGGACCTCCGGCGCGGCCCTAAGCGGCGTCGTGCTCAGTGGAGTTAGAAAGTCAGGACGACGACCCTGGAGCATTTTGGTGGTGGCATGGTTGCGGCGACTGTGAAGGCAGTGCAGAGGTCGCATATGGATCTGGGCAACGGTGGCTGCAGCAACATGAGTGGTGGTGGAAAAAGGATTGAAAACGTCGATTTTGGTGGCGGCGGTGACACGCGTTACGGCTGTGCCCTGATTTGAGACGAGATGCTGCGGCTTCACGTCTTTCTAGTCTGCGTATTGGGGTAGGTGCGTGGTCGCGGTTGCAGCTGGCTCACGGAAGGTATTTTTTGAAGGGTCCTTTTTCCCAAGTTCACCGTCTATTGATGGTGAGGACGGCGATCTGAGATGAGATGTTGCGGCTTCACGTCTTTCCAGTATGCATATTGGGGTAGGTGCGTGGTCGCGGTTGCAGCTAGCTCACGAAAGGTATTTTTTGAAGCGTCCCCTTTTATCAAATTCGCCGTCTATTGATGGTGAGGACGACATGTGTCTGCCAGATGGCCTTAATGTGGGTTTCGGAGTGCTTGGCAGTCTCGTCGTCGCCCGTCAACAAGCTCATATAGGCATAGTTCTTGGTTGCATGGCATTGATCATGTCAGAACTGTGCGTGTGAGCATTGGTTGGAAAGCCCATAATTCAGGTTGAACATGTTCTGAGATGTCATGTTCCATTGGCCTCGTGCACGAGGCTTATGCATATGCATTGCCGGTGGTATGGGACACGACACATATAGTAGTATGGGTGTTTATTAGTGTTCAACATTGTAAGGATAGAAGGAGTGCAAGTGGTGGTCAACGGATACGACAACACGTCGTGGTTGAGTTTTGGTCGTGCTATTTCATTACTAGGTCTGGAACTTCAGGGTGAAAACCATTGGTTTGACCTTTGTCGAAATTTGCTCAGTTCTTCTCTTAGGATGAAAATTCAGAATCCGGCCTTTGACTGGATCCGAATGGTGTCTCATGATATCTCATTTATTTGCAGTCTTCCACAATTCTATTATAACGGATATGAAACCAATTTAGTTTCCTCGGAGGATTAGTCAACAAATCGTAATTGCATCCTTATATTAGGTTTGTCTTTTCCATAAGAGCATCTCCACCGACGCGCCCAATAGAGCGTTAGTCAAAGTTGCTGGACAGGCGCTATTGGGCGCGTCGGCAAGCATTGCCGCCTATTGGGAGCGCCGCGCCCCACCGGTCGTTCCCAATAGACCGCTCCCAATGGACCGACACCACAAATTCAAATAAAAACGACCCCACAAGTTCAAATAGCGTCGGATCGAACAGGCGCACGTTGATGCATGTAAAATGCATACATGAACTTTGCATTATATTACTTATATTTCAATCATATTTGCATCATATAAGGGTTATATCATTGTTTTATATTGATTTTGGGAATATTTCATTGTTTCCCTATTTTTCTGGAATTAACCCTGCACAGGCAGAAAACCCTATTTTCTATATTTTGATGTTTCAGGGACCCAAACGACGTCCAAATGACCTGGAAATTTACGAGCATCAGTTTTTGGAAGGAACAAAGCGTGGGAGCGAAGGAAGCGAACAAGCGGAGGCCCGAGGGCCAAGATGAGTGGGCCCACGTGGCCAGATTCCTTGGCCGCGTGGGACCCATCATCTGGGGCCTCGTGGCTCCGTTGCCGTCGATCTTTTTTCCCGAGCCTCCGTCTTGACCTAAAAACGACTATAAAAATAGTCCCCGATGCACTTCGGAAAGGAGCGCCAGAAACACAGAAACCACGAAACAGAGACCTGGAGTTGCAGATTGGAGGGGGAAAACTCCGGCGGGGCGCTGCCGGCGTGGTCTCCATCTTCTCCAACGACTTCTCCACCGTCTCCATGATGAAGAGGGAGTAGTCCACCCCTGGACTATGGGTTTGTGGAAGTAACTTATGTATCTCTCCTCTCTTGAGCTTCACTAATTAGTACCGTATGAGCTGCTGAACATGATTACGGTCATCTATGTAATACCTTTGTGGTGGATCTTTTTATGAGTTAATATATGTTTGAGATTGCAATAGTTTTTTTCAGTTATGAAAGTAGATGCATATTATGTACCCCGTTCTTGTTTACTTGTTTTGATCAAGCATGTGTATGAGAGCGTGTGAGGGGGAACGTGTGCATTAGTTGGAGTAACGGGGGTGGCTAGTGCGGTGAACGTGAGAGAAAGTTCCGCGATCCACTTGGGTTTTTACCTTACTTTGTTGCCTCACTAGGGATAAAGAAAAATACCTTGCTACCGGAGATGTGGGTGTGACCATTGCCACTACTCCATGACTAGATCTAGCATGTTCTTATTTTAACTTCATGTCATGAACTTAATGCTATGCTCTGATTTATCTTAATTACTAAGGTGTTATGATTTAGTTCGCATCTTGGTGGAGTATAAGAGAGATTAATAAACAAAAGATCTCTATGTTAGGACGTGATGCCCATATAATTAGTAACTTGTCATGAAACCTTTTTGTTGCAATCTCATATGTCAATTCTAGTGTTCCATTGTCTACCACTTTATTAAAGAGAGAGTGCATTTGTGAAACCATGAACCCCGGTCCATTTTTAATCATAAGAAACACCTTTCCAACAACTTTTATCCACTTTACATTTTCTGCCATTTAAAAATCCGAAAATACAAAAACACTTTTACTTGCATTCACAATACAAAACCCAAAAATATCATCCATCATTGTTTCCACCATCCTTGCATATTTATTTATCATCATTGCATATTTATTTACTGTTTTGCATTCATTTTATTTTGATATCATTCTCACACCTTGTGCTTGACAACCACTTGGTGAGGTTGAGGGCCAAAACAATTTACTTTGTTTGTAGGTTTTCAAGAGAAGGATAAGAAGATAAATCTTTCACTACTGATTCCCCGAGAGTTCGATATTAAACCCTCGAGTCACCCCTCGTGGGGAAAACCGTCTTTCCTATACTACACACTCTGCACTTGGAGTCTCAACCTAACCCATATTCTTTTGACGCAGGTAACTACGTCAAGGGCCATCAAGACAGTTTTCTGGCGCCGTTGCCGGGAATCATTGCTGTAAAGGTTTATCCAAGGGTATCTCACAACAAAGTCAACTTCATCACCAACTTGTGCAAACACCTAAGCTTGGGGAGGTTGCACCTACGTGAGCATCATCTTATCCATCTTTACCTTCAAATTTTTATTTTGTTTTGTTATTGTCTTGCATATCATATTTATATTTCGGTTTGCATTTTATTTTCAGTTTTGCATAAAAAATTAAAAACACATAAAAACTTGCATAATGGAAAAGAGAACCTTTTGGCCATTTAGTGTTAAGAACTTTCCTCAAAATATGAATATCCCTGTTGAAAATTTGAAGTAGATCATAATATCACTAAAATGATTTATGAACACCGTTTTTATGGGAAACCCAAGGAAGATCCTATACTTCATCTTAAGAAGTTTAATGAAAGATGCAAAGTGTTAAATTTGAACCATGCCAATGTTAATATGATTAAAGTTAAGCTTTTTCCCTACTCCCTAGCTGGAAAAGCCTTAGATTGGATATTAAGATGGCCACCTGGAAACTTTAGCACTTGGTTTAATTTAAAAGCTTCATTCATTGAAAGATTTTGTTCCACTGAAACAGTTTGTAATTTGAGACAAATAGTTATCACCTTTAAACAAGAAGAGGATGAACCTTTGGTAAAAACATGGGAAAGGTTTAGAGGTATAGCTTTTGGAATGGAACATGGTCTTAGAGATTGGATGCTCATGCATATATTTTATAGAGGATTGTCTGAAACCTCTAGAGTCTTTTTGGATAATGAATGTGGGGGTTCTTTTATGAATACTACTGCTGCTAACACTCATATTCTACTTGATGGCTTGCTTTTGGAAGTGAAAATTAAAGAAAGTTTAGAAAAAGCCCAAGTACCAGAAGATGTTTTTGATGACCGTCATGAAATATTTAATCTATATGATAGGGAAGAAAAGTTGAGGAAGTTAAAATGCTTAGTGAAGTCAAGGAACCATTGCTTGACTTAGAGAATTGTAGCTTGCATGAATTAATATCTATCTTACAAAAATTTGCAAGTGATCCTTCCATCAATGTTAACCAAGCAGGTTTTGGTTCTTATATTGCTAATCATGTTTTAAAAGAAAAGATTGCTAGGTACAACCAAGAAGCTATGATACCACCTAAGCTTGGGGATATATGGATTCCCAAAGTACTAGTAACCATTGGAAAAGAGACACACCATGCTATATTAGATCTAGGATCTAGTGTCTCTGTTTTATCTAAAGAATTATATGAAGTACTTGAATTAAAGAATCTTGAAAAATGCTCTATTGAACTTGCACTTGCTGATGATTCCATTAAACATGCTTTAGGAAAAGTAAGTGATGTTATGGTAGAGTTGCATATGACATTTGTACCTGTTGATTTTCTAATCATGGATATGGGGAATAAAACCTCTAGTCCAATTATTCTTGGAAGACCTTTTCTTCGTACCACAGGTGCTATCATTGATTCAAAAGAAGGGAATGTGAAGTTTCAGTTTCCACACAAGAAGTGCATGGAACACTTCCCAAGGAAGAGGGACACATCAAAGTTCAAGCTCCCTCATGAGCTTCGTCCACAATAAATACAAGTAAGAAGCCTAGCTACATGGCTATAAAGAAAGCGCTTTACGGGAGGCAACCCGGTTGTTTTTATTTTTGATTTTCTTTGTGTCCTCTTGCTGTAACAAGAGACTTAGTTTTTAGTTTTTTTTCTGGAATTTTTAATAAAGTGCCAAGTTTTACCTATTTTGGTTTGAAAAAGTTGCTATTTGCATTCGGAGATTTTATTCCAGCACGAATCTGTGCACGGTATGATTTTTAATTCCTATTCTGTAACTCCGAATGAGCTGATATTTGAACTGTAGTTGCAACTTTTCATCCTCTGTAAGCATGAATGTTTTCAGAATTTTCGACATATTTAAGTAGGGTAGAAAAATACGTTTTGCTGCTGCTGTTTTTCTGGACAGATTCTGTCCCATTTTGTTTGATGCATTCTTTGAACTTTTAGCTTGAATCTTTTTGATCCAATTGAGTTTATAAGTAGGCATACAACATTATACACTTTCTGGACATTCATATGAATTTTTGTTTAAGGATTTTATGCAGCAAGCAATTCGTTTGTCTATCACTACTAATGTCGCCCCACAGAAAAGAAATGGGAGAAACGGTGTTTTGAAGTTTTTTCACAGGGATTAGAGGAGATGCACCAAGAGCTATCCAAGGATGGTGAAGACCATAAGATTGGGGATGTGAAGACAAGTAAGCAATTAAAAGTGGCATCCATCGTTACCCAATATATCATCAGAATGTTTTCTATGTATTATTTTACTAGGTCGAGAACATGAATACCGGCTTATATGTATTATTTTACTAGAGCATGAAAGATGGCATTCATGCAAGTAAAATTTAGAATGTTTTGTCATACAAATAAACTAGTCCAGATTCCAGTAGGGAAGTAATACA
Source organism: Poa pratensis (assembly GCA_947311845.1). Taxonomy (NCBI): domain Eukaryota; kingdom Viridiplantae; phylum Streptophyta; class Magnoliopsida; order Poales; family Poaceae; genus Poa; species Poa pratensis. Next base: position 478,921 of record CAMZMU010000038.1, read on the forward strand.
CTTACAAAATGTTACTCACTGTTGAAATGGACTGCTTTATAGAATGTAAAAGAGCACAAAAAAACACCACATACAAATAGCTAAGCACACACTAAACATTACCTTCTTATGCCTTCAGTTGTACATTCTTTTTCTTGCATTTAACTACAACCTCCGATCCATATTAATGGACTCAACTTTATCTAGATACGGATGTATCTAGTTAAGTGTTTAGACTAGATGTATCCGTATCTAGACAATGTTGAGACCATTAATATGGATCGGAGGGAGTAACAAAAATTAACTGAATGCGTCATCATTTATTATTGTTCTCTGAAGATGAGCTCTTGAATGTTTGCATCATGGCTTGCAGCACTGTATGAAACATGCACTGAATATGGACTCCCTTTGTCTTGTGTAATCGTGTAGATCAATGATCAGCCAGCCAGTTGCTATCAACAGTTGGTACCTACTCATTCAAAAAAAGGGTCAGCAGATGCTCCTTTGTGGATGATGTTTTTGCTTAAAAAACACTCACTCAAATAAACTTGTCCAGTATGGCAGACCCGTTGCGGCATTACTGTCGCAGTCTAATCACATTCCAAATACCTCGCAGGCAAAAGGACTAGATAGATATCTCCAAACCCAAGCTCTAAGTTATCGGCTTAAGGAGTTACTTGTTCTGTAACAAGAAACACTGCATATCCAACCTGGTATGCGACCTTGTTCTCTGCTGATCCTTCGACAAAGATAAGAAATAAAACTGAAGAGCATCATTCTGGTCAGAAGAAAAAAGGCATAAAACACAAATGACTAAATAGGGATGAAGAATTTGTTCAAGAGTAAGAGATAGGAGACCAGGATGAGAATATAACGTCATGCTTTAATGCTCTTTAGAGTCTATTCCACAGTTGAAAGTATACTTCTTTGAAGAGGCAGCTCAGGTAGGGAATCAATTTATTACTCCAGTCATAAATCGTAAAAGTTAAGGCTGGCCTCATAAAACTCACAAATATCTTGGGTAATTTTTTTTAGTCTTCTTGCAATTAAGAAACACTGCTTGAATAAAATGGAAACAACTCCCCAAAATCTTATACAGTACAGGAACAAGTAATGATACAAAATATAACGTTCATAGATGATACACAAACAGCCTGGCAGGCTTCAGTGATCATGAAGCAACCACCATGCTGAAATTTCATTCTGCTGGTACTAAATTCCAGCTAAAGGTATAATCAGAAAATGTGTCTGATCCTAGACCATCAGTCAGTGAATTTTGGTCAGCTAACGAGTTACACCAATGTATGGTTAATTGATTACTTAGGTACTCTGCAATTGACAAAAAGGCACATATACTGCTCATAAGTCACAATCGAAGCCACTAAGGCCCTTAAGATCTACGAAAATTTAAATAGAAGGCTAAAAGCTAAATGTACATTTTTTTATTACAACTCTGAAGCTTAGCAAAACATACTCAGCGAGCAGTATCGAGGGTGACTCAGGTAATTGTCCATTTAATCATTTATAGTTTTAGACAAGCAGACAACTATGTGATGCCATGTGTATCCCATTTCCTTACAATGATGCTAATGAAAGATGCGAATGTAAAAAATATAACATGATATGTGCCACTAGAATTGCACAACAAAAGCGGGACAATCTCAATCGGTGCTGATTGGTCAGATAAGCGATGAGTTATCCCTCCACCAAATGAAGCATTATAGTTGGTTTAGTATTTCTTTTAATGTGTGCAATCTTCCAGTAGGGATATTTGGTTGTTGCAAGTCATTATCCTAATTAATGGACTTACTGATATTCCACGACAAGTGCAACAACCGGCAAGAGAATGATAGTTAGTCATCAAAAAGTTTCTCTAGTGTGTATATATGGCGTATGGCAGGGCAAAATGCTTACCTACTCCTCTGCAGATCATCGTACTGAAGTGTGGACATTCCAGTCGATATAATTATCATCCTCACTGGCCAAGGACAACACTGCCGGCAGTCTGGCTCCCTCAAACACGCAGGCGGTGACACAAAATTCCAAAGAGAAGCTGTCCTCTTTCCAGCATGGCAAATGGCATGGATATGTCCTATTATGACACTTACAAATGCATAGATCCGAACCTCAAGCCTCATAGGCAATCAGTCAGACAAGTGGCGGGCACATCAAACAAGCCCTGCTCACCATCGTAAGATTGTTCTCCACCCAGGTAAAAGTAAAAAACATCTCACGCATTTTACCATGGAATTCTAACCCAACTCCAGCGAGCAAACTTCCATTTTTCTTTTCTTTCAGAAACCTATCTTTGTCACCCTGGGGAGCACAATTCCATCTGAATAACCTATCTTAGTGACCCCGGTGTATAATTCTTCACCAGCATCACCACGTAACTATCTTTGAAGGGATGTTGGTACTAATCCAACATGGGGTCCATGGAATTGTGCTACCTTACACCCAGGAGACGATAAATCATGCGAAAAAGGAGGCGGCTCCATGTCACCGTTTTTTGAATTGGACAAAACAAATATCTTGCCGTATAGAGATACTGATGAGGGGTTGGTGACCCGGGTGTTGATCGAAGACTGCTGGTGGTTGTCCACGTCGCCTCCCAGCCCCCCCTGCCCACGCATCCACCCAAAAGAGTGGTCTGGGATGATGACATTGACGCGGATCTGGAACAAAAAATCCAAGCAAATCCGCGTCGCCGTCAGGCTATAGCAGGGCTCCTGCGAGGATCGCAACAGCCGTCTCCCTAGTAGGGGATAAATAAGATAATGCGGTAGTCTCGGTCATCGGTGGCAGGAGGATGCGAAGAAAATGTTGCAGATCGTGCATCGAATTAGACATGGAGGGGCAGAAGAGCGAGGCGAGGTGAGACCTGCTAAATCCTTGGGCCGGACGCTACCAGGCAACCTCGTCGTCGTCTTGGTCGTCTCACGTCGCGCGGGCAGTTAAACGGGGTCCGGAGATGAAGGTGCCTTCGCCCTTCCTCGCGAAGTGGAGTGCAAGATTCACAAAAGGCAGAGATGCAAATTCGATTTGGAATCTAAAGATAACATCCTTGGGTAGAGACCAGCCCTCCTCAGAGCTCAACCACTCTCCACCGTCCTATAGAAACTTGATGCGATCTCAGCCGTCCGATCGCGCGGTGTTTTTTTTTTTACTGTCCCTGGACCCACCTGTCATCGACTTGGTGGCTAGAAAATCCGGTGCACACTGGCCGTCCGTTTCTAGATTCCAACATCTGCCGGTCAATTTCTACACGCCTGGAGATAACCCGAGTCGCTGCTGGGTGGCGCCAAATATTTACTGGACCCACATGTCATCCTTGTGGTAGGTTTTTCCTGTGTGCGTTGCGGAACAGGGCGTGCGGCGCTGCCACCGCGCCGTAATTTTGTCAAACCCTATGGGCAAAATCGTCATTTCGCATGTTTGGTATATAAACTATGCCTACACGTTGAAAAAACCTAGCCCCGAGCCACCCAACTCTCTCTCTCTTCCCAGCAGCTCTCTCCCGTTCCCCCTGCGCCGCCGCCCCGGCTGCCCTGCTCGTCGCCGGCCCCCTGCGCCGCCGCAGCTTGCCGGCGAGATTCCGGCGCCCTCCTATCTACTGATTCCCCACCGCCGCGCTGCCGATTTTGCACCCCCGTGTGCTTCAATCGAGCCTGTCCACGAACCCTAACCCTAGCTCGCCGCCTCACTCATGATTCCGGCCACTGCCGGCTCCTTCCGCCACCCACGAGGTCGTTTACGAGCTCCTGCGACTGGAAGCGCTCGGCCACGGCGCTTCACCGACTAGGGGCGGCCGCCGACGCCGGAACCAGGGTAAGGCCATGCCCTCCCCTATCTTCCCTCCTCTCTCTCCCATCTCACCTGCTCTCTCTCTCCTAGCTACCGGTGGCGACGACGAGGAGACGCACACGCGAAGAGCTCGACCTCCAGCGGCACACCCGGACACGGCGAGCGCTGCACAGAGCAGCTCGTGTTCCAAAAGCTCCCGAGGAGGATGAGAGCTAGAGGTTGGCCAAGCACGGAGGCCAGGGGCAGAGGTCAAGACCAACGGCAGGTATGGCTTTCCAAACCCTAGATTAATTTAGCCTGGGTATGGGCAGGGGCGGTTGATTTTCTGAATTTTGTTTACATGTGCACAATACCGGATGCTGCAATCTCAGTATAATTTCCTGAGTTTTTTGTTTGCTGCAGCTGTACGGTATAGTTGGTTCATATGTAGTATAGTTGGTTGGATAAGCATGATGTTGTTGGAATCTGTAGATTGACGGCCTGATTCTATTCATGTGCAGGGATCTGCTTATTTAATTTCATTGTGAGGTGAGCTATTATGGTTGCATGATTGCCACAGGCTAATTTTGTTGCTTCTTTACTTTGTTAAATCTGTCCATGTTTGGTGCAGAACATCTTCTCCTCCTCGTGATTTTCTTCCTCTCTGTATTTAATCATTCCAAATCATGTATGTCTGTGCAGATTGCAAGTATGTATGTCTACAAGGTCTTTGTGTTCTGTCTCTCCTTCCTCCGAGGCACTCAAACACGAGCTGAACTCACATGTAACTCAGTTGTTGATTAATCTTTGTGCAGATTGTGTTTATCTAGACTACAAGGTGTTTGACAAAATTCCAAGCAGGTAGTTCTCATATTTTTTTCATACCCTTTTGGTATTTTGGTTCACCAGAGATGAAAAAAATCAAAACTGGGTAGCTCAGATCTGACATTGTGATATGCAACTTTTCCTCGATTTCTTCAGGGTTTAGTCTGCAGCAAGAATCAACGAGTCGTCAACCTAACCATGGAATCAGGTAAAACCATCCTTTATCTTTTTTTAGCAGAATCTTTGATTTTCTCATGCGAGGCCATCTAGGTGTAGCTTAATTTTCCCGATCTGTTTTACATATTCTATTTATTTGCTTGTCATGTGAATCTAATATAACTGAATCCGCAACAGAGAGACGACAGCTTGATTTGTATGTGTTTTGTTTTGTTTTGACAGTGGATGATATTAATTTTTAAGCCGCCTTTTTATCAGTCTGTTGTATGTACTTTTATTCAAATTTCTGCAACAAATTTATCACTTGAACTGATACAACCATGTAGCTTGATCTGTGAGTAGACCTAATGTGTCGTTGATGAAAAGGCATGATCTTTAATGCAGTTACTTGACTTGTAGGTTTGGTTCAGCAGTGTACCTCATACACGGTTGGTTGATGACAAAGGAGGGAAGGATTGGACTAGCATTATACTGAATCTTACTGGAAGCAACTTACAGCTGCAAAGTTGCAAAGTTTAATCATTCAGGTTAAGAACCTTGACTAATAACTTTCATTTTGATTCGGCATGCCTGCTATGCATTTTGTGTGCCAAGTATGGTTGCTCTGTAGTATGACAATAGACACTCATTACTATAGACTTTTGAAATCTTGGTTTGAAGTTTTTGTGTCGGCTTTGACCATGCGTAGAAGAAAGGATTGTTTCAACACTCACAATTTTCTAGATGGTGGAGCAATAATAGCTGCAGGGAGATTACTGGTCAGAGAATGGATTTTAAAGGTATGTTCATACATAGAAAACCCACTAAACATTAGGATTTAGACATCGACAATTGTGCTATGAAGAAAAGAAAGGTAGCTGATAGATAAGATTATACATTACAGTATCCTTTCCTTGGATGTCAGCCTAGATTTGTCTCTGTCGCTGCCCATAGAAAGTATCTCTGTTGTTTAATTTATATGTTTGCTATATTCTCTCTGCAGGTGCTACCCCTCCAATATCAGCCTTCAAAATTAAACAATACAGGTGCTCCCACTGTTTGTTATCTTCTCCTTATTTTACTGATAAGAACAACGTTCAAGATAATTGTGATACTGCGTGATATCCAGTATTATAGATTCCGAGTGATCACTAATTTTGGAAGCAGGGTAATTGTGATGCACCTTTTTCTGAGAACATGCACTCACTTGCTTTTGGATGTTTTTTCTTTCTGTTAGATTCATATGCTCCTCATGAATATGAATGATTTCCTCCGGTTTAATGAGTAACTTGACATTGTCTATCTCTTGCGAGGAAGTAAATCATGAGTCGTTTCAGTAATAGAAGTATTTGGAACTCTAATGCTATTGTCTGTTGATGAAGATAATTTGCCTGCCTGTTTATGAATAATTTGTCTGCTATAAAAAACATCTAAGAACAATGCACATCAGTTAACATTCCACCCTACTTAGTTTTATTGCTTAAAATAGACCCCCCCCCCCCCCCCTTTCCAATAACCTTTTTTATTAGTGTGAGCAACCGTATATGACCAGTGCTTCTTGTGAGCGGTACTTTGGTGTATAAGGGATCACTAATGTTTGTTGTATAGCATTTCTGCCTGCCTCCAACTTAGTAGCTATTTTGCCTCTTTCGCATAAATAGATGGTTGATTTCTGTGGTGTACATTTTCGACACTTTTTGCATTCTTTGGCATAGAGTTCCGCAATTGTGCAATCAGTTAGCTATTTATTCAGGAGTGGAATAATAGAACAGTGCATAGTTTTATCCTATTTTAACGTTTTGATGCACAGATAAATAACCCGTCCACCTTTTTTATTTTGACACTGGCATGCTTCAGAGTACATGTTAGAAAGATCAAGGAAAACCATTGATGGAAAATTGTCGGATATTTAGCTAGCTGAATTTTGTATACCAATGCTCCTGTATTAATTCTCTGGCTGTTAGTTTTTCACCATGTTTCTTCATTTTTATTAGATTTGTTTCCTTGCAGGTCTCAGATTTCTTATTCCAGTCTATCTGCAATCATTCCATTGAGGTAAAGGACCACTTTCCTTTTCCCCATTTGACCGCAAGGAAATCTAGCATACATAAACAATACATTTCCCCTTCTTATTATTTGTTATTAACAAAACTGGTAGATGCCTAAGTTCACAAGTTTATAGATTGGTTGCAGTATATTAGTTTTATTTCTGTGTAGTAACATGGGCTCAGATAGTATGTCTGAGAGTTAATTTGCATGTGGCTTTAAATTTTTTTTGGATGATGTTTGTGCTGACGTTGGCCTACAAGAGCCTACAAAATGCAGATATGTTTCCTTCTATGTTTAAGGTACAAATAAATGCAGAGATTTCTCTTCAATAGTGCCACTGAAACTGGGTGTCCATCCCTTTTACGTTGGCCTACTATGTCTGGCAGGTTCTGTGCTTTAGCAATGCTTTGGCCTGTTCGTTAAATGTATATGCTTCTACCCCTATATTAGTATATATATTGCCGTGTTATGTTTATGGACCTATTAAACCTCCTTATGTCCCTATTTCGATGTTTTTTGTTCAGCCTTGTAAATAGCTTCGCACACGTATATCTATAGTGATTCACTCTGTCCATCCACAGCTGCAAGTATCGTCTGAGTAGTTATATTTTGTAGAATGGCACCTACTCAAACAACATTGCTGATATTCTAATTTACCCATTCTAGACTCGCAAATTTATTTCTAGGCTTAGCCAGCAAATTTGGTACATGGAATAGACTATTTTCCATCTGTTCTAGCGGTAAAGATCAAAGCAGAGATGCTAGACTTTTGGACTCCTTGATGCTATGTAAAACTCAATACACCTAAATTTTACTAAAGACTTGTTCTAATCATGATTTCGTTCAGCCTTATACAAGTGTTTAATATTCGAATCAAGTTCAGTCATTTAGCTACTGTACTGGCTGCTATTCTCCATATATTATATAAAAGCGTTCAGCTTCTTATTAAACACTTGATTCTTAATAAACATTTTGTTGCGGACCTGCAGGAACTAAATTAGTACCTTGTCCTGTTTGCTAGGTGCATGCCTCTTTGATCTCTGTTTGATGTGTGCCTGCTAATGTTATTCCTTGCAGGTGATGATTTATCCATTGGTTGCTAACGGAAACCTTGCAGTGGACTTCCTTGATTCAGGTTGGCTGCCTTCCTCTGCTCCATCTTCCTTAACCACATTTGTTATAGTATGGTTCTGTTTTTTCCGAGTTATCTTGGAAGGTGGAATATACAGTCTCCTAAAATTTTATGGTCGGCCATGCATTGCTTATATTTGGTCAAAGTATACATGTATTACCATTTACCAACCTATGTTAGTTAAATTTATCTGCACAGTATCTTACGGGAATACCTGGTTTTTTTATTTTTATGAACCTTTTTATTTTCTTCGAGCAGCAAACACACACCAGTTTCTAGACTTCATAAAGTGATTGGTCTGGGATCCGTCGCTCCCTTTACCTCGGCGCTCGACAGGAGGAAAATCAGGGCTTCCAAATTGCTGAAGCCTTCGACCTTTTACATGTAAACCTTTTTTTTTTGTTCTGCCTTCTTCCACTTCCCTGTCTTCGTTAAACGGTCGTTAGCCGCAGTTCATTTTTCCTTTGATTTGTTTGGCAACTGGCACAACATCTTGGTCTGTTCTGGTTTGCCATATTAAACCCCTAGACCTTTACTTTTTGTTCGTGCAGATTGTTGTGTTGAAGAAGAAGCACATGCATGTTTGAGCTTGGCGCACGTTATCTTGATCTGGTATGTTATTTAGGTTATCTCTTCTAAACGATGGACAATAGGAGTTGAGAAATCTATAATCATTCTTTTATTGGCAGGTCCTATAACTCCTCTCTTTAATGCAGGCTTAGAGACTCCTTACATGGATACATTGTAGGGTTTACTGATGAAGAGCACTTAATTATTTGTTGTACCAAGATCTCAATATATGAGCAACTGCAAAGCCGAAGTGTCTGCAACTGAAGAAAACCTTACCGATGATGTTGTGCACTTGTCCCGGTTACTCGACTGATTCCAGCTCAAGAAGTGCAGACTGAACCAGTACTAGAAAACATGGATTATTCAGAGGTAATCCAGCGAGTCACTCACTTATGTTTCCCTTGGGCATGATAGTTGATGTGTTTTAAATTGCATGCATATACTTCTATTGCAGTAGTATACTCCGAATGATACAGGAGACGGTCAAGTTTTGTCCTCTATTTTCCTATGGTATCAAAAGAAGGATTGCGAGCCAAAAATTAGGCTTCATCTGCTTCATGCATTTATTTTGTAGGTGGGTTGGTATTGTTCCGAATATATGTTATTTTACTAGAGGGAATTTAATAGGTTTGTTGGTCTATAAGTCCTAGGTGTATTTATATTCGTCTGAATCTTTGATTAAGGTCAGATTGTTTATTTTGGTTAGCCTTTGAGTTTCTTTTATCCTGTAAATAGTAATATTAGGCAGATAAGTTCGATCCTCTATTTTCTATGATATAAGTACAAGTAGTGCATCTACTGTTTTCACCCAAAAATTGCTATTCGTATATCTGTTTCTTAGGTGGTACTGTATAACTACTTGCTGGAGTTGATATATTACATATGCATATTCTTATATAATGGAAACACTGGATTTAACTTGTCATTCCTATGGTAGGTTATGCTCAATACTTGATTTGGTACTCCATCGTGCGTGGAAACGCAATAAAATTTGTGATCTGTAATGATATGCTTCATCTATGGAAAGATGCTTCCGTCATTTATATTGTCCCTGGCTATAGGTATTGGAATTTCAGCTCTATTTTGTCTCCAATTGACAGGTTGAAGCTATAGCCTATTGGGCAGCCACCCACATTTCGATATCTCCGTCACTACCATCATCACCGGCCCTGCTGTGGTGAATTATAAGCAGGTATCCAGCATATCAAGTCCATGTATCCATAGCTGAGATTGCTCACTTCGCCCCCTAAGCCGTATAATCTTGAATCCATTATTAAATTATCTTTTCCATCATCATTGTTTTCGGCAAGAAAATTGTTCTTGGTGAGGAGCCTATCCTCGAGGTCCCTTGCCAACGAGTGTATCATCCATGTTTCACACACTAGACCTGATCTCCAGGTTACATAGGAAGATCATTCATATAGCCTGCTTAAAAGACAAAAGTACCCGCTCCTTGCCTGCACATATTCCAACCTCTTCTTATGTTGATTGCCGTGTTTTAGGATTCCGCCGACAAAAATTCTATGTCCACTCTCCAAGCCACAACTACAGAAACATCGGCTGGGCAAACCTGATATGCGAGTGCTCTGATTCAAACATTGTTACAATTTGGCTCCACCTCCATTACTTTTTGTTTTCATAAATATGAGACGTTTTGGCAATTCAATTTGGCTTGCCAAAACATCTTCTATGTTGTGGTTCATATGGCAGTGCACCTAATTGTATGATTTTTGTGTTGAATCCAAATGTATTCACTGCTATCAACATCGTATCAACTTATGTGATTCTATTACTACCTGGGATACTGACCGTCTTATTAAATACATACATTATATGAGAAACACGGGCAAAATATGTTCAGAATCTACGTGAGGTGCACGATATTTTCAAATAGTTATCGGTTACATGAAACTCATTAGGTGTTTAAGATCGTGTTTCTGATCAAAACTTCATGTGTGCGTAATGTTATGACAGTATGGTGTGAATTTCTATATTACTTTCCTTGTGTGCTTCATCTGATCTTCCTGTTCCTTAAATTTTAATTGTATGATGTGGTACATGTTGATTTCAAATCTATAGACTTATGATCAACTTTTTGATCTCTATACACAAACCAAATATAGTACAACCCCGAGTAACACACAATTATTATTATTGTCTACTACATAAATATTAATTCCTGATCCTTCTTATTGCATCAGCCTGACCATGTTTTACAAATTGAGGCGACTCCTCATTCCTCCTGCAAGATTCCATATCATAGGTACTTACACATATTTCAATAGTTCATCCCTATGATTTGGCAAACACTTCTCTAACGACATGTCCTACCTAACGTGTACAGGAACAAGGATGTAACTTCTACCTCAACTGCACGCAAGGCTCTGTTCCAAGGACCTGACCATTGGATCCACGTTGGGCAAGCGTTAGTCGTTGCAAAAACTGCAAGCAGAACACCTGCAGTAAACAAGCACCTTCAAGGAGAGACATCGGTCCATGATGATGGAGTTGGTAGTCTAGCAAAGAAAGCTAGAAACTAATTTACCCTGCAATGACCACACTCCTTACGATCCAACCAAACTGTACCTGTTGTTGATCCAGTCCACGTACCTACCCTTTATTAATTCTGAGCTTTTTTACTACAAATCGGACTTATTTTTACCGATCATCGTCTAAGTACATGACTGCATCAGAAACTTTGCAAGGTGATATTTTGGTTATACCATCCATGTCTTATTGTTAGTGCTGTTGAGGCCAGCTACCTCTGGCACTTAGAATTGTTGTTGAGCTCACAAAACTCATCAGGTGTTCCAGAAGACATATGTATTTACTTTCCATGGAATCAAAACTTATGTATTTGATACGGTGTCAAATTCTGAAAATTCCAAAACCTGAACTACATGTGCTTCAACATAGCTTCAGCTTCCTATTGCTTAAGGCTTTGATTGTATAATATTCTTATTACTCATTTCATATGATCTGCAAGATGCCCTTTCAAATCTGTATAATAGTGATTAAATTCATATGAATATAAATGTCCTTTTAGTGGTCTGTATAAGCGATGGTAACCACGGGCAAGAAATTCAAAGAAGAAACAAGTGCTGCGCGGCGGGCCGCGCCGTTCGAATCTAGTAGTCAAATAGAGCCACACAGTCACAGAGCGACAGAGATAGAAAGAGAAGACCAATGCACTTCTCTTGACCAACAAATTTTTTTTTTTTTGAAATGGATGTTGAAACCCCGATCTCCGATCCAAAAACCTTTCTTTGCCCTTATCACGAATAGCTATTTGCAATCTTCATCACAAAACAAAGAGAGAAAGATGGGTGCTCGACCACGGTGGAGCTGTCTCCCGATTGCACCGGTTCACGAATACGTTATGTGCGCTTATTTAGGTTGGCAATCTCTCTTTGCCACGGTTAGAGCATCTCCACTCGCGGCGTCCAAATGGGCGCCCAAAGACCGTCCGGACAGGCACTTTGGGCGCCGTTCGGACTGCCTTGCCCATTTGGGCGCCCTCGCTCCCGACTCACAACGCCCAAACATTATTCATATATGAAATTTTGATACGAAAATGCATATATTTCATTGAAATTTCATTCGAAATAACATAATTCATTCAAATTTAAATCTAGACCTATACTAGATCTAGTAAGTAGGGTGGCACGCCGGGCACCCGCAGTTGGGGCAGGCGCCGGCCCTTGCGGTGGCGAGCACAGGACCCCGGCGGCAGTCCGAGCAGAGGCAGTAGAGGTAGCCGGTGGTGGAGCTGGTGGCGGCGGAGCTGGAGGTGGTGGTGGCGGAGGCGGTGGCGGCGGCAGAGGCTATGTCGGCCTCGATGGCGAGCTGCATGTGGCCGGGATCCCACTCCGCGTCGGCGGCCAGTCCCCTAAGCCATCATCATCACCATCGACCCCCTCCGCCTCTTGTTGAGGTTGCGGCGGAGGAGGTTGCACGCGGCCTCGTTCCGATCTTGCGCGACGAGCCTGCTCCACCGCCTCGTAGCGAACCCTCTCCCGTTCCATGCCCGCTGCGAAGTCCTCGTCGGTGGTGTTGGTGAGGTCGTCGTCGTCGGAGTCTTCGAGCCAGTCCGCAGGCGGCTCGGGGGCGAAGAAGGAGTGGAGGCGGTAGGCGTGCTCGAGCTTGACCTGCTTGTCCCAGTACGCCGAGTTCGGCTGGAACCTGGGGTCGTCGTGCAGCTCCGGCGCCATCGTCCCCATGCACGAGGCGACGTAGTCGAGCCACGCCTGGCCGGCCAGCATGGGTGCAACGGGGACGTGCACTGGGTTCGTGGCCCATCCCTCGGGGAGGACGCAGTTCGCCGACACCGGCGTGTTAGTGCGGACGAGCTCGCGTGCCTCGGCTTCCGTGAGTTGGTTCGCCGGTGGCGGAGGAGGCGGTGGAGGAGGTGGCGGAGTGTTGACGGCCGACGAGCCTGCCTCCTGCGATGGCCAGCCGCGGCGAGCCATGGCGCTCTGCCAAGCCTGGCTGTCACGGCGGCGACGACGGGCCTCCGTCTGCGCTCGTCTCTCTTCATCCGTGGCGTGCCGGGGAGAGGCCATGGCTAGGTGTGGGATGGAGATGGCTGTGTGAGATGGTGGATACGGCGAGGAACCCGCTCTATATAGCGGCCGGGGAGGCGAACGGATGAGGTCGCCTTAACTCCGGCCGTCCAACGGCTCGCCTGCCACACCATTAACGGCTCGCCTGCATTGACGCCGCCGTGGCGCAAACGCTTCCTCGCCCGCAGAGCGAAGCGACGTTTCGCTGCGCCCGGCTGGGAAACCGAGACGCCGCCCGGCATTAATGCAGCCTCTTGTCTCACTGCCAGGCGTGGCCCGCGCGTCGGGAGCCGACGTGGCGTCGCGTTTCCTTCCGTCCGGGGCCGCCCCAAGCCTCCCCAAATTGAGGGCGTGGGCTGGACGTGCCGGATACAAAACTGGGCCGTGCCGGACCGAATTCGCGTTTGGGCGCCGCGAGTGGGCGCGATTTTGTGTCCGGCACGCCCCAAACAGCTTTGGGCGGCCGTTTGGGCGCCCCGACTGGAGATGCTCTTAGCAGCGGTATCGGCGATCTCCCTTCTCTGCCGCAAGCAGTTGGTTCTCTCTTTTCTTCGTGTCAATACATCCCTTGGCGGCTGGCGCCCTGCTAGCTAGAAGACTGCGACCAAGTTGTTGAGCCCCCGTGCCTACCCCGGACATCAATGAGGGGTGAGTTTAGTAGTCTGGTGTAGTGCTGGCCATCTCGTGTGCTTCGCGTGTGCTTCGCGAGCCGGCCCAAGCCTTATGGCTAAACATCGACCTCTTTGATTTAAAGGAAAGGTAAGTCAAAGGATTAGGGAAGGGATAGGAATAGGAAAGGGTGGCGGTGCTAAACTTTCCTTGTTCCTTGTGCACATGATTTGAAGAATGAGCTCCGAGTGGATTTTTCTGTTCCTGTATGTTTTGCCTGGAAAGTCAGATGCAAAGGAAAATTTCCTCTACTTTTCCCTTCCGTCATTCCTACGAATCAAACAGGTGAACGGTACGAACTCTAGAAACAATCCTAACCCTGTAAGTTTCCTGTACGGTTCCTCCAAATCAAAGGAGTGTTCCTTGAGCCTTCCTCATCTCCTCACGTACCTGTCCTTCGATGATCTAATAATCTGAACGTTTTAAATCTGAACAAAATTTTGACTCTGAACGCTTTCGAAATTTGAACAATTTATTAAAATATATTTTTTCAAATATGAACAATTTTCAAAAATGAACAAATTTTAAATCTGAATAATTTTCAAAAATTGAACATTTATAAAATCTGAACAATTTCAAATGTGAAATGTTTGCAGATCTGAATTTTTTTAAAATCTGAACAATTTTCAAATCTAAACAATTTTTCAAACGTGAACAATTTTCTAAACTGAACAATTTTAGATTTGAACAATTTTCAAATTTGAACATTTTTTATAATGAATAAATTTAGAAAATCAGAAAAGAAAAAGGAATCGTAAAAAAAAACGAAAAACAAAAGAAAAAATCGCGCAGCACGAATCTCAACGCGTGATCAGCGGCTCTGGAGGTGAGTGAGATTTAGCATAAATCTCAGGCGCGTGAGCACCAGCAAATCCGAAAAACTTACTATAGGACTAGAATCTTAGAGAAGTTCTCCGAAGTGTTACTTCAAAGCTTGTGTCAATAGATATATAATCAATGGTGTGCTCTGTTGGCATTTGTCAACTAAATTCGGCACATGAAATGCATGTACGGACCAAGCATGAATTTATGCTGATGCATTATGCTCGTGTGGTGTAACCGGCTACCAGAAGCAGGGCAACTGCCTTGTATAATTGCAAGTTTTATATGACTTTTGCGTAGCGTTTAGTTAGTGATTTCTCATGATTAAAGGCAATGTTAAAGGGAAGAAAGGGATGGCTCACTTGAAGCGTACTTCTGCCTTTGTTCGCTCTTCTTTCCTTTCTGCTGCTGTTGGAGAAGTAGCAGTACCAAGTACCAACCCCCTCTTTCTCTCTCTTTCCTCTCCTCTTCATTCTTCATTCGTTTTGACTAACTTGTCTCTCCTCTGCTTTGGCTGTTTTGTTCACGACGAAAGCTGGTTCGTTCGTGCCTAGCACCGCATATAGACAGAGCGATCGTCTTCTTCCTTTCTTATCAGGATATTCGCGTTGCCCCCCTCCAGTTTCCTGCTCTTGCTTGGCGTGGTCCAGAAAAAGGGCAGAGAGAAGTTTTTTGCAAATTAAGCTTCTCACATCAATCTCTGCACCACTGTTTCTCTCCCCCTTCTTCTTCGGAGTGTTCTTGGTGGCAGAATTAGGAGAGGGAATAAAGACTGCGTCTCATGGGCAACTGCTGGTTTAGGGGGAGCTCCTACGTTAATAGGGTCTCCTCCACTGCAAAATCAGGTGAGTAATACTCCTCCTTTCTGCTATCCTGTCTACAAAGATGAACATGCCCGTGTGAAGTAGTAGTAGTATTCAGTTTATGTGTTGATCCCTCGCCCCCAAATTCAGAAAGATGAAACTAGTCAATAGCGGAATTCCTGATTGGGTAGTACTCTGTTTCAGTTTTCTAGGCAAATGAAGTTTTTTCTAGAAAAAATGAACAATATCCATTAGCTAGCTAATTGAAAAAAA
This sequence comes from Poa pratensis, assembly GCA_947311845.1. Lineage (NCBI taxonomy): Eukaryota > Viridiplantae > Streptophyta > Magnoliopsida > Poales > Poaceae > Poa > Poa pratensis. The sequence continues at coordinate 494,544 of CAMZMU010000038.1, forward strand.
AAGAGAATTCAGTTGGTATTGATCTTGACGCTTGCGTGCAACTGTTTGTGTGGTTCGTGCGCAGAGACTCCGAAGATCCAGAGCCCATCGGAGAGGGACCGGAGCGATGAGAGCAAGCTGCCGTCGAACGCGAGGGAGGTGGAGGCCATGCGGCTGGACTCGGCTGCGCGGAACCCGCTGACCGCCTTCTCCTTCGAAGAGCTCAGGAAGGTGACTGACGGCTTCCGGCAGGACTCGCTCATCGGCGGCGGCGGCTTTGGCAGGGTGTACAAGGGCACCGTCGGCACAGACGAGCCCCTGCAGGTGGCCGTCAAGGTGCACGACGGGGACAACAGCTTCCAGGGCCACAGGGAGTGGCTGGTCAGTCTCTCTGATGTTGACAACTAAATTAAATTCTCACATACCAGGATAAGCACATTTTACCGCTTATTTATTTCCATTATGAAATTCTTATACAAGAAATAATGTTAAACTTACAGTTATACTAGTACTCCCTCCGTTCCATAATATAAGACGTTTTAGCTCTCACATATATTGTCTAAATGCATGCTACAATGAGTGAACATGAACACTAAAATATGTCTACATATATCTACATATATGTGAACATGCACACATGCTAAAACGTCATATATTGTGAAACGGAGGGAGTACATCTTAGAGTCCGTTTGCATGCTTGTACCAAAAGGCAGCGACTAGTGTCAACTAGAGTATATCGTAAGCATGTTTAGGTGCAATTTTCATGATGTGCGTAGGACACGGCTAATCTGACATCTCACCTAGAGTATATTGTTTGTGTAGGCGGAGGTGATCTTCTTGGGCCACCTGTCGCACCCGAACCTGGTGAAGCTGGTGGGGTACTGCTGCGAGGGCGACCACCGTGTGCTGGTCTACGAGTACATGCCGCTGGGCAGCGTCGAGTCACACCTCTTCTCGCGTACGTACATTACATTACTGCACGCGTGCGTCGTCGTCGTCGTCGTGAACTGAGATTGAGTCGGTGTATTCTTATCAGGGGTGAATGGGTGATGGCGCCGCTGGCGTGGGCGACGAGGATGAAGATCGCGCTGGGCGCGGCGAGAGGGCTGGCGTTCCTCCACGAGGCCGAGAAGCCCGTGATCTACCGCGACTTCAAGACCTCCAACATCCTCCTCGACCGCGACTTCAACTCCAAGCTCTCCGACTTCGGGCTCGCCAAGGACGGCCCCGTCGGCGACATGTCCCACGTCTCCACTCGCATCATGGGCACCTACGGCTACGCCGCCCCAGAGTACATCATGACGGGGCACCTGACGGCGATGAGCGACGTGTACAGCTACGGCGTGGTCCTGCTGGAGCTGGTGACGGGGCGCAAGTCGCTGGACAAATCCCGGCCGGTGCGGGAGCAGACGCTCGCCGACTGGGCACTGCCGATGCTCACGCACAAGAAGAAGGTGTTGGCCATCGTCGACCCCAGGCTCGGCTTCGACGACTACCCGGTCAGGTCCGTGCAGAAGGCCGCCATGCTCGCCTACCACTGCCTCAGCCGGAACCCCAAGGCGCGGCCCCTCATGCGCGACATCGTCGCATCGCTCGAGCCGGTGCAGCAGCCGCCGCTCCTGCCCGCTTCCGCCGACGGCGCCAGCTGATCGACCTGTGTACTCGTGGGAGCGAATTAAGCTACTACTAGAACTACTCATGCAGTATTGGCGTAGTGTAGAAGGCAGGTGTAGTGTTCTTGATACCGTAAATGATTGTTGATTCTTATTCCCAGGTTGTGCATGCAAGAGGAACTCGTGAACACTCTTGTACACAGAACAGATAGTCCTGTAAATCCCCCCTTGAAGTTTTGATACTGTCAAGTGTGTATATCTGAAATCTGATTTACAAACCTAGTACCCAGTATATAATTTAGATCGCCATCCTTGACAAACCTAGTACCCAGTATTTTCTGATTTACAAACCTAGTACCCAGTATATTCAGTTTTGATACTGTCATATGAAAGAGCTCTCTGATCTATACTTTCGCATATCCTCGATTCGTTGGTGAATTGAATGGAGTAACAGGCTGCGCGGCTGCGCCACGAGGCAACATGCCGATTCAAAGGCAGTTAGTAAAACACGTACGTGCTCGCCGAACGAGCATAGTTTAAGAAACCGGATCGGTGATCGAACCGGTGAGGCCGTCCGTTAGGTTTTTACCTGTTGGACTGATGGTTCGGTTAACTGTCCGGTTTTGTAAGTTATAAAGTTGTACATTTTTTCTTATAAATATTGCAATATATAAATAATTATATATGCCAAAAAAATCAGACATGCAATTTGGCATGATAATAGCAAACAAGCCTGCAACAGGCATGTTAAAAAGAAAAGAAAACAAAATAAAAGAAAAAGGCAGCAAAAGCGAATGAGCTAAGTAACTGACATGTATGTATTTTTTCTTCCAAAGAAAACATGCATTGATTTGCATGCAGCGCAAAATTGCAAAGCAACACAACCGTTCGGAACGGAGCGCCTGTGTGTCGCTTAGAGGCTATGGGAGAGGCTTCCGTCGCCTGAAGACTCAGCTTCATGGGCCGCTTCAAAACCGGCCCAATACAAGAGGTAATGTTATTGTAACATCCCAAAATTGTAATCAGTTTTATTAGTCAAAAATTAGGAACCAACAAAAACTTTTGCTGCTTATGTGTGTTAATTGGTTCCTTGTTGATTGTGTTGATTGCTCCTTGTTGCTTGTGTTGGATATGCTCCAATTAAAAACTTGGAAAAACAAAAAAATAAAAGTTAAAAACCACAAAACCATGTGACAAGTGTCACCCAATTTCTCCAAGTGAGAAATTAATTTTCTTTCACCCAAACTTCAGAGGAGTGGTAATATAATCACTCTCAATTTATTCCTACAATTTTTCCCTCTACAAAAATAATTCCCAAAAATCTAAATTAAAATTCTAATGCTTTCTTTATCTTCTTTAAATCATAAAATGTACTATGTTACATTTACAAAATAATACCACAACTAGATCACAAATCTTGATAAACCTATAAGAAGCAAATTATGAAAATAATTTTCAGAAATTTGAATTCGGATTTGGTTCTGGCATTTGGTCGAACACCTTGAGGGCATCATTGTGTTCATCCCCAAATCCGAGTCAAATTCGAGTTTAATTCATCAAAACTTTGGCACCACCTGCCCCCACTCACTCCTCTCACTCACTGGAGCACGAAGGAAACGTGGGGATTGACCAATTTGGTCGCTGCCATGGGCGCGAGCTCGCGCCCATGCCGCCCGTGGCGCCACTGTGGTGAAGAGACGACGGTGGACGCCGTGGTGGCCCAGCACCGTGTCCTTCCACTCCCTCTCGCCCCTCCGCATCCGCTCGACTGGATAGGAATCGCCGTAGAAGCTCCACGCACGTGTGACTTAGCACGCACCCGTGCTCGCCGTGCGCCGTACCGGAGCTAGGTCACCGATGACGAACACCGCTCTCCACTGCACCGCTCGTCACCGATGTACCTCGCAGCCACTCCCCAGCTTCCCCGCAGTCTCCTAGACATAGTGGCATCGCCATTGAGGTCATCAGTGACGCTCACGAACCGCCGAACTCCGTCGGCGTGTCCACGGCCGTCACCGTTCCGAGCTAGCACAGCTCGTCTCCACGCACGCATTCCCGCTCCACTGCACGCTAACGCCGTCTCTTGACGTGGCCGCACAACACCGCCCGCCAATGGCGAGCTCTCCCACCTCCTAGGCCTCTCCCGCACCGTGTCCACCATGGACCGAACCTCCAGCTTATAAGCCGCCCGAGCCTCGCATTCCCTCCACACACCACCCCACTGCCTCCCCCTTTCTCCACACTCTCTCGTGCACCGCCGGGAGGGCGGAGCCATTGCTGCTGCCCGTGTTCATCTCCGAGCTCGGCCGTGCCCGAGGTTGAAGACGACCACGGCCATGCCGTGCTGCTGCTCTTTCTCTCCTCTGATCCCTCTACGTTGCTGCTCGAGCTCACCGCACTCACACGCCTCCTTTTCCCCTCTGTTTTATGCACAGAATCATAGCCAGGACCTCGCCGGAGTTTGAGGACGTGCCCGTGGAAGCAGAGGAGCTCGCCGCCGTCGACTGGAGCCATCCCAGGAAGCGTGACTCCTCCAGCGAGCTTCCCCAGGCCGCCGCGACCTTTCTGCGTCATCTACACTTCCTCCCGAGCCCCTAGGTGAGCGAATCGCCAACCTCGCCGTCGCTGGCACGGCGGCGCCGCCCGTTTTAGGTCGTCGCCGTTCGTGGCCATTGTGAGCCGTTGGATCTTAGATCAACGTGACGTACCACTTCAGTTAGATGAGTCGCTGACGCGTGGACCCCGCTGTCAGCGTTTTAAACTTTTCTGCGCGCGCGAGACGTTTCGGTTGAGTCACTGACGAGTGGACCCCACCCGTCAGGATTCTCCACATTATCCAGAACAGCATGTTTTTCCAATTTGAATTTACTGGAAAAGTCAGTACTGGACATAACTTTGAAATTCAATATCTCGAGATTTATAAGTCCAAATAAATCAAACCAAAATGTTCTGGATAGCTTATGAAATTGTTTAACCAACCCAAGCGGTTTCATTTCATTTAGATAAATAATAAATATGTATTATTAAAAATGCCACAGAAGGTTTAAAACCTAAACTTGTTTGTTTCTGATGATCTATTGACCCAAATAATTCCAATCCAATTTTATTAGCTTGGTACTGTGATCTCTTAGCTTCCCTAATTTTGGTAGAATTAATTAAGCAACAGTAATTGTTTGGCATTAGAATAAAATTAGCAAACCCTTCTGTACTAAAACAATTATAGATGTTTAATGCTTAACCCAAATGAGTTAGGACCAATTTTGTTAGATCACAATTACTCAGTGCTAGTTACCCCTAAAGGATTTAATTTTATGATCAATAGAACTTAGGCAGTAACTAAAACTTAATTAAAGCTTCTGGATTAAAACAATGGTGTAGGGAGTTTGGTAACTCCAATTAATCCAAATCAAATTGGGTTGTCTTCTACACATCAGTAGCTTTCTGTAGAAATTTAGTTTGTATTTTTGTGACCAACAGAACTTGAGTTATGCAATTAAGCTTGTATCACTAGTTTCTGCCATATTTAAGTCATCTTTAAATATTGGTGAATTCAATTAAATCAAACTAAAATTGCTTTGTCTTGTGTGTATGCAGTAGCTATGTGTAGAATAAGTCTTGTAATGTTGTGATGTTGATTGAGTAGTATCGTGATTGTTTGTCTTGCTTGTTTAACGTTTAGACGAGATCGTTGCCGGAACTTGCGAGGAGGGGGATTACTTTGATCAACCAGAGCAAGACTCCGAGAACTTTGCTGAGCAAGGCAAGCTACTCCCTGAGCTTGCAACCCCAAATATATATACATCTACTTTGTTCACATGATTTACTCTTAAGGCAATAATTTTGAAAACCTTTTTACCAATACATGAAAAACTATTTTGCCACCCTATGTAGAAGTATAAGATAGTTATATATAATTATAGGATGGGAAAATATTGTTTATTCAAAACTCCTTTGAAAATGCTTGTATGGATGTGGAATGCCGAGGTGTCGGTATTGAAGTGGAGAAAAGGAGAATGGTGGTTTTGATAAAATGTACATTGTGTCTTTGTACTTACGTCGACCAGCCGATACCCTGTGCGACCACATTTACCCACATATGGGAAAGGGCGTAGTCATATAATTTGCTCATATTAGTATGGGATGCCTCAACAACGGAGATGACTCCGTTCCATGAGGGGATGGTTCGGTGACCTACCCCTGACCCGGGTCCTCACACGTTGGTGTGGAGGATAGAAGGATCGTCCCCTATACAACCGCCGGGCAGAACTATGAGTCCTCACACTTAGATTCCGACGGGCTGGGTTAAGTGTTGATGGAAAGTGTCATAGCGGCAGGGTCCTATACTAGCGTGAGCAAAGGACAGGCTATGGTCGGTGACTCAACTTCGCATACACCTTGTTGATGGCCCTTCACGTAGTTACCTGCGTGAAAAGTAAATGGTTAGGTTGAGACTCCAAGTGCAGATTGTGTAGTAAGTGGAAGACGTGTTTTCCCCACGAGGGGTGACTCGAGGGTTTAATATCGAACTCTCGGGGAATCAGTAGTGAAGATTTATCTTTCCTATCCTTCTTTGGTTACCTACAAAACAAAGTAAATGTTTTGGTCCTCAACCTCACCTAGTGGTTGTCAAGCACAAGGTGTGAGAATGATATCAAGATAATATGCAATGCAAACAAGAAATAAATATGCAATGGTGGTAAATAAATATGCAAGGATGGTGGTAGCAATGATAAATGATATTTTTGGGTTTTATATGATGAATGCAAGATGGAAAAGTGTTTTTGTATTTTAGGATTTTTAAATGGCAGAAAATGGAAAAGTGGTAAAAGTTGTTGGAAAGGTGTTTCTTATGATTAAAAATGGACCGGGGTTCATGGTTTCACAAATGCACTCTCTCTTTAATAAAGTGGTAGACAATGGAACACTAGAGTTGACATATGAGATTGCAACACAACAGTTTAATGACAATTTATAATTATATGGGCATCACGTCCTAACATAGAGACCTTTTGGTTATTAGTCTCTCTTATACTCCACCAAGATGCGAACTGAATCATAACACCTCAGTAATTAAGATAACTCAGAGTATAGCAATAAGAATAATGACATGAAGTTAAAATAAGAACATGCTAGATCTAGTCATGGAGGAAGTGGCAATGGTCACACCCACATCTCCGGTAGCATGGTATTTCTTTTTATCCCTAGTGAGGCAACAAAGTAAGGTAAAACACCCAAGCGGATCGCAGAACTTTCTCTCACGTTCACTGCACTAGCCACCCCCATTACTCCAACTAATGCACACGTTCCCCCTCACACGCTCTCATAAACATGCTTGATCATGACAAGTAAATAAGAACGGGGTACATAATATGCATCTACTTTCATAACTGAAACAAAACCATTGCAATCTCAAACATATATTAACTCATAAAAAGATCCACCACAAAGGTATTACATAGATGACCGTAATCATGTTCAGCAGCTCATACGGTACTAATTAGTGAAGCTCAAGAGAGAGAGATACATAAGTTACTTCCACAAACCCATAGTCCAGAGGTGGACTACTCCCTCTTCATCATGGAGAGGATGGAGAAGTAGTTGGAGAAGATGGAGACCACACCGGCAGCGCCCCGCCGGAGTTTTCCCCCTCCAATCTGCAACTCCAGGTCTCTGTTTCGGTGTTTCTGTGTTTCTGCGGCGCTCCTTTCCGAAGGGCGTCGGGGACTATTTTTATAGTCGGTTTTAGGTCAAGACGGAGTCGTGGGCGAAAAGATCGACGGCAACAGAGCCTCGAGGCTCCAGATGGTGGGTCCCACGTGGCCCATGTACCTGGCCGCGTGGGCCACCCTCTTTTGGGCCTCGGGCCTCCGCTTGTTCGCTTCCTTCGCTCCCAAGTCTTCTTCCTTCCAAAAACTGATGCTCGTAAATTTCCAGGTCATTTGGACTTCGTTTGGGTCCCTGAAACATTAAAATATGGAAAATAGGGTTTTCTGCCTACGCAGGTTAATTCCATAAAAATAGGAAAATCATGAAATATTCCAAAAATCATTATAAAACAGTGATATAACCCTTATATGATGCAAATATGACTGGAATATAAGTAAAATAATGCAAAGTTCATGTATGCATTTTACATGCATCATCATCCCCAAGCTTAACCTATATTCGTCCTCGAGTATGAAGGTGGTAAAACTAACATGGAATTTGCATTTTAATACTAACAATGGATATCAAAGATGATTACTATTGCCACATAGAGTCAAATGATTCATTCTTAAAAAGGAGTAGCAATATGCAAGATAGTTTATGAAGTGATATCAAGTATTCAATGCAAGGATGTTCATGAAATATAAGTAAGAACATCCTACAATGGTCATAGAGTATTGATGAAAATCTGAATATAAAAGGTGGACACTTTGGAAAGATATATATATGAGTAGAGGTAAAGCATGAATAAATTTCATCTAACTTCTGAACTTCTCTACTTAAGTTAATGATTGTAACGTGGTAATCCTTGGTGTCAAACTCTCATTCCCCTATCATGGCATCTTGAATGATTAAGTTTAAAGTGAAAGCAAATACGAGTAGTGTGCTTGACAAAGTACATGTTGAAAGTCTCATGCCCCTTGAATACAAGTACCTACTCCATGTGTTACTCATCTTGGGAAACAAAGCAAGTTCAAGTTAAATATCATTGTAAGTAATAATAGTATCATTAAGAGCGTCAACTGGGGTACCTCTTGTCCCAGGATATGGAACAAGCCCATATCAAAATGACAAGACAAACAAACACAATGAACAATCTCAACACCCTTTTTATTTACCATTAGATAGCTTTTTATTGTAAGGTGTATCACAGAAGGTTCACCATAGCATGTAAGTAAATTTTCACCATGAATGATGCATGGCTAAGATTAGCGGCCCAGGCCTCTCTAACCATTTATACAAACTCATTTAAACCTACTTCATTTCCACATTTATTTCACCCATGGTAAGCATCCATAAACAAAAGTACATGATATCAACTAAATGAAATGAAGTGCATGTTGAAAGCTTGCCATGTGACAGCACATATGAGCTAACTCTCAACCAAAGACATTTGTCAAGCCCACAACATCATAATTTTAATCACAATGGGTCATGTTTTATTTATGCAATAAAAGTAAAGTGTGCATCAAGTTCGAGAGAGCTCTATAACCAACTTTTCCCATAACAATCAACAACATAAGCATTTTCATTCAGAGGTATAGATAACACAAATATCATGATAAACATACTCGGAATAGCATAAAGCTAATAGGTAGATATGGTGGACTCACTGGAAAAACTTTGGTTGAAGGTGTTGGAAACAAGTTTTTACTTGTTGGAATTTTTGGGCTAGCAAGAGGGAGAAAGTTGACCATCTAAATGCATGCATGAGTGTCCATATAACTAACTAATCCATGTTAAACAAAGTAAAGTAACATTCAGCATCAAAACATGAATAAAGATAGCTCTTGATAAAATACTTGCAAATTATTACTCATTAACAAGCTCATGAATCATGCAACTATTTGTGTCTTTTAAAATCAACTCAAACATCCCTTTTCCCAATCTAATAATAGCATCCAACATAATTCAACCCAAATTTTCCAGTAGCTATCTCATATATAAATGATAGTGTGGTGGTCTCACAAAATAAAAATCAAACCAAAACAAACAAAAAGACGCTCCAAGTTTATGCGATAAAGTGTTTCGATCGAAAAACAGAAGTTAGACGTGTGCAAACCGAGAGTGTGTAGGTCTAGTGGGGTTGTCTTCACATCCCCAAGCTTATGGTCTTCACCATCCTTGGATAGCTCTTGGTGCATCTCCTCTAATCCCTGTGAAAAAACTTCAAAACACCGTTTCTCCCATTTCTTTTTTTTGTGGGGTGCACTAGTAGTGATAAACAAATAGATTTCTTGCTGCATATAATCCTTAGACAAAAATTCATTTGAATGTCCAGAAAGTGTATAATGTTGTATGCCTACTCATAAACTCAATTGGATCAAAAGGTTCAAGTTAAAAGTTCTAAGCATGCATCAAACAAAATGGGACAGAATCTGTCCAGAAAGACAGCAGCAGCAAAACGTATTTTTCTACCCTACTTAACTTTGTCAAAAAATTACGAAAACATTCATGCATACAGAGGATGACAAGTTGAAACTACAGTTTAAATATGAGCTCATTCGGAGTTACAGAATAGGAATTAAAAATCATACCGTGCACAGATTCGTGCAGGAATAAAATCCCCGAATGCTATAAGCAACTTCTTCAAACCAAAATGAGTAAAACTTGGCACTTTATTAAAAATTATAGAAACTAAACTAAACACTAAGTCTCTTGTTACAGCAAGAGGACACAAACAAAATCAAAATAAAAACAACCGGGTTGCCTCCCGTAAAGCGCTTTCTTTATAGCCATATAGCTAGGCTTCTTACTTGATGTTTATAGAGGACGAAGCTCATGAGGGAGCTTGAATGATGTGCCCCTCTTCCTTGGGAAGTGTTCCATGCATTTCTTGTGTGGAAACTGAAACTTCACATTCCCTTCTTTTGAATCAATGATAGCACCTGTAGTACGAAGAAAAGGTCTTCCAAGAATAATTGGACTAGAGGTTTTATTCCCCATATCCATGATTAGAAAATCAACAGGCACTGACAAGGATATACATCTCGGGTACCCTACCGTGAGGGTACCTGGTGCACGTGATGACTAAAGGCCCAATAGCGAAGAGACAACTCGAAGCCCAAGACGAGAGGCCCAACAAGATGGAGTACCCTCCAAGTTTAGACATAGACATAGTCGGTTTATACTTTCCTTATGTGTAAACTAGGTCGGTTACAAACTCCCGAGACCCAGCCTATTTAAAGGCTGGGAGGGGTGCCGATCTAGGACCAAGCCATACTCGAACCACCAAAGCTCTTGCGAGATCGTCATCTCGCCGGAGCCACCTTGTAACCTCATAATCTCCAGCGATCAATAACAGACAAGCAGGAAGTAGGGTCTTTACCTCCACCCGAGGGGCCTGAACCTGGGTAAATCTTTGCCTCTGCTTGTCAGCCGACGAAACTACCAGTACTACCACGTTCTCTCCCCATAATCTCAACCCTAGGTCCTTAACCATGGGATTTGATGAGGGTACACCTCGTCAATTGGCGCCGTCTGTGGGAAAGAATAGTGCTGGACTCACGGTTTCTTCGGTTCCATCGGAAAACGGCGACTCGCCGATCGGATCTACAAACGGCAACTCGCCGGCTGCATCGACAAACCAGAACTCGCCGACTCAGGCGGCACACGGCAACTCGCCGGCTCACTCGACAAACGGCAACACGCCAGCTTCACCCGCAAAAAGCGCATCGGATCCTCTGATGGATTTCGAGCCACACTCGCCAGGATTCCAGGAGGCCTTCTCCGATCTCGAGTCAGGTTTGGGTTTAACCGTTGGTTCGTTCAATTTTTTCGTCAACAAGCTTGGTGTGCAGGACTTGACGGATCCACGCCAACTCGCGACTTCCGCACCCGAGGCTCCATCGGTTGCGGTCCTTCGACTGCGGATCCCTCAACTGCGTCCATACCATCGTCGATCCTCCAAGCTTGCTCGTCCGCAACAACCATGTCCACACGAGAGATGCACGAGCTCATCGAAGAACTTCAGGGCGAGGAGGCCGAATCAGCATACCGCACAAACGATCCCGAGCTCGATCTCTCACTCGAGGATAGTTTCGACTGCGGGATCTCCTTCAGCGACTTCGACGAACTCGAAACTCATATCGACAACCACGTCGAGATCTGCACCAACAACAACAACCTCGACTCGAGATTCATAACAACTTCGTCGACGCCGAGATGAGCATAGGCGATGAAGGCATCAACTGCGAGATCCGTCCAGACGGACCACTCGACGGGCATATCGACTCAGACATGAGCCTCGATGAAGATGTCGAGTCCATGACGGGACTCGAAAACACATACATACCCTCGGGTGATACCCCAGCAGGTTACGTCGCCATCGCCGCAGAATCATCAGATGCTGCGGCCAGCCGCAGGCCTACAGAATTCCCGTGCACAGTTACTATGCCGGACGGAGTCACAACTCTCACAATCACTGCTGAGATGGCAGCAAAAGCAGATAAAGTCATCAAGGAGTGCACAATGATGCCAGCAGACGCAACACAAGAGGAGATGTTGACCTTCCAGTACTTCAACTGGCAGGAATCACTTCGACTGCGGCAGGTCAGAGCAACACTCGAAGAACGCAAAAAGCAAGCTAGCTTGTCGAGTGCGCGAAGAAGACAGCTCTCCCTGAGCTCCACGGGCGAGCAGACACAGACCCAGATCAAGGTTGTCACACCTCTCGCCAGACGAAAGGGCGGCTCACCCGCAACTTAGGCAACTCTTTCATGACATACGACGAAGAAGGAGTGCCAGTACCCAAAACAGCTGCGGGTGCCCTCTTCACCGCTGCAGCGTACCTAGAGGCAATCAAACCTCCAGCTGATGACCCCAATGCAAAACTGCATCGCCAGCAGATCAAATCACTCGCCTTAGCGGCGAAGGCCATACGCCAAATTCCAAGAACTCCAGGTGGGAGTCGAGACCGTGCCCTAGTCGACGCGTCGGGAAGAGCATAATCACAGTGGTCGCCGCCACCACTCGAAGGAAAGAAGCGGCTCGCGTAGGCGCAGGTCCAGGAGCAGATCACGCAGATCTTACAGTAGCGACTCATACTCTGATCGAGATCCCGAGCCACATGGAGCTCTGTGCTTCACTCGACGCGTCCGCGAGACACGGATGCCCAAAGGGTTCAAACTCACATCTGAACAGCCCAAGTACACGGGTCGACAGGAACCTTCTGGGTGGCTGGAAGACTACAGGCTGGCTGTCGCGTGCCAGCGAGGTACAAACACCACGGCCATGCAATACATACGACTGATGCTCGAAGGCACAGCCCGCGACTGGCTCAAGGCCCTACCTCCATCAAAGTACGACTCGTGGGATCACTTCCGCGATGACTTCATCAAAAACTTCGAGCCTCTATGTGAGCGCCCAAAAACGTTCGAGGAACTGCGGGCCTGCGTGCAACGTTCAGACGAAACGCTGAGGTCATACATCAGACGATGGACTGAGATACGCAACTCAGTCGGAGTAATTTCAGAGACATGGCCATGGATGCTTTCATAATGGGACTCGCCAGGCGGGACTCAAAGAAGCACTCGGTCGCAAAAAGCCAACCTCTGTGGCTAGCCTCTTGATGACCGCGACTGAGTGGGCAGACGGAGAGACATGGCGCGCACCACACGCGGGTCCTCACCCCGTGACAATCATGAAAGCGGCAGTCGAAGCCGCAGAGACTCGTACAGAGACGACCGAAGGCGCAAACGTTCAAAACGTCACTACGACGATGACAGACCCGAATTCATGGCGGCTGGGTTCTCCACACCCCGCAATGACCAGGACAGAAGCGACCGACGGTCGGAAGATCGGCGAGACAGTCGAGATGATCGGACAGTCGAGATGATCGTCGAGACAGCCGAGACCGCGGCCAACGCAGTGATAGCTACAAGAGGAAGGACTGGCGCAAGTCACGGGCACAATCTGAGCGATCATTCGAAGAAAAGATGGACGCTGATTGCAGATTCCACCTGTACAAGGGGGACGACGGAAAACTGCGATCCAATCACTCGATGAGAAACTGCAGGGAGTTCGACCAAATGGCGACTGATTACGTAAATCGCAGAAAGGCAGCAGCCGCACAAGCACCTGCACCCGTGCCTCAGCCAAACAACGTGCCTGTTCTGATGGCACCACCTCCACCACCACAGCCTGCTGCAGGCGGAAACCTCGCGGGTGCCATACAGCACATACCTCGGGTGGACGAGCCACAGTACCCTCCGCCCCAAGGGCAGATGTACATGATACAGAAAGGTCGACCTTCCAACAGGGAGCAAAAACTTCGCACTCGACAAGTAAACATGGCGGTCATGTCACCTCCTGCGGTAACTGAATACTTGAAGGGATCCGAAACTACAATAAGCTTCAGCAAAGAGGACCACCCTCCATCGGTTGTTCGCCCAGGGCACTCTGCTCTGGTACTCGACGCGCAAATTGGAGGCTACGCCATGTCCAAGGTCTTCATGGATGGTGGGAGCGGCATAAACATCATCTTCGCAGATACGCTCCGCAAAATGAACAGGTCAGTCGAAAACCTGCCAAGATCTCAAATACCTTCCACGGTATCGTTCCAGGGAAAGCAATAAGCCCAGAGGCACCATACAACTCGACGTAACGTTCGGGGACAAGCACCACTTCAGGACAGAGTCGATTGAGTTCGAAGTGGTCGACTGGAAGTCACAATACCATGCTATACTTGGACGCCCGACGTTCGCTCGATTCATGGCGGTGCCACATTACGCATACCTCCAGCTGAAGATGCCTGGACCAAAAGGAGTAATCACAGTCAAGGGGAACTTCCAAAAGTCTGACTCTTGTGACCGAGAATTCAGCAAAATCTCTGAGATGTTTGGCATGGAAGCAACACTCGCTGATCTAGCGGTCTCCAACGATCGAACACTTATGCCAGAACACAAAAAGGTGGCAGTCGACAGAGCATTCAATGCCACCAATGACACAAGATCGCATCAGGTGCACCCGACTGACCCGACCAAGACAGTCAATGTCTCGTCGAGTCTGCCTATCGCATAGGAAAGCGCGCTCGTCGAATTCCTCCGTGAGAACTGGGATATATTTGCATGGTGTCCAGCCGACATGCCAGGTATTCCCAGGGAATTCGCCGAGCACTCTCTCCAGTTATTTCCAGATGCTAAACCAGTCAAGCAAACAATGCGCCGCATATCCGGCCCAAAAAGAACTGCAGTCGAAGCCGAAGTCGACAGGCTACTCGCAGCAGGATTCATCAGAGAGATCAAGAAATCACAATGGGTGGCCAACCCCGTACTCGTAGAAAGAAGCACACAGATATCCTTCGGATGTGCGTAGATTTTACAGCACTCAATAAGTGTTGTCCAAAGGATCACTTTCCACTACCTCGAATCGACCAGATCGTCGACTCCACCGCCGGGTGCGCTCGCTTGTCCTTCCTGGATGCCTACTCGGGTTACCACCAGATAAGGATGAAGGAAGAGGATGAAGAGAAAACGGCGTTCATAACCCCACTCGGGGTCTACTGCTACACCACAATGCCTTTCGGGCTCAAGAACGCAGGCGCAACATACCAGCGCATGATGCAAGATTGCCTCAAGAAGCAAATTGGGCGAAACGTCCAGGTCTATGTAGATGACATCGTCATCACCACAAGAGAGGAAAACACACTACTCGATGACTTGCGAGAGACATTCGCAAACCTCAAACGCTTCCACATCAAGCTCAACCCGAAGAAGTGCACGTTCGGCGTGCCAGCCGGGCAACTCCTCGGGTATCTAGTCTCAGCTCGAGGAATCGAGGCAGACCCGGAGAAAATACAGGCCATCTTGACGATGCAAAGGCCTTCAAAGCTCCATGACGTGCAAAAATTAGCGGGTCGAGTGGCAGCGCTCAGTCGATTCATCAGCAAGCTAGGCGAAAAAGCACTCCCGTTCTATCGACTGATGAAGAAAGCAGATAAATTCGAGTGGACGCCAGAAGCCGAAGCAGCCTTCACGGACCTCAAGCGAGTCCTCACAAGCCCTCCAATCCTCGTCGCACCAAGGGAACGCGAGCCATACCTATATGTCTCTGCAACTAACAGGGTGGTAAGCACCGTACTGGTAGTCGAGCGAAGGAGGAGGGACACGCCCAAAGCATACAACGTCCAGTCTATTACTTGAGTGAAGTGCTCTCCACATCAAAGCAGCGGTACCCGCACTATCAGAAGCTGGCTACGCCGTGTTCATGTCCTCAAGGAAGCTGACGCATTACTTCTCCGAGCACCCGATCACTGTAATCAGCACCTCAGGGATCGGGGACATCCTCACAAACCCCAACGCAACTGGGCGAGTAGCAAAATGGCTCATCGAGCTAGCACCAAGAGACATCAAGTATGATTACCCGAAGGCCATCAAAGCACAAGTTTTACCTGACTTCCACACCGAGTGGATTGAAGCTCAGCTCCCAGGAGCACCAGATGTGTCCAACTCATGGACTATGTACTTCGACGGCTCAAAGAAAAACGAAGGCGCAGGCGCAGGTGTTATCCTCATATCACCAAAAGGCGACAAGCTCCGCTACATCCTGCAAATGGGTTCGAGTTCCCGTCCAATAACGAAGCAGAATATGAGGCTCTGATCCATGGCATGAGGATGGCCAAAGCCCTCGGGTGCACTCGACTGATGATCTACGGCGACTCGAATCTGGTGGTGCAGCAAACAATGAAGGCCTGCGACGCAATCGCAGATAACATGATCGCCTACCGTGACCTGTACAACATCATGGAGGGCAGCTTCGAAGGCTGCGAGTTGCGGCACATAGGGCGTGAGAGCAATGAAGAAGCAGATAAGTTAGCCAACATTGGTGCGACCAAAGCACCAGTGCCACCTGGTGTCTTCTTCGAGCGCATCGAGCACAGATCAATCAAAAAGAAGCGGCAACTCCTACATCAGCCGCACCAGCCAAGAGCAAAGCACCTAGCACAGAGGACCCACCAGTCGAGGTACTCCTCATCGAGCCAACTTGGACTCAACCCTTCCTCGCATACATACTCCGCGGCGAGGTACCCGAAGACATCACAGAGTCAAGACGCGTCACTCGACGATCTAAAGCATACACTGTCATCAACGGTGAACTTACAAACGCAGCATATCAGGTATGTTCCAACGTTGCATAGCATTTGAAGATGGCCAAGCCATCCTTCGTGATATTCATGCAGGTACTTGCGGGCATCACGCCAGCAGTCGATCACTCGTAGCCAAAGCCTTTCGCGCAGGCTTCTACTGGCCCACAGCACTCAAAGACGCGGAGGACATAGTCAAAAGGTGCATCGGCTGTCAAAAATTCGCCACAAAGCCGCACGCACCCGCATCGGCGTTGAAGACAATACCATTGGCCTGGCCCTTCGCCCAGTGGGGGCTCGATATGGTTGGGCCACTCAAAAAATCCTCCCATGGAGGGCATACTCACCTTCTGGTGGCGGTCGACAAGTTCACCAAGTGGATTGAAGCAGTACCTATCACAAGTTCGACTGCCACTACAGCAGTCAATTTCATAAAATCCATCATATACCGCTTTGGTGTGCCAAGTAGCATCATCACTGACAACGGTACAAATTCACGGCTGAGGAATTCAAATCCTTCTGCAAAGAGCAAGATATCACGCTCAATTATGCATCTGTGGCGCACCCGCAGTCAAACGGCCAAGTCGAAAAGGCCAATGGGCTTGTGACGAGTGGAATCAAGAAGCGCCTCCTGGTGCCACTCAAAAGGGCAGCGGGTGCTTGGGTCGAAGAACTTCCGTCTGTGCTATGGAGCCTACGCACAACCCCAATGCTTCAACACAATTCACCCATTTTCATGGTGTACGGTGCAGAGGCAATCCTGCCATCTGATGTAAGATTCAATGCACCAAGAGTCGAAGCATACAACGAAGAAGATGCAGACGAGGCACTCGAAGACGCAGTCGACTTGCTAGAAGAAGCACGTAACACGGCGCTCGCACGCACAGCTGTTTATCAGCAGGACCTCCGCAACTACCACAGCCGTCGACTGCGTACCAGGTCCTTCGAGGTTGGCGACCTGGTACTTCGACTGAAGCAAAAGAAGGTGCACAAACTCGCTTCTCCATGGGAAGGACCCTTCATCATCACCGAGGTCATTGGTGGTGGAGCATACAGACTGAAGCACGCGAAGACAGGAGAACTCTCGCATAATCCTTGGAACGTTGCGCAGCTGCGCCGTTTCTATGCTTAGATTGCTCAGTCGCACAATGTAATAGGCACATATGTCGGATGCTGCAGGTTTCAGACGCGCTCTTTTCCTTACCAGGGTACCTAAGGGGACTGGAAGGTTTTTAATGAGGCGGCCTGCAGCTTAACATTCAAAATGGAATATAATCATGATTCCTCATATTTCTCCCTGCTTACTACTCGCATAACTTGTTTCACAAAATTAGCCTCACCCGAGCACTCGGGGGCTGCGCTATCTCAAAAAGCATGAGCTTCCGCTTGTTCACAACATAATACCCCAGCCGCACTCGAATACTCGGGGGCTGGGTCATAAAAATCATACATAAACACAAAAGTTGCTCAACCCACTCAATTATTCGGGAGTTGAGCCTAGAAGCATCAAGTGAAGCTTCAAGTACTGCAAAAATTCACAGCCGCACACGAATACTCGGGGGCTGTGCAGCTTATGTTTCATACTCTAAAGTATTTCTATCAACCTCACTCAAATGCACGGGGGCTGGATAGTCCTAATTTTACAGCAAGTTGCTTCATACACCCCGCTCAACAGGCTCGGGGGCTGCATACATGTAAACAAACAATGTACAATACTCACAAGTGTTGCGTTTTACACTTGGGGTCACCCCCCATACACATAACCTATTCAACAGGTTCTTCCTTGGGCTCGGTCCATTTTTCCTCCTCCTTCAGCACACGATGGATTAGGACCAATGCGTCCACCGTGTCTCTTGGTAGTGCTCCTCCATTGGCACAGGACCACCACCTGGTAGGGTGCGGGTCCCATCGCAATCCTTTTCAAATCAAGGTGCGGAAGGTGCGATCGCACAAAGGCAAGAGCAACATTAGCCCCGCTAATCAGTTGCTCGCGCACAAACTTCTTGATCGCCTTGCCTTTTCGAAATTTCTTCAGCAATGCACAAGGCCCTGTGGTTGCTCATTCAAAGGAAACAAAGCTTCGTGGACTCGAAATAAAGCCAACCTGCAAGTCTCCAGTCGAATGGCAGTGCGCCAAGCCCGGTCCAGAAGCCTTACCAAAATGGCGCTCTTGCCCTGTCTGACCAAAGGGGTGGGCGGAGTACTCAGTGCTACTCGCATGACCGTCGAGTCGATCCTGAATTCGTGCCTCCTCCTTTATCGGGTCAGAGCAAACACCTGCGCAAAAACAAAGGGCTCATCATCGCCCAGTCGAGTCACCTCGCAAAGAATAGATCTCGATGATCCAAAAATATCTTACATTCGAGTTGCAGATTTACTCTCTCCAACTCCTCAAGCAAAAAGGCCTCCCGTTCCGTAGTTGGGGATGGCCTCGACTGCAACTCAGCATACGCATCTTGTGTTTCCTTCAGCTCGCGAGTAACCTCGGAAAGCTTTTGCTGAAGGTAGTCCATAATTTTCTGGTCATTCACGCTTCGCGACTTCGAAGAACCACCCACAACAGGGCCAGTCGATGGTTTAGAGGCTCGGTTCTACAGTCAGAATAATTAAATGCATAAGGAAGCATAAGAGCTCAAGCAAAAGGCTCGGGGGCTGCGCCTCCCGATCACTGAAGTTCATATTTCATAACAAGACAGATACGATGTCTGATAATTTACATATAGCAAAAGCAAAATGACGAAATTCCTAGACCTAGTCAACAAAGGGATCACTAGCTAAGTCGTCGACTTCTTGGAGGAAGCTTTCTTCGCCTGGACCTTGGCTGCCCTTTCTTCAACAGTTGTTACCAGCTGTTGGGCATATTTTTGGCGGCTTCCATCCAAGTGCCGAGCCCGACGGTTCTGCCATCAGAACCCCGTGGAAACTTCTTCGTAGCTGCGTCAAAATCTGCCTCGACTCCGTGCGCGAGCAACATGAGAAAAGTAGTCTGAGCACCACTTACCATTTGCTCGCGACAGAAGTCAGCGACGGCAGTCCCTTCAGGCTTGAATAGCTCAACCAGCTCTGCAAAGGAAGATGGTAGCTCTTCGCCGGGGAAGAAGCTGCCATGGAGGGCGCCCAAGGCACTCGCCGCCTGCGTCAGCATCTCCCCTGCTCTGCTACTGGTAACCTCCGAGACAGCCACACTTTCATCGAGTGAGGTGCCAAGGCTTTGCTTGCCAGTAGCAGTAGGGCCATCCATCACGCCTAGCATGTGGACAAAATAATCAGCACCATATATCAGAAACCTCAAACATCTAAGGAACACAGCAAAAATTCGTACCAGTTAAGCTGGTGCTGGCGGCAGAAAGTCGACCAATTGCCGACTCCTCTCTAACCTCGGCTGCTTTCAGCCTCTTCTCCAGATCAGCCACTCGACGGGTGGCGTTGTTCAAATTTTCTGCCGCATCAGCGGCGGCCTCTGCAAAACAAACACACATGATCAGCAGACTGCAAGAGGAATCACCCTCAACAAGTGGTAATAGCATAAAGAGATACGCACTCTTCGCAGCTTCGAGTTGCTGCTGCAGGGTGGCGGCTTCAGTCTCCTTGTGCACATACTTGGCACCAGCCTTCAGCAACTCTCGCACAAATGCCTAAGTGCACGACATGGGCAAATTCATAACTCAATAACTGAGTCTAGGCAAAAAATTCGCACTCGATGAGGATTAAAACTACGGCAAGCATAAACTTACGTGCTCCAAGAAGGAAGAAGTCGACGCAGGGACACCTGCAGCCGCAGCTCCGCTCTCAGTTGCTGCAACCTCCGGCTCGGGTGGTGTAGCTGTGGCTGTAGCAGGAGTCGCAGGGGTAGGCGGCTGCTCTGGTGGCAGCGTCCGTGCAGTGGATGCTGCGCTACTCTTTTCCGCCGTTGGTGGCGGAGGCATATCCTCATCCGAGGAAACACTGTATCACACATTATAAATATACAAGGTGGCATTATTCATAAAGTGACAAAGCATGCACGTAATACTTACTCTTCAGTAAGGTCGACATTCGACCAGGGTTAAGCACACCCACGCTCGGGCGCGATTTCTTCGGTGGTCGTGGGGGAAGCGAGCGAATCGGAGGCACCTCGAGTGGCGCCGTCATCGACTCCGTCCTGTCTTCCTCCTTTTCCTCCGAGTCAGCGGTGTCTTCCTCGTCGCGCGACCGCTTCTGCTTGCCCTGCACCTCAGCATCGCCCTCATCGGCTTCTGGCGTGTGTGCGGTGGCGAGTGAGGCCATCTCATCATCAGAATCTGCCTCGAATGGCTCATTGTCTGGCACTGGGCCGCTCTCTGGCAAGGGAGGCATCGACTCATACATTTTGTGTCCCTGCACACATAAACAGCAAAGGATTCAACATCACACATGCATAACATATCAACTGAGATATAGTATCAACTGTTACCTCTGGTAGAGGGTTGCTGGTTTCATAAGGAGGCACAGGCGAGTTCATCTCGCAGGGATCTTCATCAGTCAATTTGGTAAGGCTTCTTACCAACTTCTCCGCCTCCGCATCAGAAAGCTCCACTGCGCGTGAGCGGGTTGGATCAGAAGCACCACTGTATCCCCACATAGCATGTGCTCGGGCTCGAAGGGGTTGCACTCGCCTCTTGGCCATAATGGCTAGCAGATGGATGCCCGTGACCTCTCGACCAACAGTGGTCTGAAGCTTCAGCACCTTCTCCATCAGAATGTCAGCCTCTTCGGCTTCGACTCCGGTCGGCTGGGCAATCCAGGATGGCCTCTTCTTCACCAGGGCGTCTGCGTCAAAGGCAGGCAACCCGAAGTTTGGGCGCCTATGGTCACATCCTTGATGTAGAACCACTTCTGGCGCCATCCTTGCACAGACTCCAGGAAGTTGATCTTGAAGTACTCGACATCAGGTCGAGCCTGTACTCCAAAACCACCAGGTCCCTTGGCGCTGTGCTGGCGCTTGACGTTGAAGATGCGGCGGAACAGACCAAAGTGGGGTGCGACGCCCAAGAAGCACTCGCAAAGGACGAAAAACACGCAATGTGCAAAAGCCCATTGGGCGTAAAATCGTGCAATTGCACTCCATACACGTGCATCAGTGCACGAAGAAAGTTGTGAACAGGGAAGGAGAATCCCCTGTTCACAAAATCAACAAAGCAGACCCGCTCATTGGGGCCTGGGCGCGGGATTACCTCGGCGCCGGGGATGCGAACTTGCGAGGTGTCCTCAGGGATCAGCCCGTCGTTCCGCAGGCCGGTGAGCATCCTCTTGCTGCAGGTGGACTTGGTCCAGCGCCCTTGTCCCTCTTCAAACCGCTGGCAGCGGCTCCAGCGGCGCTGTCCGCCGATGCGTTCGCAGCACTCCTGCCCTTCGGGTGGTAGGCTTCGTCATCGCGGGGGTTGCAAAAGCTTCGCTAGGAGGATATGGCGATGCGCGAGGAGGAAGAAGAAGCAGCGGCGGCGGAGAGCAAATGGCAAGTAAAAATACTATTTACGCCGCCGCACCCTTTTAACCTCAACGCAAAAGAATCCGCACCGTCGATGCGAGATCGTGGGCAAATAAGCAAATCTAACCGTACACGTGGCAGCCACGGAGGGCAACCGTCGCCGGCCACTCCGCCCACTACGCACGGGAATCTAGGAACTACCATCATGGCCCCGGAGAAATCGTGCCTGAACGGTCAAATCCAGTCCAAACGGCTGCACAATGGGCCCACAAGACGTGTCACGTCCCATCTATCGCAGCATAGCGCACGCCACCGCGTGTCAGGTGGCGCAGTCGCCATAAAACGTCATCCCTGACGTCATTGCAGCAGATTTGTTCAGAAAAGATTCGGGTTCGCCCAAAGCATATTAATCACTCGATTGTTTTCGAGTGTATGGTCACTCGACTGTCTCTTCGATCAAAGACATATTACTCCCATCGGGAGCGTATCAAAAATTTCTTCGACTAAAGATGCTCAAGACCAAGTGATTCTGAGATTATCCTCCATTACAAGTAATAAAGCACAATCTCGGGGGCTACTCCCATCGGGAGCGCTGCCGCGCACCCGATAGAATTATGGCAAAAGATTTTCTTCGACTAACATATGTAGGGAAGAAGATTTTGAGATTATCCTCCATTGCAAGCAATAAAGCACAATCTCGGGGGCTACTCCCATCGGGAGCGCTGTCGCGCACCCGATAAAATAGTGTCAAAGGGTCAGTCGACGAATATATCGACTACGTTCATATGCAAAATCATACTCGAAACATTCCCGAGTTGCGTCCGTCGCAAATACCTCGGATGCTGCACGCATAGTGCAAAGGTAAGACCCGCCGAACTTTCGAGCTGGGCTAAGGACCGTTCCAGCAACGTCAATCCTTATACTTTCCGTGTCAGCAGACATGATGAAAAATCCCGACGGACGCGTTGGGTAAAATTCAAAGTTATACTGCAGATCGACTCAGTAAGACCTCAGCGGCCTAGTCGAATCTGACCAGTTTGTTCCAGATTCGAGTCCGGGGACTCGAGTTTGATTGAAAGCTAGTAAGGTTTACCCAAATGTGTAGTTAACCAGTCCCGATCCGTCGAGTGAACTGGGCCTGCTAAGCTATTATCCCTTGATCATCATAAGCAAAAACCACAGTCGATGAAATACTCGACATAGCCAACATGTGCTATTCATACAGGAATTCCAATTATAATATACATAATGCTAAGCATATGACGTGCACTTACGAACGAGTCCATGCCCGATTCTTCGAGTCAGACAAGTACTCGGGGGCTACTGACAAGGATATACATCTCGGGTACCCTACCGTGAGGGTACCTGGTGCACGTGATGACTAAAGGCCCAATAGCGAAGAGACAACTCGAAGCCCAAGACGAGAGGCCCAACAAGATGGAGTAACCTCCAAGTTTAGACATAGACATAGTCGGTTTATACTTTCCTTATGTGTAAACTAGGTCGGTTACAAACTCCCGAGACCCAGCCTATTTAAAGGCTGGGAGGGGTGCCGATCTAGGACCAAGCCATACTCGAACCACCAAAGCTCTTGCGAGATCGTCATCTCGCCGGAGCCACCTTGTAACCTCATAATCTCCAGCGATCAATAACAGACAAGCAGGAAGTAGGGTCTTTACCTCCACCCGAGGGGCCTGAACCTGGGTAAATCTTTGCCTCTGCTTGTCAGCCGACGAAACTACCAGTACTACCACGTTCTCTCCCCATAATCTCAACCCTAGGTCCTTAACCATGGGATTTGATGAGGGTACACCTCGTCAGGCACAAATGTCATATGTAACCCTACCATAACATCACTTACTTTTCCTAAAGAATGTTTAATGGAATCATCAGCAAGTGCAAGTTCAATAGAGCATTTTTCAAGATTTTTTAATTCAAGTACTTCATATAATTCTTTAGATAAAACAGAGACACTTGATCCTAGATCAAGTATAGCATGGTGTGTCTCTTTTTCCAATGGTTACTAGGACTTTGGGAATCCATGTATCCCCAAGCTTAGGTGGTATCATAGCCACTTGGTTGTACCTAGCAATCTTTTCTTTCAAGACATGATTAGCAATATAAGAACCAAAACCAGCTTGGTTAGAGTTGATGGAAGGATCACTTGCAAATTTTTGTAAGATAGATATTAATTCATGCAAGCTACAATTCTCTAAGTCAAGCAATGGTTCCTTGACTTCACTAAGCATTTTAACTTCCTCAACTTTCTTTTCCCTATTATATAGGTTAAATAGTTCATAACGGTCATCAAAGACATCTTCAGGTACTTGGGCCTTTTCTAGACTTTCTTTAATTCTTACTTCCAAAAGCAGGCCATCAAGTAGATAGTGGGTATGATTGGCAGCAGTGTTCATAAAAGAATCATCACATTCATTATCCAAAAAGACCTTAGAGGTTTCAGACAATCCTCTATAAAATATATCCATGAGAATCCAATCTCTAAGACCATGTTCCATTCCAAAGGCTATCCCTTTAAACCTTTCCCATGCTTTTATCAAAGGTGCATCCTCTTCTTGTTTAAAGGTGATAACTATTTGTCTAAGATTGCAAATTTTTTCAGTGGAACAAAATCTTTCAATGAATGCAGCTTTTAAATTAAACCAAGTGCTAAAATTTCCAGGTGGCCATCTCAATATCCAATCTAAGGCTTTTCCACCTAGGAGTAAGGAAAAAGCTTAATTTTAATTTTAGCATGGCTCAAATTTAACATTTTGCACCTTTCATTAAACTTCTTAAGATGAGGTATAGGATCTTCTTTTGGTTTCCCATAAAAACGGTATTCATAAATTGCTTTCATGATATTAGTATCTACCTCACATTTCTCAACAGGGATATTCATTTCTTGAGGAAAGTTCTTAACACTAAATGGCCAGAAGGTTCTCTTTTCCATTATGCAAGTTTTTATGTGTTTTTTAATTTTTTATGCAAAACTGAAAATAAAATATGCAAACCGAAATAACAAATGCAAGACAATGACAAAACAAGATAAATTGCTTTGAAGGTAAAGATGGATAAGATGATGCTCACGTAGGTGCAACCTCCCCAAGCTTAGGTGTTAGCACAAGTTGGTGATGAAGTTGACTTGGTGAGATATCCTTGGATAAACCCGGCGCCAGAAAACAGAGCTAGTGCAGGGGACCCTTGGATAAACCTTTCAGCAATGATTCCCCGGCAACGGCGCCAGAAAACAGTCTTGATGGCCCTTCACGTAGTTACCTGCGTGAAAAGTAAATGGGTTAGGTTGAGACTCCAAATGCAGAGTGTGTAGTAAGTGGAAGGCGTGTTTTCCCCACGAGGGGTGACTCGAGGGTTTAATATCGAACTCTCGGGGAATCAGTAGTGAAGATTTATCTTTCCTATCCTTCTTTTGGTTACCTACAAAACAAAGTAAATGTTTTGGTCCTCAACCTCACCTAGTGGTTGTCAGCACAAGGTGTGAGAATGATATCAAGATAATATGCAATGCAAACAAGAAATAAATATGCAATGGTGGTAAATAAATATGCAAGGATGGTGGTAGCAATGATAAATGATATTTTTGGGTTTTATATGATGAATGCAAGATGGAAAAGTGTTTTTGTATTTTAGGATTTTTAAATGGCAGAAAATGGAAAAGTGGTAAAAGTTGTTGGAAAGGTGTTTCTTATGATTAAAAATGGACCGGGGTTCATGGTTTCACAAATGCACTCTCTCTTTAATAAAGTGGTAGACAATGGAACACTAGAGTTGACATATGAGATTGCAACACAACAGTTTAATGACAATTTATAATTATATGGGCATCACGTCCTAACATAGAGACCTTTTGGTTATTAGTCTCTCTATACTCCACCAAGATGCGAACTAAATCATAACACCTCAGTAATTAAGATAACTCAGAGTATAGCAATAAGAATAATGACATGAAGTTAAAATAAGAACATGCTAGATCTAGTCATGGAGGAAGTGGCAATGGTCACACCCACATCTCCGGTAGCATGGTATTTCTTTTATCCCTAGTGAGGCAACAAAGTAAGGTAAAACACCCAAGTGGATCGCAGAACTTTCTCTCACGTTCACTGCACTAGCCACCCCCGTTACTCCAACTAATGCACACGTTCCCCCTCACACGCTCTCATAAACATGCTTGATCATGACAAGTAAATAAGAACGGGGTACATAATATGCATCTACTTTCATAACTGAAACAAAACCATTGCAATCTCAAACATATATTAACTCATAAAAAGATCCACCACAAAGGTATTACATAGATGACCGTAATCATGTTCAGCAGCTCATACGGTACTAATTAGTGAAGCTCAAGAGAGAGAGATACATAAGTTACTTCCACAAACCCATAGTCCAGAGGTGGACTACTCTCTCTTCATCATGGAGAGGATGGAGAAGTAGTTGGAGAAGATGGAGACCACGCCGGCAGCGCCCGCCGGAGTTTTCCCCTCCAATCTGCAACTCCAGGTCTCTGTTTCGGTGTTTCTGTGTTTCTGCGGCGCTCCTTTCCGAAGGACGTCGGGGACTATTTTTATAGTCGGTTTTAGGTCAAGACAGAGTCGTGGGCGAAAAGATCGACGGCAACGGAGCCTCGAGGCTCCAGATGGTGGGTCCCACATGGCCCATGTACCTGGCCGCGTGGGCCACCCTCTTTTGGGCCTCGGGCCTCCGCTTGTTCGCTTCCTTCGCTCCCAAGTCTTCTTCCTTCCAAAAACTGATGCTCGTAAATTTCCAGGTCATTTGGACGTCGTTTGGGTCCCTGAAACATTAAAATATGGAAAATAGGGTTTTCTGCCTACGCAGGGTTAATTCCATAAAAATAATAAAATCATGAAATATTCCAAAAATCATTATAAAACAGTGATATAACCCTTATATGATGCAAATATGACTGGAATATAAGTAAAATAATGTAAAGTTCATGTATGCATTTTACATGCATCACTTGTATGGCGGGACGTGGCTGACACGATGAGTTGCCGGATGGATGTGGGAAAAGCGTGCTACCTCTGCAGAGTGTAAAACTATTCGAATAGCCAAGTCCTCGGATATGGACCGTTGGAAGGCCTACTCTGACCTATGTGCAAGTTTTTGTAAAGATTTAAATTTTGAAAATAAAATGAAGTGGAGAATGTTTGATACAACCATACCAACGGATCGGTATGAGTTGTTGGAAGCAAATGGACCATGAAGGGCTATGGCCAGAAAAAGGAGGAGTTTGAAGAAACAAATAAGTTGGTGGTTGTTGGGAGAAAGTTATAAAATTCTTCTTATCCCTTTTTCAATAAAGATATAGAGATGTCTTCAATAAATAAAAGACTTATTAAATAAAAGTAAAACCACTGCATGTTCATGTTGGGGTAGTTTGCGAGTACAATCAAATGTACTCATATTGGTTTCGTCCCTGGCTATTGTCTTAGCCAGATTTCGAGGAGCACTACGCCGAAGAGGAGTATGGCGACTTCTATGCGAACTAGGGATCTCCATAAGTCAGCTGCCTGTCGGGTTATCGTAGGATGTGCTTATCTACCACGTAGTAGCTTCCGCTGAATAATGTGGTTTGCCCATGAAGGCACCTATGTAAGACTTGGTCTAAGTGACCGTATGTGTAAGACTTTTATTCGGTATTGTAATGGATGTAAACTTTGGTATTCAGTTCGGATTATGTGCAACGACAGACTGATCATGGGATCGTTGTGTTAAGCATAATCGGGTATTTCGGACAGCTAGTCCGGGGTCCCCACAGAGCTGGTATCAGAGCCATCCTGACTTTAAGAGACCTTAGTTAGCATGGTCGTTACATAAGAGTTACAAAAGTTAATTTCTAAAACAAAGGAGTGAAGTATTTTTGAAAATTGCTTATCTCCCAATCCTCTTACTTATGCAAGATTTTACTCTCATTAAGTATTACATTTTCCTTATACTCTTAAAATATTGCACACTTGTCATCCCATTAAGCTTAAAATTTTGCGCACTTGTTGTTTCACTAAATTTAAAATTTTGTACACTTTTCATCTCACTAACTTAAAATCTTGCCTAAAATTGTAGATGGCACTCCATTGGACCGAGTTTAAGCAAGTTGAGAAGGAGGGCAAGCTGATGTTCGAGAGCGACTTGTTCGAGTTGTGCAAGCTGTTAGGTCGCCCCGCTCCTGAGTTTCAGGGAGCCCAGGTTGACGTTCTCGGCAACGGAAACCTGTGTTGGCGCATCGAGTCGTCTGTTCGGGGGAACCTCAAGTCTCCCGGATCCAGGACGCTGATCTTTGCCACTATGGACGCCCACTGGGACGACGGACTGTGTCGTGCTATGTAGAGGTTGCTAGTCTGACTTTGTGAGGAGCACAAGGCGGAGTTGGTGAACTCCCGCTTTCGGTTCTACGGGAGGCGCACCGATGATGGACACCCCATCCAGTCACCTCGACACCCGACGTTTGGAGAGTACATCCTGGACATGGAGGTCCTACTCTACCGCACCGAGGAGGATCTGATGAGCTAGACTTCGAGCTCACTTTGAGCGCATCTCGCTCAGTGAGAGTCGCGAGCGTGAGGCGCAGCTGAAGTAGGAGAAGATCGCTCTTCTCAAGAGGAGGACCCAGCTGAAGAAGATCGTCGCCAAGCTCCGCAAGAGGGTGGTGGAGCAGGACGAGATGATCGAGGATCTGGAGCACCATACCAACGAGATGGAGGAGGAGGGCGAGGATCTCCGCAGGGAGAACAGTGCCTTCATCAGTGATGATGAGGATTACCAGGAGGAGATGGACTACGAGAGTCGGACAACGAGGATGAGCTAGTTGACAAGAGGAGGAGCCACTCGAGGCAATTCTCGAGGACAAGGAGGAGGACCCGGAGGAGCCACCCTACCAGTCCGACGCTGCAGCAGAGCCGGAGGTTCCACCTCAGTAGGCGAGTGACTTGAGTACTACCGCAGGATTAGGTTGACCCCCTATCGCTAGTCGAGTCTAAGTAGTGGTTCTTTTGGAAACCATGTATTATGCACATTAGATGTAGGGCGATGTTGTAAGCTTGATGTTGTGAACTCCTTGATGTAATGTTTGTGTATATAAGTGTGTTAGTCTTGTTTGATCTGTGTAAAATATCTTCCATATCGTCCTAATTAATCAACCACTTTGCGAAATCGTCTTTTTCCCCTTAGTCGAAACCTTTTTGCCTTGCCTCTTATACCCGGTATGCTTCAGGATGGTGGACACTCGTCGCACCAACAACCCGGATGGAGGACCACCGCCACCACCACCAAACCCGACCCCCGCCCAACTTCTTGCGCTCATTATGGAGGAACGCCAAAATGCCCGGGAGGAGCGCCAAGCTCATCTCGCTGCCCTGCAGCAGATCGCTGCCGCTCATGTTAACAACAACAACAACAATAACAACAATGGTGGAAATGGCAATGGCGATGGAAATCAGCGATCCATCCTAAGTGACTTCCAGAAGACTAATCCACCCACCTATTCCAAGGGACTTCACCCACTGGAAGCCGATGATTGGCTTCGCACCATCGAGAACAACCTGGAAGTTGCTGCTGTGGGAGCAAATGAGAAAGTTCTGTATGCAACCCACTATCTTGCTGGACCTGCACGAGCTTGGTGGGAAGCTACCAAGGCTCTCCAGCAAGTTGGCTATGTTATCAACTGGGCTGAGTTCCAGGAGAAGTTCCGCAAGAAGCATATTCCGGCGGACTCATTGAGAGGAAGAAGGATGAATTCCACAAGCTGAGGCAGGGAAGTAAAGATGTGGTTGGTTATCTTGATGAGTTTACCGATTTATCTCGGTATGCTCCTGATGACACCGACACTGAGAAGAAGAAGATGGAGCATTTTCTGAATGGACTTCATGATGAACTGCAGTGTGCGCTGGTTATCCACGACTTCTTTGATTTGGAGTCACTTGTGGACAAAGCCATCCAGCAGGAGACCAAGCGCAAGACCATGTTTGAAGGTCGTAAGAGGAGGATGAATGCTCAGGAAGGTTCTAGCAATCAGAGGCCTCGTATCTTTCAGCCAGCATCCAAGCCTGCTTATCGACCACCGCAAGTTCCCCGCTCCACCTTTCCTAACCGCCCAAACAACTTCAACCGCCCCAATGACAATAACCGTCCCGGAGGAAACTTCATCAACGCCAACCGTAATGCCAATGTTGTCTGCTTTGAATGCGGCACTAAGGGTCACTACTCCAGAGAATGCCCCAATCCAAAGAGGAATGTTCAGCGCCCCAATGCCCGGCACCGAACAATGGTCAAGGCCATGCTGGAAATGGCAAGAACGCCGCGCCCGCGGAAATGTTGCTGTTGCCAAGGGCCGTCTGCACCACATCAATGCTGAGGAAGCCCTGGATGCGCCAGATGTTGTGCTGGGTACGTTCCTTGTCAACTCAGTACCTGCAACTGTTCTGTTTGATTCTGGTGCTACCCATTCCTTTGTTACCCAAGAGTTTGTTGCTAAGGGAGGTCTAGTCGGGAATCTTTTACCCAGACCCATGGTCATCCAAATCCCAGAATCCACCGTAGAGACCAAGCTGTTTTGCCCCGACGTTTCCCTTGAGATCAAAGGAGAAAAGTTTCCAGCCGACTTAATCGTTCTAGGAACCCAAGGTATAGATGTTATTCTGGGTATGAACTGGCTAGCCAAGTACCGTGGTCGTATAGATTGTGCCAGAAGAGCTGTATCCATCACCACAGACAAGGATGTCGAAGTGGAATATGTATCTGAAGCTAGCCATTCCCAACCAGGCTGCCATGAGGGCATAGCTCGACCCCTTCTAGATGAGATCCGTGTTGTTCACCTATTCCGAGATGTTTTCCCGGAAGAATTACCTGGTATGCCACCTGACCGGGATATTGAGTTCGTGATTGAACTTATTCCGGGAACAGCCCTATATCCCAAAGACCCTATCGGATGAATCCGGAAGAACTGGTTGAATTAAAGAAGCAGTTGGCTGATATGCTCAGCAAAGGTCTTGTTCGCCCAAGCGCTTCACCTTGGGGATCACCCATTATTTTTGTGGACAAAAGAGACGGTACCACACGCCTGTGTGTGGATTATCGCAAGCTCAATGATGTGACCATTAAAAACAAGTACCCTCTTCCCAAGATCGAGGATCTGTTCGATCAATGAACGGAGCCCGAGTCTTTTCCAAGATCGATCTTCGGACAGGATATCATCAGTTGAAAATCCGAGAGACAGACATTCCCAAGACTGCTTTCACCACCCGTTACGGTTTGTTTGAATACACCGTGATGTCCTTTGGTCTGACCAATGCCCCAGCCTATTTCATGAATCTCATGAACAAGATCTTCATGGAGTACCTCGACAAGTTCGTGGTAGTCTTCATCGATGATATCCTTATCTACTCCAAGACCGAAGAAGAGCATGCTGAACACCTGCGTCTAGTTTTGGAGACCCTCCGAGAGCACAAGCTGTATGCCAAGCTTAGCAAGTGCGAGTTTTGGCTTAGCGAAGTGGCATTTCTCGGACATGTCATATCTGCTGGAGGAATTTCTGTTGACCCGGAGAAGATCCAAGCCATCGTTGACTGGAAAGCCCCCACTAATGTGACTGAAATCCGAAGCTTTCTCGGACTAGCGGGTTATTACCGCAAGTTCGTTGAAGGATTCTCCAGCATAGCCAAGCCCATGACTCAATTGTTGAAGAAGGACAAGAAATTTGAATGGACCCAGAAGTGTGAAGATAGTTTCCAAGAACTAAAGAAGAGACTGACTTCAACCCCAGTCTTGATCATGCCAGACGTCACCAAGAGTTTCGACGTGTATTGCGATGCATCACGCCTCGGACTTGGTTGCGTTCTGATGCAAGAAGGCAAAGTTGTGTCGTATCTGTCTCGACAGTTGCGACCGCATGAAGAAAATTACCCAACCCATGATCTGGAGTTAGCTGCTGTTGTTCTTGCTCTTAAAACGTGGCGTCCCTATCTTGTGGGACATCGCTGTATACGGATCACAAGAGCTTGAAGTATATCTTCACCCAGAAGGAGTTGAACCTGCGACAAAGGAGATGGATGGAATTAATCAAGGATTATGATATTGGATCCATTATCACCCCGGAAAGGCTAACGTAGTTGCCGATGCCCTGAGTCGTAAGCCTTGTACCCTGAATGCCTTAATCCAAGCCGAACAACCAGCCTTGTTCAAAGAGTTCGAAGATTTCGGACTAGAGCTTGTTAGCCATGGTTATCTAGCCAATCTAGAGTTAGCCCCAACCCTGATGGATCAAATCAAGGAAGCCCAAAAGGATCATGAAAGCATTGAAGGAATTAAGAGGAAGATTTTTCTCGATAAAGCACCCGGTTTTACCGAAGATGCTGAAGGAGTGCTGAGATTCAAGGTCGTATCTGTGTGCCTAATGTCAAGGAGCTTAAGGAGTTAATCTTGAAGGAAGCCCATGAGACCCCTTATTCAATCCATCCTGGCGGTACAAAAATGTAGCAAGACCTTCGTGAGAGATTTTGGTGACATGGAATGAAGCGAGAGATTGGTTCTTTCATAGCCAAGTGTGATATCTGTCAGCGAGTCAAGGCTGAACATCAGCGACCCGCTGGATTGCTTCAACCTTTGAAAATTCCTGAGTGGAAGTGGGATGAAATTGGAATGGACTTTATTACCGGACTTCCAAGATCTAACCGAGGCCATGATTCAATCTGGGTCATCGTTGATCGACTAACCAAGGTTGCCCATTTCATTCCAGTCAATACCACTTATCGGGAAATCAACTGGCGGACTTGTATATTTCTAGAATAGTAAGCCTGCACGGTGTGCCTAAAAAGATTGTATCTGATAGAGGCACGCAATTGACCTCAAGATTCTGGAAAGCCCTTCACGAAGCTCTCGGAACCAAGTTAGCTTTTAGCACCGCTTATCACCCCCAGACCGGAGGCCAAACTGAGCGAGTGAATCAGATATTAGAGGACATGCTTCGTGCATGTGTTCTATCCTATGGTTCCAAATGGGAAGATTGCCTTCCATTTGCAGAGTTCTCTTACAACAATAGCTACCAGTCTAGTCTGCAAATGGCCCCGTTTGAAGCACTTTACGGCAAGAAGTGTCGTACGCCCCTGAATTGGTCCGACACCGGAGAAGGCAAATAGTTTGGACCAGATACACTCCGTGAAGCTGAAGAGCAAGTCCAACTTATCCGCGAGCGTCTCAAGACTGCCCAATCCCGTCAGAAAAGCTACGCTGATACCAAGCGTCGCGATGTCACCTTCCGTGTCAGAGATTATGTCTATCTCCGAGCGACACCACTCAAAGGAATGCAGCATTTTCATGTCAAAGGGAAATTAGCGCCAAGATATATTGGACCCTTCAAGATCATTGCTCATCAAGGAGAAGTATCATATCAGCTGGAACTGCCCCCAGAATTGTCAGAATTTCATGATGTCTTCCACATTTCCTTGCTCCGGAAGTGTCTTGAAGTTCCCGACAAGCCTGACGTTTTCAAAAACATCGACCACCTCTCCATCGACCTGAACCGTGATCTGACTTATCGTGGGAGACCCGTCAAAATTCTCGACGAAGATGTTCGTCTTACCCGAAGACGTGCGATCAAGTTCTACAAAGTCCAGTGGACTAACCACTCCGAAGAAGAAGCAACATGGGAACGGGAAGACTATCTTAGAAGCGAATTCCCAAACCACCTTAGCACCCAAGCGTAGCAAATCTCGGGACGAGATTTATTTTAAGTCTTTATGTGGTGATTCTATTCAAAACTATGTGGTTATGTTTAACTTTAATGCTTGCAACTATTATGAGAGAGGGAGAGATAAGAATCCCCTTTATGTTTCTATGTTATTTAAAATGCAAGCTATTGATTATTATATGCATTGGTTACCTCAAATTTGTTGTTATTTATTCATATATAAAATTCCAATGCATAGGAAGAGAGTTAGACTTAAAAGTAAATTGTTTAATATTCTGTGGTGTGTTCCTTATGCTTTAACTTCCTATTCGGTTTGAACACACCTTTATATCTTTACAACATGTAAAATATCTTTACCTACTGTTTTGTGACAATTAGTTTAAGATTTTCATTTTATATAAAATTTGGGAAAGTAAATGAGAAGGATGAGTAATGGAGAAGTTGGGGTCGACCTTGAACATGTGTTGTTCATGCCAATGGAACCGTTGCAAAGTCTCTATCATTAAAACTTTTCCCAAAGCTAAAACCAAATAAAAAGAGTGTTTATGTTGTATATATTTGCTTCTTCTTTTGCCTTTTTGCTAAATCAAAAAAACAAAAATATTTTCTTTCTTCTTTGTTTGTTTCTCTTGAACCTTTCTTGGTTTTGCTTCTTTTTGATTTCTTCAGTTTGATTTTCGGTTTTTGAGTCAAGGTGCTTGTTTACTACTGTAACATCACCTTTGTATCTTATTTTTCATATTTATGGAAAGAATAACCTCTTTTGAGAGGTAGGATCAAACAATAGTAATTTGCTGTCCAGAAAACAGATTCCTAAGCTTTACTGCGAAAAATGTTAAAATCACAGAAAAGGAATTTTGACCTGAAATTTCACGTCAGCAATATTCAGTTATTATTACACATTTCATTAGTTCAAAGTTTTCTGATTTGAGCAACGTAAGTGCCTCTGAAAATTCACTCTTTACGGGCTGTCCAGTTTTTGACAGATTCTGTCTTTATTTTGCATTACTCTCATTACTTGTGTTTTGTGTGGTTCTTTGGATCAAAGAACAATACACAACCATAGTAACATTAGTTAATGTTTAGAATCAACTCATGATATGTCTTTTCTGTACTTATGTGGATTTAATTTATGGAGACACTAACCCCTCTAATCAAGTTTTATGATGAGTTTTGTGTAAAGAGAATTTTCAAGTGGAAGAGTTGAGGGTGATGAACAAATATCAAGAGGGACAAACACTCAAGCTTGGGATGTTACCCCTAGGCTCACCCTACATATATCAAATAAGTACAAGAATTTAAGCTTGGGGATGCCAAGCCACCTCACTCCAACCATCTTGATAC
Source organism: Poa pratensis (assembly GCA_947311845.1). Taxonomy (NCBI): domain Eukaryota; kingdom Viridiplantae; phylum Streptophyta; class Magnoliopsida; order Poales; family Poaceae; genus Poa; species Poa pratensis. The sequence goes on from CAMZMU010000038.1 coordinate 529,430, forward strand.
CAAGTAAGAAGCCTAGCTATATGGCTATAAAGAAAGCGCTTTACGGGAGGCAACCCGGTTGTTTTTATTTGTGATTTTCTTTGTGTCCTCTTGCTGTAACAAGAGACTTAGTTTTTAGTTTAGTTTCTGGAATTTTTAATAAAGTGCCAAGTTTTACCCATTTTGGTTTGAAAAAGTTGCTTATAGCATTCGGAGATTTTATTCCTGCACGAATCTGTGCACGGTATGATTTTTAATTCTTATTCTGTAACTCCGAATGAGCTGATATTTGAACTGTAGTTGCAATTTTCATCCTCTGTATGCATGAATTTTTCGGAATTTTTCGACAAAGTTAAGTAGGGTAGAAAAATACGTTTTGCTGCTGCTGTTTTTCTGGACAGATTCTGTCCCATTTTGTTTGATGCATTTTTTGAACTTTTAACTTGAATCTTTTTGATCCAATTGAGTTTATAAGTAGGCATACAACATTATACACTTTCTGGACATTCATATGAATTTTTGTCTAAGGATTATATGCAGCAAGAAATCTATTTGTCTATCACTACTAATGTCACCCCACAGAAAAGAAATGGGAGAAACGGTGTTTTGAAGTTTTTTCACAGGGATTAGAGGAGATGCACCAAGAGCTATCCAAGGATGGTGAAGACCATAAGCTTGGGGATGTGAAGACAACCCCACTGGACCTACACACTCTCGGTTTGCACACGTCTAACTTCTGTTTTTCGATCAATGCACCTTATCGCATAAACTTGGAGCGTCTTTTGTTTGCTTTTTATTTTGGTTTGATTTTTATTTTGTGAGACCACCACCATCATTTATATATGAAAGAGGTACTGGAAATTTGGGTTGAATTAAGTTGGATGCTATTAAAAGATTGGGAAAGGGATGTTTAAGTTGATTCAAAAAGATACATATAGTTGCATGATTCATATGCTTTGTTAATGAGTGTTAATATGCAAGTGTTTTATCAAGAGCTATCTTTTATTCATGTTTTGATGCTGAATGTTACTTTACTTTGTTTAACATGGATTGGTTAGTTCTATGGACACTCATGCATGCATTTAGACGGTCAACTTTCTCCCTCTTGCTAGCCCAAAAATTCCAACAAGTAAAAACTTGTTTCCAACACCTTCAACCAAAGTTTTTCCAGTGAGTCCACCATATCTACCTATTAGCTTTATGCTATTCCGAGTATGATTATCATGATATTTGTGTTATCTATACTCTGAATGAAAATGCTTATGTTGTTGATTGTCATGGGAAAAGTTGGTTATAGAGCTCTCACGAACTTGATGCACACTTTACTTTTATTGCATTAAATAAACATGACCCATTGTGATTAAAATTATGATGTTGTGGGCTTGACAAATGTCTTGGGTTGAGAGTTAGCTCATATGTGCTGTCACATGGCAAGCTTTCAACATGCTCTTCATTTTATTTAGTTGATATCATGTACTTTTGTTTATGGATGCTTATCATGGGTGAAATAAATGTGGAGACAAAGCAAGTTTAAATGAGTTTGTATAAATGGTTAGAGAGACGCCTGGGCCGCTAATCTAAGCCATGCATCATTCATGGTGGAAATTTACTTACATACTATGGTGAACCGTCAGTGATACACCTTATAATAAAAAGCTATCCCAATGGTAAATAAAAAGGGTGTTGAGATTGTTCATTTTGTTTGTTTGTCTTGTCATTTTGATATGGGCTTGTTCCATATCCTGGGACAAGAGGTACCCCAGTTGACTCTTAATGATGCTATTATTACTTACAATGATATTTAACTTGAACTTACTTTGTTTCCCAAGTTGAGTAACACCATGGTGTAGGTACTTGTATTCAAGGGGCATGAGACATTCAACCTATACTTTGTCAAGCACACTACTCATATTTGCTTTCACTTTAAACTTTAATCATTCAAGATGCTATGATAGGGGTAATGAGAGCTTGACACCAAGGATTACCACCTTGCAATCATTAACTTAAGTAGAAGAGTTTGGAAGTTAGATGAAACTTATTCATGCTTTACCCCTACTCATTTATATATCTTTCCAAAGTGTCCACCTTTTATATTCAGATTTTCATGAATACTCTATGACCATTATAGGATGTTCTTACTTTTCATTATGCATACATGTGGTCCATAGTACTTTCTTTCATGTTACACTTTGTGAATTATCATTGAACATCGTTGCATTAAATACTTGATATCACTTCATAATCTATCTTGCATATTGCTACTCCTTTGAAGAATGAATCATTTGACTCTATGTAGCAATAGTAATCATCTTTGATATCCATTGATGGTATTAAAATGCAAAGTCCATGTTAGTTTTATCACCTTCATACTCGAGGACGAGTATTGGTTAAGCTTGGGGATGTTGATGCATGTAAAATGCATACATGAACTTTACATTTTATTACTTGATATTCCAACTTATTTGCATCATATATGGGTTATATTTATGTTTTATAATGATTTTAGGGGATAATTCACAGTTTCCCCATTTATTTGGAATTAACCCTGCAGAACCAGAAAACCCCTTTTTCCATGTTTTTGACTTTCAGGGACCAAACGACGTCCAAATGACCTAATATTTTACGGGGCCCAATATTTGGAAATAAGAAGACGTACGAGCCAAGGATCCGCGAAAAAGGAAGTCCGAGGAAGAAAATATATGGTCCCACGTGGCCAGATTCCTTGGCCGTGTGGGACCACCTCTTTTATTCCTCGTGGCTCCGATGCCGTCCGTTTTCGTCTCCGTGGCTTCGTCTTGACCTAAAAACGTCTATAAAAATAGTCCCCCGAGGAGTTTCGCGAGGAGGCGGCGGAGAAACACAAAACCACGAAACAGAGAGTCAGAAGGCTGCCGCCGTTGAAGATCGGAGGGGGGAAACGCCGCCGGAATCACCTCCGGAGGGCTCCACCCCCTCCGGCGTGTTCATCATCAACATCTACAGCAAGATCATCTCCATCTCTCCACTGTAAACTCTTGGCAAACATGATATATGATGCAATATACTATTCCCTTGATCTATTGTGTCTCCCCATCTATGTTTGAGAAGTGATTTGTTCATGGCAATATTGAAATAGTTCGTTGATTGGTTGCATACAAGTTTTGTTATCTTTTATGATTGTCTTGATGTACAATGTATGAGTGCACGCATATATTGGGGAATGCATGTAAGGTGATCACCGTAGTGTAATGGATTGAGTAGGATGGGTCGGAGTACTAAGACAGAAACCGTGGTCTGAGACTTGAAGTTACATTATGGGGGATATATATGGGGGACCCTAGAATTTAAGGCTATGGTGGGACAATTATGTCTTAATAATTCTTGTGCTGCACATTTACTTGGCCATGAGATCCATCATGAGAGTTGTGTAATTTGCTCATTTACTTGGCTACACCTCTTTATGGCTCCTTCCTAGAAGAAACAATTAAGACTGAAACATGTGCTTCACTAATTGTGACAACCACACGAATGAAATAACAATTGCTAGAACATTTGCTCCCTTGAGATATTTGCTACTTGAGATATTTGATACTTGCTACTTTGAGAAACTTGCTTGAGAAAACTGCTGAGAGAAACTTGCTCTAAGAAACTTGCATTGGAAACTTGATTGAGAAACTTGTTACTAGATAAACCCATTCCACATCACTTGCTTCCATTAGTTAGTTCCTTTCATATTTAAATTTATTGCTTTGCATAAAAGGCCATATAAGAGGGTTATAGGGCTTTAGAGAATAGATAGTTTACCTTCAGCTCCTCGTGGGTTCGACACTCAAATACTTATCGAATTGTGCTACAGTGATTCCTTGCTCTTGGGGATTATCAAGCGCCACCACAAACCCAAGGTCCAGGGGGTGGACTACTCCCCCTTCATCATGGACACGGTGGAGAAGTCGTTGGAGAAGATGGAGACCACCCCGACAGCACCCCGCCGGAGTTTTCCCCCTCCAATCTGCAGCTCCAGGTCTCTGTTTCGTGGTTTCTGTGTTTCGGCGGCGCTCCTTTCCGATGGGCGTCGGGGACTATTTTTATAGTCGGTTTTAGGTCAAGACGGAGTCGTGGGCGAAAAGATCGACGGCAACGGAGCCTTGAGGCTCCAGATGGTGGGTCCCACGCGGCCAGATTTCTTGGCCGCGTGGGCCACCCTCTTTTGTGCCTCGGGCCTCCGCTTGTCCGCTTCCTTCGCTCCCAAGTCTTCTTCCTTCCAAAAACTGATGCTCGTAAATTTCCAGGTCGTTTGGACGTCGTTTGGGTCCCTGAAACATTAAATATAGAAAATAGGGTTTTCTGCCTGCGCAGGGTTAATTCCATAAAAATAGGAAATAAATAAAATATTCCAAAATCATGATAAAACATTGATATAACCCTTATATGATTTAAATATGATTGGAATATAAGTAATATAGTGCAATGTTCATGTATGCATTTTACATGCATCACCTGGCCAGGCCGGCTGCCCGGCCTGAAAACCCGGCCTCCAAGCCGGCCTGGGCCGGCCTTCCTGCGAATTTTATTTTCTTTTCCTCAGTTCGTTTTGGCATTTCCTCTTTGTGTTTGGGTCCTTCTCCGGTGTGATCAACGTCTACAACGTCGACAAGCTTCCGCAGCAACTTCTTCAACGCCAAGCGACGACGACATCAAGGACTCGACATTTCCTCGACATCGTAATCCGTTGTGAGCCCTTCTTCCTTTCGCGTACCTTGACCTACCGGACTAGCTCTTTGATATTGCGAAGCATTGCACTTGTGTTGATTCGAGTGATTGTCTTAACACGGGAATATTTGTTAGCCTTAAACAAGAAACCTTGGTGCAAATAGAAATCACCAATTCCTTTGTGCTCCGAGCATTGAGCAAAAATGTCACCAATGAAAACATCGGAAGCATACAAGTCCTTTATCTCATCCAAACCCAACACACTAATGTCAAGACGTGTAAGTAGGTTGTCCTTGCGGGAAAGAGCATCCGCAACCACATTGTCTTTACCTTTCTTGTATTTGATTACAAAGGTAAAAGACTCAATGAACTCAACCCACTTAGCATGTCTTTTGTTCAAATTTGTTTGACTTTTCAAATATTTCAAAGATTCATGATCGGAATGTATGACAAACTCCTTAGGACGAAGATAGTGTTGCCACACATCCAAAACACGAACCAAAGCAAACAATTCTTTATCATAAATAGGATAATTCAAACGAGCTCCATCTAGTTTCTCACTATGGTATGCTATGGGTCTACCATTTTGCATTAGCACTCCTCCAATGCCCAAGCCACTTGCATCACATTCAATCTCAAATGTCTTAGAGAAATCCGGAAGGGCAAGGAGTGGTGCTTTCGGTTAACAACCGTTTGAGCTCATTGAAAGCAAAATCATGTGCATTGCCCAAATGAAAGGTACATTTTTCTTAGTAAGTTCATGGAGGGGGCAAGCAATGGTGGAAAGGTCCTTTATGAATCGACAGTAAAATCTGGCAAAACCAAGAAAACGTCTCAATTCCTCAAGTGATGTGGGAAAAGGCCAAGTCCGAATTGTATTGATCTTGGCATCATCAACTTCAACTGCATCCGAAGAAACAACAAAACCCAAGAAAACAAGCTTGTTGGTGGCAAATGTGCACTTAGAAATATTTGCATAAAGCTTTTCATTGCGAAGAACCAACAAAACTTGAGCAACATGAAAAATGTGCTCTTCCAAAGATTTGCTATAGATAAGGATGTCGTCAAAGTACACCACAACAAATTTTCCAATAAAGGGACGCAAAACATGATTCATGAGACGCATAAAAGTAGAAGGTGCATTGGAAAGACCAAATGGCATTACAAGCTATTCATAAAGGTCAAGCTTTGTTTTAAATGCGGTCTTCCATTCATCACCTTCACACATCCTTATTTGGTGGTATCCGCTTTTAAGATCAATTTTTGAAAAGATAGCGGAACCACATAGTTCATCGAGCATATCTTCAAGTCGAGGGATAGGGTGGCGATAGCTCACGGTGATGGCATTGATAGGGCGACAATCCATGCAAAGGCGAAGAGTGTTGTCGTGCTTGGGCACTAGGATGATGGGCACGGCGCACGGACTCAAGCTCTCGCGGATGTGTCCCATGGCAAGGAGTTCTTGTATTTGCCGCTCAATTTCCTTGGTCTCCTCGGGGTTTGGTGCGGTAAGGAGCGCGGTTTGGTAGCGGTGCGCCAGGAACAAGGTCGATGCGATGCTCGATTCCGCGTAGAGGAGGTAGTCCCGGTGGCACTTCTTGAGGGAAAACATCTTCAAAGTCCTTCAAAAGAGACATCAAAGAAGGAGGAAGGTTTGTGAAAGTGTTAGTCATCGAAACTTCACCCTTGCATATGAGCACATAGTGGAGGGTGGATGGGTCCTCTCTCAAATCCCTCATCTCTCTTTTGGGCAAATAGTGTAAGTTTTGTTGGGGCTCTCTTTGAAGTGTCACACTCATTTGGCTTGTGGCTCTCACTCACTTTATGGTGGATCTCTCGCTCACCACTCATCTCACTTGTCGAACGATCTTGTTGTGCCCGTGCAATAGTCTTGGCATTGTCGGCAATGACTTGGCTAGGTGTCATAGGGCGAAGGACGAGGGTCTATTCGTTGTTCTTGAAGCTATAGTAATTTGTCCTTCCATCATGCATAGCAAACTTATCATATTGCCAAGGATGTCCAAGAAGTAAGTGACAAACGGTCATGGGCACAACATCAAAATCCATGGTATCTTCATAGGCTCCAATCTTTAATGACACTTGCACCATGTGTTGAATCTTGACGGCTCCGGTATCACTCAACCATTGCACATGGTATGGATGTGGGTGCTTCTTGAACTTCAAGTTGAGCTTGTCACAAAGTTCTTTACTAGCTAAGTTGTGGCAACTTCCACCATCTATGATGACCTTGATGGATCTTCCATTTATGCCCGCTCTTGTTTGAAACAAGTTGCATCTTTGGTCTTCTTAAACTTGGACATTGGTGGTTAAGGTTCTTGCCACAACCAATGATGGGTTGTTGTCGCCATCACAATATATTTCACTTGATTCTTCTTGCGTACTTTGCATTGTGGCGACTTGGTTCAAGGCAAGGTACTCCTCTTCGCTCATAGATTCATATTCTTCCATGTCATTGACAATCATGACTTTCTTGTTTGTACACTCAAAGGATTTGTGCCCTTGTCCTCCACACTTGTAGCATTTCAAGAGTCTTGTGCGGAAGAGGATCCTTGAGGCGTGGTGCTTGAAGGAGGCACTTTCTTGAAAGGTTGAGGCGCTTGAGGTGTCGATGTAGAGACTCTTGGAGGACCTCTTGTGTTTGCTTGAGGAGGAGCTTGAGTGGGTGTAGGTGTTGATGACGAAGGCTTGTTGGCGAAGAATGCCTTTGTCTTGATGTATTTGAGCTCTTCAAGCACATGACGCTCGGCCTTTGTTGCTTGATGGACTAGTTCAACCAAGTTGGCATATGGTTGGAACTCCACAATCTTCTTGATTGGATAGTAGAGACCATTCATGAAGCGAGCCATGGATTGCTCCTCGGACTCCTCAATATTGGCTCTCATCATGGATATCTCCATCTCCTTATAATACTCATCAACCGACTTCAACCCTTGCTTCAACTCTTGTAACTTCTTGTACAAATCTCTAGTGTACTGGCTCGGCACGAAGCGCTTGTACATAGCTTCTTTCATCTCAACCCAAGTGTTGATTGGTTGTTGGTGGTTTTCAAAGCGTGTATCTTGGAGTTGTTCCCACCACAAGAGGGCATACTCTTCAAACTCCATTGAGGCTAAGGCAACCATATTGTTGTCGGAATAGTGGTGAACTTGGAAGATCTTGTCAACCTTGAGTGCCCATGAGAGGTAGGCTTCCGGATCACTTGTGCCGAAGAACTTGGGTATATCGAAGCGAAGATTGTTCAAATTGTCGTAGTCGTCGCGACGGTTTGGAGGTGGGAATGCATGTCCACGTCTCCTTCCATTGAGTCCATCACCATTGTGTTGACTCGGCTCGCTATCACTTGACTCGGTACGGTGTTGTTGGTGACGATCATGTTGATGTTCTTGATGAGGGCGAGGCTCATGTGGTACTTGACGATGACGAGGCTTTTGGTGAGGATGATGCTCATGGTGTGGAATTGGGTTCTCCACATGGTTCCCATGGTCACGATTGTTGTGGCGTGGCCTTGGAGGATGGCGGTGTCGACGGCCTTGGTCCCCAAAGTCATTCGCACCCGGAGCACCATTGCCATTGGCCAAGGGGTCTCGCCGATCGTGATGATGAGGAGGTGGTGAAGGTGTTCGTTCACGGCGTCCACCATTTGGTTGTGGTTGTTCTTGATGCGCATTGGCATTGTGCGCTCGAGGAGAAGGTGTGCGTTCCACTTCATGGCGATGTCGATCATGTTTGCCGCGCCTTGGTATTTCTTGGCGACCTTGATGTGGTTGCTCTTGGCGCTCATGGTGATGGTGTCCTTGAGGAGCCCCGTGGCCTTCGTCTCATCGGCGCGATGACCTTGAAGAGTCCCGTGAGCGGCGCGATGACGAAGATGGACCTCGGTGATCATGATTGTTGAATGCTTCCGTCATTTGACGCATTTAGTTGGAGAGGTTGACGTTCATGTTGTGCATTTCTTCTCGCAAGTTGTTGATAACGCCATCATGTTCTTGAAGACGATTCTCGTATCGCCCGTGGACATCACGAACAAGGTGTCGGAGTCCCACAAACTCTCGTTGCGACACGTAGCCGCCATGGGGTTGTGCTTGTCCTTGTGATAACTCATCTGAGCTTGAGCTTCCGTTTGTACTTCCCCTAAACATGATCTCAAGAACAAGTGAAATGTATTGAAATGGCAGAACCAAAAGAAACTATATCCAAAGTATAAAGTGGCTTGAAGAAAGAGAATCCGGTTCTAACACCCAACACACACACTTATGAGGATAGGAAGGTATGAAGTGGCAAACGAAACAAGCAAACCCGACGAAAAGTCTATTGTTAAAGGTAGAGAAAATCCACAATGACCAAATTACCAAAGAAACACCAACCACAAATGATGAAGAAACACACACAAAAGCGAATGATGGGGTTGGGCGACCAAAGGGCGAGCACTCGAAGATATGCAACCTAACAAAGACTACGTGCTCAAGTGTCACACCAACACACGAATGACGCTAGCTCAATTGCCTTTTGGTGGGCAACGGATTTGCACAAGTGTTAATCTCTCACACTCACTTTGGCGGTTTAAGCTTGTCGCAACCTACAAGAATGGTACTTGGCACTAGTCATTTTATTTTATTTTCTCATCTCTTTTTTTTTGATTTTTTACGATGAGCCCTTCAACTTTTGCTATTGCCAAGACCTCTACACGATACACACTCGCCAATATGTTAAGACAATCACTCGAATCAACACAAGTGCAATGCCTCGCAATATCAAAGAGCTAGTCCGGTAGGTCAAGGTACGTGAAAGGAAGAAGGGCTCACAACGGATTACGATGTCGGGGAAATGTCGAGTCCTTCGTGTCGTCGTCGCTTGGCGTTGAAGAAGTTGCTGCGGAAGCTTGTCGACGTTGTAGACGTTGATCACACCGGAGAAGGACTCAAACACAAAGAGGAAATGCCAAAACGAACCGAGGAAAAGGAAATAAAATTCGCAGGAAGGCCGGCCCAGGCCGGGTTGGAGGCCGGGTTTTCAGGCCGGGTAGCCGGCCTGGCCGGGCTGCAGGCCAGCTTTTCAGGACGGGCTGTCTGCTGCTCGAAAATCCGCGATTTTGGGCGGAAAAGGCAACGAAGAATCCTCGATTTCGTGGGGAAATTGGCAAAATTAAGGCTTATGAATGCAAACAAAGGTGGAGGGGGTCCTAAAGCAACAGATCCGTGGACCAAAACTACCAAAAACGCAACAAATCGACAGATCGGCTCGAATCCATAAAAGGCTATTTTCGGTGGAAAATTTCGAATTTCTCAAAAACAAAGAAAAATTTGGGGGATTTGTGGTGGAAACAAAGACAAATCCGTGGCAACCTAGAGCTCTGATACCATATGATGTAGGGTAGGTCCCGATCTTCACGGATTTGGGTGAAAGGAACGATGAACACGAAGAACGCGAAGAACACAAAAGGAAAAAAGCAAGTAAACATAACTAGCAAGACATAATTCGGTAGAAATCAACCGGTAACAAGTCCCCAAGGGTAGCCACCGATTCTCTTTCTCCAAACACACCTTACTCTTAGGATTGTTTCTCTCAACGGTCAATCCAACCATCCCAATTGAGTCACCCGAAGATGAAAGATTGGCAAGTAATCGCAACTACAAGGAGAGGCCTTGAAATCCACTAGAGGGATCTTCTCCACAAGGGGAGGTCTTGGTTCATCTCCACATGGGGAGGTCTTGATTCATCTCCTAAGAGGCAACACCATCATGGGTGGAAAAGGAGCAAAGCTCAACTCAAGTCTAATCTCAGTCTAGTCTAACCCTAGAAAGGAAGACGTGGAGTGCTATTTATAGTCTTAGTACAAAACGGGGTGCAGGACACGAGTGACCGGCCTGGCCGGGCTGGAGGCTGGCTTTGCAGAGAGGCCGCCCTAGGCCGGGCTGGAGGCTGGCTTTTCAGGCCGGCTGCTTCGGGTGGCTGGCCGGCCTGGCCGGGCTACAGGCCGGTTTTTTAGGCCAGCCTGGCTGTTTTTGCCATCTTCTTCATCTTCATCTTGACGCATTCCTTGGCCATCTTGATCCATGTTTCCTCGGAGTTCTTCACGTTCCTCACAGCTGAGCACACACAAAGTATCGACATGAAGTAGCAAACCATTCAAGGGAGTGTCAAGATCACACATAGATCGGAGTGAGTTCACCTTATCATGGAGAGGTTTGACTCGTGCTCTTGTCATTGGGCCATTTGTTGTAGGTACCGGAGGTTGGGCTACATCACAGCCATTCAAATGGGCCATGAGAATTTCAGAATTTAGTTGGGCCATGGGCAAAAGCCCACAAATTCCAACAACCCCCCACAAAATATCATTGGCACATCTCCTCATTTTGTTCCAAAACATTGTTTTATACACCGGTGCTTAGTGGAGGACTGTTAAGTTGAACTTCAACTTAGAAACTTATGCTACACTAGATCACAACTTGAATAGTGGACTATGCCTTGAACTACAAGTTTGCTGCGAAACTAGTTTCACACAAATCCTTGACCGATAATGGGCTGCCGCAAGGCTTACCCGCGGTTTGGAGCTTATACGTCATACTCCGAGACCTTTCATGAGTTTATTAGAGAGCACCCAACTCTCATAGACTGCGACATTCAACAGTCAGACTCATATAGGTGTATTCCTCAAGAGATATTCTGCAGGACAACATCTCCGCTTATAAAAGTAAGCCGCTTGGAACACATTAAGATAAATATCAACCTGCCATGCAGACCAGGAGAGTATTGCATCATTACGGGGTGGGAAATATTGTAGGGATACTCTCCTCTCAGCTGACCAACAGCTTGTCTCCCACTTCTACTTCACGGGATCTCCGATCACATAGAGTAGGTTATCACCGTGGAAAACTCATACCGTGGCTCTCAAACCCATCTCCCTTGATGCACTATCTTTCACATTACGTGATAAACCCTTTGTGAAGGGATCTGCCAAATTCTTAGACGTTTGGATATAATCCAACGCAATGACTCTGGAGTTATTTTAATTTTTGAACAGATTTCAATCTCCTCTTCACATGCCTTGATGACTTCATATTATCCTTAGAACTTCTAATCTTGTGAATCACAGTTTGATTATCACAGTTCATAAGTATAGCGGGTATTGGTTTTTTCAACCACAGGTAAGTCCATCAAAAGCTCTCGAAGACACTCTGCTTCAACAGTGGTTGTGTCTAACACTGTGAGTTTTGCTTCCATAGTTGAGATGGATCACTATAACCACTCCACCACCGAGATGGTCTGCTTGCAAGACTTCCAGGAAACAGCTCCACCACCGAGTGTAAACACATAACCACTCGTGGCCTTAATCTCATCAGCATCAGATATCCAGTTTGAATCACTATAACCCTCCAGTACCCTCGGATACCTGGAGTAGTGAATTCCATAGCTCGCAAGGCCTTTTAAATAACGCATAACTCTCTCAAGCGCATGCCAATGATCATCTCCCGGATTTGAAACAAACCGGCTCAACTTGCTCACAGCAAAAGAGATGTCAGGCCTCGTGGCACAAGCCAAATACATAAGCGAGCCAATAATCTGAGAATATCTCAGTTGATCTCTAGCAGTCTGTTGATTCTTTCGAAGCAACACACTAGGATCGTATGGTGTCGGAGAAGGCTTACAGTCGTCATACCCGAACGACTCAAGACCTTTTCCGCATAGTGAGACTGAAGCAGTGTAATCCCACCTCACCATCTCTCAGCAGCTTGATTGTCAAGATAACATCAGCTACTCCTAGATCCTTCATCTCAAACAACGAGATAAGAAATCCTTAACCTCCTTTATTTAATCAAGGTTGGTTCCAAAGATCAGTATGTCATCGACATACAGACAGAGAATAACTCCCTCGCCCCCACCATGGCGATAGTACACACACTTGTCAGATTCGTTTACAACGAAACGTGCGGCAGTTAAAGTTCTTTCAAACTTTTCGTGCCATTGCTTGGGAGCTTGCTTAAGTCCATACAAAGACTTTAACAACTTGCACACCTTTGCTTCCTGACCAGGTGATACGTGCATTTTATATCATCATTTATATAACTTTTAGTATCATACTAGAATGTTATTTGCATGATTATATGATTGTTTCTACATGTTTAGATGATTTTGGGGACTTTCATACAAAGTCCCTATTTTTGGTATTTAATTTCTGGGAGGCAGAAAACCTCCTTTTTCTTGTCTTTAATGTTTCAGGAGCTACAGGACCTCAAATAATAAAAGGAAAAATACTGCGTCAGTTTTTCATCGGGAGAAAGGAGAGGGAAGAAGACCGAAGAGAGGAGAGCCACGAGGGCCAAATGGGGGTGGCCCACGCGGCCCATGTACCTGGCCGCGTGGGACCCACCAAAAGGTGCCTCGGCACCTCCTCGCCTGGGGCTTTTTAGCAACGCCTTCGTCTTGCCCGAAAAGTAACGCCCTAATTTTCCAAGTCCATCCAAGGTCGCGGCGGCGGCGAAACTCCTGATCCCTTCCGAGGGGGGTCAGATCCTGCTGCTCCGGAGCTCCGGAGAAGGGGGAAATCATCGTCATTGTCATCACCTCTCCTCCTTGGCGTGGGAGGAGGCCTCTACATCATCACCCCCATCAAGACCAGCACCATCACCATCATCATCACCGTGATCCACTCCGTTCCCCTCGCAGTTTGAGAGTTGCTATACCCTAGATACTTGTCTTGTGCTACTATTCATGTTTGTGATTGAGTACTTGTCATTATTTGGTGGTGAAGTTATAATTTCAGACTGTGTTGTACCACTTATGCCACTGATTATGATCATGTTCGCACGTTGTGAGTAGTTCCCGTATGTTCCTGAGGGCATAGGATGAATTGGCATTGATTTATATATGACATGTGTTGGTATTTTGTCAAGAGTTTATCTTTTATGTGATTCTATGATGGTGTTGTGCGAACGTCGACTGCACAACACTTCACCTATATGGGCTCATAGGAGAACACCGTAGTGTAATGAATTGATGGAGACTTGGGAGGACACGTAAACCTGAGACCGAGTCATGAAGTTATATTATGAGGGTATTAGTATCGGGGACCTTAGAGTGTAATGCTATGGTGGGACTTTAGGTCTTAATAATCTTGTGCAGTCATTTGCTTGGCCACATGATCCATCATAAGGGGTTGTAGTTTATTTATTTAGCTATACCTAATTATGGCTCCGTCCAAAGAGGATTAAAACTTGACAAGTATTCAACGTGTTGTTTAATAAATCTCTATGCCTAGCATCATCCATGCCGCCCTCGGGAACGTTTGCCACATATAAGTTACACATCACCTGAGCTTGTCCTTTTGCCACATAAGAGGATTGGGCTTTCTCTCTTTGAGAGCTTTCACTTGCTACTATCTGTTATCTGCTTGCAATTATACAACTGAAAATACCAAAAACACCTGCATCTTTTATTGTTTTATTTATCAATCTTACTAACCAATACCTTCAGCTCCTCGTGGGTTCGACAACCTTTTCTAATTGAAAGGTACTACAATTGATCTCCTGCACTTGGGAGCCATCACCAGGTACTACAAAACCATCTGGCTGATCCATGTAAATTTCCTCGTCTAACTCTCCATTTAGGAAAGCCGTCTTCACGCCCATTTGATGAACGAGAAGCCCATGCGAGACAGCCAATGAAAGTAGCACTCAAATTGTGGTCAATCTAGCCATAGGTGAGTAAGTCTCAATGAAGTCTTCTCCTTCTTTCTCGGTGTAACCCTTGGCCACAAGCCGCACCTTGTACTTCTTAATAGTACCATCAGGCCTAAGCTTTTTCTTGAACACCCACTTACATCCTACAGGTTTACACCCATAAGGAAGATCAATGACTTCCCAGGTTCCGTTAGCCAAGATGGAATCCATCTCGCTACGTACAGCTTCCTTCCAGTAGTCCGCATCAAGAGACGCATACGCTTCTGAAATGGTAGTGGGTGTGTCATCCACAAGGTACACAATGAAATCATCACCAAAGGACTTTGCAGTCCTCGGTCTCTTGCTCCTAACAGGAAATTCATTGTCATCCTCCACAGGATCATCAGTGTGTTCTATCGAAATGGTAGGATCAGGAAAAAGAGCCAATTCCTGACTAGATGTATTAGGTATCTCCTGATTTGATGAGCTAGGCATATCCTTCATTGGAAAGATATCCTCAAACAAAGTCGCATCTTTTGACTCCATAATGGTACCAATATGAACATCGGATACCTCAGATTTTACTATCAAAAATCTATTAACCAACGCTATGAAAAGCATAGCCCAGAGGAACACAATCACGGTTTTTGGTCCAAGCTTGCGCTTCTTGGGAATTGGTATATTGACTTTCGCCAAACAACCCCAAGTACGTAAGTAAGAGAGTCTCGTTCTTTTCCTTTCCCATTCCTCAAATGGAGAAACGGTTTTCTTCTTTGTGAGAACTCGGTTTAGGACATGAAAAGCTGTCAATAAAGCCTCCCCCATCATGCCTTTGAGAGACCCGAAGTGTCTAACATGGCGTTAACCAAATCAGTTAGAGTTCGGTTCTTTCTTTCAGCCACCCCATTTGACTGAGGCGAGTAGGGAGGCGTCCCTCATGGATTATACAATGTTCCGCACATAAATAATCAAACTCATTGGAAAAGTACTCTCCACCACGATCATCCCTTAGCCGTTTTATCTTTCGATCAAGTTGGTTCTCTGCTTCAACTTTATAGATTTTGAAGAAGTTGAAAGCCTCATCTTTTGTTTTCAGAAGATACACATTAATATCTAGTGGAGTCATCAATAAGCGTCATGCAATATTTCTTTCCACCTTTTTTAAACACGCCATTCAGCTCACAAATATCTGAATGTATAAGTTCCAGCAGTGTCAAGTCTCTTGCCTCCGCAGTCTTATGGGACTTACGAGGTTGCTTAGCTTGTACGCATACTTGACACTTGCAACCTTTGACAGTAGTGAATTTCGGAATTAAATGCAAACTAGCTAGCCGCGTCATGCTACCAAGTTAATATGACAAAATCGTGAATGCCAAATATTAGACTCAATTTCGTGGCAAACATGATTAATAACTTTAGTGCAAATATCAGATAAAGATAGGCGGAAGAAGCCTCCGCACTCATAACCTTTACCAACAAATTGTCCATACTTAGATATTACAACTTTATTTGACTCGAAAACCAACTTAAAACCATCTCGACAGAGAAGCGATCCGCTGACGAGATTTTTATTGATGGAGGGCACATGATGAACGTTCTTCAGGAGCACGGTCTTCCCCGAAGTAAACTCAGATTGACCGTACCAACACCACGAACAGAAGCATGTGAGGTTTTCCTCATCAACATGGGGGAAGTCCCTGTGACCTGGTAAGAAGAAAACATGGAGGCATCAGCATAAACATGGACATTGAAACCCGTGTCAATCAACCATTCAGGAGAATGACAAACTGAAAAGATGGTAGGAAATATACCGTACCCAGATTCCTTCATCTCAGTGTCGCCAATGACAACATTGGCAATCTTGACGTTGTTCTCAGATGTGCGCAGCTCACGGCGGTTGGGACAGCGAGGTGCCCAGTGATTCGGATCACCGCAAACATGGCATGATCCCTTCCTCGGCTTATTGTTGTTCTTCTTGAAGTTGGTAGACTGTGACGGCTTGTGCCTATCGTCAGACTTGTCTTTACCCCCAGATTTTCTCTTGTTAAATTTGGGCTTGTGGGGGCAGCTGGTAATTCCTTTTCTGTACCACATTGGCACTAGAACCAGCCTCGGCAACTCGAGCACGTGTATCCTTCGCTCTCGCCTTTTCTTCCACATCAAGTGACCCAATGAGATCCGAAACGGAAAACTCTTGTCTCTTGTGTTTCAGAGAAGTAGCAAAGTTGCTCCACGAAGGTGGAAGCTTGGCGATAATGTCACTGGCGACAAACTTGTCCGGTAAGTTACACTTGAAGTGCTCAAGTTCCTTAGCGAGCGACTGTATCTCATGAGCCTGTTGTACAACAGAGCGCTCATTAGTCGTCTTGTAGTCATAGAATTGCTCCATGACGTACAACTCGCTGCCAGCATCCGAGGCCCCAAACTTGGCCTCGAGCGCATCCCACATGTCCTTGCCGGTATCAAACGACATATACGAATCCACAATGGAATCGTCAAGAACACTTAGAAGGGCACCCTTCAAAAGGGTATCGAGCTTCTCAAAAGCTTCATGTTGTTCAGGATTAAGCTAGCCCTCAGGCTGCCTTTGGTGGCAGCATAGTGATACGTCTTAAACGTATCTATAATTTTTGATGTTCCATGCTTGTTTTATACCAATTGCTACATGTTTTGCATCTACTTTATATCACTTTTATACATTTTTTGGGACTAACCTATTAACAAGATGCCGAAGTGCCAGTTCCTGTTTTCTGCTGTTTTTGTATTCCAGAAAAGCTAGTCTGGAAATATTCTCGGAATTGGACGAAACTACACGGGGGTGCCTATTTTTCCAGAACACGCCTGACGGAGCGAAGGAGCAGCAGAGGAGGGCCACCAGGAGGCCACACACACCTAGGGCGCGGGCCCCCTCTGCCGCGCCCTAGGGTGGTGTGGGCCCCTCGGGGGTCCGCAGCCGCCGCCCTTTCGCCTACTTATTCCCCCCGACGCGAAAACCCTAAGTACCTGAGCAAATATCCACGAAAAGATCCAGAGACGCCGCCGTCGTCAACCCTAGCTCGGGAGGGTTCAGAACCTCTTCCCGGCACCCTGCCGGAGAGGGGAATCGTCACCGGAGGCTTCTACATCGCCATGCCTGCCTCCGGAGTGATGCGTGAGTAGTTCATCCTTGGACTACGGGTCCATAGCAGTAGCTAGATGGTTGTCTCTCCACTTTGTGCCATCATGTTTAGATCTTGTGAGCTGCCCTACATGATCAAGATCATATTATTGTAATGCTACATGTTGTGTTTGCTGGGATCCGATGAATATTGAATATTATGTCAAGTTGATTATCAATCTATCTTATATGTTATTTAAGATCTTGCATGCTTTCCGTTACTCGTAGATGCTTTGGCCAAGTAGATGCTTGTAACTCCAAGAGAGAGTATTTATGCTAGATAGTGGGTTCATGTCTCCGTTTAACCTGGGACAGTGACAGAAAGTTCTAAGGTTGTGGATGTGCTGTTGCCACTAGGGATAACCTAACGATGCTATGTCCACGGGCATATGTGTTTGTTTACATTACGCACTTTACTTAATGCAATTATCCGTTGCTTGCAACTTAATACCAACGGGGACTCGGATGACAACCCGGCGGTGGATTATTAGTCATAGATGCTGTTGGATAACGGTCTATGTATTATGTCGTAATGCCCAATTAAATATCATAGTAGTCAACATGTCATGTATATGCATTGTCATGCGCTCACTATTCGTCAATTGCCCAGCTGTAATTTGTTCACCCAACATGTTAGTTATCTTTTATGGAGAGACACCACTAGTGAACTGTGGACCCCGGTCCATTCTTTTACACTGATTAAACAACCACAAACTGCAAACTGTTCCTTTTTCATTCTCTGCAATTTAATACTCATTTTCCACACCATACGTTTAATCCTTTGTTTTCAGCAAGCCAGTGAGATTGACAACCTCACTGTTTCGTTGGGGCAAAGTAGTTTGATTGTGTTGTGTGCAGATTCCACGTCAACAGTCCAGACTCCCTGTGACAGCTATTTTTCTGGCGCCGTTGACAACCTTCTGAAGAGTTGCTGCTCCTACTGGTTCGATAACCTTGGTTTCTTTCTGAGGGAAAACTTGCTGCTGACTACATCATACCTTCCTCTTGGGGTCTCCCAACGAACGTGTGTTTCACGTCATCAAGCTATTTTTCTGGCGCCGTTGCCGGGGAGACAGCAGTCTTCTGCAAGGGGAGTTTCACGCTTCCAATCTCTTTACTTTGTTTTTGTCTTGCTTAGTTTATTTTATTTTATCTTGTTTGCTTTCAATTATCAAAAACACAAAAAAATTAGTTACTTGCATTTAGTTTATTTTCAGTTTTGTTTTCTGTTAGTTATCATGTCTAGCTCTGCTCCTTTTCCGTAGTGCCACCTGTGGGAGAAATTATTACTTTTAGGCAGAAAGGTGGGGAATCCTTTAGGAATGCCTGGGCGAGAATTTTGGAATTGCACAAGAAGGTGCAACCTAAGATGGATTGAGAGTTCTTATAAAATTTTCTACCATGGTTTATTTTCTGTCTATCAACTTGCTCTAGATACCATGGTAGGGGAAACCTTTTCTGAGATTGATTCAATGAAAGCTCATAATATTTTGAGTGGTTTGGCAATTTTTCCAATGGTGGATGAAACTGGGTATTCGCTAAGCTAGATAAAATAGAAAAGTCAATTGATGATTTAACTCTGAGCCATAATTTAAAGAACAACCTTTAGTTGAGTTAAAAAATGATTGGGAACCATTCATTGAGATTAATATTGGTAATGAAAAGTTCCGTGCCTACTGTGATCTTGGTTCTACAATGTCCATCATGCCAAAAATGGTTTATGATTTATTAAAATATGATAATATGGTTAGTTACCCTGTTTTTCATTTTCATGCGGATGGAACAATCATAAAAAGTATAGGGATTATTAACGATGTTAAGGTTACTATTCAGAATAAGACTGTCCCTGTTAATTTTATGATTCTTGCAAAATCTCCTGGTAATATTGTCCTTGGAAGACCCTTTTTAAAGAACAATGGAGTATTTATTAATGCAAAGTATGGGTTTATGAAATTCAATACTCCTATTAATCGAAGGTTCTTCTTTCCAATTAAGAAGGACGATCCCACCGAAAGGTTGGAGATTTCAATGTCTTTGGTAATACTTGATGCATGCTTTGTGCCTAGCTAAAAGGCGTTAAAGAAAAGCGCTTATGGGAGGCAACCCATTTTATTTTTCTGCAATTTTTCTTTTATTGAGTCAAGGAGTTTGTTTACTTCTGTAGCAACTCCTTTGTATCTTTATTTTCTCGCATTGTTGTGCCAAGAGTAGCCTCTAATGTAAGATGATGCTTAATTTTGATTGCTGCGCAGAAACAGATTTTTGCTGTTCACTGTACGAAATTCCTAAAATCACCAGATTGTTAATTAAATCTGAAATTTTTGTGCGTAATCTTTATGAATGTCTGAAACTTTCATTAGTTCAGAGTTTCTCGATCTGAGCGTCGTAAGTGCCTCGAAAAAATTCGTCTTTGCGGACTGTTCTGTTTTAGACAGATTATGCCTTTTTATTTTTGCATTCTCTCTTTTACTAGTGTTGAGTGAAATTCTTTTTTGGGTGGAAGAGCTTCACATAACATCAGTGGCTGTAGCTAATGTTTAAAGTAACAAATCATATTGCGTCTTTATAGAACATGTGAATTTTTGATTATGCACTAACCCTCTAATGAGATCTACTTTGAGTTTGGTGTGACGGAAGTTTTCAAGGGTCAAGAGAGAAGGATGATATAATAGGATCAAGAAGAGTGAAGAGCTTAAGCTTGGGGAGGCTCCCATGGATCTCCCCAGCATATTTCAAGAAGACTCAAGCGTCTAAGCTTGGGGATGCCCAAGGCATCCCCTTCTTCATCGTCAAAATTATCAGGTCATCTCTAGTGAAACTATATTTTAATTCTTTCACATCATATGTGCTTTTCTTGGAGCGTCTGTGTGCTTTTATTTTCAGTATTGCACTTTTATTTTCAATAAAGCTTGACTGGACCCTAGCATTCTTGATTGGGAGAGAGACACGCTCCGCTTTTTCATGAGAATACTCCTATTCTTCACTTATATTTGTTGAGTATTCATATCTAGCGCTGTTCAGCTTTTAGCTCTTGTTTTCATGTATCTCTTGTCAGAGCTATTAGCTTTCTTTTGTAGAAAGTACTCTCTTGCTTCACTTATATTTGTTTGGAGAGTTGATGAAATAAATTGATTGGTGTTTGGTTGGTTCAGAAAATGTTGCATGTGGTAATTGGTATAAGGAAAAACTTGCTTAATCTTGTAGATCACTAAAATGGATAACTTGATGCTTGTCAATTGTTTTGAGTTAACAAGTAGATCATGATTAAATTGTGCATCACATGAGTTAAGCCTATTAGTGAAGAACTACCGTAAAGCTTGTTGAAAATTTGGTTTGCATCGGTGGTACTCTAAGGTCTAGATATTTTCTAATAACAGGGTTTGGTTAACAAGGAAGACGGTATGAAGTCTTATAACGTTTGCAATATGTTTGTCATATAAAACTTGGTGTACGGGTTGATATTCTTGTTTGCTTACATAACCTTGCTAGCCTAAACTCTGTACTGAGAGGGAATGCTTCTCGTGCATCCAAATCCTTGAGCCAAAATCCATGCCATTTGTGTCCACCATAACTACCTATATGTGGTATTTCCTTGCCACTCCAAGTAAATTTTTCATGTGCTACCTTTAAATTATTCAAAATGTTATTATTCCCTTTTTGTGTCAATGTTTACTAGCTCATGAGGAATTAGTGTGGTTATTCTTTATTCTATTTGTCGAGTGGACTTTTACACCTGGACTAGTGGCATATACATCCGCTTATCCAATAACTTGCAAAAAGAGCTGGCAACGGGGTGCCCAGTCCCAATTAATTACAACTTTAACCAATTAATTCTCTTCACACTTTTGCCCTGATTCATCAGTAAGCAATGACAAACAGTGAAATACCTGAATGTGTGTAAACCAAAGAGAAAGAGGGATGATCTGCCTTGCTGGTAGAAATAACGTCCTTCATGGGAGCCGCTCTTAAAAGTCCGTTCGACAGGTAGAATACTGTTCTCACCCGCTACCATTCGTTGACAATTAACAAACACCTCTCAAAAATAGATACTCCTCCATGGTATGTGATTGATGGAAGGCACCCGAGGATTCGGTTAGCCATGGCTTGTGTTAGCAAGGTTGGGAGGAGTATCAAATATTTTATGCAATCTCTATATGCTTTCAAAAACCTAAAAGCTCTAGCACATGATTTAATCCCTGCTTCCCTCTGCGAAGGGCCTTTCTTTTACTTTTATGTTGAGTCAGTTTTCCTATTCTTTCTGTCTTCCACAAGCAAACACTAGTGTCAACTTTGTTACAACATGCGTTATATGCAATGTATTGGACTTGTTATACTACTTTGTGTTGACAATATCCATGAGATAAATATGTTGAAAGTTGAAGCAAATGCTGAAACTAAATTCTTCCTTTGTGTTGATTAAATACCTTTTGTTAGAAACTATTGCTTTATGAGTTAACACTTATGCAAAACTGTTTGATGCTTGTCTCGAAAGTACTATTCATGAAAACGTTTAGCTTGTGTGATTCATTGTTTACTCATTATCTATTTGGTAGCAAATTATAGACCATTGACTTGGATCACTTCATTCATTTACATGTGCCTTGCAATATTATATGATCAAGATTATGATAGTAGCATGTCACCTCAAAAATTATTTGTTTTTATCGTTTACCTACTCGAGGACGAGTAGGAACTAAGCTTGGGGATGCTGATACGTCTCAAACGTATCTATAATTTTTGATGTTCCATGCTTGTTTTATACCAATTGCTACATGTTTTGCATCTACTTTATATCACTTTTATACATTTTTTGGGACTAACCTATTAACAAGATGCCGAAGTGCCAGTTCCTGTTTTCTGCTGTTTTTGTATTCCAGAAAAGCTAGTCTGGAAATATTCTCGGAATTGGACGAAACTACACGGGGGCCTATTTTTCCAGAACACGCCTGACGGAGCGAAGGAGCAGCAGAGGAGGGCCACCAGGAGGCCACACGCACCTAGGGCGCGGGCCCCCCTCTGCCGCGCCCTAGGGTGGTGTGGGCCCCTCGGGGGTCCCAGCCGCCGCCCTTTCGCCTACTTATTCCCCCCGACGCGAAAACCCTAAGTACCTGAGCAAATATCCACGAAAAGTTCCAGAGACGCCGCCGTCGTCAACCCTAGCTCGGGAGGGTTCAGAACCTCTTCCCGGCACCCTGCCGGAGAGGGGAATCGTCACCGGAGGCTTCTACATCGCCATGCCTGCCTCCGGAGTGATGCGTGAGTAGTTCATCCTTGGACTACGGGTCCATAGCAGTAGCTAGATGGTTGTCTCTCCACTTTGTGCCATCATGTTTAGATCTTGTGAGCTGCCCTACATGATCAAGATCATATTATTGTAATGCTACATGTTGTGTTTGCTGGGATCCGATGAATATTGAATATTATGTCAAGTTGATTATCAATCTATCTTATATGTTATTTAAGATCTTGCATGCTTTCCGTTACTCGTAGATGCTTTGGCCAAGTAGATGCTTGTAACTCCAAGAGAGAGTATTTATGCTAGATAGTGGGTTCATGTCTCCGTTTAACCTGGGACAGTGACAGAAAGTTCTAAGGTTGTGGATGTGCTGTTGCCACTAGGGATAACCTAACGATGCTATGTCCACGGGCATATGTGTTTGTTTACATTACGCACTTTACTTAATGCAATTATCCGTTGCTTGCAACTTAATACCAACGGGGACTCGGATGACAACCCGGCGGTGGATTATTAGTCATAGATGCTGTTGGATAACGGTCTATGTATTATGTCGTAATGCCCAATTAAATATCATAGTAGTCAACATGTCATGTATATGCATTGTCATGCGCTCACTATTCGTCAATTGCCCAGCTGTAATTTGTTCACCCAACATGTTAGTTATCTTTTATGGAGAGACACCACTAGTGAACTGTGGACCCCGGTCCATTCTTTTACACTGATTAAACAACCACAAACTGCAAACTGTTCCTTTTTCATTCTCTGCAATTTAATACTCATTTTCCACACCATACGTTTAATCCTTTGTTTTCAGCAAGCCAGTGAGATTGACAACCTCACTGTTTCGTTGGGGCAAAGTAGTTTGATTGTGTTGTGTGCAGATTCCACGTCAACAGTCCAGACTCCCTGCGACAGCTATTTTTCTGGCGCCGTTGACAACCTTCTGAAGAGTTGCTGCTCCTACTGGTTCGATAACCTTGGTTTCTTTCTGAGGGAAAACTTGCTGCTGACTACATCATACCTTCCTCTTGGGGTCTCCCAACGAACGTGTGTTTCACGTCATCACATAGCAGTTACTGTTTTGAAACTACAAACTGCTCTCATGCGCCACCGTTTATATTGTACCCCTTTGAAGGGAAACAGCCTCATAGACGCAAGAAAGCCAGGTGAAGCAAATTGCCTATAATCAGGTTTTTGGATTGTTGAATAAATAAGCATATGATTTAATCCACGAAAACAGTAAACAAATCATGACTAGAATAAGAGGAATAAAACTAATCATGCGATCGACAAAAACAGTAGATAAACAGATCGAATCTAGGGCAACTACTACAAGCAGAAACTCTAGCAATATCTCAAACAGGAAGATTAAGAACACATATTGTACAACGACAGCAGAACCATTGGCGTTCCCGTTGTCGCCCATGTCGTCGATGAATAGGTTGGCGATGTCGGGGAAGAAGTCGTCGTTGGGGAAAAACTCGATGCCAGTAGTCACGCGAGTGCGCTCTCCAAAAACCTGATCGCCCCTCTCCCGTACTGGATCACAAGAGGCGGGTTCCAGAGGCCTACTGTCCCTTCAACCGGTGCACGCCGGAAGACGGGATAGAGAAGACTTGGAAAACGGCGGCACAATGGTTTGGAACTGAAACGGTGAGGGACCATGTGTTGCGTGACGTCTAGGGTTTACCCAGGCAGTGCATATATAGTGCGGGTCGGGTTGGACGTGGGCGTAGTCCCACGATCAAGTCAGTAACAGCCCCACGATCCAAAGGAATCGAAACGGCAAAACAATTAACGCGTCCGTTAATTATTAGTTAATGACTCATTGTTTTTCCCGGACTGCAAAAATATAGGCATCGGCTCGGCTCGCGAGGCGAGACGAGCGAGGAGGAGCGCGCGGAGCCATTCCTCTTCTCATGCTCTTACTAGTAGTAAAACAGCTCACTATATAAAGTGGTGCAGCTCACTCCCAACTAGCATATGGGAACTAAACATTTGTCCCCAAACCAGCCATTCAAATGGGCCATGAGAATTTTAGAATTTAGTTGGGCCATGGACAAAAGCCCACAAATTCCAACATAATGGATTTGTGGCACCTAAGCTCACTAGAGCTCGGTTCTTTAAAATATGAAAACGGTTGTTTGAACTTTAAAAAAATCCACTTTTTACGTATACATGGTATGTATATTTGTGTAAAGTTTTGGTAAAAAAGACATTTTATTTTGGGCTACAGAAAATAACAAAATTGTGGCTGTGTAAAGGAGTAAAAATGTACTAAATTTGTCATTTTTGAGTAGCCCAAAATATAACGTATTAATTTAAATGAAAATTATGGCCCAAGATAACTTATCATTATCGTTAACTTATTAGTCGGCTCAATATAAAAGACAAATCGGCTTATCGGGCGATAAATCGATTTTATCGGTGGACTATTTATCGACCATATTTTTTGTAAATCACATATATCAACACTAAAACATCTAAAATAGGCTATACAAATATATTATATTGACACTATAAATTCTAAAATATGATATACAAATATACTATATTCAATAATACTAAAAATTATAAGATGACTATCATTAACCCTAGATTTCAGTGTTGGAAAACCGTAAATCGCTTGCCATACCGTAAATCGGACCAAACGATAAACTCGGCCGATATGGCTTTTTCTTGTCCTTTAACCACCGATAAGCGATAAATCGGCTGATAAATTGGCTTACCAGCGAAATACATAGTAAATATGTTATTGTATATACGTTTTGGAAGATTTGTTTAGACCCAGGAATACGATTTTCATTTTTTTTTTAAGCGAGATCACTGGTAACCTGGTGCATCAACGAGTTTTCCGACCAGGCGTTTCGCAACAACAAAAAAAAAAAATCCGACCTGGCCAAATGTTACAGTTATTCTTTCCAGTTACAACATTACCACGAGAACGACGAGTATCTTACAATGGGTCATGACCTAGACACCGATATGCTACCATTAAGCTAAGGCATACGAAAAGGACGAGATAAAAAAGACAGGAAATCGGAACACAGGGAAAACGGAGAAGAAAAACTGTTTGTTGTTACACTTAACGATCCAGAGGAACCTTTCTAATCCTTCTAGATGATCTTCTCCCCCGTTTCACGGCTAAAACGGCGCTCTCACCCAAGAACAGGACAATACGCGCGCAAGAAACCTGGGTGCGTGGCGCGCGTGCCACCGCCGATCTGCCCGTTTTGATCCTACCTATGCGTCGCTGCTCTTCCCGCCGTTGCAGAAGTCGCCGGTGGCGTCATCGCCGTACCATCGCCATCGCCTGTGGTGTTGCTGCCGTTGAGGAGACAGAGAAGCTCGGTGAAGGCGCCGAGAATGTCCCTGAGCGTGTCGCTGTCGTTGATCGCGATGTACCATAGGAGGAGGTCGTGCAGGCGCGGGCGGTCGGCGCCGCGGCGCGGGTCCAGGTCCATCGCCGCCGCCATCTCCACCATAGACTTGAGGAATTCCTCCCGAGGAGCGTCCGTCGATACCGTGACACTCCGCACCGCCTCCTCCTCTTCCTGGTTGCCGTCGTCAGCGTGGACGCGGATGCTCACCGAGGCGGCCATGGTGTGCTCGGAGGAGTCGACGATGGAATTGGATCGGCCTGGGGGCGCGAGGAAGAGCCGGCGGGACGCAATGGCGGTGGACAGGCCTCCAACGTCGGCCTCAGCCTCCGCGTCGTCAGGGTAGAGTGGCTCGACCTCGTCGAGGAACGCCGGGGACGAGGTGGACGCGGACGACGGTGGCGAGACCGTGCCCATCGAGGTTGATGTCGAGCCGTCCTCGTACACCCCCGACGGCGGCGACTTGGGCCGCCGGCCGCCGGTGGGAAACACCCCAGCATTGCGCCGCGGTCCGTGGTTCTTGGCATTTCTCAAATTAGAGAGGAAGGAAGGGCAGAGGGGGGAGAGAGAGATGAAGGGAGACTGGCGTCCGCGCGTGTATATAGCGGAGGATGGGATTGAGGCGGGGCTTTTGTTGAGAAGAAGGCTTGCTCTCCCTGTAATTGGGACTCATTGGCTAGTCTAATCCCCCGGCTCAGACAGGCCGCGTAGTAATTAGGAAAATGCAACGTGCTAATTAAACAAGGATTGCGCTGAGTTGTACCGTTGGGATGAACTGGACGGCCTCAATGCTCTGACAGATTTGTACATTTATGGACGTTCCGGAATTGAAGGAATGAGATAGATCGGATGGCCGATATAGAGTGGGGAAACTAACACCTATGCTACTTTGTGAGGTCGGGAAAAGGTGACATGTACACATACCCTCCAACTAGAGGGAGAAATTTGACGGAACCTAGACACGTCGCAGGGTAACTAATTTTTTCAGACAAATATAAACATCGTATGGAGCAGATATTGTTTACTCAACAGCTCTAATGTAAGAACACAGATACGTACATTACAAATTCGCAAGTTCACAACGCATTCGAATGTTCACTGGTTAAAATGTCCATACGCTAATATTAGATATGATAGGAAGTAGCAAGAACTCAAAAACAACTAATGAACGCCCAACGACCGATGACGGAAGTTGAAGTGTTGAAATGCATCCACACAAATATTTCTACAAGATAAAAACGAAAGGTGAATTAGTAAATCACATGACCATATACCTTCAAAATATATTCATCGTGATTTATGAG
This sequence comes from Poa pratensis, assembly GCA_947311845.1. Classification (NCBI taxonomy): domain Eukaryota; kingdom Viridiplantae; phylum Streptophyta; class Magnoliopsida; order Poales; family Poaceae; genus Poa; species Poa pratensis. The sequence goes on from CAMZMU010000038.1 coordinate 556,855, forward strand.
GTAACAAAAAAAACAAGATAGTACCAATGATGTGTTAATTAGCCATATGCCTGCGAGGTAAATTTCATGGTTTGAAACCATTGAGCAACAACACCACCACAAAATTTGAAATCGATGTTCTTCATTGCCCAAAAAGCCCCCTCAACGAATGTCGTTGGCACCGGTAATATCAAACCCAACTCAATAAGCTACAGAAAAATGGGAAGAACAAATGCTTCTCGGTTTCAACCATCGTCTTTATAGCCAAACTTTCAACATTTATGCAAGTAGAAAAATAAGGAATGAATTCTCACATGGTGAATACGAGTCCGAAGTTGCCCTCTAATGGTTGCACGGTCACATGAGAGGAATCCGCAAGATAAATTGAAGATAAGCGAACAACCTTGTCCACATCAAGCAATGAGAACAAGTTCTTAGGACTAAGGCATGAGAAGCTCTCTAATGCCTTTTAGATGATTCGCAAAAGCGATTATCCATCTCAAAACATTCTTGTCAATGGAAACTTAGAAGATCTCAACTTTAAAGAAGTGAGGGTTAGTGTAGATCATCCCACTAAGCCTCGAACGACCCCCAAAATGGTATTTGTTGACCCATGCATATGTGGCACCGGGATACACTTCTCCATGCAAAATTGTTGAACCTCATCAAATAATCCCACCCAACCACTTTCCTCCTAGATCCCAACCGATATTTCACACCATTAAACAATTCCATCGCATGCACAATATTTAGATCATCATTTTGCAAAACATGTCAAAGCTCATCCGTGATGACAATCAAATTTATCATCAGCTTAAAAAATGAAAACATTTAGCTTTCCATTTTTCTGTATCAAACTTGCCGCCTGGGCCACGTCCCTCATCATTGACCGCTTGGAGAACATACAATGTTGCCAACCACATTTTTTGCAAACGAAACAAAGTTGTATAATGTGAACCCTATCTAGTATCCCCGTGCCAGTGAGACTTGTTTCTTGATTCAAGGCTCTTCCACTAGATAACTCACCCGTGCATTAGATTCCGTAAGCACCTTTATTTTGCAAGATGCAATTTATGTGGTCACAATAAATGATTTTGTCAAAAGAATCATGAATGGATGAACAATAACTAGCAACAGAGAGAACTGCCAATTGCAAATGATGGGTAAAGAAATGAACATAGAAGGCATAAGGATTTTAATCTAAGATCGTTTTTTGCAAGCCATTGAATTCACCTCTCATATTGGAAGCTCCATCATACCCTTTTCGCTTGTAATGATCTATACTGCAAAGAGACTTACTTAGTGCCTCTGAGGTAGTCTCGGGAACATGATATAGAGAAATAAATCATTCCACAATTGTGCCTTCATTATTCACATACCTACAACATAACAGTGGCAAGAAGGTTAAATGAAAGCAAAGTATGGAATAATAGGTTTCGAGAAAAGGCGGGGTTGGGGAATCGGATAATGGGAGTCTAGAAGATAGAATGAGTCATTGTCTTTTATTTTTTCAGAATTTATTGAGTCGTTGCTCGACATTTCACTGCGTGCGCGACAATGCTAGGCACATCCCAAGGCCTCAAGGCCCACCAAGTTCTGCACACGATTCTACCCACGGTAGACGTGGTTTGGTGGCTGAAAACATCTCGGCACCTGAGGTGTGCGAGACCGAAGCTCGAACAAGCGTCAGAGAGATAGGGGTGTTGCGTCCACCCGTTCCTCCAACGGAAAAAAACGAATACTACAATATCTCCTAACAGGTTCGACTGGTGATTCAGTCATACCTGAGGAGCATCATAGGTGGCGCCGGTTGTGGCACCACATCAATGTAACTCTGAGACTGGCACATGCAGAAAAAGGTATGTTTGAAGGTGGCATGAAGATCAAGTCAGTACTTCAGTATTGCAGTGTATAGGATGGCCGCCCGTTATAAGGTATAAACAGTCTAGTTTAACATGGTGTATGATGAAGCTAGCTTGAGCATACAAAAGTTCATCTTTCCACCATGCCTTAACTTGCTGAACCGCAAAAGAAAATTGAAATTGGTATGAAGGAATATTGTGTCCATTTAAGCTTTATGAAGCAACACTTGAACGACAATATATATCAGGAGCCATCTTGAAATAACCCGAATCAAGTAGTTAGTATATACATACATCAATTGTTTTTCTGAACATCATTATTCATCAAAGCATGGGTGGCTGTTAGTAAGAAAATATTAATCCTATATAAAGGAAAATTAATTTTCTAAATTGCTCCAAGATCTCATATCCTTAGATGTCCGGCCCAACAAACATTCTTTTAAGAAAATATAGTTTACTAACAGAACTTACCAGGAGATTATGTTCTTTCAGTAGAATGAAAGCAGGGAATTGCTTATATTGGGATGCATCCCTTTATGCTCTGCATGGACAAAAACATTGTTTCAATCATTTGTGCAAATATGTAAAAACGACTTCATCTGCAAGTACCTTATAGCAGTCCAGCCCATCTCTGTAAATACATAAACAGAAACTAGGCTATGTCAGTCCACCAAGCAATTTCAGAACATGAAGGCATCAACTTCTCTCAGCATAAACCAAACAATATATTGCATTCTTGCACATGAATATAAGTATGTATCAAGAACTAACAAAAACTGCCGTCAGGATTGTGGATGCTTCATAATGATTCTACAACGGTAAGCACCAATATTTTCTAAGAAAATGCTTCTCTGCTACATCTTTGACAGCATAATCCATGGAAAAACTTTGGCGCTTGATGGATCAAATTTGTGTTGGAGTGTTGATGCGAACTTCAGTCCCTTGTTTCAACTTTCAACACCAATAGCTTCCATTCCTTCGTCACTGCCTAAGAGAAGGGGAAAAGATTGACCTGACCTAACAGTTATGTTGCAAGCAAGCCAAACTTCCTGTTCCTGTAGTGTGTTTTGAATTGAAAAAAATGGGTACTCAATCAATAATTTGTCATAAGATCATTACCTAGTAGCCTACAATGAGCCAATTAGAAAATGGAAGATAACATTAGTGCTACTCTTAGATGCAATAGGCCATATGAATGATGGGAGCAGACGACAACATCACTTGCAAGCCTAGAGTATATCATCATCTCTCGTTTCCATTAGTCAAATCAATAATTTGTCAATATGATCATCATTTTCATAAATTGATAGAGTGGGATAGTTGTAGACAAAAAGAAAAAATCAATTATTTAATAATCATTGGTATTCAGTGCAAACTTGTGGCAGAAACTGTAGAGATATTAAGACATAGCGACCTATTAAAGTCTGCGTGAAAATCCGTAGAACGCTCCAACCAATCCTTGAGCATATGTAGCATCTTTTTCCGACTACTATATATCAAAATAGTAAATTATTAGAGTAATCAGTGGAAAACATAAAAATATAGTTCATTTCTGTAAAGGAAAAATAGTGCAGAATTTGACATAAAGTGAAACTAATTTACATATCTTGCAATTTCTTAGCAGCTTTTATCTTCCATATATCTGGGTGATGGTTAAGTTCGTCTAACAAAGAGCCAAAAAAACAACGATGTACTGGTAATGCCCACGTTAGTGATGCACAATGTATTAGCAAACTGAATCATATTTATTCTTTGAAGGATGCACGGTTAAGATAGCATGCTATACAATTTAGCATGTATGTGCAGAGGTAGCAAGTATCCAGCTCCAAAAAGTTACTATGAAATATGATTTAGAGATTAGAACGCACGGCAGGTTCCTGCTTTAATCAATTCATGCATGCCTTTAAATTTTAGTCAAGCAAATCACAACTCAAGTATCATGAAGAGAAAGATCTGATGGATAATTCTACCATATTGATTGTGAATACAGAACATGTTAGTCATAGACATCAACGGTACAGAAATATTGTACATGGTCATGTGTCTGAATTTCATCGATAAGAAACTAAAATTATTTCCGGCAAAAGGGCATCAGTGCCAGCGGTAGTCACAGACTAATTATTCCTTGTCTCTAGCAGCCAGATACGCTTGCCTCCATCTTCTTTATCCCCAAAAAAACTGGCCTCAACTCCTGCAGCAGCAGGCGTCTATGCACTGGTACCATCTGCTTCAGGAAAACCTTGATATTGAGAAGATAGGAACCATCGACAGCAGCAAGGGCAGAAGCAAGCTGACGGGCAAGAGAGAGAAAATAGAAGGAATTGCCGCAGCAGTTGACAATGACGAAACAGCCTGTTCGTGTGCTGGGAGAGAAGATGAGCAGGTCATACGGATGTGACGACGTTGATGCCCTCATGTAGCGCTCGGTTCCGTGGTCCTCTTGTAACTGCTGTAGGGAGTCAATCAATGGAGGCTTGGTTCGGCACAAAAGCTTGCGTCCCAGCTGCGAGGTCCGCAAGGATTGGAGGTTGACGCCGGCGCGTGAATCAGGCGACGGCCCGCAATGATGTAACTCGATATCACCACGGCGTGGACGATGGGCTTTGACGGCGGCGCTTAACCTAATTTTTTCAGATGCGTGAAGCAGATTTTTTTTGCGAAACACAGTACAACGTAGACGCTCACATACATGCGTATACACTCACCCCTATAAACGCACACACGCACACCCTACCCCTATGAGCACCTCCGAGAGACTGAGCCGGCGAATCGGGTCTTGAGATTGACGAAGTCACCACGGGCGGCTCGCTATCGACGGGAACGTCGCCTCCCACTGAAGAATATTCCGCCTTAAATGAGAAACAACAGTGTCAAACATAGGGTTTGAACTCTGGTGCCACCCTACTAACCATCTTGCCACAGGCAAGTTCTCTGCGTGAAGCAGATTTTGATGAAGGCTGAGATACGTACTCCTGAAAGGGATTGCCGAAGGAAATATCTGAACTGTAAGTAATTAATCTAACGGTGAATAGTTGTTTACACGTGAGGATTAACGTGGGAGTTTCTACGGTGCCTCCAATTAGTAAATACTAGTCTCCAACCCGTGCATCTGCACGGGCTAGAATTTTATTATTAAAAATATAATACTCATTATATCATTAAAAATTAAGGAATGAAAGATATTTAACATATATATCATGGAACACACACAAACTCTTTTAAGATGTTTCAAAACAATGCTCACATCTTAAATTTCAGTATGTACATGTCTCTATATTTTGAATTTACCCATAAATGACAGAATATTTTTTGTTTTAAATTAAGTATTAGATGACGAAAATTCATAATGCCGGTTGGTGTACTTGCAGCACATGATAATTTTTTTGTCGCTTAGCATTAGTGATAGTTTAACACTATGTTAACCAAAATAATTATATATGTTAACTGTGGAACTTAATTCATGGCATATGCAATATTTCCTGGCATACTGACCGAGAATAATATATATAGCCTTCCTAGTTTGCAATCATTGATATTTCATGTACTCTATCCCCTAGAAGATGTAGCATGTATAAGTTCGTCCCATACATCAATGTGTACAATTTAATGAAAAACTCTACCTTGGAACCCTGTCCATTAGCTTTCTGGGGAGATACCGTTTTGATGATACAAAAACTAAGTTTTAAATTTATTTAAAGTTATGACATTCCACATTCACTATTTCACGTTCTTCTTGGTCAAATAGTTGTCGACGCAAAATAATGTTTTATTCTCATTCCTATCTTGTGTTTATGCATAAGCATTCTTGGGTAAAAAGGACCAATGATAACAAAGGACAGACATAAAACCTAGTAAACATAGTCTTGGGAAGTAAACAATTTAACTTTTCACAACAAAATCCAAGGTAAAGTTATTTTAAAAGAAAAAACATTGACGACATGCATTTGACTATGTAAATAGCCAATTCTTATATACTTATTCTCATAAATAATCTCTTCACAAAAGAAAAATAATAATTTTATCTTAACCAACATATAATATCTACTCGTAAACATGAGATGCCCACATAAGAAGTAGAAAAAAAGTTTTAAAAGGAACGACAGCCACCAAAAATCACAGAAGAAAAACAATGCTAAATTAAAGAGTAACTGTTACAGGAAACAAAGGCTAACATGAGAAGAGGGTAAGGTGCCTCTAACTGCGCAGTATGCAGTGTCCACATGAGAAAAAAATCTAAAATTAAATAGTAACTATAACAGTAGAAAATTTGCTTGGGGAATGAAGATGTACCTTTGAGGTTCAGGTCAAGCACTATTCCTGCTGGCCAGGCCTTCTCACTTGTGCTGATAGAAACTCTGAGCACAAATAAAAGGTGTGAAAAGTTCCTGCCAACCACACATATGTCTGGCACGCTTATTACATCCTGTGTTAAGTAAGCATGGAAAGCAGTCGCAATTGACGTTTTGTGCACCCAAAGGCTGGAGAAAGGGCGAGGCACACAAATGTTAGATTTTGTGGCACATTTACGGTAATGTATATAATTTCTGTATAGCTAGAATAGTGTTAACTGAGTTAGCCTTCTAATAGCTATTTTATAAATTTGCACTCGTTAAGCACTTTTTCTTGAACCGGCAGTTGAGAACTGTAATAATTTTCCAACATGAAAGGAAAGATCTTATTAATTATTTGCATTGCATGTTGCGGGCTTACTAAATTTTGTACACTAAATTCAAAGACAATTGTGCTCTGGAAGTTGTGGATGACCCTCAACCAGCTCTGAATGTGCCTCCTTCTTCAGCGGAAGCTCCTCAAGATGACACGCCATTAATAACCTGGACAATTCATTTTTTTGATAATATTCTAATTTATTATTAGCACTTTTATTCAGTTAAAATATACTATAACAAAGTGATCCCTATTCTAATTAATGGCCCCTGTATATGGAAAAATAATTACTGGAGCTAATTAGGGGCATGATAATTACGATCACCTTCAAAATATATCAACAAATATAAAATTCAACCTTCAGATTAAATTCATGTCATGGATTTCTTTGCATATCGTTACGTTGAGATATCCTAGTAAAGTTTACCTGCCACCGCTTCGAATGGTAATCAAATTCTGGAAGTAATATGACAGAACAGGACAAATATTATACTGGTGCAGTCCGCCTTCGGATTAAATTATGTACTGTGTGTAGCAAAGCAAATAGGATTAGCAAGCAGCCACATAGATATCAAATGATCATGATTAATTGTAATGAACCAGTGGCAAAAGAGGAGGCAATCATAGGCGCTCGGATCTCAGCTAATTGGAGGGACATCTAGCAGGTTGATACTCAAATTGTTTTTATTCGTCACTTCATGCTATGGTTTCGCACTTCTTAATACACTAACGTGAAAACTATATTTTTTACCTGAACGTGAAAACTATTGGCTTAACATGCTCATGCATACATGTTCGAAGCAATTTATTTGAAAGCATCATATGCTTAATTTTGGTTCGATCTACTCAACCTATATATTCACAGGTAGTATCATAGTTCAGACATCAAGCATCCACCGATCCATATTTTGCATCCTCTAATCACATCTATTCAGCACCGATCTATTTTTATTGTGTCAAGTTTGTCTAACAGATGGATTTCCAACTCACCTGTGGAGACCTAGCTTTAGCCGCTTTCTAATTCAACGTGCACCAATCTCCTTTCTGATGCCTCACGCCGATTCCAACAACGCCTTCAAGCTTGTTCAAAGAAAAAAACGCCTTCAAGCAATATGGCGGACAGTTAATCAGTAAACTGGACGATCGATGTACCAATGCCAATCAGTTTTACCGTGAGAGATCGCTCTTTTGCACGTTGTTGCCTGCCGCGGCGGCGGCGACTGAGAGGAAGCAGCCGGGAGAGATCGTATGATTAGGGCTAGGGAACTAAATAAAATCTAGAAATAACAGTACCTGCGCGTGGATAACGTTTCGCGTACATGGAGAAGGCGGAGACTTGCACACAGGAGGGTAACTCGATCAAGGGCTATTAATGCGTAGGAAATATATCGAACGGACATTTTTTACTTTCACGTGAGAATTAACGTGGTGTCTTCTACGGTGCCTCCAATTAGTAAATATAAGATAAGATGTCTTCTGTTGGTAACATAATTTGCACTAAACTTAATTTGTACTCATAATTGCTCGGGATGACAATAAGAGATAATGAAGTGTACAACTTATATTTATTGACTTCTCTAGATGTAGGGTAAGCAAAGACGTGGCTTCGATCTCTACCATTGTATATGCCCTTTACCCAAAAAAGATATGCCAAAACAGAAATGATCAGATTATAATTTGGTGATGGCAGATATGGAATTAATGAGATGGTAGAGTAGAACCGACATTGAGGGAGCATAAAAAAATGGAGCGCCTAGAGGTACCAGGGTATTTTCTTTTTAGGAAGACTGCATCTCACAACGTCAACTTATGAGTTTTTTTTACCAAAAGTCACATAAATTCTAAAATCATTTCCTGGATTGTCACTAGTTAGCCGACGATTTTGTAGTACGTAATATTACGATTTAAGCCATTAATTATATTGCATTCAAGAAAGTTTCACCAAGATCTCCAAATTAATGTTACACGAATATCAAGATGGTGATTTTGTAACTCATGTTTTTAAACATGGTGAATAAAAGTTCTTCACATGAAACTAATTTAAATCTTTTGAAGCCATTAATAATTCGATTTTCTACAAGATGACATGGATATTTCATAGTAATAATTACATATATTGAATACTTAAATATATGTGGAGTAAATTGTCACAACAGGACTTTGTACACTTATTTTCAAATCTGTGGAATTAGTGGTCCACTGCTTGAAATATAATGTTTGCCACGTTTTCTAGATTAATATTCAGCAAATATGACCCATTCATGAGCACAAATTGTTATTCTGAAAGATATGTTCTCTAGATATATCAAACTCATTGTTTGCTATTAGATTTAAAATATAACACACTTTAAACTCACCAGACTAATATTCAATAAATCTCTTAAAATGTTATTATGATTTATTCAGAGATATACTCTAAAAATCCACTATCACCTGATTTACATGCGTTAGCATGACAACATATCTCTTTTAAATTTCTTATAATTCACACGTCCCCCAAATGCTCAATTTTGTTGAAGTAGGCTAACCGCCCAGTTCATTCCTACAAATTGAGGCGACCATTTCTTGCAACAAGCAATGGGACAAGCCAATGGCTAAAACTTAGTGATATATCTTAAGGTTACTACTGAATATCTTTCACTCATTTTGATTATACCCGCTTTTGCTAATTGTAGTTGGTATTAACTTCGGAACAATTATACCAATCCGATTCAATAATAGGATACTTTCTTTTGTAACATTTTATAATGCACCATCTCGATTACTTGTGTGCATGATATTTGGCAACCTTGGAAAGAAGAGTTTTATGGAAGAGTTTGATTAGGATGAAACATGATCTTTATTTTTTTGGTACGACCTAGGAAAAATCATTTAGGATAAATCTTAGGTGTGCATATTTTGATATTTATAAAATCCTTCTGTACACATTCTCCATCTGGTCCTTTTACGATAATGAATTCTGAATTTGACGTATGGCAATTAAAATTCAGATAAAAATAAATATAATATTTTTAACACATTTTTTTGACAGAAAACGTAGGGAAGTCCCCTACTATGTCATTTCATATTTTTAAATATGGAAAATTTACAAATGGTAGTGATCCAATTACATTTGAGAGCTCATAAGGTGTCAAGCCATGCTTGCATACCCTCCTTCAAGCTAGGTCTAGCCCCATCAACATTACGAAGTAAGAACATCTAGATAGGTTGGGTATCTAGTTCCTAAATATATAGTTGTCCGGCGTTCTCATAAGCGCTCTAGCAACCAGTAATAAAAGTTCTCATTAGGAAGTTCATGGGGGTATTTATGTCTAGCCTCCTGGATCATGTCATTCAGCTCCAATCAGTGTTTCCATTCCAAACCAAGTGCCCACCAGATGCTCTGATTAACTGCATTCAAAAAAAATAGATGGAGTGTCTCATCTGGGCATGTGTCACATAAAACACAACCAGAGAAGTCAACATACAGATTCTTGTGCTTCATAAGATCCATAGTATTCAATCTTCTATGCAGGAGTAGCCATGAAAAAAAAAAGTTTGGGAAGGTTGCATGATTTCCATATATCCAAGATGGAAGTAGGGGTTCGATGATTCTCCATTAGAGTTCTATGTATATCCTGGTAGAATAACCAAAAGGAACCCATCTTGGATGATCCAAGAATCATCCTCATCGGATGAATCAACATAATTCAATTCCATTTGGATAATCATGTTAATTAACTTCTGCATAAAGTTTTAAATCAAAGTTGAGAAAAGTTAACAAGTTCTCAAAATGTTTTAATTTCTTCAGAAATTTCAACTAAGACAATATGAAAAGGATAGACCCAGTGCTAGAATCTCCCACGCCAGGTGGGGTCTGGGAAGGATTATAAGAGCCAAATTCTACCCTGCAAAGTGCAATGCAGAGAGAGGCTGAATCGAACCAAGATAATATAAATCAATTATAATATTTAATTAATTTGATATTCCAAAAATTCTATAATTTTGGGATGTTACATCTAATTAATCTTTATAGTTTACACGTTGTAGTTTATAGCTACTATTTCTTAATAATTATAGAAGAATATATTCAAGCAATATGTTGCAAAATATGATAGCATAATAGTGTAGTTGTTTCCATATCAAAGTATTACAATTGATATTTTTTCTTCGATGTGCACTACACATTTTAGTTTCTATGTAAAGCTTCACTTATTTACATGCAGCAAGGCGGGGATCATCCAGTGTGATAGCATATTCGCAACAAAAACAACATTATTCTAGGGAGGATGCGAAGGAAGTATAAGGCGTAGCGAACCAATCTGTGGTTAGATTGTTAGCGGGAAGGGTGGTTGTACCCAGCACAAGAGAGTTCAACCTCGGCTTACTCCTTGTGTCGCATTAAGACGGAATACATTTTCAGTAGGAGCCGACATTCATGTCCATAGATTTGATCAATCTCAAGATCTGACACGCCGGTTCAATCTTCCGGATTTTGGAGGTGTTCATGCCTCATTGAGTTATGGTGTGCGTGCAACGTGCATATATTCATATTTGTGAGTTTTCGTCTGCGTTGTATACCCTGTTTCTTAAAAAAAAAGGCTGGCTCCTGATCATGCACGTCGCAAACATGTGTAATGTGTTGCATTGCACGTATGGAGGGGACTACAAATGTGTTACATGACAATTTGATTCTCAATCGGAAATAACAACCAGACCCCCGCGTCGCTCCACGTCGAGCGACTCGAGGGAACCCTACCGCCCCCAGCCGCCGGCCACCGCTCCCTCCCTCCCTTACCCCCGCCGCCGCCGGAGGAGGTCGACCGACGGCGGACGGCGGCAGCGGGGCGTCCCTGTCGGTTTCCTTTCAATAAGCCTGTACAGTTTCCTTCAAGCAAATCGTCTCCGATCTGATCTGAAGTTCCGGCGGCCGGCGGCCGACCATCACGATCCACGCCCGTGCGCACCAGCGTGCCTTGCTTGTGCATGTGCACGGCACACGATGGTTGTGCATTTCCGACCGACGGCCAGCCCTTGCGCAACGTGCATGGCGCAAGATAGCGTCCCCTGCATGGAAGTCATTGTGGCTAGCCGCCCCTGATGGCGCCACAACTCCCAAATTCAGACCGGAGGATCGGCGAGATCGGGAGGCCGTGACGAGAAGACGGTGGCCAGATCGTGAGACCGGCGACTCAAGATGGCCGTGGCCAGATCTGCCTGACGCATGTCCTCCTTAATCTGGTCGGAGTGTCGGGTTTCGAAAGGCTCCGTCGGTGATCTCGCATGGACGTTTATGCCTAGAGATGTTGGATCGGGTCGGATTCGGTCGCGCCGGAGGGAGCGACGCGAAGCTTTGATTCTGTTGCCATCATGGGCAAATCCATGGTGAAGTCAGAGACAAAGAATGACATGGAAACCGAGATTGGAGGATTAGTAATGATTAGAGCATATGCGATGATGTGGAACTTGCTTCAAGTTTCAGGAATCGTAGCAGCAATATGGTAGTGGGCAGTATGGTAGTGGGGGCGACAGCATAGGTGGGTGAAAATCCAAAGTCTGACCTTAATTGGTTGTGCCTGACAATGGCCTTGCTGAAGATATTGCTTTGATAACGAGGATTATATCCAATGTTTTCTTTTTGAAGGTGTTGCTTTTGGAGAAGTTGGACATAAAGTGTGATGATTGTGTTGCTGCTGTAAGGACTGTAACTCTGTAGCGGACTTTTCTTTTTAATTTCTTCTTCTTATTGTTTTTCAACAGTGTGCATCCGTAATAACCTAGAGGCTAGGTGTATTTGGTATCTCCCCATATTAATATATACTCTTTATTTAAGAATTAGATAAAGATAGCAGTACATGTAGGATAGTGACAGTGGCAAGCCGATGATACCCGAGCCGGGGCGCGTCGTACCCCGCAGGTAGTAAGGGCATCTCCAGTCGTATAGCCCCCCAGGAGTGATTTTTCTCTCGCGCCGCGCGCTATTCTGATATCTTGGGAGGCTGATTCTCCAGCCGTGCTCGCACCCAGAAGTAGTAGCGGGGACAGGTGGCAAGCAGCATCGCGAGAAACTCGAGCTCCTTCCATGGCGGACACAGGAAGAAGACCAGAGCCTGTCATATACAACATGAAATCGAGACGGGGACGACGGGAATGGAACCGCGCCTCACCGGGAGGGTGCAGGTGGAGCAAATCTTGCCGGAGCGAGGCGGATGCGACGAATTTGACCGGCAGAGCTCCGTCGGACCAGCGTGTCGTCGAACTGCTCGAGGACGAGCTTCAAGACCGACGGCGGCGCGTGCCGCTCCAGCTCCAGCCCGGCTCCCGCGACGGCCTGCTACTCGTGGGACGGCGAGCAAGGAGGCCGGGGTGCGGCGGCCTCCATCTCGCGCACGGGCCCCGGCCGAGGACGGAGAAGGACGTCGCGGAGGAGGCGCTCGCCGGTGCGGCGAGTCGGGCGGCGGCGCGGGCTCGGCTCCGGCCCGGCTCCAGCGGCGGCCTGCTGCTCGCGCGCGCCCTGGCCATCCTGTCCATGGAGAGCTCGAGTTGGTTTTGGCATGCCCGTGGTAGGTGGGGAAAGTGGGGAAGGAAAGGTGGCGTACGTGGCTGGAATTCATTGGGCAATCGCTTCAGCCGGCGCCCCCAGGCCGAACCCAACGCCCTGGGTTTGGCCTGGGTGCGCCGGCGCTAAAACGGCACAAAACGGCGCTTTTTCGGTTCCTGGGGGGCTGGCTGGTAGATTTTGGCGCTATTTTGTCCAAAAAAGTGGCCTGCGGGCTCTTGGGGGCATGACTGGAGATGCCCTAAGGATTCAGGTTTCGTTACTGACGCCCGAGGTTGAGGCGCGCGGCCACGGCGACAGAAGCCGCCACGCCGCCACGCCGCGTCTTCAGGCTTGCTGCGCACCTCCGCCCCGACCACTCACGCAGCGTCCTCCCTCTCCACCTCCTTGTCTGCGGCCAGCTTCACCGTCGCGTCCTAGAACACGTCCGGTTTTGTTAGAACACCAATAGACTGGGTGGGCATGAATGGCGTTGTCACGAAGCTACATACCGCTAAGACATCACGGAGACGGGTCTTGTCCTCGTCGCGCTCTGCCAGGGCGTTGGCGTCCGCCGTTGCGCGCGCCCGAGCGGCGAGCCCGCCAGGTGGTGCAGTGTTCAGCCCGGCCGCGCGCGCCTCCGCCGCCTCGATCGTCGCAGCGTCGCTTGGCTCCACCGGCTGGTCACCGACCGAGAACGCCGTTGCCTCCAGTGCCTCGCCGATCGTTATCTTCGTGCCGTCCGCGACCGCGGCGCCGCCGCCTCCCCTTGCCGTTGCTGCGCCTCCATCCGCCTCAATGTACTGGCCCACATGCTACTAAACATGAGCATACGCATGTGTGTCCACGGACGGGCAAGAAGAACGCGTACATGTTATCTACCTGGCCGCCGACGAACTCGGTCACGATGCGGCCACTGGGGACGCGCGTCTCGGACACGGTGACGCCGTGCTTGGCGGTGGCACCAGTGGCCTCGCCGTGGGCCACGGCGCCCAGGCGCTCGTTGCGCGCGGCCGCGACTGCATGACGGCGGCGGGCCCGCCCTCGGGCGTTTGGCCGAGAACGGCGCTCTCGGCTGCCTGCATCGTGGCGGCGTCCTGCGGTGCGATCGGCGTCCCGGCCAGCTCGCCGCCCACGGCGAACACGTCTCCATAACGGACGGCGTCGCCGCCCTCCATGTCATCACGGGGCACCGGCATCCTCGACTGCTCCTTCTGGCTCATCCTTCTTGGTTCTCTCTTGCTACGTTTGTGCTCAAAGCAATCCCACGGCAGACAATGACAAGCTTTTTCAGAGGAAGGCATGTGGGTGTGATGGGAGGCGTGGATGACAGGTTGCGAGTTGCAAGACCACGTAGCATTGGCTTGGACAGGTGGCGGAAAACGCGGGGTTGGAAGATTTTTTTTTTTTTGAACAGGGGAGCGGTCCAAAAGGACCGGTAGCTTCCATTATATTCAACACTGGAGATACATCTTACAGATAAGGCTACAAGAAAAACGACAATAACACACAAGCCCTTACAAATTGCACTTTGGACCCTCAAGAAAATAAGAGGAACGCAATCAGGTCCTGCTCCAACTCCAGCGCCGATGATCATGAGCTCGCCGCAGCCAACCTTGCCGTCGCCGGGGACTACGCCACTTGGGGCGGAAAGGCGGGAGCACGCTGCAACTGAGCTGAGGGGCCTCTGCAACGGCATGATAGCCTGGAGGTAGATGAAAACCTTGAAACGCCGGCCGGAGGAAGCTGTAGCCGACGAACGAGGCGGGAGCGGTCGCCCTTCGACCGTGATGAACGCCGGCGACAACAACTCCGGCGTGAGAGAGCTCCCAAGAGAAGCGCCGCTTCTCCCCTGGCGCAGAGCCAGCCGCACGCTGTTAGGACCTTGGGCATCCACATCTTTCTCGTCACCACGACAAGCACAGAGGAGGACATCCAGATCCCCACCGCTAGCAACCGACCTGCATAAAACGAGCTTTTTCAACCAAAGGGACGGCGAGCCTGCGCCGCTCAACGCCTCTGGCTTCGACCTCCGAAGCTCCAAGAACTGCAGCAGCAACCACTACTAGGAGAAGGGTTATAGGTGGATTGGCATTCTGTGGCGCACCCTTAATTGGTGCGCCACAGAAATATGTCTGTGGCGCATGGCAGCAGGTGCGCCACAGAAATTTTGGCCTTTCTGTGGCGCATCTGACGGCCATGCGCCATAGAAAGCTGACATTCTGTGGCGCATGGC
Organism: Poa pratensis; assembly: GCA_947311845.1. NCBI lineage: Eukaryota > Viridiplantae > Streptophyta > Magnoliopsida > Poales > Poaceae > Poa > Poa pratensis. The sequence goes on from CAMZMU010000038.1 coordinate 572,114, forward strand.
ACCAATGCGCCACAGAATGTCATCTTTTTGTGGCGCATGCCCACCCATGTGCCACAGAAATAAAGTGATGGGGTGGCCCGATCTTCTCAGCGAGATGGTGATGGATTCGTGGATGGATGATGTAGATACCCCGTGTGATACTGAAAACTCTCCTGGCCGATCCCTATTGCCAATGCAATAGCTTGCAACCCTATGGATATTCTCAACTCCACACGCTTGCACAAGTAGCCACCGACTACAAGTGGTCCTGTACCTCCTTATTCCCAATGGAACAGCAGATAACACGCAGAATTTGCAAGCAGTAACAATACTTCAAGATGAATGCTTAGCAGCGATCCAATCTAGAGGTTCTAGGGTTTATGTTTTATCGTAGTCTAACCTAATAACTCGCAGCAATAGGGTTTATATGGGGGAGGGATGCGGCCCAAAGGATGGGGCGCATCAAGACTAGTCTGACTCGGGTTGGGGTGCAACCCAAACTGATACAAACCGACCCAATGGGGTTCGGCCTAAAGGACTCGCAGGTCCTTGTCCTTGTAGAACTAGGACTCCTCCTTTGGCGCATCAACATGGTGTTGTGCGCCATCCTCTTCTCTCTCTCCATGTGCTCCTGCCTCCCTCTCCTCCCTCGAGCACTTGTAGTAGTTGTTCTGAACTTTATCCTCCATGCATTCCCTCTTGTTCTTCATGTGATCATCCATGTACTCCATGCCTTGCAGCTCCTCTCCTCCATGAATGCTTGTGTTATTAATAACCCTGATCATACATAAATGCATAGATTTAGGTAGTATAAAATTCTCAGAATTACAAACATCATATTCTAATAAGAGTGAGTTCACCTGCTGTTCTAATAACTTGGTTCTTGATCTTGTCATTGGTCCAATCCTCAATTCATCAGGTTTGTCTTGAACAGCAACATCTTCATTTGGAGAAAGTGTATAAGAGCTAGGGATGTCCTCATCACCTTGTGGATTCAAGACCTCTACTTGTAGCAGTCGTGAGAAAGTATAAAAAAAAATATATAGAGAGAAAAGAGGCTGAAGGTTGATCATAGCTACTGCAGTTTGGGAGCTGTTTACCTTGTTGTTTGCCCTAGTAGATTGAGCAATCTTGTGCCTGTTTTTCATTGAGCTCTTGCTAGTGTCTTTCGAGTGCATTGCAAATTTCCATCCATATATTTGCATTGCCACATTTGTCTCAAAATTTGTGTGAGTTTCCTAGGTGTGTTTTTGATATCATCACAAACAGCAAGTAGGTTTGTATTTTTGGTGTTGTTAGGTATCCATACCGAGCCCCACCATATACCCTGTTTGTCATTGTGATCACTTGAACCTTGATATTCTCTTCTTCACATCAAGTCACATTAGTTGCTGCTACTTGTTGGGTAAGTCTTTCTATTCACTTTGGAACGGTAAGATATACCATTACTTGCTGGTTTTTGAGTGAGTTGTGAGAGAACACCACATCCCATTGTTATTTTGTTTTCACTAACATATTAATCAATGGCTGCTGCTAGTGATCTTGTTGCGCAGGATAAGAAGAACCCTGAGGATATAGTCAAGTGGAATGAATATGAAGCTTTGAGAGACACCATGTACAAACGAATTGCTGCTGAAATAGAGAAGAGTGATGATAGTTTGAGGGAGGAGTTGAACACTTTGGACCTCAAAATTGATGCTGCTGCTACTCAAGAATCTGTGGATATTTTACAAGAAGCCGTGACAAATTTGACAAGACAGGTTGCAAATTTAGCAACACTCCTGGAAAATAATAACAACCCACGGCGAGTTCCACCCAATGCTGCTGATTTACATGGCCGTGGCAATGTGCACGGTGGCCGTGGAGGAGTTGCTGCAAGGGGGATCCAATTGGAAAATAATAGAGAGGACGATGGTTTGGGCAAACCGAAATTCTCTATACCTACTCTCACTTGTGATACTGAAGATGTGGAAGAATATTTGATGTGGGAGCTGAAAATTGAGAAGCTATGGAGACTGCATGATTATAGTGAAGAGAGAAAAATTAAGCTTGCCTCTTCTGGTCTTGAAGGTTATGCTCTTTTGTTGTGGGATGGCATTACAAGTTTGAGGGAAGAACGTGAAGAACCAGAAGTGGATACATGGAGAGAGATGAAACAATTGCTTCGGGACAGATTTGTGCCCAAGAATTATATTAGAACTCTATATGATAAGTTACAGCAATTGAAGCAAGGAACAAAATCTGTAGATGCATATTATAAGGAGATGGAGTTGATAATGCAACGAGCTCGGGTTCGTGAGGCTCCCGACCAAACAATGCAACGTTTTCTCTCAGGTTTGCAATTTAAAATCAAGAGCATTGTGAGGCACGTACAGTATAATGATATGACGGAGTTGCTGCATCAAGCAAGAGAAGCTGAGAAACGGTTGGCTGAAGAAGCACAGATCACTACACGGAGGAGTTTTTCACAGAAAAATACGGTTTTCTCACCACCAACCCCTCCACCTTCTCACAACCGTAGTGGTACTAATAGCAAAACAGAGACTAGCACATCTAGTGCCAGGAAAACTGTTCCACCAGTTTCAGCTCCGAGTGGATCAGCCAACGCCCCCCGTAATAGAGACATGGCTTGTCATACATGTGGAGGAAAAGGACACTTTAAGCGTGATTGTCCTAATAAGAAAGTCATGATTATTAATGCTGATGATGAGTATGAAACAGGAGATGATGCTGATCCTAATGAGGAGATGATTATAATGATGAGGATGGTCCTATTGATGCATATGCTACACATTATCCCTCTATTGTTTGCACACAAAACTCTTTGAGTGTTACACCAAGTCCTGAAAATCAGCGCTGCAACCTATTTCAAACCAAAGCTATTGTTGGTCCTCAAATGGCTTGCAAGGTTATAATTGATGGAGGGAGTTGCAGAAATTTGGCTAGTAGAGCAAAACTGAAATTGAAGTATATTCCACACCCTCATCTTATTACATACAATGGTTAAGTGACAAGGGAGAGATGAAGGTGAGCCATATGGTTCGAGTGGAATTTCAGATTGGACCATATAAGGATACCATTGAGTGTGATGTGGTTCCTATGACTGTTTGCCACATGTTGTTGGGAAGACCATGGCAATTTGACAGGAATGTGATACACCATGGAAGAGCAAATACATATCAGTTGAATTGGCATGGGAAGGACATTATATTGAGGCCTATGACACCACAGCATATTGTAAATGAGTCTCGTCAAAAAACAGAAGTACATCTTGAAAACGAGAGTGAGAGAGTAGATAAAAGAGCGAATAATAATTCTGAGAGTGATTCTAGCAAACCCAAACCGAGTGGTAAAATTCAAAGTGAGGGAGTGAACCTACTATGCATGTTAGCCACCAAAGAGGATTTGAGAGAATTTAGTGAGGATCCTAGTTTGCTTCCTATCGTGCTTATGCACAAGGGAGAAATTTTGGTTTCTAATGACATGACCCCTCTCTCTATTGGTGTTTCTAATGTGTTGCAGGAATTTGATGATGTGTTTCCGGATGACGTACCTCCTGGTTTGCCACCATTGCGAGGGATAGAACATCAAATTGACTTGATACCAGGAGCAACATTGCCAAACCGAGCTCCTTATAGGACAAATCCCCAAGAGACAAAGGAAATTCAGAAACAAGTCCAAGAGCTTCTTGATAAAGGGTATATTCGAATCAGCTTAAGCCCTTGTGCTGTTCCTGTTATTTTAGTTCCTAAGAAAGATGGTACTTGGCGCATGTGTGTAGATTGTAGAGCAATTAACAACATCACTATTCGTTATCGTCATCCTATTCCACGTTTGGAAGACATGTTAGATGAATTAAGTGGTGCTGCTGTTTTCTCTAAAATTGATTTGCGTAGTGGTTATCATCAAATTAGGATGAAAGAGGGGGATGAGTGGAAAACAGCCTTTAAAACAAAATTTGGTTTATATGAGTGGTTAGTCATGCCTTTTGGTTTAACTAATGCACCTAGTACCTTCATGAGATTAATGAACCATGTTTTGAGAGATTTTATTGGAAGTTTGTGGTTGTGTACTTTGATGATATATTAATTTACAGCCGCAATGAATGAACATTTGATCATATTAGACAAGTTTGAATGTGCTACGTGAAAAAACTTATGGTAATCTTGCTAAGTGCACATTTTGCAAAGACAAGGTCATATTTCTGGGATATGTTGTTTCTAAGCATGGAATTGAAGTAGATGACTAAAATTGAAGCTATTAAAAATTGGCCTATTCCCATGAATGTTAGTCAACTCGAAGTTTTATTGGCTTGGCTAGTTTTTATAGAGTTTTGTGAAAGATTTTAGTACCCTTGCTGCAGCTTTGAATGATCTTACTAAAAAGGTGTTGCATTTGAGTGGGGTGTACACAAGATATTGCTTTTGATGAGATTAAAAATAGATTGATTTCGGCCCCATTGTTGATTCTTCCTAATTTCCATAAGCAATTTGAAATTGAATGTGATGCTAGTGGTATTGGAATAGGAGGAGTTAATGCAAGAGAACAAACCCGTGGCTTATTTTTCTGAAAAATTGAGTGGAGCCAATTGAATTATTCTGTTATGATAAAGAATTGTATGCACTTGTTAGAGTACTTGAGGTTTGGAAACATTATTTGTGGCCAAAAGAATTTATCATACATTCTGATCATGAGCATTGAAATTTTTAAAGAGCCAATCTAGTCTTAATAAACGTCATGCTAAGTGGGTAGAATTCATTGAATCTTTCCCTACATAATTAGTACAAGAAAGGCAAAGATAATGTAGTGTGATGCTCTCTCTAGGAAAAGCATGTTATAACACAATTGGATGTGCAAGTTCCTGGTTTGGAGAGTTTGCGTGATTTGTATGCTCAAGATCATGATTTTTCTGTCCATTCGAAGTGTACTAATGTGAAGGCATGGGATAAGTTTCATATACATGATGGATATTTGTTTCGAGCTAACAAATTATGTGTGCCCGAGTCGTCCGTGCGTTTGCTATTGTTGCAGGAGTCACATAGTGGTGGATTGATGGGACATTTTGGGCGTGAAAAACATTGCATATGTTGGCTGATCACTTCTATTGGCCACGCATGAGGAGGGACGTGGACAGGTTTGTGAGGCGTTGTATTACTTGCAATAAGGCAAAATCAAAATTGAAGCCTCATGGTTTGTATACTCCTCTTCCTGCACCTACTACTCCATGGGAGGATATTAGTATGGATTTTGTGCTAGGTTACCACGTACTAAAAGAGGTCATGATTCTGTATTTGTGGTAGTGGATAGATTCTCCAAGATGTCACACTTTATTGCATGCCACAAGAGCGACGATGCGTCGCATATTGCTAATCTGTTTTTCAGGGACATAGTACGCTTACATGGAGTACCAAGGATAATTGTTTCTGATCGGGACGTGAAGTTTATGAGCTACTTTTGGAAGACCTTGTGGGGGAAGTTGGGAACAAAGCTGCTATTTAGTACCACTTGCCACCCACAAACTGATGGACAAACGGAGGTGGTGAATCGTACATTATCCACCTTATTGAGGGCTATGATCAAGAAAAATCTGCGGGAGTGGGAAGATTGTTTGCCGCATGTGGAGTTTGCTTATAATAGAGCGGTGCATTCTACTACTCAGTTGTCCCCATTCGAAGTGGTGTATGGTTTCAAGCCTATCACGCCACTTGATTTGCTGCCATTGCCACTTCAGGAGAGAGTGAACATGGAGGCAGCAAAGAGAGCTGATTTTGTGAAGAAAATACATGAGAAGACCAAGCAAGCAATTGAGAGCAAGGGAAGACATGTGGCTGATCGTGTCAACAAGAAGCGCAAAGAAGTAATATTTCAGCCGGGAGACATGGTGTGGGTGCATTTTCGCAAGGATAGGTTTCCCACATTGAGAAAGTCCAAGTTGATGCCACGAGGTGCTGGTCCATATAAAGTGCTTGCAAGAATCAATGATAATGCATACAAGATAGATCTTCCAAGTGATGAGTTTGGTGTGAGTAGTTCCTTCAATGTGGCTGATTTGTCGCCATACTTTGGAGATGATCTTGCATCGAGGACGATGCCTTTTCAAGGGGGGAGGATGATGAGGACATCCCTAGCTCTTATACACTTTCTCCAAATGAAGATGTTGCTGTTCAAGACAAACCTGATGAATTGAGGATTGGACCAATGACAAGATCAAGAACCAAGTTATTAGAACAGCAGGTGAACTCACTCTTATTAGAATATGATGTTTGTAATTCTGAGAATTTTATACTACCTAAATCTATGCATTTATGTATGATCAGGGTTATTAATAACACAAGCATTCATGGAGGAGAGGAGCTGCAAGGCATGGAGTACATGGATGATCACATGAAGAACAAGAGGGAATGCATGGAGGATAAAGTTCAGAACAACTACTACAAGTGCTCGAGGGAGGAGAGGGAGGCAGGAGCACATGGAGAGAGAGAAGAGGATGGCGCACAACACCATGTTGATGCGCCAAAGGAGGAGTCCTAGTTCTACAAGGACAAGGACCTGCGAGTCCTTTAGGTCGAACCCCATTGGGTCGGTTTGTATCAGTTTGGGTTGCACCCCAACCCTAGTCAGACTAGTCTTGATGCGCCCCATCCTTTGGGCCGCATCCTCCCCCATATAAACCCTAGGGAAAATTTTGTTTTTGCCACACTAGTTTTTGCCCATTTTGCTTTTGCCACTCTAAATTTTGACATTTTGCTTTTACCCTGCCAGTTCCTGGTCACATTTCGTTTTTGCCCTTTGTGGGGCAAAAACAAAATGGAAACGGTGAAATTTTGTTTTGCTTTTGCCCCTACTGTTCATTTTTTTGTTTTGCTTTTGCCACTCAAAATGGTAAAAGCAAAATGTCAAAATTTAGAGTGGCAAAAGCAAAATGGGCAAAAACTAGTGTGGCAAAAACAAAATTTTCCCTAAACCCTATTGCTACGAGTTATTAGGTTAGACTACGATAAAACATAAACCCTAGAACCTCTAGATTGGATCGCTGCCAAGCATTCATCTTGAAGTATTGTTACTGCTTGCAAATTCTGCGTGTTATCTGCTGTTCCATTGGGAATAAGGAGGTACAGGACCACTTGTAGTCGGTGGCTACTTGTGCAAGCGTGTGGAGTTGAGAATATCCATAGGGTTGCAAGCTATTGCATTGGCAATAGGGATCGGCCAGGAGAGTTTTCAGTATCACACGAGGTATCTACATCATCCATCCATGAATCCATCACCATCTCGCTGAGAAGATCGGGCCACCCCATATCAATGGTACTTTCCTATCACTCCCCATCTGCAGCGGTACTTCGTGGACCCTAAGGAAGCAAAGCTCATGCAATGGCACGCGGAAAGGGAGAAGCCTGAAGAAGATCCGGAGAAGGGCATGATCCTTACACACCCTTCAGACGCTAGCCAGTGGCAAGAGTTGGACGCCGTCAGAAATTTCGGAGGCGACGCAAGGAACGTCAGGCTCGGTATGAGCACCGATGGACTCAATCCGTTCGGCAACCAGAGTAGCACGCATAGCACCTGGCCCGTGTTTGTATGGCCTTACAACCTTCCCCCGTGGTTGTGCACGAAGCAAAGGTATATACACATGAGTCTTCTCATTCAGGGGCCGAAACAAGCAGGTGTCCACATACATACGTATCTCGCGCTGTTGGAAGAGGAGTTAGCCACGTTGTGGGCGACCCCAGCACGTACGTGGGATGCCTACACTGGAGATTATTTCCCCATGAGAGCCGCGCTGCTCACGACGATGCAGGACTATCCTGGTTGCTCATATGTATCGGCCCAGGTAAGCCACGGATTATGCGCATGTGTCAGGTGCATGGACTCAACCCCGCATCTCCAGCTACCAAGGAAGACAGGGTCTTCGAAAACCGTGTACCCTGGGGCTCGAAGGTGGCTTCGCATGGATCACCCGTGGAGGAAACGCGGTGACCTGTTTAATGGTAAGGACGAGCCCGAAGGACCCCCGATTCCGAGGAGCGGCACTGAAATCGACGAGCTGTTGAATAATTGGAAGGAGTGCCCTGCGCCGGGAAAGAAACGACCGAAGGTAGATCCGCTGCTGGGTGTATGGAAAGCGAGGGTTGTTTTCCACAACTTGCCCTACTGGAAGGTCCTCAAGACGCCACATAGCCTCGATATGATGCACATTACGAAGAATGTCACCGAGAGTCTGCTTGGCACTCTTTCCAACATGCCGGAAAAGTCCAAGGATGGGACGAAAGCAAGATACGATCTGAAATGGCTTGGTGTCAGGAAAGATCTTCAGGACCCCGATAGCGATGACGATGATGATGATGATGATCAGACGGAAGGGACTCAAGGTCGCCGCAAAAGGGTAAAGAAGAACACTGTGGTGCTTCCCGCTACGTGCTTCACTATGAGTCTGGAGGAGCTCGAGCAATTCTACAGGTGTCTTCTAGGAGTCAAATTTCCGAATGGTTACGCGGGGCAGATAAGAAGATATCTGGACGGTACGAAGAAGAGGTTTAGCGGGATGAAGTCTCACGACTGTCACGTGCTGTTGACGCAGGTACTTCCCGTTGCGATTCGAGGGATAATGGACGAGCACGTCCGTGATACGCTGCTTGCCCTTTGCAACTTTGTCGACGTCATCAACAGGAAGTCGATCGGGGTGAAGCAGCTCGACAGGCTACAAGAAGAGATCGAGCTGGTACTATGCGAGCTCGAGATTTACTTCCCGCCAGCATTCTTTGATATATGCGTGCATCTCCTTCTCCATGTCGTTGATGACATCAGGCAGCTAGGGCCAACGTTCATGCACTACATGATGCTGTTCGAAAGGATGAACGGTGTCATGAAAGGATACGTTCGCAACAGGGCCCGTCCAGACACAAGCATGGCCAAGGGCTTTCTAACCTACGAGTGCATCTCCTTCTACCAGAATCATCTAAGCACCGAGAACCAGGATGTAGGTCTGCCCACGAGGAAACACTTCGACAGGCTCAATGGATATGGTCACCGAGAGGGCGCCAGCTCAACCTTTGTCAGCATGCAGGGTCAAAAGGACGACTTCGAAAGGGCTCACCGGGTCACGCTACAACACTTACAGCTGATCGAAACTTGGGTGGAACAGCATAAATGCTTACTCGAGAAATATTACAGCAAACTGGGCCGGCCGAGGAAGAAGGGAGACGTAACCAGAGAGCACAACTCCAGCTTCACGCGTTGGTTCAAGCAAAAGCAACTGGAGCTAGCAAAGAGGAAACCGCCATCTACTGGAGATGAAAACCTCATATTCTCCTTATCACGGGGTCCCTCGCACAACGTAAAGACCTATCAGGCGTACGACATCAACGGCTACAGATTCTACACCGAGGAAAAGGACAAGAAGTCGGAATATCAAAACTCTGGAGTAACTATGCTATCCTACGGCGATGAGGAGGCTACTGTCAAGGAAAGATACTTCGGAAGGATTGAGGACATATGGGAGCTCAACTACTATGGAGAGGTGGTGCCAATGTTCCGTGTAAGATGGGCCAAGGACGTCGTCAAAGAAGGCCGGTATTTCACCACCATGGTAATACCCGATATCCACAACCTTTGACCCGCGATATCCACAACGTCCGAATGAGCGAGCTCGTGATGAAAGTAAATGTGAGGGAGGTACTGCCTGAGTTCTGTGACATCGACCCCCCTAAGCAACCTCAGGGAGCATAGAAACACATGAAGCTTGGCGAATGCGGGCAGTGGATGCTGGAATGGCCGAAGACCCAAATTCGTCTTGGGGATGTTCTTCATGGGCCAGGCGCACCGGCGGCGCCACCTCGAGGCTCCGAGCCCCGATCGTTCGGCCCCCGCCGAGGCGGACAAAAAAAGATGCTGCGGATGAACCGGCGCCACAAGCAGCCGTCACCACCACCCAGACGGAACCACCGGTCGCCGCCACCGCCGGCCGGAAGCTACCGCCGGTCGCCCCCACCACCGGCCGGAAGCTACCGCCGCCGGTCATCACCGCCACCAACCGCCACAAACAGTTGTTGGGAACGTCTTCCCCGCAACCGTCCAAGGTTAGTTCTGACTTTCCGAATTCCCCGACTTTCCGACTTTCCCGACTAACGGATGTGCTATTGTTTATGTTTAGGACAAAGCCGTTGCACCTCAACTTGGTGGCAACGACGACAATGTTGAGGAGGATGATGATAATGATGTAAACGTCGATGACTACATCAACACTGGCGCCGCCGCGGATGATATGTTCATGCCTCTTATGGATGAAGAACCCTTCCGCGACCACCACATTCAACCTGCTCGTCCCACTTCATGCACACAGCGCCTGGCCTTCACCGACACGCCTCCGGATGCCGGCGATCATCAAGCTCAACCGGGTAACATTTTCAGCCCTAACACACTGCATGAAACAGTTAAAGCGGGGTTCACTGCACCCCCACAATCCCTAGAGACGAAGAAAAAGAAGAGTCAAAGGAAGAGAAAAGCATCCTCTGCGAGCCAGCAAGATCCTAAGATCCGGGGTCCTGATGACACGAATCCACAAGGCTACTCCCGAGTTCATGAAGCTGGTAAATCTATCTTGTCCGGGGACATGCTCCGCCTTGCAGAAGGACCCATGATTACTTTGCAGAATAATATCTTGTATCTAGAGGAGACCCTTCTTAAAGAGAAGAACCCAGGTTACCCGGCGTTCCCGGTCAAGGTGCCAAAAGAGTTGGTGGACTTCGTCCAGGAAGACCCCGCAGATGTGTTCTTCATAGCGTACGAGGACATCTTCAACCTGTATCACTCCAAACGGCTGGACTATAATATGGTCCGCCTATATTCTCTCGATGCGGCGATGAAGATCAGGAGAGATGATACCCCGTACATCGCGATAGTGGATCCCTACTACATGCGCGACAGCCATCTGGTGGAAGGATCAACAACACGGGAAACGGCCAAGGAGTACCTCGTTAGGGTCTTCCTGGCCAACAAGGAGAAGACCGCCCTTCTTATGCCTTACTTTTTCGAGTAAGTACACATCCGCTCGCCACCGTCCTATCTTATGCCTTCTTGTACATTTCTTCCATCGCTGATCCTTTGTCCAACATTCTGCTTCAATTGTGTTGAGCAGGGACAAGTACTGCGCACTCATCCACGTATCCCCGAGGTGGTCCGTTGCCACTTATTTGGACTCGGGGAATAAATCCCAGCCGAGATCATACAACAGATTAAAGGGTGTTCTCGATGACGCTCTCGAGGCCTATGCCAAAAAGGGCGGCCCCTTCCATAAGAAGTCGGAATTTTTCACGGAGGACGACAACACACACAAGTTCTTGCATGGGACCGGAGTCCATTGCGTCAAGCAACTGGATGGCAGTGTGATGGAGGCCTACTATGCCCTCCATCACCTTAAAACGATTGCCCGGGATTGCGAGAAAACGAAGATTGCATCTAATCTCGCAGAATACACCAAAATGGCAGATGGTCTCACCGATGCTGATTATAGACAAGACTTCCATCGCATCCGGCTGCAGTTAACAAATATCATCCTCGACGATGTCATTCACGCCCCAGGGTCCTTCCACTTCCGCTTGGGTAGGATATATGTATTATAAAAGATAGCCTTGCTAAGCATTACTAGCTAGTGTGTACTTTTTTGTAGAAGTGCATGTGTAGGGTTATATATTATATATATGCTATGCTATGAAACCCAAATAGGATAGCCATATGATTTCCAACCATGACAACATTGATTGATCGTCTTGCCTCTCTACTTAGATGAACAAATTATACTCTATGTATATCACTAACCAATATATATTCCAATCCATCTTCAGCGTTGTCTCAGAGGGCCATGGAAGAACGACTAGCGGCGCAGAATGACACCAGGGAGTGGAGGACGAAAGGGGGCATTCTACCGTTCCCGGCGCCGCTCAAGAAGAGGAAGCCATGATCATGCATGCTCCCGCGCGCTCTTGCTCACCATCATCGCCGATGTGTACTACATTTGATCCTAGTTAGGCGGTGAACACTGATGGCTACGTGTTGGTGAACTCCAAGAGGAAGGTTATGATGTAGACAGCAGAAGTTTTCCCTTGAGAAATCTACCCAAGGTTCTCAATCCAGTAGGACTTGACGATCTATCGGAAGGTTGTTGATGTTGACTCCCCCTGGCGCTAGGGAGCTTGCACCAACGTGGAATCTGCACAGACACAAACCAGAACTTTGCCCAACACGAAACAAAGAGGTTGTCAATCTCTCCGGTCTTGCAGAAACAAAGAGTTAAACGTATGGTGTGGAAAACAGCAGGAAAAACAGCAAGTAACAGGAAACAGATGATTGCAGCAGGTTGTGTAAACAGTATGAGGAAATTGGACCAGAGTCCACAGTTCACTAGTGGTGTCTCTCTCAGAACAGATAACTAGCATGTTGGGTAAACAAATTACAGCTGGGCAATTGACAAATAGAGAGGGCATAACAATGCAATACATGCCAAGATGTCTACTATGAAATCTAGTTGGGCATTACAACAAAGTACATAGACCGTTATTCCAACAACATCTATGCCTAAATAATCCACCTTCAAGGCAGCATCCGCATCCTATTCAGTATTAAGTTGCTAACAACAGATTATTGTATGAAGTAAAGTGTGTAATGTAATCAATACAAGTGCCCTTGGACACTGCACCAATGTTTTATCCCTAGTAGCAACAACACATCTACCATCTTAGACCCTTCTGTCACTGATCCAGATATCTAGAGACTGAACCCACTATCGAGCATAAATACCCCCTCTTGGAGTCACAAGCATCTACTTGGCCAAAGCATCTACTAGCAACGGAGAGAATGCAAGATCAAGAGCACATAGATAAACAACTTGAATAAACATGGTATCAATATTCATCGGATCCCAGCAAACACAACATCTAGCATTACAATAATATGATCTTGATCATGTTAGGCAGCTCACAAGATCTAAACATGGAGGCACAAGGTAGAGAGACAACCATCTAGCTACTGCTATGGACCCGTAGTCCAGGGGTGGACTAATCACGCATCACTCCGGAGGCAGGCATGGTGATGTAGAGCCCTCCGGTGATGATCTCCCCTCCGGCAGGGTGCCGGGAAGAGCTTCAGAACTCCTCCGATCTGAGGTTGACGATGACGGCCGCGACGGAACTTTTCGTGGAATAAGATCGACCGTAATAGGGTTTTCGCGTCGCGGAGAATATATAGGCGAAGAGGCGGCGTCGGTGGCCGAGGGGGGCCACCACGCCATAGGGGGGCGCGGGCCCACCCTGGGCCGCGCCCTAGTGTGGCGTGGCCCCCGGGTGGGTCTGCTCCGACTCCCCTTTGGACTCCGTGATCTCCTCGTGATATTATTGACGATGTCTTTTGTTTCGTCCAATTCCGAGAATATTTCCTTAATAGATTTTCTGAAACCAAAAACAGCAGAAAACAGGGAACTGGCACTGTGGCATCTTGTTAATAGGTTAGTCCCAGAAAATGCATAAAAATGATATGAAGTGTAACCAAAACATGTAGCAATTGATATAATATCAGCATGGAACATCAAAAATTATAGATACGTTTGAGACGTATCAAACACTTCATTTGTAATGTGTGATGAAATAGTGATTAATGTGTGTCTGTTTATATACCTGTCAAATATATCTGTATTTCTAGATAAATCCTGTATAAATCCTGTATATACCTGTATTTATACAGCAAAATGAAAAAAATACCTGTACTACTGTTTCATATTTCTGGGTGCGCCACAGAATTCCTTTGCTATGTGGCCTACCGAGCTATTTCTGTGGCGCACGGCCTGGGTGCGCCACAGAAAGTGGGTTTCTGTGGCGCATGCCCATGGTGCGCCACAAAAATAATAATTTAGTGGCGACAATCTGTGGCGCACCCAGCAATTCCGGGGGTGCGCCACAGAATCAATATTTGGTGCGCCACTGATAGCTGCTTTCCCAGTAGTGAACCTCACACACCGCCAGGAGCGGCTCGAACACTCCTGCAGCAACACCCCATCACCAGCTCCAGATCGAACAGAATCAGCAGCACTCCATCCTCTCCCCTCACCTCCACGGTCGGCCAGAGAGGAAGGAATAGCAGCACATCTGAAAATCCAAAGAAGGCAAGAACTGCCATTATTGAAGAAATGGCCTTCAGTTAGCATACCACCGCGGCTAAACTTCCACCTTGGAAGCTCACCGGAGGGCATGCAGACTGGCCAGCCCGTGCTTGGCAGCAGCACCGGCGTGGTGAGGCCCGGCATCACGCCATTCGCCACGTAGGGCAACACAACAAACACTACACCTACACCTAGGACGAGAGCAACTAGATCTACTGTGGCACCCCGATCCAGATGATCGAGTTACCCCATATACCAGTCCCAGAAACACTGGATATATGACAGCTTGATACAAAAGCATAACCAAATTTATTCAAAGGCTTCGAGTTCGGACAGATACAACATATTACAACACGGGGTGAGGCCCCAGCTTTGGCGCAACGGCGCACACAACAGTATGTACATTATTTTTCTAACATCGGCCTCTAGCGGAAGTCGTAACGGAAGCATAGACGGTAGCGTGGCGACAGCGGGCATTACTCCACAGGGTTCTGCCTGGAATACGGGTTCCTAGTTCTCGTAGAGCGGGTACTCGGCGACTGGTTCAGCAGGGTCTGGCCACATGAAAAGCCAGGTAAGTACTTGAAGTACTCGCAAGACAACAGCCCAAAAACAAGCAAGGTCTACCTATATGGCATGGCATGGTTCAGAAAGTAACATGGCAGGAGTTCGGGTACGAGGATGAGTCCAAGCTTAACGGTTGGACATAACTTACCTACTTACCTTTGTAGGGGTGTTTCATGTCATCGAGTGAGATCACGTTTCTCACTCGATAACTCGCAAAGCAACTAGGCTACCAAGCCTCTAGCCAATTCCGGCTTAGATCACAACTTTCCAAGTCCTTAGCCAACTTTGGCTTAGACTCACAACAATTCCCGTAATCACTGGGTCTCAGATTAATTATTTCTCCAAGTTCGACTGGACTGACCCCTAGTGTGACTTGACCCAAACAAGTCCCATAACCCGGGGACAGGGCTAGAATCTAGATTACACTCTCGAGAGGTTGCAACTTTTGTCCACACGCTGAAGTCTAGGCTTGTACCGCCGGTACCGAAGTACTAGAACCAACCATGGCGGCAGCACAAACCTGTACTTCCACAGTCGTTTACTCCACCAAGACACTCCCTCTATAGCCACCGACATAACTCTATGCCTTATGCAGAAGTGAATCCGGCACGTCCCCAACCCATGAGCGACGCCTAGCTCCGGAACCTTCGCAAGCCTAGCCCCGACCAACTATGGTAACCGACTAGACTTGCCAAAGGGGTGGCATCAAAGGAGGCTGATAAAATACCCGGCCATGGTCCGCCCACACGGACGACGCATGGTTGTGCGAGGTGTTTGGTGAGTGGCACTAAGTGACTCAATCTAGTCGAGGGAGGTGATTATCTTCTTAGTCAAATTTTACATCCAGTTTCCAACCAACAACAAGCAACACAAGCAAAGCATATAACAATAACAACATAATACTTGCATGAATAAAAACAACATAACAATAATAACAATAATACCCGGGTGACGGTGGCGGGCAACCCGGCCGGTGTTACTCGGGGTTAGTGATAAAACAATAACAATGATAGCATATAATTCCCCCACTTCCTCGGCTGAGGCGGGAGACCCTGCCATTGCCCCGGAAGTGTGAGTGTCACCGTAAAAGAATAACCGAAAAGCACTCAAGAAAATGAGAGAGCATCCATTCCACTCGAAGGTTACTTCGACGTGGTGTCAGCAATCTCGGCAAAAGAACCGCGGAAAAGTCAGCTCCCAAGCGTCGCAGTCCGGGTGGTCTATGCCAACCATATTTGACGGAGGGACAAGGCAAATAACTCTTTTGGCAAATGCCCCCAACCCCGAGGATCATAAGACGACATTCGTCCGCTCCTCACCTCGGCGAAGAAGAAAGAAGCAAACAAAGCCCCGCAAGCGCGAGACGCACAGTTGTAATAATTTAAAATGCAATATGGCATGTGAGGTGCAACAGATATTACTTCAACAGTCCAAATATTTCCTAAGTTCGACCAAGTTTGAAATTGGGTTGGTGGCTTGCCTTCAGCAGAGTGGTAGGGTTCGGGTTCGACTTCAACTTCGTTGGAGAAGTTTGGATCTATTTAAAGAATGAAACGGTATTAAAACCCTTCCTACGGCATCGAACAAACGATCAAGCAAATGAACTTCAAATGAAATACTTTTGACGCCATTTGACAGACATTTTGAAAACAAAGCTATCAAAAAAAGATTCATATTTTTTTGATAATTTTTGAGTGAGAAATGGGCTTTTAAAGTTCTGCCATTTATTAAAACAGAAAATAGAAAAACCCTAAAAGTTTAAAAACCTGACAGTGGGACCCACAGTACTGTGCTCGAACCGTTACTCTCTGGAAAAACAGAAAAACGGCACTGTTCACCGCCGGCGAACTCACCGGCGAGGTTTCCCGGCGGCTAGGGGGCAGGGGAGGCGAGGGAGAGGGTGCTGGGCGGCTCGGGGAGGCGGTCTGCAGCTCGTCGGCGAACTTGCGCTTGCTGGGAAGGTCGGGGGTGAGCAGAGCTTCCACGGCCGCGGCTCCGGCAATCCGTCGACGATGGATACGTCGATTCCGGCCACGGCTGGCTCCGGCGAGGGTGGCTACGGGTTCTCCATGGGCTAAGGAGGATGTGGGTGGAGGTAATTGGTCTGGGTGACTTCTACGGCGAAGAAATCGGCGGACTCCTTGCGGCGGTGGTGGACTGGATTCCGGCGATGTGGTGCTCTAATGGCTTCGATACTGCGGTGGGGGGTGATTGGGAGCGAGGTGGAGGTGGTGTGGTGCTCTGGGTGCCGGGGTAGCCTTCTTATAGCGAGGGGAGGAGGTGGTGGCCGTCACGGGCATGGACGCGATGTCCCGGAGATGTGGCGGAGCGGACTCGGCGTCGTCGGTGTAGCGTCGGTGCGGCGTCGTGCGTGTGGAGTGGATGTGCTGGACGACGAAGATTGCGCTCCCGTGGAGAGGCTCGGGGTGGCGTGGCACTTGCAGGCGGAGGGGAGGCTCTGGCGGCCACGGCGTGTCGACGGGCGGCGCGGTGATGGTGTAGCAGCGGTGCGTCGGGTAGCTGGCGGCGGCAGCGGGTGGAGGGGAGCTCCACGGACGCACAGGGGAGGGGGGCACGGTTTGCTCGAGCGCGAGCTGCCGACACGCGGCCACAGCAGCCACTGTGCTGCGCGGCGCGTCGTCTAGCCGCGGCGAGGCTAGCGGACGGCGGCGTCTCCGGCGACGCGTGGAGGCAGGGGAAGCGAGGAAGGGCGGGGGGCCTGGCTGGGCGCGGGGAGAGGCGAAGGGGGGCTGCACGGCGACGGGCGGGACGCGGCGGCGCCGCTCGGCCAGGTGTTCGACAGTGGTGACAGGTGGTCACCACTGTGCAGAGCACGCCAGAAGTGGTCAACGACCCATTTCTCGCAGCTCCCTGCTCCAAATTGAGTGAGGTTTTGATCTTTGTGTGCAAAACGCAAAATGTGGCAACTTTGCTGACTAGAGTTCTTCAAAATTCGAAACTTGCTCCGTGTAAATTTTTGGAAAAACAGTACTGGTCAAAACTTAAGTGGATGTTTTGGAAGGGAAAAAGAATGGGCTTGGTCCAATTTGATGTTCCTGAGGTGTAGGGTCTCAAGGTGAACCTATACTGGGCTGGGTGAAATTTATTGAAAACATTTCATGAACAACTTTGAAATTATGAAGTTTGAGGCAGATTCTTAAATCAGAGAAATGGGTGGTGAAACCCTAAGTGCATACCAAATATTTTTGCATATTTGGGCTATATATTGCCCAGGGATCATCCCCTAATTTTTGCAGATTTTAGGAAAGATATTTAGGGTACTTCCTTTGTAAAGTCACAATATAGGGATTTTGGTAATTAAATAAAGGAAACTATAGAAATAATATTTTTGGGTGAAAAGAGCCAGCAACAAGTTTGCCAAGTGGGAGAGAATTCAAAACATAAGATCCCAAACTTGGACAAGGTTTCATAAATGGTCGAGAATTTTTAAAAGGGCAACCAAATCAAGGGATAATTAAATCCCAAATTTCAAGAATAAATTTTTAAAGAAAATTTTTGAAAGGCCAAATTTCAGGATGTTACAGACCTTCCCCCCTTAAGATGAATCTCGTCCTCGAGATTCCTGTTGCTCGTTGAATAGATACGGGTATTCTGTCCTTAACAAATCTTCTCGTTCCCATGTAGCTTCATCCTCCGTGTGCTTGTCCCATTGTACCTTGTAGAACTTTGTGACCCTGCTGCGAGTACGGCGTTCTGACTCATCCAAGATTCTGACGGGGTGTTCCTCGTAAGTCAGTTCACTGCTCAACTTCAATTCCTTAAAGTCGCCTGCTTGGTTGGCGGTGAGATACACTTCCGTAGCTGAGATACGTGGAAAACATCATGTACCCCATCTAGTTCCTCTGGCAGTTCCAGCTGGTAGGCTACCGTTCCTTTCTGGCTAGGATCTTGAAAGGTCCAATGAATCTTGGGGCCAGCTTCCCTTTCATGTGGAATCTTTGCAGGCCCTTGAGGGGTGTCACACGAAGATAGACATAGTCATTTTCTTCGAACAGGATTTGACGGTGCTTGCGGTCGTAATAACTTTTCTGGCGGGACTGTGCTGTCTTGAGCCGGTCTCGTATCAGACGTACTTGCTTTTCTGCCTCCAACAAATCATCGGGCCTAAAGATCTTGCGGTCTCCAACTTCGGACCAGTTGAGTGGGGTTCGGCATTTCCTACCATACAGTGCTTCAAAGGGTGACATTTTTAGGCTGCCTTGGTAGCTGTTGTTGTATGAGAACTCTGCATACGGTAAGCTATCTTCCCAACCTGCTCCGTAGGCGAGCACACACGAGCGGAGCATGTCTTCTAATATTTGATTGACTCGCTCGGTTTGACCGTCTGTCTGGGGTGATAGGCGGTGCTGAAGGATAACTTTGTCCCCATGGCATGATGCAGGCTCGTCCAAAATTTGGAGGTAAATTGGGTACCTCTATCCGACACAATGGTCTTCGGGACTCCATGGAGTTTGACAATCCTGTTCACATAGAGTTGTGCCAGCTGGTCCGAGCGGTATGTGGTCTTGACGGGGATAAAGTGAGATACCTTCGTCAAACGGTCGACAATGACCCAGATGGAATCATTCCCTCGGCTGGATTTGGGAAGTCCGACAATGAAATCCATACTTATGTTGTCCCATTTCCACTCAGGTATCTTAAGGGGTTGGAGATACCCAGCGGGTTTCTGATGCTCGGCCTTACCAGGTTGCACACATTGCAGCATGCGACATAGTAGGCGATATCCTTCTTCATACCGGACCACCAGAATGTTTGCTTCAAGTCTTGGTACATCTTGGTGCTTCCCGGGTGAATGGAATAGGCAGACTCGTGGGCTTCCCTGAGGATCTGTTGTATTAGCGTGGTCTTGTAGGGTACACAAAGGCGGGTACCGAAGCGGAGTACTCCTTGGTTGTCCAGGGAAAATTCCTTGGCCTGGCCCAGCGGTATCTTGGCCTTGATCTTGCCTAGGCGGGGTCGTTGGCCTGCTCGGTCCTTATCTCTTCCTCCAGGTCTGGCTTTACCTCCAAGGTGCTTAAATAGGCCTTGCTTCCTACGCACAAGTTTAGCTTCGCGAATTCCTTCTCCAGACTTGGCCGGATTTTAGGGGGCTTCCTGCTCAGGGCATCTGCTACCACGTTGGCCTTCCCTGGATGGTAATGAATTCCGAGGTCGTAGTCCTTGATCACCTCTAGCCATCTCCTTTGCCTTAGGTTGAGATCAGGCTGGGTGAAGATGTACTTCAAGCTTTTGTGATCAGTGTAGATCTCGCATCTCCGACCAATAAGGTGATGTCGCCAAGTCTTCAGGGCGAGAATGACGGCAGCTAACTCCAAGTCGTGGGTGGGATAGTTGAGCTCGTGGGTCTTGAGTTGCCTTGACACATAGCGATGACCTTTCCTTCTTGCATGAGTACGGCCCCTAGCCCATTTCTGCAGGCATCACAGTATACGGTAAAATCCTTGGCATCATCAGGCAACACCAGAATCGGGGCGGTGGTTAACCGGGTCTTTAACTCGTTGAAACTTTCCTCACACTCATCTGTCCAGGCATACTTGCGGTTCTTCTTCAATAATTCCGTCATGGGCTTGGCTATCTTGGAAAAGTTTTCAATAAACTTCGGTAGTAACCAGCCAACCCTAGGAAGCTCCTGATTTCTGACACATTGGTGGGAGTCTTCCAGTTTAACACATCGGAGATCTTGTTGGGGTTTACAGCCACACCGGCTCCAGATAATACATGCCTAGGAATTCCACCTCCTTTAACCAGAACTGGCATTTGCTGTACTTGGCATAAAGTTGTTGCTCACGCATTCTTCCAAGAACCATTCTGAGGTGTTCGGCGTGCTCCTCCTCATTTTTGGAGTAGATGAGGATGTCGTCGATAAACACCACAACAAACTTGTCGAGGTACTCCATGAATACCTTGTTCATCATGCCCATGAAGTAGGCTGGAGCATTGGTCAGGCCGAAGGACATAACTGTGCATTCATATAGTCCATATCTGGTAGTAAAGGCGGTCTTGGGATATCACTTTCTCGAATCTTCAGCTGATAGTATCCCGTGCGGAGATCAATCTTGAGAATACTCGGGCACCACGTAGTTGGTCAAATAAATCATTGATTCTCGGGAGTGGGTACTTGTTCTTGATGGTGACATCGTTGAGAGCACGATAGTCAATACATAATCGGAGGGTACCATCGCTCTTCTTTGCAAACAAAACCGGTGATCCCCAAGGTGAAATGCTTGGGCGGATGAACTTTTTCTGAATCAATTCGTCAAGCTGTTTCTTCAGTTCCACTAGCTCGGGACTTGTCATACGGTAGTGTTTCTTGAATATTGGGTTTGTTCCCGGTATTACTTCAATAGCAAATTCAATATCACGATCAGGGGGCATTCCGGGTAATTCATCTGGAAAAACATCCGGGTATTCACTGACCACGTACACTTCCCCTATCTCCGGGGCTTGAGCAAGAAACATCTTCGCATTTATCTGGTGAGGCTTATTTGGCACATAAGTGGTTCGTATGCCTTCCGGGTTGGTGAGAGTAACTGCCCTGGTTGCACAGTCGATCTGAGCTGCATGCTGAACTAACCAATCCATACCCAGGATGGCGTCGAGGCCGGGCACATTGAGAGTGCTGAGCTGAGCGGGAAATTTCACTTGATTGATGCTGATTGTCAGATCTTGACACATGGTGTTTGTTTTCATCTCAGAGGCGGGGGTTTGTATCACCAAAAGATGGCCCAAAGGGGAAACGGAAAAGCGGTGTTTGGCAACAAAATCCTTCGAGATGAAAGAGTGGGAAGCTCCAGAATCGAATAAAATCAGCGCGGGTTTAGTGTTGATAGTACACGTACCAAGCACTACGTCTGAAGCTTCATATGCTTCCTCTGCTGACATGTGGTGGACACGGGCAACTTGAGGTGGCTTGATCGCCCCAGCAGGGTGGTTGCTGTTGTTGTTGTTGCTGTTGCCGTTGCTGTTGTGAGAGGGCAATCCTTGATGTAGTGTCCTGTCTTGCCACACTTGAAGCAGGAGTTCTCCCTCTTGCAGTCATCCACTAAGGGGCGCTTGTGGTAGAATCCTTCCCGGGGGTAGCCATCCTTCCTGGGTTGATTCCAGGTGTTCTGAGGTGTTGAGATCCGGTTGTTGGGCTGCCATGGGCGTGGTTTTGAAGAACCTCCTTCATGCTGGTTCTTACGGGGCTCGAACTTCCGTTGTGGGAGTCATAAATTGAGCGGTGCTCCTTCTCTGAAATCAGCGCCGTGTTGATCATGGACTGAAATCTGGAAACTGCAGAACACTGAGCTGAGTTTTTATGGTCTGATGCATCCCATGAAGGAACCTGTCTTTCTTCTTTTCTTCTGTGTTGATGTCCTCAGGTGCATAGCGAGCAAGGTTGTTGAACTTGGTCAGATATTCGCTGATGGACTTGCTGCCTTGAGTAAGTGCCAGAAATTCCTGCTGTTTCATTTTTATGAGGCTTGAGGGGATGTAGGCCCTGCGGAATGCTTCCTGAATTCTGCCCAAGTGACAGGGGGTCCATCGCCTCTGGCGTC
Source organism: Poa pratensis (assembly GCA_947311845.1). Taxonomy (NCBI): domain Eukaryota; kingdom Viridiplantae; phylum Streptophyta; class Magnoliopsida; order Poales; family Poaceae; genus Poa; species Poa pratensis. Next base: position 594,368 of record CAMZMU010000038.1, read on the forward strand.
CTTTGGTTGTCCCACCAAACGCTGGCAGGGCCTTCAAGGTAGTGGGCAGCGAAGGGCACCTGGTCTTGCTCGTCCACGCGAGCGAGTTCCAGTTTCTTTCCCATAGCGCGGAGCCAATCATCAGCCTCAAGTGGGTCATCAGCATACGCGAACTTGGGCGGTTGTGTGCGCTGGAAGTCTTGCAGCTTTGAGCGGCCGGGGGTGGAGCATTACGGGCTTGCATGTACGTGCCAAACTCCTCATGATCTGTGTCAGATGCTGGTTGTGGCGTTCATCCATCATCATCATAAACTGACTTGGGCTTGGTTCCTGATTTGGTGGAGGAGGTGGTTGCGGGGCTCGGGATCCTCGCCAGCTTGTCGTGCGGAACGACGAACCGGGGTTTCTTGGCTGCCACTCGCACCGCTATTGGGCCTCATCCTGAACAGTTGAACGTGGTGGCGCGTATCATGAGCATCCACATGGGGGAAAAGTGTAACATCCAAGAAAAACCAAATGGTAACACGGTTTGCAAAAACAACAACAAGTATGATGTTATACAATGGAGGATGGGGTTACAAGATTCAAGCACTCGCTATTTTACAAAAGATGCAAAGTAAAGGTACAAGCTACCCGTACAGGATACATGATACAAGATGCGAGATACAAAGCACTCGGTACAAGATGCAGGATACAACCCTACCACTACATTATTCAAGCACGCGATACATCGGAAGGTATAGTACACTAAGCGATGTCGTCTCCGAGCGTCTAGAACTCCATCTCGAGGGGGTCGCTGGCGTGGCGGTGTCGAGGGGCTCCTCCGCGGGGCTGTAGTCGGGTGAAGCGCGGTCGTCACGGGAGTCTCCGGAGTAACTCTGTGGCTCGGCTGCCTGGACGCGACGACGCTGAGACCGAACGGGAGTGAAGCGTGCGTAGTAGTGAGCGGCGCTGCTACGAGTGCGGGAAGGTGGCGTCGGAGTGGGAGACGGGGAGATGCGGGCAATCCCCCTCCTAAGCTGCTCGAGGGAACTCTGCCTAAAGGTGGGGAGACGAGGTGGGTGGTGGGACGTACCAGCTCGCGTCATTTCGGCCAAGGCCACGTTGGCGCGAAGCGAGGCAAGCTGGAGAGAGTGGCGTGGAGGTACTGGTGGAGGAGGGTGGTGTACTGAAGAATGGCGGAGAGGGGTGAGCTGGGGTCTCCTGGGTTGGGAAAGAGGATGTCCCCGTTGTCTAAAGCTAACCTCGGGAAGTAGGCGTAACGGGTGCACTGCTTCATGACGGGATCGAAGGTGCGAAGAAAGAGGATGGCGTCTCCTGCAGCCTCCTGTATGGCTCGAGACGCCTGAGCAGAGACACCGGAGGTGAGGGCGTGCTCGATCCCTGCGGACACGGGCTCCGGGCGCAAGTGGACGGTGGCGGTGAACTCCGAGGTGACCCTGTCGAGACGGTTGTGGTACACGTGGTAGTCGGGGGAGGTGCGCCTGGGTAGAGGTGGTCCCAGATTCCCGAAGAAACTGCGGAAAACCGGGAACGTGCACGGCGGTAGTCTCGGCGAGCAACTCTGCCATCTGTGACAGAGACAGAATTCAAATAAAGTGAGCGTTAAGTTTTAAAGCACAAACAGATAGAGAAACACCGGAAAAATTGTCAACACAACAAGTTTTATTCTACGCCATCCAAGAACTAGGGTATCCTACAGGCAGTTAGGCTCTGATACCAAGCTCTGTGGCACCCCGATCCAGATGATCGAGTTACCCCATATACCAGTCCCAGAAACACTGGATATATGACAGCTTGATACAAAAGCATAACCAAATTTATTCAAAGGCTTCGAGTTCGACAGATACAACATATTACAACACGGGTGAGGCCCCAGCTTTGGCGCAACGGCGCACACAACAGTATGTACATTATTTTTCTAACATCGGCCTCTAGCGGAAGTCGTAACGGAAGCATAGACGGTAGCGTGGCGACAGCGGGCATTACTCCACAGGGTTCTGCCTGGAATACGGGTTCCTAGTTCTCGTAGAGCGGGTACTCGGCGACTGGTTCAGCAGGGTCTGGCCACATGAAAAGCCAGGTAAGTACTTGAAGTACTCGCAAGACAACAGCCCAAAAACAAGCAAGGTCTACCTATATGGCATGGCATGGTTCAGAAAGTAACATGGCAGGAGTTCGGGTACGAGGATGAGTCCAAGCTTAACGGTTGGACATAACTTACCTACTTACCTTTGTAGGGGTGTTTCATGTCATCGAGTGAGATCACGTTTCTCACTCGATAACTCGCAAAGCAACTAGGCTACCAAGCCTCTAGCCAATTCCGGCTTAGATCACAACTTTCCAAGTCCTTAGCCAACTTGGCTTAGACTCACAACAATTCCGTAATCACTGGGTCTCAGATTAATTATTTCTCCAAGTTCGACTGGACTGACCCCTAGTGTGACTTGACCCAAACAAGTCCCATAACCCGGGGACAGGGCTAGAATCTAGATTACACTCTCGAGAGGTTGCAACTTTTGTCCACACGCTGAAGTCTAGGCTTGTACCGCCGGTACCGAAGTACTAGAACCAACCATGGCGGCAGCACAAACCTGTACTTCCACAATCGTTTACTCCACCAAGACACTCCCTGTATAGCCACCGACATAACTCTATGCCTTATGCAGAAGTGAATCCGGCACGTCCCCAACCCATGAGCGACGCCTAGCTCCGGAACCTTCGCAAGCCTAGCCCCGACCAACTATGGTAACCGACTAGACTTGCCAAAGGGGTGGCATCAAAGGAGGCTGATAAAATACCCGGCCATGGTCCGCCCACACGGACGACGCATGGTTGTGCGAGGTGTTTGGTGAGTGGCACTAAGTGACTCAATCTAGTCGAGGGAGGTGATTATCTTCTTAGTCAAATTTTACATCCAGTTTCCAACCAACAACAAGCAACACAAGCAAAGCATATAACAATAACAACATAATACTTGCATGAATAAACAACAACATAACAATAATAACAATAATACCCGGGTGACGGTGGCGGGCAACCCGGCCGGTGTTACTCGGGGGTTAGTGATAAAACAATAACAATGATAGCATATAATTCCCCCACTTCCTCGGCTGAGGCGGGAGACCCTGCCATTGCCCCGGAAGTGTGAGTGTCACCGTAAAAGAATAACCGAAAAGCACTCAAGAAAATGAGAGAGCATCCATTCCACTCGAAGGTTACTTCGACGTGGTGTCAGCAATCTCGGCAAAAGAACCGCGGAAAAGTCAGCTCCCAAGCGTCGCAGTCCGGGTGGTCTATGCCAACCATATTTGACGGAGGGACAAGGCAAATAACTCTTTTGGCAAATGCCCCCAACCCCGAGGATCATAAGACGACATTCGTCCGCTCCTCACCTCGGCGAAGAAGAAAGAAGCAAACAAAGCCCCGCAAGCGCGAGACGCACAGTTGTAATAATTTAAAATGCAATATGGCATGTGAGGTGCAACAGATATTACTTCAACAGTCCAAATATTTCCTAAGTTCGACCAAGTTTGAAATTGGGTTGGTGGCTTGCCTTCAGCAGAGTGGTAGGGTTCGGGTTCGACTTCAACTTCGTTGGAGAAGTTTGGATCTATTTAAAGAATGAAACGGTATTAAAACCCTTCCTACGGCATCGAACAAACGATCAAGCAAATGAACTTCAAATGAAATACTTTTGACGCCATTTGACAGACATTTTGAAAACAAAGCCATCAAAAAAAGATTCATATTTTTTTGATAATTTTTGAGTGAGAAATGGGCTTTTAAAGTTCTGCCATTTATTAAAACAGAAAATAGAAAAACCCTAAAAGTTTAAAAACCTGACAGTGGGACCCACAGTACTGTGCTCGAACCGTTACTCTCTGGAAAAACAGAAAAGCGGCACTGTTCACCGCCGGCGAGGTTTCCCGGCGGCTAGGGGGCAGGGGAGGCGAGGGAGAGGGTGCTGGGCGGCTCGGGGAGGCGGTCTGCAGCTCGTCGGCGAACTTGCGCTTGCTGGGAAGGTCGGGGGTGAGCAGAGCTTCCACGGCCGCGGCTCCGGCAATCCGTCGACGATGGATACGTCGATTCCGGCCACGGCTGGCTCCGGCGAGGGTGGCTACGGGTTCTCCATGGGCTAAGGAGGATGTGGGTGGAGGTAATTGGTCTGGGTGACTTCTACGGCGAAGAAATGGTGCGGACTCCTTGCGGCGGTGGTGGACTGGATTCCGGCGATGTGGTGCTCTAACGGCTTCGATACTGCGGTGGGGGGTGATTGGGAGCGAGGTGGAGGTGGTGTGGTGCTCTGAGGTGCCGGGGTAGCCTTCTTATAGCGAGGGGAGGAGGTGGTGGCCGTCACGGGCATGGACGCGATGTCCCGGAGATGTGGCGGAGCGGACTCGGCGTCGTCGGTGTAGCGTCGGTGCGGCGTCGTGCGTGTGGAGTGGATGTGCTGGACGACGAAGATTGCGCTCCCGTGGAGAGGCTCGGGGTGGCGTGGCACTTGCAGGCGGAGGGGAGGCTCTGGCGGCCACGGCGTGTCGACGGGCGGCGCGGTGATGGTGTAGCAGCGGTGCGTCGGGTAGCTGGCGGCGGCAGCGGGTGGAGAGGAGTTCCACGGACGCACAGGGGAGAGGGGGCACGGTTTGCTCGAGCGCGAGTTGCCGACACGCGGCCACAGCAGCCACTGTGCTGCGCGGCGCGTCGTCTAGCCGTGGCGAGGCTAGCGGACGGCGGCGTCTCCGGCGACGCGTGGAGGCAGGGGAAGCGAGGAAGGGCGGGGGGCCTGGCTGGGCGCGGGGAGAGGCGAAGGGGGGCTGCACGGCGACGGGCGGGACGCGGCGGCGCCGCTCGGCCAGGTGTTCGACAGTGGTGACAGGTGGTCACCACTGTGCAGAGCACGCCAGAAGTGGTCAACGACCCATTTCTTGCAGCTCCCTGCTCCAAAATGAGTGAGGTTTTGATCTTTGTGTGCAAAACGCAAAATGTGGCAACTTTGCTGACTAGAGTTCTTCAGAATTCGAAACTTGCTCCGTGTAAATTTTTGGAAAAACAGTACTGGTCAAAACTTAAGTGGATGTTTTGGAAGGGAAAAAGAGATGGGCTTGGTCCAATTTGATGTTCCTGAGGTGTAGGGTCTCAAGGTGAACCTATACTGGGCTGGGTGAAATTTATTGAAAACATTTCATGAACAACTTTGAAATTATGACGTTTGAGGCAGGTTCTTAAATCAGAGAAATGGGTGGTGAAACCCTAAGTGCATACCAAATATTTTTGCATATTTGGGCTATATATTGCCCAGGGATCATCCCCTAATTTTTGCAGATTTTTAGGAAAGATATTTAGGGTACTTCCTTTGTAAAGTCACAATATAGGGATTTTGGTAATTAAATAAAGGAAACTATAGAAATAATATTTTTGGGTGAAAGGAGCCAGCAACAAGTTTGCCAAGTGGGAGAGAATTCAAAACATAAGATCCCAAACTTGGACAAGGTTTCATAAATGGTCGAGAATTTTTAAAAGGGCAACCAAATCAAGGGATAATTAAATCCCAAATTCCAAGAATAAATTTTTAAAGAAAATTTTTGAAAGGCCAAATTTCAGGATGTTACATCTACCCTATACAAAGGACCCGGGCAACCATCTCGAGCTCTACTCCGGCCGGCGAGGCCAGCAGAGAGAGATCGAAGCGGCTCCGGGCAGTCAACGCCGACTCTCAAAACCGCAAGCTAGCTAGAGGAGAGGGAGAGGGGAAAAGCCGGTCGGTTCCGATTTCCCTGTCCGTATCTGCGGGGTTGGAAGATGATGACTCGAAGCGATAGAACGTGACATACTATTTGTGTCAATCCGTGTCACTTTGGTCAAGGCGAAACCAAGTAACGGTCTGATGGTTTAAGTGTTCAATTCTCACAGCTCATACAGTGTTTCTTTTTTTTCGAGAGTAAGCTCATACAGTGTTTCTACAATAGTGCTGGCTTGCTGCTGTCAAACCTACACAGATGCATAAACCATCTTCCTAGCGCTTACCTGATGACCAACACGGACGGTTCATATTTGCCTATAGTATTCGTATTCATATAGTATTCCGATGAAACACAGTAACACTGTGAGGGCCTATTTGATTCTTGATATCAAAGGAATGAGAAAGGAATAGGAATAGGAAAGGATGGCATGTGCAAAATTTTCCTTGTTCCTCGTGCATAGATTCAAAGAATGAGATCTCGGTGAATGTTCGTTTTCTTGTACGTTTGCCTTGAAAGTGAGATTTGTAGGAAAATTTCCTCTAGTTTTCCCTTTTACCATTCCTATGAAGATCCACCGATCTCGCCGCGGGATCGTTGATTCCTCACTCTCCGTCGGTCGCTCCGGCGACGAGAGGGTGGGGAATCCTCGATCCCTGTCATGTATATAGCGTAGGGTCCTCTAGGGTTCCGGCCGGTGGCGTCGTGGAGGCGGCGGTGCTGTCGGCGTGGTGTTTGGTGGCGGCGCTCTTCCCCTTCAACGGCGGAGTTCTTCGGAGCTCCTCTGCCGAGCGCGCGTCTTCCCCGACCTCTCGGGTCTCCGGATCTGCTGAGGCCGGTTTTCCCTCACCGGCGACGGCGTGGCGGTCGAGCCGGAGCGTGAAGGAGTTGAAGAAGGAGTTGATTTCAAGCCAAACCTACACAGATGCTTAAACCATCTTCCTAGCGCTTACCTGATGACCAACACGGACGGTTCATATTTGCCTATAGTATTCGTATTCATATAGTATTCCGATGAAACACAGTAACACTGTGAGGGCCTATTTGATTCTGGATATCAAAGGAATGAGAAAGGAATAGGAATAGGAAAGGATGGCATGTGCAAAATTTTCCTTGTTCCTCGTGCATAGATTCAAAGAATGAGATCTCGGTGAATATTCGTTTTCTTGTACGTTTGCCTTGAAAGTGAGATTTGTAGGAAAATTTCCTCTAGTTTTCCCTTTTACCATTCCTATGAAGATCCACCGATCTCGCCACGGGATCGTTGATTCCTCACTCTCCGTCGGTCGCTCCGGCGACGGGAGGGTGGGGAATCCTCGATCCCCGGCGTGTATATAGCGTAGGGTCCTCTAGGGTTCTGGCCGGTGGCGTCGTGGAGGCGGCGGTGCTGTCGGCGTGGTGTTTGGTGGCGGCGCTCTTCCCCTTCGACGGCGGAGTTCTTCGGAGCTCCTCTGCCGGGCGCGCGTCTTCCCCGACCTCTCGGGTCTCCGGATCTGCTGAGGCCGGTTTTCCCTCACCGGCGACGGCGTGGTGGTCGAGCCGGAGCGTGAAGGAGTTGAAGAAGGAGTTGATTTCGAATCTCGCGATGAAGATGGTGGCCTGCGGTGTAAGTTCTCAGGAGCTGGCGACCGGCGACTTCCCGTCCGCGGAGGGGCCGCACCTGATCCAATCCATCAAGAGGTGCAGCGGCGGCGGTGCGCCACCGGCGGCATCGTGGTCGTCTTCGACATCGGGATCCAGAGGACTTGGCTGTAATTTTTCCCTTTTACTGGATCTTTCTGTAAGAACGGGATTTTAATATCAGCTCTTTTTCCCCGCAAGGCCTTCATGCCGAGTCTTCCTCCGCCGCCAACTCGACGTCGTCGTAACCAAGCCTAACCAAACCTCCATGCTCACTGGTACTTTGACGTCACTATAGGTAGGTCTCTGTGGGTCTTGAGTTCGGCAAGACGACTTCGGTTCACACGTGAAAGTGCTTCGAAAGGCACCGGCTCCCAATGGTGAAATTCTTGCTGAAAGCACAGCTACGTGCTGGCACTCAATCAAGTAGTAGCGCTGGCACGTCACTCGGCTCCTCGGCTCACTTCGGTGGCAATTTCTCCTTAGGCGCATGTCTCAGCAACACAAAACGAGGGTTTCGCTCGTTATAGGACTTGACCAAACATCTCACGACACGAGCTGACGACAGCCATGCAGAACCTGTATGAAAGTCAGTACCATCCCGTTAAGGACAGGTTTTGTTGTTCATATGTCAAGGGCTGGTAAGGTTTTGCGCGTTGTATCGAATTAAACCACATGCTCCACCGCTTGTGCAGGCCCCCGTCAATTCCTTTGAGTTTCGGTCTTGCGACCGTACTCCCCAGGCGGAGTGTTTCACGCGTTAGCTGGGCCCCTGATCCGCGTAGACCAAGGGCGAACACTCATTGCTTACGGCATGGACTACCAGGGTATCTAATCCTGTTCGCTCCCCATGCTTTCGCACCTGATGGCTACGTGTTGGTGAACCCCAAGAGGAAGGTTATGATGTAGACAGCAGAAGTTTTCCCTTGAGAAATCTACCCAAGGTTATCAATCCAGTAGGACTTGACGATCTATCGGAAGGTTGTTGATGTTGACTCCCCCTGGCGCTAGGGAGCTTGCACCAACGTGGAATCTGCACAGACACAAACCAGAACTTTGCCCAACACGAAACAGAGAGGTTGTCAATCTCTCCGGTCTTGCAGAAACAAAGAGTTAAACGTATGGTGTGGAAAACAGCAGGAAAAACAGCAAGTAACAGGAAACAGATGATTGCAGCAGGTTGTGTAAACAGTATGAGGAAATTGGACCAGGGTCCACAGTTCACTAGTGGTGTCTCTCTCAGAACAGATAACTAGCATGTTGGGTAAACAAATTACAGCTGGGCAATTGACAAATAGAGAGGGCATAACAATGCAATACATGCCAAGATGTCTACTATGAAATCTAGTTGGGCATTACAACAAAGTACATAGACCGTTATTCCAACCGCATCTATGCCTAAATAATCCACCTTCAAGGCAGCATCCGCATCCTATTCAGTATTAAGTTGCTAACAACAGATTATTGCATGAAGTAAAGTGTGTAATGTAATCAATACAAGTGCCCTTGGACACTGCACCAATGTTTTATCCCTAGTAGCAACAGCACATCTACCATCTTAGACCTTTCTGTCACTGATCCAGATATCTAGAGACTGAACCCACTATCGAGCATAAATACCCCCTCTTGGAGTCACAAGCATCTACTTGGCCAAAGCATCTACTAGCAACGGAGAGCATGCAAGATCAAGAGCACATAGATAAACAACTTGAATAAACATGGTATCAATATTCATCGGATCCCAGCAAACACAACATCTAGCATTACAATAAGATGATCTTGATCATGTTAGGCAGCTCACAAGATCTAAACATGGAGGCACAAGGTAGAGAGACAACCATCTAGCTACTGCTATGGACCCGTAGTCCAGGGGTGGACTACTCACGCATCACTCCGGAGGCAGGCATGGTGATGTAGAGCCCTCCGGTGATGATCTCCCCTCCGGCAGGGTGCCGGGAAGAGCTTCAGAACTCCTCCGATCTGAGATTGACGATGACGGCCGCGACGGAACTTTTCGTGGAATATGATCGACCGTAATAGGGTTTTCGCGTCGCGGAGAATATATAGGCGAAGAGGCGGCGTCGGTGGCCGAGGGGGGCCACCACGCCATAGGGGGGCGCGGGCCCACCCTGGGCCGCGCCCTAGTGTGGCGTGGCCCCCTGGTGGGTCTGCTCCGACTCCCCTTTGGACTCCGTGATCTCCTCGTGATATTATTGACGATGTCTTTTGTTTCGTCCAATTCCGAGAATATTTCCTTAATAGATTTTCTGAAACCAAAAACAGCAGAAAACAGGGAACTGGCACTGTGGCATCTTGTTAATAGGTTAGTCCCAGAAAATGCATAAAAATGATATAAAGTGTAACCAAAACATGTAGCAATTGATATAATAACAGCATGGAACATCAAAAATTATAGATACGTTTGAGACGTATCAAGCATCCCCAAGCTTAGTTCCTGCTCGTCCTCGAGTAGGTAAACGATAAAAACAGATAATTTTTGAAGTGACATGCTACCAACACAATCTTTGATCAAATAACAATGTAATGCACATGATCTGAATGAAGTGATCCAAGCCAATGGTCTATAGTTTGCAAGCAAGTAAATAAAGAGTAAACATAAGTGATCACACAAGTGCAAACTTTCATGAATAATACTATAAAACATTTAGAGATATAATAGTCTAACATAATAGTTAGCTCACAGCAGCAATAATTTCAACATGAAAGTGTTTGTATCAACACAAAGGAAGATAATAGCTTCAGCTTTTGCTTCAACTTTCAACATGTATATCATATAGATAATGTCAATGCAAAGAATATGATCAACCAAACACAAAGTTATGTAAAAACTGTTATACTGGAGTTGACAATGATGTTTGCTTAAGAGACAGAAAGAAGTGGGAAAACTGACTCAACATAAAAGTAAAAGAATGGCCCTTCGCAGAGGGAAGCAGGGATTAACATCATGTGCTAGAGCTGTAGTTCCCGAAGGCATATAGAGAGCATAAAATATTGTTTTGTAAGGTAATGGTGTATACAGGTGTCAACAAATCAGCAAATAGGCAATACTCTACTTCACTAGTTGATCAAACTTTACAAGAGCGGCTCCCATGAAGGACGTTATTTCTACCAGCGGGCAGATCATCCCTCTTCTCTTTTGTTTACACACTTGTGAACATTGCTTGACTGACGAATCAGGGGCAAAAAGATGTGAAGAGAATTGTTTGGTTAAAGTTGTAATTAATTGGGACTGGGCACCCCGTTGCCAGCTCTTTTTGCAAAATTATTGGATAAGCGGATGTATATGCCACTAGTCCAGGTGTGTAAAATTTGATCAACCAGGAAATAAAGACCACCTATCTACGTCCTTATGAGCTTTTCAAGTAGTGACACAAAAAGGAAATGTAACAGTTTTGAGTAGTTAGTAGATAGCACATGAAGAAATTTACTTGGAATGGTGAAAACACCACATAATAGGTAGGTATGGTGGACACAGGTGGCATGGATTTGGCTCAAGGTTTTGGATGTACAAGAAGCATTCCCTCTTAGTACAGAGTTTAGGCTAGCAAGGTTATTATAAGCAAACATCATTATCAACTGGAATAGCAAGAGTGTACATAAAACACAAGGTTTGACGAACCATAGACTCCCACTGTCTTCCTTGTTAACACATAGCCTTCATCCAAAAATTATCTAGACTACTATGGACTTCCAATTATGCAACAGATTATTATAGCAGAAAATCCTTATAGTAGTTCTTCATTAATAGCCATTACTTACATGATGCACAAGCTTAAACATTAATTACTTGACAGCTCAAAACAATTGGCAAGCATCAAATTACTCAAGACAACGATCTAAAAAGATTCATGTAAGCATTTTATACCACTACCACATGCATAGCATTTTTCTGGTCCAACCAAACACCAATCAACTTATTTGACAACTCTCCAAACAGATATAAGTGAAGCAAGAGAGTACTTTCTTCAAAAGAAACTGAAAGCTCTAACAAGAGATACATGAAAAACTGAGAGCTAACAGCAATAACAGCAACTAGACAGGAATACTCAACAAGTATAAGTGAAGCACAAGAGTATTCTAATGAAAAAGTGGAGCGTGTCTCTCTCCCAAACATGAATACTAGGATCCAACAAGTATAGCACAGCAAACAAAACAAAACAAACTGAAAACAAAAACACACTGACGCTCCAAGGAAGAGTACACTAGTATGAAGCAATAAAAATATAGCACCATTAGAGATGACCTGATAATTTGTAGATGAAGAAGGGGATGCCTTGGGCATCCCCAAGCTTAGATGCTTGAGTCTTCTTGAAATATGCTGGGGAGGTAAGCCTCCCCAAGCTTAAGCTCTTCACTCTTCTTGATCATGTAATATCATTCTCCTCTATCAACACTTGAAAACTTCCTTCACACCAAAACTTAACAGCTTTTCTCATTAGCAGGTTAGTGCACTAAAAGATAATACTTCAAAGTTCTAGCAAAGACAAAACTCACAAGCCAACTATTTTAAACATTAGCCACTGTTACTAGGCTCAAGTGGGCACTTTTACACGAAAAGAAACCACTTAAAAACTTGTAAAAGAGAGAATGCAAAATAAAAGACAGAATCTGTCAAACCAGAACAGTCTGTAATGACGAATTTTTTCGAGGCACTTACGATGCTCAGATGAAGAACTTTTGAAATAATGAAAGTTGCGTAACATCATCAGGAACATGCACAAAAAGTTTCAGCATTTTTCGATTTTTTCTGATTTTCTACTGAATTAAACGGTGACGAACAGCAATCTGTCCCAATGCAGTCCCGAAAATAAAAACCAACTTTGCATTAGTAACTCTCCTTGGCACAACAAAACAGCAAATAAAGATACAAAGGAGTTGCTACAGAGGTAAACAAGCATCCTTGACTAATACTGAAAATAAAAGATAATGGGTTGCCTCCCAAAAGCGCTTTCTTTTAATGCCTTTTAGCTAGGCTAGAAGATTTTAATGATGCTCTCATAAGAATAAGAGTTGAAAAACAAAAGAGAGCATCAAGAGGCAAATATCAAACACATTTAAGTCTAACCCACTTCCTATGCAAAGGAATCTTGTAACAAAATAAATTATTGAAGCATAAAGCAACTAGCATAGAAAGATGAAACAAATATAGCTTCAAAACTTTCAACATAAAGAGAGGTGTTTTAGTGACTTGAAAACTTTTACAACCATATTTTCCTCTCTCATAATAACTTTCAGTAGCATCATGAACAAACTCAACAATATAACTATCACATAAAGCATGCTTTTCATGATCTACAAACACATAATTTTTATTAAGCTCTAAAACAGTGGGGTTATCAAACCCACTTTTGACAATAATAGTATAATAAATATCATTAGCCAATATAGGACCATCATCAAGAGCATTATCATATATAACATTAGGGAGCACATTTTTACTTTCTGCAATTTCCTTTTCTTGAGTCAAGGAGCTTGTTACTTCAAATTTATCAAAAGGAGATATTTCAATAGAATCATGACATTCAACAATATAGCATTTTTCCTCCTTATGTGGGCATGGAGGGTAATCATATAATGTAAGAGTTAAAGAGTTACTATCATTAGAAGGTAGATCCTCCTTTTGTTCTTCACTCTCCTCCTCTTTTTCATCCAATGAGATCACAGTTTCAGCAATTTCTTCTTCCATAGGTCCCTGAAAAGAAGCAAGTTGTTCTGGAGAATAAGTTTTCTCAAGAAATTTAGTGATATAAGGATTGTCATTGTAATATTCAAGGCAGTAACCAAGTATAGAAAAATTCTCAGATTTATAAGGAGAATCATCATCTTGAATATAACCAGCAATTTCATAAGCACCCTTAAAAACAACAAATTCTTCAGTTTGTTCAAGATTACCAAAGTCATAGTTTCCTTTAGCATAAGCAGCCAAGTTTCATTATCATTATAATCACATTGGAAAGGGAGGTGTTTATGCCTTCTACAACAAAAAGATTCATTAAAGCAGTAGGATTCATCAAATGTAGAACACAAGTTCTTAGCAAAATAATTCAATCTACTTATTTGTTCCCATAGATGTTTCCCTTTTTGAGACAAGCGGTATTCCTCATAATAAGTTTGATGTTCCTCCGTGAACCCACCGTGCCAATAATATTTAGTATCAAAGAGAGAAGCCATTGATAGCAAGTAAACAACTAGACATAATAACAAACCGAAATAAACTAGATGCAAGAAACTAATTTTTTTTGTTTTTGATTTTTAACAGCAAGCAAAACAAAACTAAAACAAGACAAAAAACAAAGTAAAGAGATTGGAACTGAGAGACTCCCCTTTCCAATAGCCTCCAAGTCCCCGGCAACGGCGCCAGAAAACAGCTGGTGCCTGGTTGACGGGAGAGTATTTGAGGATGATGATGGTGATGATGAGTACTTCCCCGGCAACGGCGCCAGAAAACAGCTTGATGGCTACGTGTTGGTGAACCCCAAGAGGAAGGTTATGATGTAGACAGCAGAAGTTTTCCCTTGAGAAATCTACCCAAGGTTATCAATCCAGTAGGACTTGACGATCTATCGGAAGGTTGTTGATGTTGACTCCCCCTGGCGCTAGGGAGCTTGCACCAACGTGGAATCTGCACAGACACAAACCAGAACTTTGCCCAACACGAAACAGAGAGGTTGTCAATCTCTCCGGTCTTGCAGAAACAAAGAGTTAAACGTATGGTGTGGAAAACAGCAGGAAAAACAGCAAGTAACAGGAAACAGATGATTGCAGCAGGTTGTGTAAACAGTATGAGGAAATTGGACCAGGGTCCACAGTTCACTAGTGGTGTCTCTCTCAGAACAGATAACTAGCATGTTGGGTAAACAAATTACAGCTGGGCAATTGACAAATAGAGAGGGCATAACAATGCAATACATGCCAAGATGTCTACTATGAAATCTAGTTGGGCATTACAACAAAGTACATAGACCGTTATTCCAACCGCATCTATGCCTAAATAATCCACCTTCAAGGCAGCATCCGCATCCTATTCAGTATTAAGTTGCTAACAACAGATTATTGCATGAAGTAAAGTGTGTAATGTAATCAATACAAGTGCCCTTGGACACTGCACCAATGTTTTATCCCTAGTAGCAACAGCACATCTACCATCTTAGACCTTTCTGTCACTGATCCAGATATCTAGAGACTGAACCCACTATCGAGCATAAATACCCCCTCTTGGAGTCACAAGCATCTACTTGGCCAAAGCATCTACTAGCAACGGAGAGCATGCAAGATCAAGAGCACATAGATAAACAACTTGAATAAACATGGTATCAATATTCATCGGATCCCAGCAAACACAACATCTAGCATTACAATAAGATGATCTTGATCATGTTAGGCAGCTCACAAGATCTAAACATGGAGGCACAAGGTAGAGAGACAACCATCTAGCTACTGCTATGGACCCGTAGTCCAGGGGTGGACTACTCACATCACTCCGGAGGCAGGCATGGTGATGTAGAGCCCTCCGGTGATGATCTCCCCTCCGGCAGGGTGCCGGGAAGAGCTTCAGAACTCCTCCGATCTGAGATTGACGATGACGGCCGCGACGGAACTTTTCGTGGAATATGATCGACCGTAATAGGGTTTTCGCGTCGCGGAGAATATATAGGCGAAGAGGCGGCGTCGGTGGCCGAGGGGGGCCACCACGCCATAGGGGGGCGCGGGCCCACCCTGGGCCGCGCCCTAGTGTGGCGTGGCCCCCTGGTGGGTCTGCTCCGACTCCCCTTTGGACTCCGTGATCTCCTCGTGATATTATTGACGATGTCTTTTGTTTCGTCCAATTCCGAGAATATTTCCTTAATAGATTTTCTGAAACCAAAAACAGCAGAAAACAGGGAACTGGCACTGTGGCATCTTGTTAATAGGTTAGTCCCAGAAAATGCATAAAAATGATATAAAGTGTAGCCAAAACATGTAGCAATTGATATAATAACAGCATGGAACATCAAAAATTATAGATACGTTTGAGACGTATCAGCACCCCAGCGTCGGTAGGGACCCAGAGAGTTGCCTTCGCTTTTGGCGTTCCTTCGTAGATCTACGGATTTCACCCCTACACACGAAATTCCACTCTCCTCTGTCTCACTCAAGTGAATTGGTTTCGAGAGCATTCCGCCACTTTTTGGCGACTTTCACTTTCAGCCCGATTCACCGCCTACGTGCCCTTTACGCCCAGTCAATCCGAAGAACACTTGCCCCCCGTCTTACCGTGGCTGCTGGCACGGAGTTAGCCGGGGCTTCTTCCTCGAGTCCTGTCATGATCGCGCACTCGACGAAAGAGCTTTACAAGCGGCATTGCCCTTCTTCACTCACACGATATTGCTGGATCGGGCTTTCGCCCATTGTCCAAGATTCCCCACTGCTGCCCCCCGTGGGAGTCCGGGCCGTGTCTCAGTCCCAATGTGAAAGTAATACGTAATAACATAGTTGCGTGCTAAGGTCGAGGGATCTAACGGAGTACTTGTGCCACCGTGAACGGCCCTTGATGACCCACAAGTATAGGGGATCGCAACAGTCTTCGAGGGAAGTAAAACCCAAATTTATTGATTCGACACAAGGGAGCCAAAGAATATTTATAAGACTTGACAGATGAATTGTCAGTTCAGCTGCACCTGGAAATAGACTTGCTCGACACAGTTTATCAGTATCAACAGTTTTATGATAGTAGCAGTAGTGAAATAATAGCAGCAGTGAAATAAAGGCAACAGTAGTAATTGAAGTAGACAGCAGGCTTAAAATACTGTAGGCATAGGGATGGATGAATGGGCGTTGCATGGATGGGATAGTTCATGAACTAGTCATACATAGGGCAATTGCAGGTAGATAATAATAAAGCATTCAAGTAATAATTAATCATAGGCATGTGTTCCGTATTTAGTCGTACGTGCTTGCAATGAGAAACTTGCACAACATCTATTGTCCTACCAGCCCGTTTGCAGCGGGGTCTCAAGGGAATCTACTGGTAATTAAGGTGCTCCTTTTAATAAAGCACCGGAGCAAAGCATTAACACTCCATGAACACATGTGATCCTCAAGTCGCAGCCATCGCCTCCGGTTATCCCAATTTCTGTCACTTTGGGGCCTCGGGTTCCGGACAATGACGTGTGTATACAACTTGTAGATATGATCCAAAACAATAATTATTCTCATGATACAATAACATGTTCATATTTGAAATCATGGCACTCGGGCCCTAAGTGTCAAGCATTAAGTATAACAAGTTGCAACAATGACATAAAGTACTAATAATGGATACTAGGCACCATGCCCTAACAATCTTACATCTATTGCATGAACGATCTCATCCAATCCCTACCATCCCCTTCAGCCTACAGCGGGAAATTACTCACACATGGATGGGGGAAGCATGGTTGGTCGATGGAGAGGCGGCGGTGATGATGATGGCGATGATCTCCTCCAATTCCCCGTCCCGGCAGGGTGCCAGAACGGAGTTTCTGATCCCCAATTAGGGTTTTCGGTGGAGGCGGAGCTCTGGAGTGTTTCTGGAAAAAGCGTCGATCCCCCTCGCATTTTTAGGTCAGGAGGAATAAGTAGTCCAAAGGGGAGCGTCGGGGGCCACGCGAGGCGGCCACACCAGGCCTCGGCGCGACCCCACCTCTGCCGCGCCGAGGGTGTGTGTGGAGCCCCCGTGCGCCGTCTCCGCTTCGTCTTCTGGCTCCGTGGATCTTCTGGGAAAATAGAATTTCTGTAATTTTTCGGGAATTTTTCCGAAAGTTTGACTTTCTGCACAAAAACAAGACACCAGGGCAATTCTGCTGAAAACAGCGTTAGTCCGTGTTAGTTGCATTCAAATCACACAAATTAGAGGTAAAACAACAGCAAAAGTGTTCGGAAAAGTGCAGCCTCAGATGCTTCAATTGTAGATTTGTGTATTGAGCGAAAGGTTACACCACCTATAGGTTCTGTATTACAGGCCAATCCTACTCCACTAGTACCAATAGGCGGAATGATGGGGGGCAATCCTGCAATATGGCTTTAGTGCGTAGATTCTCAGGCAGGCTCATCGATTGGTGGAGGAGGGACACTTTACTTATTATCAGAATAGAAAAGAGCTGTATGTATACTTTAGGAAGGGGGATCAAACTAGTTATGTTGACAGACATGAACTCCTATAGAAGCAGATGTTCGAGGTCTGGTCCAAAGATACCATGCTTGCTTAAGCCAATCCATAGGTTCAAGCGAAAGAACACTTATTCACAGCAATATCTAGACCTGATGAAGATGACTGCTAGTAAAATACCTAAATCCTTTGGAATTCATTAGTCAACTATTTTCAGAGTCATTAAAACGAGCAACACCGCGTAGGGCAGCGTCCACGTGAACTAGCCTCCTCTCTAGGACCCAAAATCGGTAATAACTAATAACTTGTAGGATTCCACTACTTTTCTAAAGGAGCCAGGAAGCGGGCGGGATGACTTTTAAACCGAGAGTCAATTCGTATTCGTTTTCCTTTGCGCCAGCAGGTATTGAATCCAGTTCCGAATAAACTGATACCGGTGAACGCTTTTTTGAAAGGAACGCTTTTCTCCCGCCTACTGGAAAGAAGGTTGTCCTGTTTAGATAATTAACAAATGTGTAGAAATTAAAGTGCCACAGAAGGTTCAGAACACCAACTTGTTTGTTTCTGATACCCTATTAACCCAATTGAGTTCAAGCCAATTTTGTTAGAATCACATTTAATCAGTGCTAGCTACCCCTAAATTGGTAAAATTATTGAAGCAACAGAAACTCATTAGTAAATCAAATAATGATTTGCACCTTTCTGTAGTAAAAGAATTATAATGGAATAAATATGTATTTAAATGGACCTAGTCCAATTTTGTTGGATCAGAAATAATCAATCTTAGTTGTCCCTAAATTGGCATAATTTTGTGACCAACAGAACTTGAGTTGTGCATTAAAACGTGTGTGACAAGTTTCTGCCATAATAATCACATATAAATAATGGTGAATTAAATTAAGTTGAATCCAATTGTTTTGTCTTGTGTATCACGGTAGCCTTCTGTCGGATTTAGGATTGTAGTGTTGTGATGCTTGGTTGAATAGTATAGTGATTGTTTGTATCTGCTTGTTTGGATGTTTAGATGAGAACGTTGCCGGAGTGTACGAGGAAGTGGAATTTGTTGAACCAGAAGAACAAGAACAGGGTCACTTTGTTGAGCAAGGCAAGCTACTTCTCTGAGCTTGCATCTATATACATCTATTTTGGTTCACATGTTACTTATAAAGAGCATAAGTGCTTTATGTGGTGTTTGCCACTAAAGCTAAGATTTTGAAACCTTATTTCCAAAATACAAGTATATTATTTTGACACCCTATAGGGAGCTATTGGATGGAAATTATTTTTCAAACTATAGGATGGGAAAAATATTGTTTACTCAAAACTCCTTTGAAAATACTTGTGTGGATATGGAATGCCGAGATGTCGGTGTGGAAGTGAAGAAATGGAGTATGGTGATGTTTATGAAAAATGCACATTGTGTCCTAGTACTATGACGACCAACCATACCCTGGGCGACCACATTTACCCACCTATGGGAAAGGGCGTAGTCATACAATTTGCTCATATTAGTATGGGATGCCTCATCGACGGAGATGACTCCGTTATGCATGAGGGGATGGTTTGGTGACCTACCCCTGACCTGGGTCCTCGCTCAAACTCTATGAGAAAGATAAGGAGGAGGATAGAAGACACCACCTTTGGGTCGCCGGGCAAAACTATGAGTCCTCACACTTAGATTCCGAAGGGCTGGGTTAAGTGTGGATGGAAAGTGTCATATGGGCAGGGTCCTATACTAGCATGAGCAAAGGACAGGTTACGGTCGGTGACTCAACTTTGCATACACCTTGTATGGCGGGACGTGGCTGACACGATGAGTTACCGGATGGATGTGGGAAAAGCGTGCTACCTCTGCAGAGTGTAAAACTATTCGAATAGTCGAGTCCTCGGATATGGACAGTTGGGAGGCTGTCCTCTGACCATGTGCAAGTTTTGCAAAGTTTTAAGATTTGAAAAGAAAATGGAGATGTTTTATATAGGCAACTATACCGAAGGGCTGGTATGAGGTTGCTGGAAAAGAGGAAGACCATGAAGGGCTATGGTTGAGAAGTGCAAAGTTTTGTGTTTTGAAAGTGGAAAATGTTTTATGCAACCATACCGAAGGGCTGGTATAAGGTGGTTGGAAAATGATTTGACCATGAAGGGCTATGGTCGAAAAAGGAGGAGTTTTGGGAGAAATAAACCAATGGTGATTTTCCAGGAAAATGTTTATAAGAGAGACTTCTTACCTTTTTCAACAAAGATGTATTTTCGGGATAAAGTTTTAAAAGAGATTTCTTACAAAGACAGATGTATGGGAAAAAGTTCTAAAAGCCTTCTTCCCTTTTTAAATCAAAGTTATAGAGGTTTCAAAACAAAGTTTTATTAAACAAAAGTCTGTCCTTTCCTTTTTCAACAAAGATATAGAGATGTCTTTCCAAAAGCAAAAGTCTTATTTAACCAGTGCATGTTCGTTTGGGGGTAGTTTGCGAGTACAATTCAAATTGTACTCATATTGGTTTCGTCCCTGGCTATTGTCTTAGCCAGGTTTCGAGGAGCATATCGATGAGGAGAATTATGGTACCGATGACACGAACTAAGTATTCTTCATTAGTCAGTTGCCTGTGGGAACTAAGGAACGCTAGTAGGCCATCAACGTTGTTTGCTTCCGCTGAATAATGGTATTTTGCCCAGGATGGCACCTATGTAAGACTCGGTCTGTATGACCGAATTATTGTAAAACTTGTGCCCGGTGTTGTAATAGATGTAAACTGTGATGCCACGTCGAGTTATGTGCAACAACAAACTGATCATGGGATTGTTGCTGGAAACATAACGAGTATCTCGGATGGCTAATCCGAGGTCCTCACTGACAATCCTTATGGACTAATGTTTGCATTGAGATATACTTGTAGATCTTGTCCATAGGAAAAGATTGGAGTTCATGTTTTGAACTCTAGAAGATTACATAATGATCAAGGTTCCATCCAAGGGTTTATATGAAGAATGGTCATGTGAAGAGTTGAGCTTATTGCAAGCATGGCTTGGAAAAGAAGATTGAGTGAACTTCATGTTTATCTCCAAGCCATCATCTATATCAAGAGAAGAATATGAAGCGCAAGTGGATACATGAAGACGGAGCTAAGCGAGGCTCTCCCATAATGGTGTATGGGGGAGCATTTGGAGAAGTCTTCATCAAGCATGTGCTAGCAAGCACAATCAAGAAAGGTGTTCCAACTTGAGAGAGTCAAGATCGTCATCATCTAGCTCAAGTGAAATGCGCAAGGCAAAGGTATGATCTTGATAGGGTTTCTATTTTACCGGTCTCATGGTGTTAGTGGGATACCGGGTTTTAGGATAGACGGCGTACTATCAAGAGGGGCTCTCAAGTGAGAAACTTGATCGCATCTTTGTGGAGAACCCAAACCTTTGCATACTTGGCATATCATCTTTCTTGGTTCTTATTTGGCTTTTATCTATGTGAGAATTTAGAGCTTGTGTTCATCTCCATACCAAGTTCTAGTTCATCAATAACGGATTTCATATGCATATCTTGTGGCGTTTTTGATATTGGAGGTTTTACCGGCTTATCTTTTCTAGAGAGGTCAAACTCTCTCCTTATGCTTTCCTCCTCACATGATGGACTATGATGTGTATATGCATGATCTTGTATGGCTTGTGATTATCTTCGAAACAAGCAAAAGATCATAGAAAATGGAGTCTTGGTGAATATCTTGTTGAGTTTTGATGTTTGATGATTTATCGGTTGTTCTTTTATAGAGGAGGTTTAAGTTTCTACATTTGGTTTAATCCTCCCTTGTTAGACTATGATGTTTCTCTGCATGATCTTGAAGAGCTCTTCGTTGCGATTCCAACGAGCCCAAGATCATCAAAATTGGAGTCCGGATGAAAAAGCTATTGCAGTTTTCATTTTGCTGTTTCTGTCAGTTTTCAGGAAACCGGAATATCCGGTTCTGCGCAGAAAATTCGGGCACTGGAATTGGGCGGAAATTCCGGTCCAAACTTGAACCGGAATATCCGGTTCGCCCAGTTTCCTGCAACAACTCTATTTCGTGGGGCCCTATAAAAGCCCTCCCTCTTCCCAAAGAGACAAGCTTCCAAGCACGAAATTGCCCCCCATTGTTGACCGCTTGAAGCTTTGATTTCTCTCTATTCCTCCATGATTCTTGCTTCAAATTAGTGGGAAAAGAGAAAGGAGATCTAGATCCACATTTCCACCAATTCATCTCTCCTCTAAATGAGGGGAACCCTTTGGATCTAGATCTTGGAGTTCCATTTGTTGAGTTCTTCTTTGTTCTTCCTCTCTTCTCCCCCCATAAGCATTAGTTGCTTTTGGTGGGATTTGAGAGTGAATAATTTGAGCACTTGTGCTCTTGCCATTGCTTTGTGCATCGGTTTATGCTCTCCACGAGGATTCGTGGAAGTTGAAAGTTTGTGAGCTTGTTACTCTTGGGTCTTTGGACCCTAGACGCTGATACGTCCATTTTGCATCACTATTTTATATCATAATTTGTCATTATCTATCCTTATATTTCATATTAATACATGATACTTATGTTATTTTGCCTTATTTTGCATGTTTGATGATTATTGGGAATTATCCTTCCGGAGTCAGGTTTCTGCTGGAAAAAGCGTCGTCAAGTCAGCATATCAGCGGAACTCCAAAAATCACGAAACCAATTCTGGGGGTCTTATAATGTCAGATGCCGGAGGCAGCCAAAAGGAGGCAGCCAGGTGGGCCCCACGCCACACCTGGGCGCGGCTGGCCTGTGGGCCGCGCCCAGCTATGGCGTGGCCACCTGGGTCCACCCCCCAGGTTGCCTCTTCGCGTATATCTGCCTCCCGAAAACCTAAGCACGGGGGGTACGTCCACGAAATATTCCGCCGCCTCCACGGGACGGAAACCACCGAGAGAGAAAGAGCTCTCTGGCAGGGAGATCCTGCCGGGGAAATTCCCTCCCGGAGAGGGGAAATCATCGCCATCGTCATCGTCATCACGCTGGACTTCATCGGGATCATCATCACCACATCCACTGCGCCATCACCATCATCTCCACCGACTCCACATCCATCTTGCTGTAACATCTAGGGCTGTACCTTGTCTAGTTCATTGGGGAGACTCTCCCGGTGTTGATTACTCCTTGTTATTGATGCTATTGAGTTTGTTTGGTGGATTAGTGTTCATGTCCAGATTGTTATTCATTGCCATATCATCTCTGATCATGATCCATATGATGTCTTGTGAGTAGTTTGTAGTTCTTGAGGACATGGGGAAGTCATGTTGTTAGTAGTGAAATAATGCTGCGTTAATATTTAATGGTTTGATATTTAAGTTGTGGTGTCATTCTTCTAGTGGTGTCATGTGAACGTCGACTACATGACACTTCACCTTTATGGGCCTAGGGGAATGCATCGTGTACCTAGCTTGCTAGTTGAGGGGTTGCCGGAGTGACAGAAACCTGAACCCCCGTTAGTAAGATAGTGCACGAGGGAGCGTAGGGTCTCAGAGTTTAAAGCTGTGGTTAGATTTATCTTAATTACTTTTCTGCATTCGCGGATGCTTGCAGGGGGTATAATCACAAGTGCGTATTAGTCCTAGGAAGGGCGGTGCGTTAGCATAGATTCACCCACACAACACTTATCAAAACAATGAAGATTAACCAGTTGCACGAAGCGAAAGCACTTGACGAAATTCCCATGTGTCCTCAGGAACATTTGTCTCTTATAAGTAACACACTCGGCTTGTCCTTTGCACTCAAAAGGATTGGGCCACTCGCTGCATTTGTTGCCGCGCTCGTTTATTTACTTGCACTGTTTTTACCTGCTGTTTCGAATACTACTGAAAACCTGTCTGCTAGCTTTTACAGTGAATTCTTGATCAAAACTACTTGCCAGCACCTTCTGCTCCTCGTTGGGTTCGACACTCTTATTTATCGAAAGTACTGCGATACACCCCCTATACTTGTGGGTCATCAAGACTATTTTCTGGCGCCGTTGCCGGGGAGTGAAGCGCTATTGGTAAGGAAATTATTTACTGTAATGACTGTTATGGAGTCAAATCCATTTGGTTCGCTGTTTGGGAGGACTACTACCACTGCTACGGTAGTAGATGATCCTCCATCTGCTGAGATTGTTCCATTTAAAATACCTACGAAAATTGTTGGACGTATTATGGATAACCGCTATGATGGAACTGTTCATCCTGGTAATCATTTGCTTTATATACATGAACTATGCGGTTTGTTCAAGTGTGCAGGTATTTCGATGGACATTATTAAAAGGAAATTATTTACTCTGTCGCTGGATGGCAGAGCTGCTGAATGGTATAGTCTGCTGAAGAATGGTCCTTCATTGAGCTGGGCTGAAATTGTCCCTCTCTTTTATTACAAGTTTTATCCTCCAAGTGAGATTCATAAGGATCGGAATTCTATATTCACTTTTTGGCCTTATGAGGGAGAAAGTATTGCCCAAGCTTGGGGGAGATTGAAATTATTAATGCTCAAATGCCCTGTTCATGGGATTCCAAGTAATATTGTCATCAATAACTTTTATGCAAGACTTTCCTATCATGATAAAGATTTATTGGACACTTCTTGTTCTTGGTCATTCACTCGTATGAAGGATGAAGATAAATGGGATCTTCTTGATCGTATCCAGGAAAATACTGAAGGATGGGAGAACGACAAAGGTAGGGAGTCAGGTATAAATTATGATTTCGAATGCATTAAATCCTTTATGGAGACTGATAGTTTTCGTAATTTTAATGCTACTTATGGTCTTGATTCTCAAGTTGTTGTTAATTACTTTAAGGCCTTTGCCTCGTATCTCGATATTCCTAGACAAGGTTGGGAAAAGTATCATGAACCTTATGAAGATAATGCTAATTTTGCTCTTGCTAAAAATGTTGAAGTTCAAACTGTTGATCGCATTATACCAGAACCCTATATTGAAAAAATACCTTTTCCTGTTAAAGTAAAAGAACACTCTATTTTGGCTAGTGTGGTTAGCAAAAGTGAACGTAAACCTAGGGAACCTGATGAGCAAATTAGTGTAGAACATGAAGTAGCTATGGTTAAGGAACTTGTAACTGAAAATGTAGAAGGAGGTCATATTGTGTTTTGTGAAGAAGCTTCTAACATGGTTACACATCCTAAAAGAGCTCGAAAGCCTAGTGTTCCTGTGCTTTCTGTTAAAATAGGTGAGCATTGTTATTATGGTCTCTGTGATATTGGTGCTAGTTCCAGCGCTATCCCTTATGCTCTCTACAAGGAAATCAGGAAGGAAATTGATCCTTGCGAATTGGAAGATATTGATGTGGTTATTCAGCTTGCTAATAGGGAAACTATCTGTCCAGTTGGCATTGTCAGAGATGTTGAAGTTTTATGTGGTAAGACTAAATACCCTGCTGATTTCTTAGTTCTCGGTTCTGCTGCTAGTGACTCTTGTCCTATTATTTTTGGTAGACCTTTCCTGAATACTTGTGGTGCTATTATTGACTGTCAAAAAGAGAAAAATTTACTAGATTCGATGGAGAGTCTTATGAGTTTAATTTTTCAAAATTTGCTAAGAATCATTATGAACCTGAAATGCCTAATGAGAACTTTCAAGTTGAACAGCTTGCTTCTATTGCTGTTGGTCCTAACAATGCTTTGCAGCAATTTTTGGAAGACCACGAAAGTGAAGTTTTTGCAGAAGAAAGAAGGGAGATTGACGACATCTTTCTGCGTCAACCTCAAATGCTTAGGCATGATTTACCTGTGGAGGACCTGGGAATTGCGCCCCCTCCTAAAGAAGACCCTGTTTTTGATCTTAAGCCTTTACCTGATAATCTTAAGTATGTTCATATTGATGATAAGAAAATATATCCTGTTATTATTAGTTCTAAACTTTCAGGAGATGAAGAAGCAAAATTATTGCAAGTTCTGAAGAAACATAGAGGCGCAATGGGCTATACTCTTGATGATTTAAAAGGGATTTCTCCTGCTATATGTCAGCATGCTATTAATATTGAGCCTGATGCCAAGCCTGTTGTTGAGCATCAACGTCGTTTAATTCCTAAGATGAAGGAAGTGGTAAGAAATGAGGTATTAAAACTTCTTGAAGCAGGTATAATTTATCCTATTGCTGATAGTAGATGGGTTAGTCCTGTTCATTGTGTTCCTAAGAAAGGAGGAATAACTGTTGTGCCTAATGAAAATGATGAGCTTATTCCTCAGAGAGTTGTAGTTGGTTATAGAATGTGCATTGATTTTCGTAAGGTCAATAAGGTTACTAAGAAAGATCATTATCCTTTGCCTTTTATTGATCAGATGTTAGAAAGGTTGTCTAAGAAAACTCATTTTTGTTTCCTTGATGGTTATTCTGGTTTTTCCCAAATAGCTGTTAGAAAGGAAGATCAGGAGAAAACCACTTTTACCTGTCCTTATGGTACTTATGCTTATAGACGTATGCCTTTTGGTTTATGTAATGCTCCTGCTACTTTTCAGAGATGCATGTCTGCTATTTTTCACGGTTTTTGTGAAGAAATTGTGGAAGTCTTCATGGACGATTTCTCCGTCTATGGAACTTCTTTTGATAACTGTTTGCACAATCTTGACAAAGTTTTGCAGAGATGTGAAGAAACCAATCTTGTTCTTAATTGGGAGAAATGCCATTTTATGGTTAATGAAGGCATTGTTCTTGGGCATAAAATTTCTGAAAGAGGTATTGAAGTTGATAGAGCTAAAGTGGAAGCAATTGAGAAAATGCCATGCCCCCGAGATGTGAAAGGTATTCGTAGTGTTCTTGGTCATGCTGGTTTTTATAGAAGGTTTATTAAAGATTTCTCTAAAATTTCAAAGCCACTTACCAATCTTCTTCAAAAGGATGTTCCATTTGTTTTTGATGACGAGTGTAAAGAGGCATTCGAAATTTTGAAGAAGGCTTTAATAACTGCTCCTATTGTTCAACCACCAGACTGGACTTTACCATTTGAAATTATGTGTGATGCTAGTGATTTTGCTGTAGGTGCTGTTTTAGGACAGCGAGTAGATAAAAAGTTAAATGTTATTCATTATGCTAGTAAGACTCTTGATGCAGCTCAAAAGAATTATGCTACTACTGAGAAGGAATTTTTAGCAGTAGTGTTTGCTTGTGATAAGTTTAGACCTTATATTGTTGATTCTAAGGTAACTATTCATACTGATCATGCTGCTATTAAATACCTTATGGATAAGAAGGATGCTAAGCCTAGACTTATTAGATGGGTTCTCCTGTTACAAGAGTTCGATTTGCATATTGTTGATAGAAAAGGTGCTGAAAATCCTGTTGCTGATAATCTGTCTAGATTAGAAAATATAATGCATGATCCTATTCCTGTTGATGACAATTTTCGAAATGAGCAGTTGGCTTCTATAAAGGTAAATTCGAATGATTGTCCCTGGTATGCTGATTATGCTAACTTTATTGTTGCCAAGTATTTGCCTCCAACTTTTACTTATCAGCAAAGGAGGAAATTCTTCTGTGACTTGAGGCATTATTTTTGGGATGACCCACATTTATATAGAGAAGGAGTTGATGGTATTATGAGAAGATGTGTTCCAGAGCATGAGCAGAAGGAAATATTGGATAAATGCCATGGTAGTGCTTATGGAGGACATCACGCCGGAGACAGAACTGCACAAAAGGTTCTACAATCAGGTTTTTATTGGCCTACTCTTTTTAAAGATGCAAGAAAATTTGTTTTGACCTGTGATCAATGTCAGAGAGTTGGGAATATTAGTAGACGTAATGAGATGCCTATGAATTATTCTCTTGTTATTGAACCTTTTGATTGTTGGGGATTTGACTTTATGGGTCCTTTTCCCGCTTCAGATGGTTATACTCATATTCTAGTTGCTGTTGATTATGTTACTAAGTGGGTAGAGGCTATACCAACCTCTAGTGCTGATGGTAAGACTTCCTTAAAAATGCTTAAGGATGTTATTTTCTCGAGGTTTGGTGTGCCTAGATATCTCATGACTGATGGTGGTTCACACTTTATTCATGGTGGTTTTAGAAAAACTCTTGCTAAATATGGTGTCAATCACAGAATTGCTTCACCGTATCATCCTCAAACTAGTGGTCAAGTAGAGTTATCAAATAGAGAAATTAAGTTGATTTTGCAAAAGACTGTCAATAGGTCTAGAAAGAATTGGGCTAGAAAGCTTAATGATGCTTTGTGGGCTTATAGAACAGCATATAAAAATCCTATGGGCATGTCTCCTTATAAAATGGTTTATGGAAAAGCTTGTCATTTACCTCTAGAATTAGAACACAAGGCCTATTGGGCAATCAAAGAGCTTAATAGAGATTTCAAATTAGCTGGTGAGAAAAGGTTGCTAGAGTTAAGCTCTCTAGATGAATGGAGAAGTGAAGCATATGAAAATGCTAAACTTTTCAAAGAGAAAGTTAAGAGATGGCATGACAAGAGAATTTTAAAAAGAGAATTTTGCATAGGTGATAAAGTTTTATTGTATAGGTCTCGTCTCAGATTTTTTGCAGGAAAATTACTCTCAAAATGGGAAGGACCTTACATTGTGGAAGAAGTTTATCGTTCTGGTGCAATAAAAATTAATTCACTTGACGGTGACAAACCTCAAGTTGTTAATGGGCAGAGACTTAAACATTATATTTCTGGAGAATCTTATAATGAAAATGTTGATATTATTCAAATGGTATCTCCGGAGGAATTTATTAAAACTCAGAAACAGGAAACTGCAGAGTCTGATTTGAAGTAGGTATGAGTTTCGGTAAGAAAAAGTCCGCGTTTTACTTCGAAACTTTTATATTAGTTATTTTATACAATTTTGGAAATATCAAGACGAATAAGTGCCGGAGGAGGTGCCCGAGGGCACCACGCCACAGCAGGGCGCGGGCCCCACCTGGGCCGCGCCCAGCTATGGCGTGGTCGCCTCGGAGACCCCCTCCGACTCCGCTTCGCCCTGTGCTTCCTTTTCACGCGTTATTTTCCGCTATATATTTACCCGGATCTCCCGAGGTCCGTATCTCGTGTTTTTGTTGCGTTTGTTTTCGAGCAGTTTCTGTCAGGTTTCCCTATCAAGATTTAGATCCACCATGTCTTCTTCCGGAGCTCCGAAGGGCAAACCTCTCAAGGGGAGCGTCAACCCATACATGGCTGAGGTGAAGAGGCACCCACAGGAGTTGCGCAAGGTTGACGGTGTCATGGTGCAAGAAGATGTTCGAGGACCGAAGAAGGAGGGAGATGTCATGGCCAGGCTAGAAGAAGTGGAACATGAAGTTTTTAGGTACCAGAAGATGATAGAGCGTGGTGTAGAAGCCAATCACAAGATCATCTCCGAGCTCAGGGATAAACACCAAGAGGAGACCTCTAGGTTATGGGATGATATCTTCCTGCTCCATCAGTCCACCACAAAGTTGCAGGCCCAAATTTATGACCTGCAGAATCAAAATTTTGAGTATGAAACCAGGTTTCATCGCATGAGTCTGGGAGCCAGCGCCAGGACCCTTGAAACCAAGTCCTCCTTTGTTGATGGGAATCCTTTCTGGTGGAAGAATTATAATAATGGGCCTCAATCATCACCGCAATCACCAGACAGGGAGTAATTCACCATGGGTAACAACACACTCCCAGCTTGTTTCAAGCTTGGGGGGGGGGGTTTTCAGTATCACCATCTTTATCTTTATCTTTATCTTTATATTTTTGCTTAGTACCATGAGTAGAGAAGTTATCATATGAGATAGTTTGCAATGTGGAGTATCACTCCTTAGTTGGTTATCGTTGTATCCGTTGGTGTGAGGTTTATTGTGATGGAATATTAATGAGAAGCTTTATCTTTACTTTCTGCACACTTTATTTTAGCCAGCAAGTCCTTTGTCATATGCTGATCTTGTTACATTAGTATTGGCATCACTTTGGGTGCAGCAAGTAAATTTAGTTGGTTGTGGCAAACTTAGACTGGTCAGTAGTATCAATACTTTTTACACTTAAGTAGAAAAGAGGGAACTGGTTGCAATAACATTATCCCTATTGTTTTCCTCTTTGTTGGCCAATGAGTTTATTATTCTTGAATTAAAGTGTTTTGTGCCCACAAAGTAGATAGCATGGTTGTTCTATTAGATCTATAAGTGTTTGTCTCTCTCAATTCTTGTGCTTGCTACTAAACCTTGCTAGCCTAAAACCTTGTACTGAGAGGAGATACTTCTCGTGCATCCAAAACCCTGAACCAAAGCACTCCATTCGTGTCCACCATAACTACCTATCATGTAGTGTTCGCACTACTCCAAGTACATTTTCTCGTGTGCTACCTTTAACTATTCAAAACTATTATTATATCCCTTTTTGTGTCACTGTTCACCAAGCTCATAAGGACGTGGTAGCAGATGTGTCATCTTCCATGCTAACTGATTTACAAGGATTGGCAGCTTCATCTGCTTCTCCACCTTTTATTTTGCATTAAAAGAGCTGGTTAGTCCACCCTATAAATAAATAAATAAATAAATAGACACTCCTCCACGGTGATTGTTGGTCGGCAACCGAGGATTCGGTCAAGCCATGGTTTGTGGAAAGAAATGGTTGGGAGGAGTGTCATCAATAAGTGCTTGTTACAAGTGCAGTTCTATAAACTCTCGGAACCGCTCTAAAAGTTAATTAGTATGGAAGATGACAAGGATTCTACCACTGATTTGTTGACCAATAGCATACACCTCTCAAAGCAATATTTTTACACTCTCTATGCCTTCGGGAACTAAAAAGCTCTAGCACACGTTTTAATCCCTGCTTCCCTCTGCGAAGGGCCTATCATTTATTTATTGTTGAGTCAGTAAACCTATTCCCTCTATCCCGAGCAAGCACTCGAATTGTTATAGATACAATCATTTATAGTTCATAATATTTCCTATCATGTTTTGTCTACTTTGCTTGAGCACATGAAGTTTTATCTTTGAGAATATGACTTTGACAGTTTTCTTTGGAATGTGAAAGGAACAGTGATGATTGAGCAACTCTATTTCTGCAATATAGCTCTAGTATAAAGACTCTTCTTGAAAGATAAGTTAGAATGTTGATTGTTCTCTGACCAAGAACACAGTTTGCCACATCCAATTGGTTTGCTTAATGTACCTTTATTTGTGGTTGTTCCATTACTTGTTCCAAGTTAAGTAGAATGTGTAGAGACTGCTGTTTAAAATGACTTGTTTAGCTGAGTAAATACTGATGCTTCTTGTCCGTATTCTTTATTATCGACACTTCACTCCATAAACATGTGGACTTGTTTACTGAGCTCAGTTTTCGCTTGGGGACAAGCGAGTCTAAGCTTGGGGGGAGTTGATACGTCCATTTTGCATCACTATTTTATATCATAATTTGTCATTATCTATCCTTATATTTCATATTAATACATGATACTTATGTTATTTTGCCTTATTTTGCATGTTTGATGATTATTGGGAATTATCCTTCCGGAGTCAGGTTTCTGCTGGAAAAAGCGTCGTCAAGTCAGCATATCAGCGGAACTCCAAAAATCACGAAACCAATTCTGGGGTCTTATAATGTCAGATGCCGGAGGCAGCCAGGTGGGCCCCACGCCACACCTGGGCGCGGCTGGCCTGTGGGCCGCGCCCAGCTATGGCGTGGCCACCTGGGTCCACCCCCCAGGTTGCCTCTTCGCGTATATCTGCCTCCCGAAAACCTAAGCACGGGGGGTACGTCCACGAAATATTCCGCCGCCTCCACGGGACGGAAACCACCGAGAGAGAAAGAGCTCTCTGGCAGGGAGATCCTGCCGGGGAAATTCCCTCCCGGAGAGGGGAAATCATCGCCATCGTCATCGTCATCACGCTGGACTTCATCGGGATCATCATCACCATCATCCACTGCGCCATCACCATCATCTCCACCGACTCCACATCCATCTTGCTGTAACATCTAGGGCTGTACCTTGTCTAGTTCATTGGGGAGACTCTCCCGGTGTTGATTACTCCTTGTTATTGATGCTATTGAGTTTGTTTGGTGGATTAGTGTTCATGTCCAGATTGTTATTCATTGCCATATCATCTCTGATCATGATCCATATGATGTCTTGTGAGTAGTTTGTAGTTCTTGAGGACATGGGGAAGTCATGTTGTTAGTAGTGAAATAATGCTGCGTTAATATTTAATGGTTTGATATTTAAGTTGTGGTGTCATTCTTCTAGTGGTGTCATGTGAACGTCGACTACATGACACTTCACCTTTATGGGCCTAGGGGAATGCATCGTGTACCTAGCTTGCTAGTTGAGGGGTTGCCGGAGTGACAGAAACCTGAACCCCCGTTAGTAAGATAGTGCACGAGGGAGCGTAGGGTCTCAGAGTTTAAAGCTGTGGTTAGATTTATCTTAATTACTTTTCTGCATTCGCGGATGCTTGCAGGGGGTATAATCACAAGTGCGTATTAGTCCTAGGAAGGGCGGTGCGTTAGCATAGATTCACCCACACAACACTTATCAAAACAATGAAGATTAACCAGTTGCACGAAGCGAAAGCACTTGACGAAATTCCCATGTGTCCTCAGGAACATTTGTCTCTTATAAGTAACACACTCGGCTTGTCCTTTGCACTCAAAAGGATTGGGCCACTCGCTGCATTTGTTGCCGCGCTCGTTTATTTACTTGCACTGTTTTTACCTGCTGTTTCGAATACTACTGAAAACCTGTCTGCTAGCTTTTACAGTGAATTCTTGATCAAAACTACTTGCCAGCATCTTCTGCTCCTCGTTGGGTTCGACACTCTTATTTATCGAAAGTACTGCGATACACCCCCTATACTTGTGGGTCATCAGACGCCTTTGTGGTGGTTGAGACCTTTGTGGTCACTTGTAGCCGTTCGGGAGCCCCCAATCCAATTGTGGGTTGTGCCTCGGATTGTTGTTTTAAAGGCTCTGGTTTCCGCCTTGAAGGATTCCGATAGTGGAAGGTGAACCAAACCTTTGTGGTGCGGTTCATCGGAGAATAGGGTGAGCCATTGTGGCGTTGAGATCGACCTTTGTGGTGCCTCACACCTCTCCAACGAGACGTACTCGCCTAAAATGGAGGAACTCGGGAATACATCCTCGTCTTCGCGTGCCTCGGTTATTTCTATATCCGAGTTTTTTACTTATGCACTTTACATTGTGATAGCCTTCGTGCTTGAAGTATTCTTGTTGCTATCACCTTGTTGCTTGTCTTGCTTAGCATAAGTTGTTGGTGCACATAGGTGAGCCTAGTTTACTTAGGTTGTTGGCTTGTTAATTTAAACATCTAGTTTTATTCCGCAATTAGCAAGCCTAAACCAGAAAAGTTTTAATCACCTATTCACCCCCCCCCCTCTAGGCGACATCCTTGTCCTTTCAATTGGTATCAGATCCTCGGCTCTCTTTTTGGGCTTTACCGCCTAGAGAGTAAAAGATGTCGTTTATAGAATTAGTGCACGATCCCACTTTATATTCGATGGCACAAATTATGACGTTTGGAAAATTCGCATGCTTAATCTTTTTAGGGCCATGGGTCCAAATTATATTAAGAGGATTGTAGATGTGGGTTTTTCTCCTCCAAGTGATTCCCAAGAATTATCTTTAGAGGATGAGGAAAACTCTCATCTCGAAACTCTTGTTTCTAATGGTCTTATATGTGTTTTGAGCGATGTAGTTCTTGCATCAATCATGCCTTTTCGGAACGCTCATGACCTTTGGACCAAGCTTCAATATATATGATGTGTCCAACATTATTGAGGATGATTGTTCTCCTTCCACCTCCGGCAGTGATGAGTTCACAACTTCTTCCACTTCACCAACATGTGATTTGTCACAAAGTAATGATATGGTGAGTGGTGATAGAAATTGCTTTGTTGATAGTGAATATTCTATTGAATATACTTCATCTCTATCTCATTGCAATGTTCTATCTTTGGACTTAAACTCTTCTAGCACTCCAAATGTCATACATGCTAGAGTTGATAGTCCTTGCATATCATGTAATAGTTGCTTAACTAAATCTCATGATGATATGCTCTCTATGTCTTGTTGTCATGAAAATAATGCTTCCATATCCTCTAGTACTTGCATGACTAACAATGTAGAGGAATCCCAACATTTGTTGGAACAAGACATGGACCTCAATGGTGCTTCAAGTAATTCTTCATCATCTTTGTCCACTACTCATTTTGCCTTATGGCTAAGGATTCCGAGGTATCTCCTACCTCGAATCCAAATTGTGATGATGTGGATGAGGATTCTAATGAAGAACATTTTGATGTTGAATCCTTAACAAAGAAGGGAGAGATGGTTTTTGGTGCTCTCCCCAAAGGTAGCAAAGCTATCCCTCCTCTATGTGAAATCATTGCTTATGTTATTAAGAGTAGGGAAATCATTGAGGATTTGGAAACTCAATTTGATGAGAAATGTCAAATTAAGAGAGAGATGCTATGGAAAAGCATCCTTAGAGAATGCCCTTGAGGAAGAGCAAGAGCTTCGAGTGTCTCTTGAGGAGAAACTTGAATCTCTTGATGAATCAAATGATCTTATTATTGCTAAAATCATTAAGGAAAGAGATCATGCTATTGCTAAATATAAAGTGCTTAAAAAGGAAAAAGTTGAATTTGGTGTTGGCAATGCTAGACTAATTGAGGACATAGAGAGACTTGACAAAGCTCACAAGGCTTTAGAAAGTGAACACTCTCTCCTTATCAAGTCTCATGATCAACTCCAAACTCAACTATCTAAAAATGATGAGCTTGCCAAGTTGCCTTCTTCCATTTCAAATATTGATGATGCTTGTGCTACTAACTCCACTTCTTGTGAAGCATCTATTTTGAAGGAGAATGTTGAGCTAAGGGCTCAACTTGAGTTGCTAACTAGCAAGTATAGGAAATTGGAAGAAAGTCATGAAAAGCTATCTAGCTCTAATGATGATCTTCTAGCATCCTATGCTAAGCTAAAGTTAGCTCATGAGTCTATTATGTCAAAGGTAACATCTTGTGAGCCTCATGTGGACAATGGCACAACTTCCTCTAAAATGCTTATTGCCATGTGCTAGTCCTAGTGATTCATCCACTCACTATTGCTAATCTTGTGATGAATTACTTTCCATGCCTTGTTGCTCTAACAATGAAGCATCTACTTCCTCTAGTGTTTGTGTTGATACTAACCATGTAGAGGAATTAAATGAGCTCAAGGCCCAAGTCACTTCTTTGAAGAAAGACTTGGAAAAGCGTCATGTTGGGGTCCACACTTGACAATATGTTGAGTGTTCAAAGACGCCCCAATGACAAGAGTGGACTTGGATTCAACTCCAACAACAAGAACAAGTCCAAGCCTATCAAGAAGAAAAAGGGCCAAGAACAAGTCAAGATTCGGCCAAGATTGTTTGCTTCAAGTGCAAAGTTGAAGGGCACCATGTTAGATCTTGCCCTTTGAAGAAGAAGCCTCTTAGTGAGAAGCAACAAGGGAAGAAGCCTCAAGTTCCTCAAGTTGAAGAACGGCCTCTTCCCAAGAAGAATCAAGCTACCCCTCCTCAAGTCGAGATTCCAACTAAGAAGAAAGAGGAAGCAAATGTTACATATGCCGTGAGAAGGGTCACTTTGCTTCTTCATGCACTAATGGTACCTTATCCAACCCCATTATTATTGATGATGTTTATTCTCTTCGGAAGGATAAGGTTGGCAATGTGTTTGCCAAATATGTTGGTACTCAAAGTGGTGTCAAGAAAAGAACCATTTGGGTTGCCAAGCCTATTGTGACTAACCTCTTAGGACCCAACTTGGTTGGGGACCAACAAGCTAAAACTTGATCAATAGGTGTTGTTGGAGGGCATTGGAGACTTGGCTACATCATGAAGAATTAAGGGATCTTCATCAATTATATTCTCTCAAGCCAAGTCATTTGGATTATATTGTTCTATCTCATATCCAATGTTCCTCCTTGCGGTAACTTTTATTTAAATCATATATACATTGAAAGTTGCTTGCACCCTTGCATGTGTTAGGTTTTGTACCTTGCTAGTGTTTGTATGTGTTGTGCTCTCTACTTACTTATCTTGAGTAATCAAGTATGTGTATGTTGGTTTGCACACCATTTACTTGTGTTGAGCCTTATTGCTTTTATTTGATATCTTACCTTGTTGGCTCTCTTTTTGAGAGATTAATGGACTATTCCATTTTGGGGGATGATGCTTCGTGCACTTCACAATCCTAAAAATGTGTGTACATGAGGAATACCACTTAGTGATGATATATCAATATTATCTATTCTCTATGTGGTATGTCATTCTCATGAGAAATTCAAATTCTATAATGTCCATTAATTATCTCTAGTTGGTTTTTTTGCCTCTTGTTAAAAAATTTGGATTATCACATTATGGGGGAGTAATAAGCTTTGTGCATATTACAAGCCTAGAAAATGTGAACATGTGAGGTATTGCCACCTAGAATTGATATTCTTATTATCTTTTCCTATGTGGCATGTTTCTCAAACAAGTTCCATTTGCTTAAATGCTTTTTGCCTCTCACTTTGGATCTTGTTTGTGATGGAAGTTCTTGATATGGCTTTCCCAAATATGTTCTCATATATCTTTTGGGAAACCAATTGCTTCAAGCTACTCTTGGAGTTGCTTTGCATGATCGCGTGAATATTTGAAGCTATCAAGAATATCTATCTTTTAAGCTTTGGCCTTTAAATCTTATCCTTTGCCATATGCTTATTTGTTGTGAGTTGGTCTTGAATATCATTTATACCACCGAGAAATATCTTACATATACTCCTTGTCCATGACAAGTGATACTCATATTGTGGTGGAATTTGTAGACCATCTTCACTTTGGCTCTTGCTTTGAATTGCCTTATTTTATTGCCAAGGATTTGTTTTGATCTAACTCTTTTTGTCTTCCTTGTATCTTTTGGATCCTTTGCTCTACTCAAAATTTGTTTTGTGCTTTCTAAAGTTAGGAAAAGCAATGATCCAATTCTTGTGCATTACATTCAAAAGTCATACTTCTTGATAATGCACTATTCTTGGGAAGCTATCCTACATTGAGTAGAACATCATTCTTTAAATTGGTTTTATATCTTATTGATTTCTTGAACATGACTAGTGTTTGAATAATATGTATGGAGAGTGATGATCCCATTTGTGTGCATTTTGTATTCAAATGCAAGATCATAAATAATGCACAAATCTTGGGGGAGCAATCCTATATGCTTTTGAACATTAGTTGTCTTCAATTGGTTTTGATCCCGATGACGTGTCTCTTTGGAAGACAAACATTTTTCGTCTTGGTACTTTGTGCCATCATGAAAAGTGTAGAGGGTTTGGTTTATTCCTTGATGGTATTTTCATCAATTGGTATCTTACTTTCATTTGGTATCTTTTCAAAGTGGTATCTTCAATCATGTGTTGATTTGGGTCTTTGATATAATTTGGACAATTCTTTTTCTTGTCACACTTGTGTATGCTTTCTTGGTTTAATTGGTGTTTTGTCCAAATTGTATCTCTTTGGTTCTTGAAAGTCTTGTGCATGCATATTTACTATATGTATATCTTATGGCATGCTTACTTTCGTTGATCCAATATATAGGATAAACTCCATCAAATCCTAAATGGCTAAGATGTGCATGAAATTCAATTTCATATCAATATGCACATATTTATGTGGAGTTTGTCCTATGTATTGTAGTTGCTCTAACTACTTTGGACCCAATGAGTTTGGGTACCATTTTGTACTTGAATTTGTTTTAGGTACATTGGAGGCATTGGAAGCTTGTCTCATTTACAAGGAAGGTGTTATCACCATGTGCTTATTGGAGCCAAGCTCGGATGATCGTGAACTCTTATCTTCTACATCACCAATGCTATCTCGGTAACAAGTATCTACCTCATGCATACTTTCTAGCTTTCAACCTTGTGTAGGTTGTTCTGGCATGAATTCTTTTGTTGCAATTCATTGGTTCTTGCAAAACAAACATCTTTATTGCAAATGTGAGCAAGCCGGGATGATTACATATCAAGGGGAATATATATAATCATTATGATTCACCAATCCCAAATATGTTAATCTAGCACTTTCTCAAAGTCTCTCATGTGCAATATTGATGAATTTTCAAAATCATTTGCCTTTGTGATACTTGTTATCTTTCTCGGAGCATCCCTTCTATCATTTTCCCTTGTGGATTTTTGATGCTATGATGAGATTGTTTGGAAGTTCATCTATATCCTTTAAGATAAAATTGAGCTTTGTGCTATGCTTTTAAGCAATGATCTTATTGGTATATATGACTTCCACTTGGATATCATGTTCTTCACCGTAGTATCTATTTGTGTGTGCATGTTTCTTTGTGGACTTATATCTTCATGATTGATGTCTACTTAGAAACTTATACACATGAGAATAGTTACATCTTTAATTGGTATTCCTTTTTAGTGACCACCTTTATTGCTTTTGATTCTTTGGTGGTTCTAAAAGGCACAAGCTTTGTTTTTCTTTTGGTATTCCTTTTTGGACCTTAATAAGCTTGTGGACCTATTTGCTCCAACTTTTGGGTTGTGTTTATGGAAAGACATGATATGCACTATGTGCCTCTTACGTTGAAAGACTATGATAATGCTATTGCTTATCCTTGCATTAGTCTCCTAAAATGTCTCTCCATGTCACACCCATCTCTTTCGGTTGAGCAAGTCTTTATTTGTCACTTCTTGTTATTATTGCTCAACATTATTTGTTGCAAGTTGTTTTGCTCTTTTCTATCTTTATGCTTCTTGCACTTGTTTGTGTTTCAAAATGATCTATGAGGGAGTGAGATTCCATGTTGTGCACACTATATTGAAATGCAAATCCTACATTGTGCACGTACCTTGGGAGTTCCCTCTTGATTGTTAGAACACATGGTTGATCTATCATAATATCTTCTTATGTTCATTGGTTTTTCAGATCCTTTGATTGGTTACTTCTTTTGTCAAGTATCTTTCAATTTGTTTTTCTTTTGCAATCTTTGGATCCTCAATATAGTTTGATCTCCTTCCCAACTATTCGTCATTGGATACGTGCATTTTATTTCACTCATATTATGAGAAAGCACACATTATGGGGGAGCTCTTACTATATTGGCCTTCTAAATTTTTCCTCCCATTTCGGCAATCGATGCCAATGGGGGAGAGATTTAGAGGGTTTAAGGGAATATGGTTTTTGTTCTTTGTTCTCTTGCATCCTTGCTTGTTGTGTTGCATGGTTGCTTAATTCATTATATAAACCCTCGTAAAAGGGATTGTCATCAATTACCAAAATGGGGGAGATTGAAAGTGCATGTGTTGCCCCATGCGTGGTTTTGGTAATTAATGACAATCCTTATGGACTAATGTTTGCATTGAGATATACTTGTAGATCTTGTCCATAGGAAAAGATTGGAGTTCATGTGTTGGACTCTGGAAGATTACATAATGATCAAGGTTCCATCCAAGGGTTTATATGAAGAATGGTCATGTGAAGAGTTGAGCTTATTGCAAGCATGGCTTGGAAAAGAAGATTGAGTGAACTTCATGTTTATCTCCAAGCCATCATCTATATCAAGAGAAGAATATGAAGCGCAAGTGGATACATGAAGACGGAGCTAAGCGAGGCTCTCCCATAATGGTGTATGGGGGAGCATTTGGAGAAGTCTTCATCAAGCATGTGCTAGCAAGCACAATCAAGAAAGGTGTTCCAACTTGAGAGAGTTAAGATCGTCATCATCTAGCTCAAGTGGAATGCGCAAGGCAAAGGTATGATCTTGATAGGGTTTCTATTTTACCAGTCTCATGGTCTTAGTGGGAGACCGGGTTTTAGGATAGACGGCGTACTATCAAGAGGGGCTCTGAAGTGAGTAACTTGATCGCATCTTTGTGGAGAGCTCAAACCTTTGCATACTTGGCATATCAACTTTCTTGGTTCTTATGTGACCTTTATCTATGTGAGAATTTAGAGCTTGTGTTCATCTCCATACCAAGTTCTAGTTCATCAAAAACGGATTTCATATGCATATCTTGTGGCGATTTTGATATTGGAGGTTACCGGCTTATCTTTTCTAGAGAGGTCAAACTCTCTCCTTATGCTTTCCTCCTCACATGATGGACTATGATGTGTATATGCATGATCTTGTATGGCTTGTGATTATCTTCGAAACAAGCCAAAGATCATAGAAAACGTAGTCTTGATGAATATCTTGTTGAGTTTTGATGTTGGAGGATTTATCGGTTGTTCTTTTATAGAGATGGTTTAACTTTCTACATTTGGTTTAATACTCCCTTGTTAGACTATGATGTTTCTCTGCATGATCTTGAAGAGCTCTTCGTTGCAATTCCAACGAGCCCAAGATCATCAAAATCGGAGTCCGGATGAAAAAGTTATTGCACTTTTCGTTTTCCTGTTTCTGTCAGTTTTAATATCCGGTTCTGCGCAGAAAATTCGGGCACTGGAATTGGGCGGAAATTCCGGTCCAAACTTGGACCGGAATATCCGGTTCGCCCAGTTTCCTGCAAGGACTCTATTTCGTGGGCCCTATAAAAGCCCTCCTTCTTCCCCAAAGAGACAAGCTTCCAAGCACGAAATTGCCCCCCATTGTTGACCTCTTAAAGCTTGATTTCTCTCTATTCCTCCATGATTCTTACCTCAAATTAGAGGAAAAGAGAGAGGAGATCTAGATCCACATTTCCACCAATCCATCTCTCCTCTAAGTGAGGGGAACCCTTTGGATCTAGATCTTGGAGTTCCATTTATTGAGTTCTTCTTTGTTCTTCCTCTCTTCTTCCCCCATAAGCATTAGTTGCTTTTGGTGGGATTTGAGAGTGAAGGATTTGAGCACTTGTGCTCTTGCCATTGCTTTGTGCATCGGTTTGTGCTCTCCAAGAGGATTCGTGGAAGTTGAAAGTTTGTGAGCTTGTTACTCTTGGGTCTTTGGACCCTAGACGCCTTTGTGGTGGTTGAGACCTTTGTGGTCACTTGTAGCCGTTCGGGAGCCCCCAATCCAATTGTGGGTTGTGCCTCGGATTGTTGTTGTAAAGGCTCCGGTTTCCGCCTTGAAAAATTCCGATAGTGGAAGGTGAACCAAACCTTTGTGGTGCGGTTCATCGGAGAATAGGGTGAGCCTTTGTGGCGTTGAGATCGACCTCTGTGGTGCCTCACACCACTCCAACGAGACGTACTCCCCTAAAAAGGAGGAACTCGGAAATACATCCTCGTCTCCGCGTGCCTCGGTTATTTCTATACCCGAGCTTTTTTATTTATGCACTTTACATTGTGATAGCCTTCGTGCTTGAAGTATTCTTGTTGCTATCACCTTGTTGCTTGTCTTGTTTAGCATAAGTTGTTGGTGCACATATGTGAGCCTAGTTTACTTAGATTGTTGGCTTGTTAATTTAAACAACTAGTTTTATTCCGCAATTAGCAAGCCTAAACCGGAAAAGTTTTAATCGCCTATTCACCCCCCTCTAGGCGACATCCTTGTCCTTTCACCGGGGTACTGATACGTCTCAAACGTATCTATAATTTTTGATGTTCCATGCTGATATTATATCAATTGCTATATGTTTTGGTTACACTTTATATCATTTTATGCATTTTCTGGACTAACCTATTAACAAGATGCCACAGTGCCAGTTCCCTGTTTTCTGCTGTTTTTGGTTTCAGAAAATCTATTAAGGAAATATTCTCGTAATTGGACGAAACAAAAGACATCGTCAATAATATCACGAGGAGATCACGGAGTCCAAAGGGGAGTCGGAGCAGACCCACCAGGGGGCCACGCCACACTAGGGCGCGGCCCAGGGTGGGCCCGCGCCCCCTATGGCGTGGTGGCCCCCCTCGGCCACCGACGCCGCCTCTTCGCCTATATATTCTCCGCGACGCGAAAACCCTATTACGGTCGATCATATTCCACGACAATTTCCGTCGCGGCCGTCATCGTCAATCTCAGATCGGAGGAGTTCTGAAGCTCTTCCCGGCACCCTGCCGGAGGGGAGATCATCACCGGAGGGCTCTACATCACCATGCCTGCCTCCGGAGTGATGCGTTTATTCAAGTTGTTTATCTATGTGCTCTTGATCTTGCATGCTCTCCGTTGCTAGTAGATGCTTTGGCCAAGTAGATGCTTGTGACTCCAAGAGGGGGTATTTATGCTCGATAGTGGGTTCAGTCTCTAGATATCTGGATCAGTGACAGAAAGGTCTAAGATGGTAGATGTGCTGTTGCTACTAGGGATAAAACATTGGTGCAGTGTCCAAGGGCACTTGTATTGATTACATTACACACTTTACTTCATGCAATAATCTGTTGTTAGCAACTTAATACTGAACAGGATGCGGATGCTGCCTTGAAGGTGGATTATTTAGGCATAGATGCGGTTGGAATAACGGTCTATGTACTTTGTTGTAATGCCCAACTAGATTTCATAGTAGACATCTTGGCATGTATTGCATTGTTATGCCCTCTCTATTTGTCAATTGCCCAGCTGTAATTTGTTTACCCAACATGCTAGTTATCTGTTCTGAGAGAGACACCACTAGTGAACTGTGGACCCTGGTCCAATTTCCTCATACTGTTTACACAACCTGCTGCAATCATCTGTTTCCTGTTACTTGCTGTTTTTCCTGCTGTTTTTCACACCATACGTTTAACTCTTTGTTTCTGCAAGACCGGAGAGATTGACAACCTCTCTGTTTCGTGTTGGGCAAAGTTCTGGTTTGTGTCTGTGCAGATTCCACGTTGGTGCAAGCTCCCTAGCGCCAGGGGGAGTCAACATCAACAACCTTCCGATAGATCGTCAAGTCCTACTGGATTGATAACCTTGGGTAGATTTCAAGGGAAAACTTCTGCTGTCTACATCATAACCTTCCTCTTGGGGTTCACCAACACGTAGCCATCAAGCTGTTTTCTGGCGCCGTTGCCGGGGAAGTACTCATCATCACCATCATCATCCTCAAATACTCTCCCGTCAACCAGGCACCAGCTGTTTTCTGGCGCCGTTGCCGGGGACTTGGAGGCTATTGGAAAGGGGAGTCTCTCAGTTCCAATCTCTTTACTTTGTTTTTGTCTTGTTTTATTTTTGTTTTGCTTGCTGTTAAAAATCAAAAACCAAAAAAAATTAAATTCCTGCATCTAGTTTATTTCGGTTTGTTATTATGTCTAGTTCTTTGCTTGCTATTCATGGGTACTTTGCTTGAAA
The DNA here is from genome assembly GCA_947311845.1 of Poa pratensis. Taxonomy (NCBI): domain Eukaryota; kingdom Viridiplantae; phylum Streptophyta; class Magnoliopsida; order Poales; family Poaceae; genus Poa; species Poa pratensis. Next base: position 637,049 of record CAMZMU010000038.1, read on the forward strand.
CTTGTCCTATGGCTGAAAACAACTTGAGAAACCTTTATGAAATTTATCTTGAGCTAGGACATGATGTGTTTGAAGAGAAAATTAAAAAACCTATGGAACTTTATTTGCATGATAGTACCAATGATATTGGTATACACTCTTTGAACATGGTTGTTGCTAATGCTATGGAAAATATTAAGCTTGGGGAAGTTGGTAATGATACTATTAAAATAACTTCTTTTGATAAATTTGAGGTAGACAAACATTCCTTGACTCAAGAGAAAGCAAAAATAACAGAAGTACCAAATATTTCCCCCAATGTTGTTTATGAAAATCCATGCTATTTTGATAAGTCTTATGATAATCCTCTTTTTATTCCTAATTTCGAAATGCATGGTAATGAGAGTGTTTGCTTAGAAAATGTTTATGATAAAGCTCTAGATGATGGTCCTATGTTGCTTGATAATATTATTAATTCTACTATTGAGAGTGATCAATCAACTTGTTTCAATATGTCTAAAAGTGGGTTTGAAATTTTTGATCCCACTATCTTGCTTGATAAAAGTTATGTGTTTGTAGATCATAAAAAGCATGCTTTATGTGATAGTTATGTTGAGTTTGTTATGATGCTATTGAAAATTATTATGAGAGAGGGAAATATGGTTTTAAAAGTTTTCATGTCACTAAAACACCTCTCTTTATGTTGAAAGTTTTGAAGCTATATTTGTTTCATCTTTCTATGCTAGCTGCTTTATGCTTCAATAATTTTTTTGTTACAAGATTCCTTTGCATAGGAAGTGGGTTAGACTTAAATGTGTTTGATATTTGCCTCTTGATGCTCTTTTGTTTTTCAACTCTTATTCTTATGAGAGCATCATTAAAATCTTCTAGCCTAGCTAAAAGGCATTAAAGAAAAGCACTTTGGGAGATAACCCATGTTTTAATTTTGTTTTCTTGAGTCAAGGATGCTGTTTACCTCTGTAGCAACTCCTTTGTATCTTTTATTTGCTGTTTTGTTGTGCCAAGGAGAGTTACTAATGCAAAGTTGGTTTTTATTTTCGGGACTGCATTGGGACAGATTGCTGTTCGTCACCGTTTAATTCAGTAGAAAATCAGAAAAAATCGAAAAATGCTGAAACTTTTTGTGCATGTTCCTGATGATGTTACGCAACTTTCATTATTTCAAAAGTTCTTCATCTGAGCATCGTAAGTGCCTCGAAAAAATTCGTCATTACAGACTGTTCTGGTTTGACAGATTCTGTCTTTTATTTTGCATTCTCTCTTTTACAAGTTTTTAAGTGGTTTCTTTTCGTGTAAAAGTGCCCACTTGAGCCTAGTAACAGTGGCTAATGTTTAAAATAGTTGGCTTGTGAGTTTTGTCTTTGCTAGAACTTTGAAGTATTATCTTTTAGTGCACTAACCTGCTAATGAGAAAAGCTGTTAAGTTTTGGTGTGAAGGAAGTTTTCAAGTGTTGATAGAGGAGAATGATATTACATGATCAAGAAGAGTGAAGAGCTTAAGCTTGGGGAGGCTTACCTCCCCAGCATATTTCAAGAAGACTCAAGCATCTAAGCTTGGGGATGCCCAAGGCATCCCCTTCTTCATCTACAAATTATCAGGTCATCTCTAATGGTGCTATATTTTTATTGCTTCATGCTAGTGTACTCTTCCTTGGAGCGTCAGTGTGTTTTTGTTTTCAGTTTGTTTTGTTTTGTTTGCTGTGCTATACTTGTTGGATCCTAGTATTCATGTTTGGGAGAGAGACACGCTCCACTTTTTCATTAGAATACTCTTGTGCTTCACTTATACTTGTTGAGTATTCCTGTCTAGTTGCTGTTATTGCTTTTAGCTCTCAGTTTTTCATGTATCTCTTGTTAGAGCTATCAGTTTCTTTTGAAGAAAGTACTCTCTTGCTTCACTTATATATGTTTGGAGAGTTGTCAAATAAGTTGATTGGTGTTTGGTTGGACCAGAAAAATGCTATGCATGTGGTAGTGGTATAAAATGCTTACATGAATCTTTTTAGATCGTTGTCTTGAGTAATTTGATGCTTGCCAATTGTTTTGAGCTGTCAAGTAATTAATGTTTAAGCTTGTGCATCATGTAAGTAATGGCTATTAATGAAGAACTACTATAAGGATTTTCTGCTATAATAATCTGTTGCATAATTGGAAGTCCATAGTAGTCTAGATAATTTTTGGATGAAGGCTATGTGTTAACAAGGAAGACAGTGGGAGTCTATGGTTCGTCAAACCTTGTGTTTTATGTACACTCTTGCTATTCCAGTTGATAATGATGTTTGCTTATAATAACCTTGCTAGCCTAAACTCTGTACTAAGAGGAATGCTTCTTGTACATCCAAAACCTTGAGCCAAATCCATGCCACCTGTGTCCACCATACCTACCTATTATGTGGTGTTTTCACCATTCCAAGTAAATTTCTTCATGTGCTATCTACTAACTACTCAAAACTGTTACATTTCCTTTTTGTGTCACTACTTGAAAAGCTCATAAGGACGTAGATAGGTGGTCTTTATTTCCTGGTTGATCAAATTTTACACACCTGGACTAGTGGCATATACATCCGCTTATCCAATAATTTTGCAAAAAGAGCTGGCAACGGGGTGCCCAGTCCCAATTAATTACAACTTTAACCAAACAATTCTCTTCACATCTTTTTGCCCCTGATTCGTCAGTCAAGCAATGTTCACAAGTGTGTAAACAAAAGAGAAGAGGATGATCTGCCCGCTGGTAGAAATAACGTCCTTCATGGGAGCCGCTCTTGTAAAGTTTGATCAACTAGTGAAGTAGAGTATTGCCTATTTGCTGATTTGTTGACACCTGTATACACCATTACCTTACAAAACAATATTTTATGCTCTCTATATGCCTTCGGGAACTACAGCTCTAGCACATGATGTTAATCCCTGCTTCCCTCTGCGAAGGGCCATTCTTTTACTTTTATGTTGAGTCAGTTTTCCCACTTCTTTCTGTCTACTTAAGCAAACATCATTGTCAACTCCAGTATAACAGTTTTTACATAACTTTGTGTTTGGTTGATCATATTCTTTGCATTGACATTATCTATATGATATACATGTTGAAAGTTGAAGCAAAAGCTGAAGCTATTATCTTCCTTTGTGTTGATACAAACACTTTCATGTTGAGAATTATTGCTGCTGTGAACTAACTATTATGTTAGACTATTATATCTCTAAATGTTTTATAGTATTATTCATGAAAGTTTGCACTTGTGTGATCACTTATGTTTACTCTTTATTTACTTGCTTGCAAACTATAGACCATTGGCTTGGATCACTTCATTCAGATCATGTGCATTACATTGTTATTTGATCAAAGATTGTGTTGGTAGCATGTCACTTCAAAAATTATCTGTTTTTATCGTTTACCTACTCGAGGACGAGCAGGAACTAAGCTTGGGGATGCTTGATACGTCTCAAACGTATCTATAATTTTTGATGTTCCATGCTGATATTATATCAATTGCTACATGTTTTGGTTACACTTTATATCATTTTTATGCATTTTCTGGGACTAACCTATTAACAAGATGCCACAGTGCCAGTTCCCTGTTTTCTGCTGTTTTTGGTTTCAGAAAATCTATTAAGGAAATATTCTCGGAATTGGACGAAACAAAAGACATCGTCAATAATATCACGAGGAGATCACGGAGTCCAAAGGGGAGTCGGAGCAGACCCACCAGGGGGCCACGCCACACTAGGGCGCGGCCCAGGGTGGGCCCGCGCCCCCCTATGGCGTGGTGGCCCCCCTCGGCCACCGACGCCGCCTCTTCGCCTATATATTCTCCGCGACGCGAAAACCCTATTACGGTCGATCATATTCCACGAAAAGTTCCGTCGCGGCCGTCATCGTCAATCTCAGATCGGAGGAGTTCTGAAGCTCTTCCCGGCACCCTGCCGGAGGGGAGATCATCACCGGAGGGCTCTACATCACCATGCCTGCCTCCGGAGTGATGCGTGAGTAGTCCACCCCTGGACTACGGGTCCATAGCAGTAGCTAGATGGTTGTCTCTCTACCTTGTGCTCCATGTTTAGATCTTGTGAGCTGCCTAACATGATCAAGATCATCTTATTGTAATGCTAGATGTTGTGTTTGCTCACAAGATCTAAACATGATAGCACAAGGTGGAGAGACTACCAACTAGCTACTGCTATGGACCCGTAGTCCCGTGAAGAACTACTCACGCATCACTCCGGAGGCAGGCATGGTGATGAAGAGCCCTCCGGTGATGGTTTCTCCTCCGGCGGGGTGCCGGGAAGAACTCCAGAACCCTCCCGAACTAGGGTTGATGATGAAGGTGGCGACGGAACTTTTCGTGGATTTCTGATCGGGTATTTAGGGTTTCCCGAATAGATGTAATTTATAGGCGAAAGAGGGGCACCAGGGGGGCACCAGGTGGGCCAGGCGGTGTGGCGGCGCGGGCCACCCCTTGCCATGCCGTGGGCCCGCCTCCTCTCCTGGGCTGCCTCCTGGGCTTCTCCTTCGGACTGGTGCTTTGTTCCCGTGCAGAAATAAATCAGGTAAATTGGCGTGCCTTTTGGAGAATATTTCCAGAAGAGAATTTCTGAAACAAAAAGACAGAGAAAACAGGAACTGGCACTGTGGCATCTTGTTAATAGGTTAGTCCCAGAAAATGCATAAAAATGATATAAAGTGTAAATAAAACATGTGGTATTTAATATATAACAGGCATGTAACATCAAAAATTATAGATACGTTTTGGATGTATCAATACACAATGGCAACACCCAATGATCACCACAAAGCGCATGCAATGCAAATTAGATACAAGTAGCAAAGCAAACGTTGGTAACAACCATGCTTTGTAATGTCGCCTGTGTTCGGTGATCATCACAAGCAGATGACAATGTCTTGGGTGATCACCATATTAGCAATGCCAGTGATCACCACAAGCATGCATAACAATGGACAACTATATTACAGTTCACTTGAGCCATGCCAATGTCTTAGGTGATCACCACAATAGCAACGCCAGGGAGGGAGACTTCAACTTCTTCCTCAAACACCCAACGCAACCGTGCCTGCGCCGATGTCGACCACCCATCAGTCCTGAGCGAGGTTGGCGACGGAGTGACAGGTCAGATGGCACGCGGGGTGAAAAAAACGACGGTCATCTAGGGACGTTCATCAGGAGCAACGACGGGCGTGTCGAAAGTTAGGTGAGCGGTGAGGGAATAACATCTCGGTTGATAACATCGCGTGCCTTCGCAAAGGGAAGCAAAACCTAAAGCTACTACCTATACTACTCCACACCTCCCTCCCTCACCGTTGGCCACCGTGGCCGCTGGTGATGGGGCGAGGAAGGCCGGAAATGAGTGTGGAGGATATACCGAACGGGTATACTTACCACGTTGGTAACTACCCAGTCTACCAGGGTGGCCCATTGGTGGTAAAGCCTTCCGGTTTTACCGGGCGGCCTAGCGGACTGAAGCGCAAGGAGAAGCCCAAAGTCAGCTTAGTGGAATCCAAGACGAAGGCCTGGCGATGTCTGCCTTATGGAGCAAGTTATGGTTCAAGCCGTGTTAGTCTAGGACTCATTACCTGATCTGTTAGGTCTTTCTTGTAAGAGAAGGCACGACGCCTATATAAGCCGGCTACTGAAGCCTTAGTGTTACGCTTTACAGACTCCACTGTAATCTGTACATATCTGTCTTAGTGAATTATAACAGCACATAGAATCTCGCCGCTATTGAGAGATCCGAAGCTGGGTAAAACCTAGTGTACAATTCCGTCACTGGACCCCCCCCCCCCCCCCCCCCCCCCCAATCTTCCCCATCTTCTACTTGTGTCGCATGACACCCTACTTCAAGACTGCGTTACCAATACCTCAACGAATGGAAGGGAGGACCATAGAGGGCAAGTCGCTACAGGCCAAATCGGCAGAGAAAGGGGTCCAGAGTGGCAATTTACATCTCGGTTGATGACAATGCGTGCCTTCGGCAAAAAGAAACCCGAAGTCGTACTCTCTCTGCACCGCAGCGGCAGCGGCAGCAGCCGCGTTAGTGGCAGTTTGATAAAAGAATTTTCCACTAAGCACCCCCTAATCACTTACTTCATGCTTAATTCCAGCCGCGGCCGCCGCTCTGTGCCTACTTAGCACAGACTAATCCACACCACTTTCCTTAAACACCCCTCCCTTTCCGCGTCTTCTCCATTTCCGCCCATCTCGCATCCCGATCACATCGCCAAGTCGAAACTAGGACAGAGAGAAGAGAGGAAAGATTTCGAAACACAAACCCTAGAGCCCGCGGCGAGCGCCATGAAGATCCCGTTCGTGACTAAGTGGTCACAACGATCGAACGAGCCCGCGGGGCCGTCAAATTTGGCCGCGGCTTCAGGGCAGCAGCAGCAGGAGCCGCAGTCGCCGTCTCCGTCAGGGTCGTCGGCGCTGGCTTCGGCGCCTTCTGCTTCGCCCCCCGTGGCGGCGACAGAGGCGGCAGGGGACGAGTTTATTTTGCAGGAGGAGGAGTATCAGATGCAGCTGGCGTTGGCGCTATCGGCTTCTGCGTCAGGAGGCGATGGCGCGGGGGATCCCGACGGGGAGCAGATCAGGAAGGCGAAGCTGATGAGCCTCGGGAGGGGCGACCCGGTCGCCACCGGCGATCGTGGTGGTGGAGACACCGCGGAGTCGCTCTCCCGCCGCTACAGGGTTAGACTATCCAAATCCTGTTTAATTCTCCGAGTATTGTCTCTGGTGGATAGAAATCATTAGTGTGCTCTAAGGTTAGAAATGCTTTATGTTATTTGTGGACGCATAACACCAAGGCTTCATGTTTCATCAGATCATTAAGGATTAGAAGGTAGAGTTCAGCTATATCACAGTTGTAACACTTTGATTGATAAATTTCCAAATATGAAGCAGAAAAGTTAGTATATAGGAATTCTTCTTTTAAAAATATATAGAAAGTAAGATAGCAGCTTTACTTGGTTGAATCATGAAATTCATTTGAGCAGACACTTGCAGTTGCACAATGATTACATGAATGCACATATCGGGAGAGACAGATACACCATGCTTGCAATGACATAAACATGCACTAGAGGCAAACCGGCAGGCATAACAATTTCTCTATGCTTCCTTGAGTAAATTGGTTAATAGTCTGTTTTGTCTTGCACTTGGGTAATGTTTACGTGCTGACTCTCTCGCTTGCCATGCCTTTGACTTAAATTGGAGTTGGACTCACTTTTTACTGACCAATCAGAAAATTGTTTGGTTTTCATTCTCCTTCTATCAACCATGAGGAGCACAATAAGCCAAAGTGATATTATCATAGAGAAATAAGTGAAGTATAATGGCTCACCTTTATAGAAGAAGTTCTGCAAACCGCTAGGCAATACTTTGTGTTATCTTACAACCAAGATATTTTAATTGCCAATTAACTGTTCATAGGATATTCACTCACTGGGTATTGGCTCTGATTTCTGTACGTGTTGATCTATCCATTCCTAACTTTAGTTTGTATTCTGTTTAGGACTATAACTTTCTTGATTACAATGAGAAAGTAATTGATGGATTCTACGACATATTTGGCGCCTCTGTGGAATCGTCTGGGCAGGGAAAGATACCATCGCTGGCAGAGCTTCAGAGTAGCATTGGGGATCTTGGATATGAAGTAATTGTTGTCGACCATAAATTTGATAACGCCTTACAGGAGATGAAGGAAGTTGCTCAGTGCTGCTTGTTGGGCTGTCCTGACATTACAGTATTGGTGCGACGGATAGCTGAAGTTGTCGCAGACCATATGGGTGGTCCAGTGATAGATGCAAATGATATGATTACTAGGTGGTTGAGCAAAAGTATTGAGCAGAGAACATCACATCAGACAAGCCTTCTGCATATTGGCAGCATAGAGATAGGCTTGTCGCGCCATCGTGCCTTGCTTTTCAAGGTCTCTCTCTCTCTCCCCCCCCCCCCTCCTCTCCCTCCCCTCTCTCTCTCTCTCTCTCTCTCTCTCTCTCTCTCCTTGTAATGCGTTGCTTTTCCCAGAGATGTATGGAACCCTCTCTCTCTCTCTCTCTCTCTCTCCTTGTAATGCGTTGCTTTTCCCAGAGATGTATGGAATGGGTTCGACTAATTCTCTGTTGTCTTCCTGGCTAAAATGTGATGAAAATTTAACAAAAATACATATGTTTATCTAATAACAAGCTGAACCGGATCTTTAGCATTATATATTTTCTATTTATTAGAAATTTAATTAGGATATTGGTCATTATGTTGAAGTTGTTGGTATCTCTGGATCTTATGGGCAGTTTATTTTCCTCACTTTCTACCATGTCCTTCCTTTGAAGAATCTTTTTTATTCTGCCAGTAAGAGTGTGAAACTGTCCCATGAATGACTTGGATCGCAAAACTTTAGGGCCCTTTACTTTGGGGGTTGAGCATTTAGATCCCTAAACTAGTATAAGTCTGTCACAGCCCGTGGATTAGATGGATTGAGGTGGGAGATGGTGCGGCTGGGTTAGAGGAGGGAGAGTAGACATGAGAAATTAGGGTAATTCTCGTCTCTCTTTTTTCAATAGCTGGTGGTCTCCTTATATAGATGGAAACACCCACAAAATAGCAATACAAGTTCTATCTTTGGAATAATAAAGAGTCCTAACTTGAGGGACAAGAAGGTGCAGCTGTGGCCCAAGACTTGAGGGTCGAGAAGGTGCAGCCGTGCCCTTTGCTTGGTGCGACCTGGACCTAGGAGCACCTACTGGTGGCCCCTCCTCTTGTAGTGCTTTCCCCACATAACAAAGTCGGTCGTCCGACTCCTATTTAGTTCGGTTGAAGATAAGATAATAACTGGGATTAATCTTAATCAGTATTACTTACAGAAATATTTGCTTGCAATGTCAATGTGCCATGTAATCAATTGTTTGCCATCAAGTCAGTTCTTGATGCATTGGGACACTTATACAGTTTAGGGACCTAAATATGCAATATACCTCAAGCTCAGGGCCTAGATATGCACTGTGCAAACTTAAGGACCTGAATGATACCACCCCTGTCCCAAATTATAAGACACTTTGGAAGGCTATTTTAGCCTACCAAAACATCTTATAATTTGAGAAGGAGGTAGTACATTTGTGCTTGTTTAGACCTATGATGCATTTTACTTTTTTTTCTAATTTCTTCAGTAAATAAGTTTGGAATCATATCAATGGTTGGAATCATAATTATGAAGAGACTTTACTTTATACTTATAAATGATTTGAACATTAGATAGCCAAACCTGGGGAAGTAGCATATGATTTGTTTGCACAATTGTGAACTCCCTTCCACATGGTTTGACATTTAGCAAATGATCATGGAGCATACTCTCTCGTGTCTTACATTTATGTGTTCATGCAGATTCTTGCTGATGGTGTTGGTATCCAATGTAAGCTGGTTAAAGGGAGTCACTACACTGGTGTTGAAGATGACGCAATTAACATAATAAAGATGGACACTGGAAGGTATTTACATATTTAATCATGAATTCTTAAATAATTCATAGAACTAGATATTCAGTGTTACAATGATGCATGAACAATTCACTCGTTTTTGTGAACATTATTCATGTTGGAAGCTAAATCACTTAGCTCCCTTCCAATGAGGTTGTGCTTCACACACACCCCTCACTCTTACACAGTCACACACCAGGAATATATGAAGCTCTATATATCTTCACAATATATCACACAAGCTTAGTTCTCATACAAAGGGGTACATCTTATATAGCCTAGGTAGGTCGGTTACTGTTCACTGAACAGTAGGTCGGTTCGGTACTCTAGAAACTACTACAAAACAGCAGACTTTTACTTCTACTAGAACTGCTACATACTCTAGATACTTCCTCACATCTACTAGGACTTCTACATACTCTAGATACTTCCTGACTAAGCTAGAAACATAATGCATATAGATATGACAAGATTACTTCTAACAATTCAGTGTCAAAATAATGCATGAACAATTCACTTGTTTTTGTGAGCATTAAGCTTCATTTTATTTCCAGTCACTTCTGCTGATTTGTTGTCTGTATTTCATTTTATCTATAGGGAGTTTTTGGTTGATGTTATGGCTGCTCCAGGGACTCTCATTCCAGCAGATGTTTTTAATTCAAAGGGTACTTCATTCAACTCTAGTCAAATATTGGGTCAGGTCAGGTGGCGGAGTCAGCAAGTAACATTGAAGACCACCCAGTTGCATTACAGTCTGAGCATAAACACAACCAAGGGCATATGTTTGCCAATAGTACTCGAATATCAGATAATCAATCAGGCTGTGAGAATACAGTGACTGCTGGAAGTAGTGCTAGTGAACCTGGGACATTGGCCCCTCAGACACAATTAGGTCAAATATCAACTTTTGCTGGTGCACCTTCAAAGCAGAAAAGAATTTGCAATTGGTTCCAGAATCTCATGAAACTGAAGAGTCCCGAAAACTATTTGCGGAGTTTGATCCTTTCAATGCTACCGAATCTGGGAAAAGTTCGTTGGCATTCAAAGGACTAAACAATAGTAGAAATAATGAATTCCAAAGGCGTAGAGAAAATGTAGTACCAGCAGCATCTGGAAGGTCTCAACAGCCATTGGTGATGAAAAATTGGTCTGCCTGCAATGACATTTCCAACAACAAGCAATACAATATTGCTGATGGGTCAGTTCCCCGGAGAAATGCCAGTGACAATGTTGCATCGTCATCTCAGTTGGCATTGTCAACTGCAAAGCATTACAATTCTAATGTTAGAGAGCTAAACGATAGTATTTACGCAGCACCTGCTCGTAATTATGACAATAGAATGGTTGGTACCTCAGCTATGGCCAAAGCATCGACCAGAGAGCGCCTTGACAGATCACATGCTCCCCCTGCTCTTCCTTATGACAAGATGCTTGGTACCTCTTCTCGGAATGCAGCTTCTACATCTGGAATTGGGAAGGTTGCAGAAAAGGACCCTCACAATGATCTGGAAAAGTGTCCCATCTATTCTAGATTTGACGGTCAACTTTCTGACAATGTGCAAGGATCTGCTCCCAAAGGCGAGGAGCACAAGGAAAACTGTGGCAGTCATGACCACGAAAGGTTGCATCCTGATCCAAGAAAACCCCCTCTTGACAGATTCATGGACACACGAAGGCAGAACACAGAAATTTCTCCATCCCATGTTGGATCAAGCACAGTTGACATGGTGTTGGATGAAGTGTCTGAATGTGAAATTCTCTGGGAAGATCTTGTAATCAATGAAAGGATTGGCTTAGGTATGTAAATAGTTTTAGGTCTATCCTCTAGTTATCTTTTCACTTACTGAGTCGAATGTAAGTTGCAGGGTCCTTTGTCATACAGATTGAAAAGAAAAGAAACTTGCACATAGCATCAGTGTACTAAAACATACTCTAAAGCGTGTATAATCCTTTTATCTGTTGTGCGATATGAGCCATTTTGTTCCTATGCTATATTATATGGTGACTAAATGAGCCTTCTTGCAATTTTAGGTTCATATGGAGAAGTCTACCATGCTGATTGGAATGGAACTGTAAGTAGTTTCTCCGTTTAACTTTATTGGAAGCTTATGGTGTCCTCATTTATATACACTGTGACCTCATAACTGACACATAACATAAAGATAACATTTCAAATCATGATATGTGCTTGCTATTTCTTCTGATTGGGACTGCTTACCATTATGTTAAAAATTGACGTTATCTAATATACAGGAAGTAGCTGTAAAGAAGTTCTTGGATCAAGAGTTCTATGGTGATGCTTTGGATGAATTTCGTTGTGAAGTAGGTTAAATATGATGCTTTTGTACCCAGAAACTTTTCTAAAAATTGAAGTTCTACTGTCATTCCAGCTCACTGTTGTCTAAACCTTTCCTAATCCTATAATATTTTCTTTTAATAGGTGAAGATTATGCGTCGCCTCCGTCATCCAAATATTGTTCTCTTTATGGGTGCGGTAACACGGCCTCCACACTTATCTATCGTATCAGAATATCTTCCAAGGTATAGAAAGTTGTGTTTTACGTATGAACTAGGACATGACTTGTGTGGTCAAGTGGTTCCATCAATAAAACAGTGTCAGTTATAATGGGTACTGGTGCAACACTGCCATGCTGCATTGCTTGTTCAAAATTTAAAACGAGACAATGCTGAATATGATACGTGAATAAATGCGATAACACTATTGGCGACTAGCTTTACATGAATGTGTGTAGTTTCTGTTGATTAAAGACGTGTGATTTCACACAGCTGATAAATTGAGATAGTTATGAGAGAAAATGACAAGTCAGAGAGAACACCTTGTGTGTTTGGTGATAAATAAATGCAGATGAGAGAAGATAAAAGATATGGTGAGAAAAATATCATTACGTTTACATGCACAGTTGCACAGCAGACCCAACATCTATCGACACAACTCTAAAAAATTCCTTTGCATTAGTGAACAAGAGAGGTAATACTATGCAATTTTACATCATACCATGGGATATATATGTACTTAAATTTTCATAAAAAAGTTCTGTTATGCACTATCACACTTGAAGCTTTTTGCTAATGCTTTCATAGTTAAGCAATACTTTTTCATGTTGAAGTGGATGGAAGGGCCCTTAAGGCCTCAAGTAGTATCTCAAGCACGTAAAACGGTGTAATAAAGTAGGGGCCATTGGTAGGTTTTTAGGGGCATTTCGGAAAAGTAAGTGTACAGATTAGGAATGTGCTGAGCATTTTGAGAGAGAGAGATCGTGCGGGTAAGACTTAAAGAGTGCCAAGTATTGTGAAAAAAACAGTTCATAAGTTGAGCCTATTATCACGATTCTGTTTGGCACTTCAATTTGTTGGTTGGTGACGGATCAAACTGCTCCTCTTTCAACAATGACAATTATCTAACTGTTATTTCGTTCAGGGGAAGCTTATATAAGATTATTCATCGCCCTAATTGCCAAATCGACGAGAAGCGCAGGATTAAAATGGCCTTGATGTGGTAATACTAAAACTTGGACATTATACTTTTCGTGCTTATTTGCACGTGTATTTCCATATTATGATTATATTCTCTCTGTAGGCCAGAGGCATGAATTGTCTTCATACCAGTGTACCAACAATTGTTCATCGGGATCTAAAATCACCAAACTTGTTGGTTGACGATAATTGGACTGTTAAGGTATCTACCTGACCTGCTTTCAGGAACCAAAGCATGAACTCTTATTCAATTTACTGTTTCGGGATAGCTGTTGCTGATGGCTAACAAAATACATACCACAGGTCTGTGATTTTGGACTTTCTCGTTTGAAGCACAGTACATTTTTGTCATCAAAATCCACTGCTGGGACTGTAAGTGCCCGACGTCAGATTGTGGAATGACTTATATTTTTAGTTGTTACAGGAATTGACCCTCTATAACAATTTGTCGTTTTCCTTCTTATACCAGCCTGAGTGGATGGCACCGGAGGTTTTGCGGAATGAGCAATCGAATGAGAGAAGTAAGTGATTTTCGAGTATCATTTTCAAATGCTCATGTTTGTCAGCTTTACATATGCGTTAGTCTAGATTGAATTTCAGTTTCTCCTAAATCAGCTTAAGGTAAAATTTAAAGAGAGGGTTGTTCTGTCCTAAATACAAACTTGAATTGTAGGATAAGCCTCTTTTGTCTCATCGGATGGCTCCCAATTATGCTCTCCTCAGACAAAGCTGTGGCTTATCCATGAATGCTTTGTAAGCCGGATCATGAAATAAGCTAGTCTTAGTAGATATCTTTATGTAATATGTAGAGCCTTTGCTGATCAATGCCTGATCAATGTTCGCACCTGCGATCTGTCATGCAAGTACTTTGTCGTCTTTCTGGAGCATGCTAGTTGTAGCTCCACGCGATATGTCCCCAATCTCAAAACTCTGCACGTCTTTATCTCTCTGCTTTATTACTTATTATGCAGGTGCTGTTGTTATGTTATGTGGTCTATTGCCAAGTTGGATGTGATGTTCTGCAATCTAAGTTTAGTTACATGTACCATGAAGTGTTCTTAGATTTATTTGCTCCATCTTTTGTTCATTGTTACATCGGCTATATCCTTTCATAATGTCACGCCATTGCTAGCATGTGAGATCACCTGTTCCCAGTTCTCGCTCTAGGTCTAGGCTGCCTGTTCTAGCCAGTTGGCCAAGGTGCACTGAACATGTCATGCCTTTGGATGATTCTGCACATGATCCGATGTTCATGATACATCGTGCTCCACAGCGTGCATAACTATATGACTGAAAAATAATCAATTGTAAAGTACTTCTATGGCCAAAAACTATTATTGATCTCTGAACTCCGTGATTCTGTGCACAGTTCAGTTTAATATCTACAGTACATATATTATTTCTCTTTTCACACTACAAACAACACATTTGTGAAAAACTCATTCTTGAAAGTTTTCCAGGTGTGATATTTACAGCTTTGGTGTCATCTTGTGGGAGCTAGCGACACTAAGAAAGCC